>OY288276.1:82165858-82765858 GCA_958450335.1 Hibiscus tridactylites
GCCACGTAAATTTTTATTCTAACCATTAAAATTAAGATATCATTCTATTATCATTAAAAATTTAACAAAAATAGTGATATGACATGAAATAATAACAATTTTAGTCTTTAAGACTTGTACATTCTATCAATTTGGTCATACTTCAAAATAATTCAACAAATATAACCTTCATTGTTTACAAACTCTATCAATATAATCCTCAAACACCACCATTATCTTTGATTAAATAGAGAGGTATTATATTCTCAAGGTAAATGTCGGGATTCGAATAAAACTTATATATCATCTTCTAATTGCAATAGCTTGCCATGAATCTGAACCAAACTTGAATCAAAAGAGAAAGATGAAAAGGCTATCAACTATTAAAACAAATCGTAAAGAAGAGAGAAGAAAGACGGAAAATAAATAAATAGAGAAAGTACTCTGTAATATATTTTATTATTATTAAAACTAGACCTGGTAAACTTGACCCGAGACCCGAAACTCGAACCGAATTACCCGAATCGAAACCCAATTTTGACTCGAACATGATGATCCGAAGTTGACCCGAAACCCAAAAAAATTGAATCGAAACCGAACCGAAATTTTTTGTTGAACCGAAATGGACCCGAATCGAATGGACTCAAACCCTAAACCCTAAACCGAAAGCTGAACCGAATATTGACCTAATTTTAACCCGAATATCTATTTTTAACAATATAATGAATAATAAAATGAAGTATAGAAATTTGAGATCTTGGTGACCAATTTTATAATTTCACCATAAAATATAGCATAAAATTGAATGTGGACTAAATTGACAATTTGGAAGTGGAGAAATTTGAGAGTCCAATGACCAATTTTGTAAATATACCATATAAATAAATAGGGGTCAATTTTGGCTAAAAATTAAATCTTAGAAATTAAAATGAACGAAAATATCATTATATGAAATTAATAGACTAAATTACAAAGATTAGTTAATTTCAACTAAAAGTAAATTTTTAGAGACTAAATATCACTATGGGGAGGGGATTTCTATATCCGAAGTCTAAACCATGGGGATACTTGTGACTAAATTAAATTAAACTAAAACTTAAAGTTGACTAAACTGTAACATTTTAAATGCAACATGACCTAAAAAGTAATTAATCTCTAGCTTAAAAAATTGGTGGTTTATTTCCCTCCAAAATTTTATCTTTTCTCTCTCTATTTTTTTTCCAATTGTCTTTTTCTTTTTATTTTCAATCCAGCTTAAAAAATTGGTGGCTTATTTCCCTCCAAAATTTTGTCTTTTTCCTCTCTATTTTTACCAATTGTCTTTCTCTTTTTCTTTTTCTTAATTTAATTGAGTTTCAATTTAAATTAACTTAATTGAAATTTCACATTTAGTTTTAGAATTATTTTAATTATGTCCGTGATTTATGCTTTTAGATTTTAGTTAGCTCAATTAGATCCTAAGTTTAATAAATTAATTCATTTCAGACATTATTATTATTATTATTATTATTATTATTATTATTATTATTATTATTATTATTATTATTATTATTATTATTATTATTATTATTATTATTATTATTATTATTATTATTATTATTATTATTATTATTATTATTATTATTACATATAATAAACTTTGATTTAATATAATTATACAAAAAAATTTATATGGATACATGAAGCTTTGATTTAAATATTTAATCAAATTCAAATGCATAGATTAACAAGTTGAATCAGAACTAATCTCATACACCAATAACTCTAAACTAAACCATAAATACTAAGCCTCAAACCTTTAGCCCAACTCAAATCGAATTGACCCGAAAATTTAAATGATGACCCGACCCAATTTTGACCCGAAACGAAAGCGACCGATCCGATTTTGACCCGACCCAAAATCAACCGATCCGATTTTGACCCGATCCAATACCCGAACCGAATCCGACTCATCACAGACCCGAATTAGACCTGAACCTGAACCGAACCGAACTGACCCGAATCTAAACCGATTCTAGATAGACCCGAAATGACCTGAACCGAAATGACCCGAACCGAACCCGAACCGATTGACCCGATTGCCGCCTCTAATTAAAACTATCTCAAATTTCTGGGAACCAAAAGGTTTGCATACCGAGAAAAATTATTTAGTTGATAAGATAAATATAGTTTTGACTTTGACATGTTTATTAAACTTGAGAGATTGTTTTAACTAATTTGAACCATCTACCTGTGCCCAGCAAGCAGGTAAGCAAAATAGGAGACTTAAGTACCAAGGTATTTCTCCTTGAAACACCAAGATTCTAAAACCAATCCTGGTGTTTACTGAGTGAAGGTTTAATGATATGACTTCTAATGTTTTGATTATTGTCCTCCGATTCAAGTTCGGTTCATATCATCGTCCAAAAATGAATTATCATTTTTATATAAATAACTTTTTTATGTCATGTTGATAAATAATTAAAAATTAATAAACTATATCAGATATCACTAAATTTTAAGTTTAATATCGATTATACCACTAAATTAAAAATTGATATTATTTTAGCACTAAACTTTAATTTAAACTTTAATTATATCACTGCGCCGTTAAAATCTCTCCATGTCACTATACGAGGACTGTTAAGATCGTTCACATCATCAATTTTAATGGTTCAGTGGTATCATTGAAGCCTAAACTAAAGTTCAGTGTTAAAATAATATCGATTTTTAGTTCAGTGGTATAATCAATACTCAGGGATGGAACTAAGATCAAATGTTGAGTGGGACAAGAGTCTATTAAACCTTTAAATCTAAAATTTGAGAGGGGAAAATATCTTATTTAATTAATATTTAAACTAAAAAGGACTTAAGATGCTATTATACCAAAAATTAGAACATGACATGTAGGTTTTTTATTTATTTAATTTCTGAATTTATTTAAAAATATGAACTTCTTAAGTAATCCCAAAGTTTTAATTTCTTTCGATCAAACCCTCAAATCACATCTTTCTTACCGTCCGGTATCGCCCACACGTCGACGGTTCACCGTTCACCACTCAAGTGTCGTGTACTTTACCGTTCAACATCTCCCACTCTTTAACATTCAGTTAGAAGCTTAATCAATTTTTTTTATTGTTGGATGATCGTCGATGGAGCAATCGACGATTCACTCACCGATTTTTGACGACGAGATGATGAGATTTTCAGTCGTGGGGGGACGACGAAGGTAAATGTGGCCGGTGGTGTAAGGGAATGAATTTAGGGATTTAGGGTTTGTATTTGAGGGTTTTAGAAAAATTAAAGATTTTTGAAGTATTTTTTTTATAAAATTAAATTTTTTTTAATTTAAAAAAATAAAAAATACCTAATATATTAGGTACCAAATTGAAAAAAAATGTGTATAGGTTGAATACTTTTTTTTTATGTTAAGCCCAAGATAAAAGTAGGGGTGAGCGTTCGAGCGAGTCGAGTCGAGTCAAAAAAATTCGAGTTATTCGAGTTGACGCGTCATATTTTACGACTTGAACTTAATTTGAAATTTTTTCGATTCGAGTCGAGTTTATGAAATTCGAGTCGAGTTCGAGTCGAGTTTTCGAGTTTCTATACAAATTTAATTGTAATTATTTACCATGTTATAATACGATTTGATTCCAATTTATATGACTTTCTCTATTCATATAAGATATGCATATATATATATATATATATATATATATATAATATATATATTTCTTCATATTATTTTTCACATGCATAAGTAAGATTTGTAATGTTATTTAATAAAAAAAATATCATCTAAACTTTTAAAATATATTTATAATATTATTTTTAAATAAGGAACTTTTAAGGATAAAGTACTGATGGGGGTATAAATGAGTCAATGAATTGATGTAAAGAAAAAAATTACAAAAAATTCGGTTGAATGATCAAATTGAATAAAATATAAAGTTAAAGGGCTAAATTTAAAAAAAAGAATAAATTTGTTAAAAATATGAATTGAAGTTATATAGATATTATATAGTGTTAGTGAATCATGTGGTTTAATTTTGGTAAAAAATAGACTTAAAACGAAAGAGAAATTAAAGAAATGGGAAACATTCAAAGTTGATGGGCTAAATTACAAAAGTAAAAAATTTAATTTAAAAATATGAATTGAAGCTAAATAGGTATTCTAGTTTCTACATTGGTTTAGGAGCATGTGGTTCAATTTTGGTCAAAATTGACTTAAAGCGAAAGAGATATTGAAGAAATGAGGAAATCATACAAAGTTAAGGGGTTGAATTGAAAAAATATGAAATTTATTTTCAAAAATATAAATTGAAGATAAATACGTATTCTACGCTGGTTTAGGAATACGTGGTTCAAATTTGGTCAAAAATAGACTTAAAATGAAGAAGGAATTGAAGAAAAATAAAATCAGTGACTAAATTACAAAAGTGTAAAATTCGGTTTTTCGATTTTTCGAGTTGGGCAAATTCCAAACCGACTCGAAATCGAAATTTTTTCGAGTTAATCGAGTTGACTCGAATAACTCGAAATTAAAAAAAATATATCAATTTTTTCGAGTCGAGTCGAGTTTTGCTCACCCCTAGATAATAGTCCCTAATATCCTCCGTGTCCTACCAGTAGCATTTCCCCATATCCCTTATCCTATCTCTTCAAGTAAGACTAGTAGTGTTGCAAAACTTTCTCATTTTGTCTCTCCCATCCCGCCATAGAAAATGTTGTCCATGGCAACTCCGTCCACCGTCAATACTACTTTCATTTTGCATTCTCTCCGTCACCGGAAATCCTCCGACACCACCATTTGCTATACCACAAACCCCCGTTTGAAGAAAAGAACGGCACCCACCTTCAAAGCCCAAAGACTAACTGCTTCAGCGGCCGCAGAAGCGCTCATGGCTGAAACATCCTCGGATACCGAAACACCATCCACCACAATCTCTCAAAAATCTGAGGTGGCGGTGAAGCAAGTCGGAAAACCCAGGCTGGTCCTGAAATTCATATGGATGGAGAAGAACATAGGGCTGGGTCTGGATCAAGTCATACCTGGCCACGGCACTGTTCCTCTGAGTCCCTATTTCTTTTGGCCTAGGAAAGACGCCTGGGAAGAGCTCAAGGCCACTCTAGAAAGCAAGCCCTGGGTTTCTCAGAAGAAGATGATTATTCTTCTGAATCAGGCCACCGATATCATCAATCTGTGGCAGCAAAGTGGTGGCAACCTTTCCCAGAGCTAGATATGCTATCTTCTTCTTATTCATTTTTTTTGTTTTTTTAATTAGCAATGCTGAATTGCCTTGGTTGATCAACTGAATTCGAGAATTGTTTGGATTGGAATCTCTTGGTTTTAGTAGGAAAAGGAACAGTGCTGAATTGCTATTGTCCTTATTTTAGCACTTCTCTTAAATATTTTGCTTCACAGAATGTTTCAACAAGTTTACATATCATGAAAATTAACAAAAATGATGAAAAATGAAAAACAAACTTATAGACCCGCCTGCTGCTATAATGCCAGTTGCCAAAACTTGAAAATGAATTTAGTATACAGAAAATGGCCACTTGTTTATAGTAAAGGGTCGTTTGCCTTTCGTCCCGGTACTTCGACTGGCATGTTCCGAGGGGTTTTCAGGTCCAGTCTCCAGCTTCAGGCCAGCACGAAGGCTTGCGGTTGCGGGGACTTGCTTATCAGATGTGTTCTGAAACATTAGTCCAGTATTTTCTGAGTGCTCGTTGTCCTTGCCTTTAAGCTTCCTCGTGTTCATATCAAAACTGGAACCATAGAAATCATGGTTATCATCATCACTCTCATGAATAACTACTTCCTTTTCCAATAGCTTGATTGGGTCCACTTCATCCAAGGACATTGTTCTAATGTCCAGGTTTCCTTCTGATGATTCATTACTTGAACGACTCGAGATATTGATTCCCGGGGTCTTCGTGCTCTGATTTAAATCCTCTGCTTGACTGCCTTGATGAGTTTCTTTACCTTTAGAACTAGGTTCATGAATGTCAAACACTCTTTTTCTTTGATGATCAGGACTGTTGTGATCTTCAGGATCATGGAAATCAGACCGGGAGAGTTCCACCGCTGCTCTTGCTGCCGCTGCCGCATGCGCAGCCGACTTAAAGGCTGCTTGAGCAGCATCAGCTACATCATTGTACTTTTTTTCTTGCTTTTGGTGAATCAGAGAAGTCGTAGTCATCTCCTAGGCTTGCATGGTTGGTTGCCTTACCTAATGTGTCTAGCTTGAGCTGGCTATGATTCTTGGCTCCATCCAAATTTTCCTGTATTCATAAAATCATTAGCACTTTATGTGTTATCTATGCAAGATTAACATGAAACGATTTTTTTTAAACCGTCTTGATTGTTGTAGTAAGTTGCCTACATCAGTAGCGGAAACAGAGGTTTTGTGGAGTTGTAAGGCAATGCCATTCTTGGCAGCGATCTCATTGAGCGCATTCCTTCTGCTCTGCAAGTCCGGTTGTCTGGTTGAGAGTTTCTGTATAATCTGTGGGACACAAAGATTATTATATACCATACTGCACAACTCTACGAAAAGATTTACCAGACAGATCCAAATAAAGATGTACAGTAGTGTTCACTCCACAATTGTTGCGCAACTCAATGGCACGAGCAACGAATTCTTTTCCATAGCGAGACACGAAGATTGCGCGAATCTCTTGAAGCTCGGGAAAATCTCCACACCTGGAAGATGCAAAAAGCAAGCCAGACATTGCCTCCTTGAGCTTATCAGGGCAATCTCTGCAAATCAAATATAAAACTCAGGTTTATCTAGGAGTATTCAAAAATACCCGACCCGGGTATATGGAAGAAACCTACCTCTCTTGCTCAATGAGATGGACTCTTTCAATAAGGAGATTACAATACCCTTCCAGGATACCAAACACGTCCAACATATTTTGTTCCTTCACCACCTGCTCAACCTGTCCAAAGAAACCTCTCAATTTTAGCTCCAAACTACAAAGAAAACCAACACAGGAACATTTACAAAACAGTTTACTTAGAGTGCTTACTCTAAGAAGAGCCCGGTCATGGTGGCCGAGTTGAAGGAGCTGCACGACATCGGAACGAGCGAGGTTGCAGCGAGCCTGACGCTGGTTCTTGAAAACGGAAAGACGGGAAATGGCAACACTGATAACTGATTTGAACTTGGAGGGCTTGAAGCCTCTTCTGAGCAAGGCGTCAAGCTTCTTCCCCATGTGCCGAGTTTGCACCTCGGAGTCGATGAACAGTTTTAACTTTGAATGAAGGAAACAAACGAGACTAGGCTTAATGTTGCTTGTGCCTTTTATGTATTAGTGCTAAGCAAGGGATGAGGGAAATACAGTGAGCTGCATATTATGGGGATTGATTGCGAACGTGTTTTCTTTTCTTTAATTATGATAATAATACACTAATGGGAAAACCAAATAAAGAAAAGGGAAGGCTAAAACGCGGTTGCTTGAGGCAACAATTTCCACGAAGGGAAGTGAACGCTGCCTGGAAATTGACATCAACGCCCGTTTTGCGTAAAAAACAATGGTCATGGACCCCCAAAAGGAAAAATATATGGCTTACTATTTACCCATATTAAGATATAAACTTAAATAGTATCGGGAATTTGGCGGGCGGGTGTATTATGTCGAGTTTTCATCCCACAACTTGTTGCGGGTATAAAATCTAAAATTATATCCTCCTCATGACCTACAAGATTAAGACAATTCCCATCCCACTATTTTTCATAGTTTTTTTATCGGTAAAACAATATAATTTTATTAATAAGTATCATACAATGTCATCACACTCTATAGCCTCATTAAAAACCTCCACACACCTAAATGAAGGAAAAGAATATCGAGGATTATGATATAAAGAACAAACGCTAAAAATAACCGAACAAACACGAAAAAACTAAAGCAAGAAACCAAAACACAAAACATTCACGCTAGCATGCAAAATCAAGATGTGCGATCAACACCACCCCTCGTCAAAGAGCCATCCAAGCAATTCGCTTCTCGATAAAAACATGAATATATGAGCTCAACAATAATCCCCCTCGGATGTAATTTTCAGCCCAAAAGATGTCGTCAAGCACCAACAAAAAAATGGTTCGATGTTGCGTGTTTCACCTGTAACACCCACATTTCCGTCCTAGAATTTAAAGCCGTTAAATTTAAATTATTTATTTATTCTTAGAAGCAATTGAGTTTGCAATTAAGTGAATTATGCAATTTGGTCCTTGAATTTCTTAATTGGGCAAGTATTGCACCAATTCGAATTAAAAAGTAATTTAGCTTTGAATTAAGAAATTTGGCCGAGTGATAAATTAGTAGATTCAAATTAGTAATAATAAGATACAAAGTGTGAAATTAAAAGAATCAAAAGAAATTAAAAAGTGGTACATTTCCTTGTGAAAATCGGACTAAATTGAGAAAATTAAAGAAAGCATGGCAAAGGAAAGTTGATGACCAATTTAAAATAGTTATAATGATTGAAAATTGCATGTTAAAAATGAAAAGTCCTTAGGGCTGCCCATAGTAAAATGATGATAAAAGTTATAGGCTAAAGGACACTTGAGTAATTTTAAAAGCCATCAAATCTCCTAGATTAAGGGATCATGTCTTCTCACCATCATTTCTTCTCCCTTTTGCCGTGAGGTTGAGAGAAAATAGAGGGAAGAGAAGCTAAAAGGTCTGAAAATTTTAGAGCTTAAATGGTGAAGATTTTACTTGCATGGTGGAAGGATTAAGTTAGGATTTGAGAAGGGTAGCTAGTGTTATCAAAGAAATCAAGAAGTAAGTTCTAATCTCCTTGTAGCTATTCGGTTATGTAACACACCATGCATGCAAACTTAAAATTTGTATAAACATGAAAATATGAGAGTCTTGATGAATATGATAAGTTGAACTAATTAAATTCTTGAAAAACTACTTGAGAAATTATAAATAGATTCCTAAAGGGACTGTTTTGAGAAAAAAATGTAAAGTCATGGATAGTTGGAAAATTTATATGATTAGAGATTAAATTGGAAAATCTTCACTAGAAGAAAGTTGTGAAGAAATAAGGATTTTATGAGAAATTACTATTGGTTGCTGGAAAAACGAATTAAAAAGGGAAAATTCGATTAGAACTAAAAGTGGACATGTATTCGAAATTAATGGATGTTAGGGACTGAACTGGAAAATCAGTAAAATTGAGTATTTGATCGTTAAAATTGAAAGTTAATGTGGACTGTAAAATGTCATGGAAGAATAGTATAAGTTATGCCATAAGTGAATTTAGACTTTGAATAATGTAATTAGATGAATTTTAAGCTAAAGGTGATAAATAAGTAAACTGTCCAGTGGAATACAAATCATGAGCAGTAACTTTGAAAATTCACCAAAAATTGGATATGAGGGATTTCGAATTGAAATTTTTACTGTATAAACTTTGGTATGTCTAGTATCATTGAGAGAAAACGGAACTAAATTTCAGTATGTAAATTAGGAGATATGAATTTTTAAAGTTGGACAGTACAAGCTGCCCAGATTTATCGAAAGGGGTGTAATTAAGCAATAAATTGTATTTACTCGAATAAGATGAAAATATGAGGTTCACATGAGTAGAAAATTGAGTTTAATACCTTTCTAATGGTATATGATAAGTTAATTCTATATTCGTAATTGAAAAAATATGATTAAAACACTAACTAGTCCTCCAACTAGTTTAATAGAAAGTCAGATTTGAAAATGTGTGTTCTTGTTTGAAATTGAGGAGTAATTATGATTGAATTGCTTCCTAATATAGTGTGTATTCGTTTTATGTTGAGAATTAAGAACGGAATTGTGAAGAAACTTTGGAGGAAGCTAGGATCGATCACTCGAAGGGAAGAAACAAGGGCATCTTAATACAATATCAAGCTTAAGGAGTTGTGAGTGTAATTTTGTATTAGGGTTGGGACTAGTGTCCGAACCACCTTATTATTTTGTAATTTATGATTTCTATGCATGAAATTGGACTAATTGATATTCGGTAATGTGTTTAGTAAGAGAATGAGATCAAAGGAAAGTTGGATGCATGATTTGAGAACTTTGACCAATGTTTGAATATGTGAAAATGCGGGCTGCTTTATGTGAAATTAAATGCTATGATTTACATGCTTAATTTGGATTTTGATAATGCTTGAGTATGTGCAAATGTGGACTGCCTATGTGATCATTTGTATGTTGAACATGTGTGAAATTGGATTCTTGATAATGCTTGTTTATATGAGTATGTGGACTGTCGTATGATACTTATGCTATGCTTAAAATGCATATGATTATCTATGAAGTTGCTGCCGTGTATGATGACATGATCGAATGAGCATGCAAATTGAATTATGAAAAATGTATATGCTAAATGAAGTAATGAATAATAATTTAACAAGCATAAAATGCCCTCGGTCGATTAGAAGTTTTAGATAGTACGACATGCCTAGAGTCTGAGCTCTCTTGTTTGTTGCTTCGTGCAACTCTTGCTTGTTGCCTTGGGTAACCTTTGTTAGTACTTCGTGTACTCTTCGATCATATGATAAGGTGTTTTTGATTACTGTTCAAGACACATGATGCTATGGGCATCCTTTGTTTGTTGCTTTGTGCAACCATTGCTTGTTGTTTCGTGCAACCATTGTTAGGTACGTGGTACCATCTTGATGACTTGAATATATGATACGTCTACTCTACCTAGGGCAATGCAATGAAATAAAATGCAATGTAACCTAATTAAATTAAATGGAATTTGCTAAATTATGTATAGCTTATGAAGTAGATAAATGGTTTGTATGACTTGGTATGTTATGATGTGAAATGAAATGATAAATATGTGGACATTGGTCCTTCCGATTATGATATGATGCATATGAAATGCTTATAAGTCCAAACATATGAATAATGTGCAATGACCCTGTTCGAATACATGGAAATTGAAATGTGATGAGTTTAATAATTTCTGATTTTTGTTTAATAGTTGTGGCCTATTCGAATGATATGCTTATGGAAATTTGTGATTTCGTTATGATAAATTAATGATGCTATGTATTGATTAGCATGAATTTCAGTTAATTCAATTGTTAAGCATGATATTGAGTATGCTGGAAATTGAATTGAATTATGGTATTGAACAGATCAAATGGAAGCATGTGATAAATTAATGTTATTTGTTATGTATTCGAGCATGTACCATGAATGTTGATTATGTTATGCATGATGCTATGTGTATTTGATTTTATATAAGCTAATTGGGTGAAATTTGGTTGTTAATGAACCTAGCTAAGTAAACTCAATGCTTGATCACATTAAAAGCTCAAGAATGAATTAGATTTAGCATTACCTCGCTAAGTACTATTTGTACTTATCGCTTCGTTGTTTTCTTCTTCCCAACCTTAGCAGTATCGCTTGGACCTTAAAGCTAGCATTCGATTGGATCAAGTTACAAGTTCAGAAATATGTATGATCTTAGTCTTATCTTTAGACTCCTAGATGGTGGCTTTGAAATTTGTCTAAGGGCTCGTTTTGTTGTGTTCGGTCGTAGCCTAAGTCTACGTTGGTGTTTAAGATTATATGCTCCATGATGCTTGGTTAGGAAGCTAGAATTATGTTTTGTATGTAAGTAGAAAGCCTCGTTATTTTGTTGTATATAAATGTAAGTCGAGCTAGTGGTCTTGTCGATTCTTTTTGTTGGTCATAGTCTATAGCTTGACATGGTTTAGGGGAATATAAAACTTGATATTTTGTAATGTTCTAAGTAAAGGAAATCGAATGCCATGGTGTTGAAATCTATTATGTCTTGTATGAAAAATTGATATAATTAATTATTAGGAAATGGGATTAATTCGAAAATCACTTAGACTACTTAATTAAAGTTTCGAATGGCATGGTATTGAATAGTTTAAGTATTCGGCATGTTTGATCCAATTATATTCAAGATAGTGATTTGATAATTTATTAGAAAACGATTAGAATTAATTGGCTAAACAGGAGCATTGTGACTAAATGGTTAAGTTATAAATCTGGAAGTGGAATTCGATAATGATAATAGGAAAAATTTAAACTGGCTTGTAATTCGGTAACAAGAGTAAAAGAGATTGTGTTTAGTTTATGTATGTTCAGAAGAAAATTTTTGTTAGCCCACTTTCCGCGTGCGCATTAATATGAATAACTTAATTAAGAATGATTTTCGTATTTGATATTCCGATTTTGTCCGTTTTCCAATTCCGGTAATGCTCCTAACTCCTGGCCTGGGTTAGGGGTGTTACATTTTGTGGCATCAAAGCTTTTTAGGTTACAAGTCCTAAAGACCTCGAATGTGTTCTGTGTGTATCATTAGTTGAGTCAAGCCACCTAGGGATCATACATTGAATTTCTTGTAATTATGTTCCTAACTCTGATTTTGTTTGATTTGAATTAGAATGAAAGAGACACGTTTAGCTCGAGACGATGAAAGTCCTCGAGGATCCTCAAGTGAAGGGGATAATGTCATATGAAAGAAAATCCTCCTGTACAAGATAGTGTCCGTATGAAAGAAAACCCTCCGGTAAAGGAGAACCCTCATGTACCAGATAGTACTCTACCACAACCTCCTGTGCAAGATAGCACTCGACAACAATCTCCTGTTCAGCCTCGGACGAACACTGATAATCCGACTGTTCAGAATGCTCAAAGAGATTGCCTTATGAGTATGAAAGAAATGTTCGATCAGCTCTTGACGAACATGAGACATGAACAACCTGCTCCGATAGCTGCTGCCCCTAGTAGAGCTCCTATTGAAAAGCTTGCTCAGCATCGAGCCTATACATTTGCAGGCTCTAGTGAAGAGAAACCTGAAGAAGCTGAGTATTGGTTAGAAAGAACTACTCAGATATTGACTAAGCAACTTCAGTGCTCTGATGAGCATAAGCTCGAATGCGTTGTTGCCTTACTTGCTGATGAAGCTTTGAACTGGTGGGAAACTACAACACTAACCGCTCTAGCTGAATCTGTGAACTGGAAATTCTTTGTAGAAGAATTCAAGAAGAAATACATCAGTGAACAGTACTTGGCCGATTGAAGAAAGCGTTTCTTGCATCTGAAGCAAGCGGGTCGACCAATAGAGCAGTACGTGGCTGATTTCTGTAAGTACTGCAAGTATGGTTCCGAGTACATCAAGTCAGAGAAAGAAAAGTGTCGTATGTTCATTGACGATCTGAATGATGAGCTGAGTCTGATGTTTACTACCCTAGACATCACGGATTTTCAAACTCTTGTAAATCGAGCAATTGCTACAGAATCCAAGTTTCGGGCCGTAAAAAAGAGGAAAAGCGGTTACCGACATGATAAGAAGTGCAAGAGTGATGACAAGTCTCACTGGAAATCGAAGAAGTCTAAAAGCCAGAAAGAAGGTACTTTTTCGTATAATCCAGCTCCTCGTAGTAATTTCACACCGAAGCCTCAATCAGTGAGTAGACTTTCTGTCCCGGTTATATCTGTTAATAGCCTGGGGAATTCAGAAAAGGCTGTCGTCTGTCAGCATTGTTAGAAACCACATTTTGGTCAGTGCCGAAGGCAGGCCAACTTATGTTTTGCTTGTGGCGGGAGTGATCCCTATATCAGAGACTGTCTAGTGATGAGAGATCAAGCTCCTGCTCAAAACTCTGCTAATCCGAGTCATGTGCAATCTTGTCGGAACAAGAATACTAGACAAGCACAGTCTAGGAATCAGGGCAGAGGCAGAAGCAATCAGTCGAAAGCCACCACACATCAAGAATCACGAGCTCCAGCTCGAGTCTATCATATCCGTGGCAAGGATGAGGAAGAATCTCCGGATGTTATTGCGGGTACGGTTGGACTAAACCTTACTCATGTTTATGCTTTAATATATTCGGGATCAACTCATTCTTTTGTGTGTTCTCACCTGATTGACAAGTTACAACTTAAGCCTGAATTTGTTAAAACTGGGTTAATTGTTTCAAACCATATAGGAGGTGACTTACCCATCAACCTGATTTGTAAGAATAGTCTTGTATCTATTCGAAACGTACCTTTTCCCTGTGACTTGTCTGTTCTACCTAAATGTGAGTTTGACCTAGTATTAGGTTTAGACCGGTTGGGTAGACATGAAGCCTGGATTGATTGTTAGAATAAAAGACTGTACTTAAGGGGATTAGGAAAAGAATCAATTCTGTTAATTGACAAGAAACCAACATCTCTTTTTGCCGCTATGGCTTTACAAGATGAATTAGATTTTGGCTTAACTGAAATGCCTGTTGTATCTGAATTTGTTGATGTTTTTCCTGAGGAACTCCCTAGACTCCCTCCAATTCGAGAAGTTGAGTTCAAAATTGAAGTTCAACCTGGAACTAACTCGGTGTCCATTACTCCCTATCGTATGACACCTATTGAATTGCAAGAATTAAAGAAACGATTCAAGAATTAGAAGATAAGGGTTTCATTCGACCCAACACTTCTCCCTGGGGTGCTCCAGTTCTCTTTGTGAAAAAGAAAGACGGAACGATGCGACTTTGCATTAATTACCGGCAATTGAACAGAGTCACTATCAAGAACAAGTATCCATTGCCCCGAATTGAAGATCTGTTTGATCAATTGAAGGATGCTGGTGTATTCTCTAAAATTGACCATCGATCCGGTTATTATCAAATGAGGGTGAAAGATGACGATATACCCAAAACTGCTTTCAGAACTCGTTATGGTCATTACGAATTTCTGGTGATGCCATTCGGGTTAAGGAATGCCCCTGCTGCATTCATGGATCTAATGAACCGAGTATTCAAGCCTCATCTTGACAAGTTTGTTGTCGTATTCATCGATGATATTTTGGTCTATTCGCGTAACATGGAAGAACATGCTCAACATCTTCGGATTGTACTCCAGACACTCCGAGAAAATCAGCTATTTGCTAAGTTCACTAAATGTGAATTCTAGCTTTCAGAAGTATCTTTCCTTGGACATGTTATTTCAGCCGAAGGAATCAAGGTTGATTCTAAGAAAATTCAGACAATTCTTGAATGGCGACCTCCGAGCAATGTAAGTGAGGTCCGAAGTTTCCTTGGTTTAGCTGGGTATTACCGGAGATTTGTGAAGAGATTTTCGGTAATTGCTGCACCACTAACCAAATTGCTCAGAAAGAGTGAACCATTTAAGTGGTCTGAAGGACAACAAAGAAGTTTTGATCAGCTTAAACAAGCCTTGACTTGTGCTCCTGTTCTTATTCAGCCCGAGTCTGGAAAAGAATTCGTTGTTTATAGTGATACGTCACATTCCGGCCTTGGATGTGTTCTGATACAAGAAGGTAATGTGATTGCATATGCCTCTCGACAACTTAAGCCTCACGAGCTGAACTATCCAACTCATGGTCTTGAATTAGCGGCCATTGTATTTGCACTTAAAATTTGGCGGCATTACTTGTACGGTGAGAAGTGTAAGCTATTCACCGATCATGAAAGTCTGAAGTACTTGCTTACTCAGAAAGAGTTGAATCTTAGACAAAGAAGGTGGTTGGAATTACTCAAAGATTATGATCTGACCATCGACTACCATCCTGGAAAGGCTATCGTGGTCGTTGATGCTTTGAGTCGGAAACCGAACCTCGCTTCTTTGGCCATCAATGCTCATTTCCGACTATGTAAAGCTCAGAATTATCTGAACGAACTCTAGGTTCAATCTGTTTCGATTTCTATAATCAAATAACTTCAACAAGTTGATCCAGAACTTCAAAAAATCTTGTCTAAGCTTGAATCTAATCCTGACTTTTCTGTCAAGTCAAACGATCTTTATATTTTGGAGATTGAATTTGTGTACCTAATAACAAAGAATTACGAGTTGAAATTCTACAAGAAGCACATCAAAGTTCTTTTTCAATCCACCCTGGATCTGTTAAGATGTACAAGGATCTCAAGCCTTTGTATTAGTGGTATGGAATGAAATCGGCTATCAATGACTTTGTATCGAGGTGTCTGAACTGTCAACGAGTCAAAGCCGAACATCGTGCTCCTACTAGATTACTTCAACCTCTTGAATTTTCGCAATGGAAATGGGAACGGATTACGATGGATTTCGTGACCAGTCTTCCTTACTCTCCAAAAAAGTGTGATGTTGTTTAGGTGATCGTTGATCGTTTCACTAAATCAGCACATTTCATTCCGGTACGGATGAATTATAGTCTTGAGACCTTAGCAGAACTGAATGTTCGAGAAGTTATCCGTTTACACGGAGTTCCAACTTCTATTGTTTCAGATCGAGATCCTCGATTTACTGCTCGATTCTAGAAAACTCTACACAAGGCTCTTGGAACTAAACTGAATGTTAGCACAGCTTTTCATCCTTAAAGCGATAGACTATCTGAACGAGTAATTCAAATCCTTGAAGATATGCTCAGAGCTTGTATTATCGATTTCGGTAAGAATTGGGAGAAATCATTACCGTTAATCGAGTTCGCTTATAATAATAGTTATCAGTCTTCTATTCAGATGACTCCTTTTGAAGCACTGTATGGAAGAAGATGCCGAACTCATTTGTGTTGGTCTGAACTCGGAGATAATAAAGTTTTAGGACCTCAACTGCTTCAGGAAACTGAAGAACATGTTCAAATTATTCATTCCCGGTTGGAACAAGCTTTTGATAGGCAGAAGTAATACGCTGATCTGAAGCGTAGGGACATCCAATATGCAATCGGAGATAAAGTATTTCTCAAAGTTTCTCCGTGGAAGAAAGTTTTCCGTTTTGGCAAGAAAGGAATGGTTAGTCCTCGTTTCATTAGACCGTTCGAAGTAATTGAGAGAATTGGTTCTATAGCTTATCGCCTCACACTTCCTTCTGAATTCGATAAGATTCATAATGTCTTTCATGTTTCTATGTTAAGGCTTTATCGGTCTGACCAGTCTCACATTCTTGAACCATAAGAAGTTAAACTTAATCCTGACATCTATTATGAAGAGGAACCTATTCAGATTCTCGATCGAGAAATTAAAAGGCTTCGTAACAAGAACGTCCATCTTGTTAAAATTCTCTGGAAGAATCATCACGTTACAGAAGCAACGTGGGAACCCGAGGATACGATGCGAAAGCAATATCCTCATTTATTCAGTTCAGGTAAGAATTCGAGGGCGAATTCTTTCTTTAAGGAGGAGGGAATTGTAACACCCACATTTCTGTCCTAGAATTTAAAGCCGTTAAATTTAAATTATTTATTTATTCTTAGAAGCAATTGAGTTTGCAATTAAGTGAATTATGCAATTTGGTCCTTAAATTTCTTAATTGGGCAAGTATTGCACCAATTCGAATTAAAAAGTAATTTAGCTTTGAATTAAGGAATTTGGTCGAGTGATAAATTAATAGATTCAAATTAGTAATAATAAGATACAAAGTGTGAAATTAGAAGAATCAAAAGAAATTAAGAAGTGGTACATTTCCTTGTGGAAATCGGACCAAATTAGGAAAATTAAAGAAAGCATGGCAAAGGAAAGTTGATGACCAATTTAAAATAGTTATAATGATTGAAAATTGCATGTTAAAAATGAAAAGTCCTTAGGGCTGCCCATAGTAAAATGATGATAAAAGTTATAGGCTAAAGGACACTTGAGTAATTTTGGAAGCCATCAAATCCCCTAGATTAAGGGAGCATGTCTTCTCCTCATCATTTCTTCTCCCTTTTGCCGTGAGGTTGAGAGAAAATGGAGGGAAGAGAAGCTCAAAGGTCTAAAAATTTTGGAGCTTAAATGGTGAAGATTTTGCTTGCATGGTGGAAGGATTAAGCTAGGATTTGAGAAGGGTAGCTAGTGTTATCAAGGAAACTAAGAAGTAAGTTCTAATCTCCTTGTAGCTATTCGGTTATGTAACACACCATGCATGCAAACTTAAAATTTGTATAAACATGAAAATATGAGAGTCTTGATGAATATGATAAGTTGAACTAATGAAATTCTTGAAAAAATACTTGAGAAATTATAAATAGATTCCTAAAGGGACTGTTTTGAGAAAAAAATTTAAAGTCATGGATAGTTGGAAAATTTATATGATTAGAGATTAAATTGAAAAATCTTCACTAGGAGAAAGTTGTGAAGAAATAAGGACTTTATGAGAAATTACTATTGGTTGCTGGAAAAACGAATTAAAAAGGGGAAAATTCGATTAGAACTAAAAGTGGACATGTATTCAAAATTAATGGAGGTTAGGGACTAAACTGGAAAATTGGTAAAATTGAGTACTTGATTGTTAAAATTGAAAGTTAATGTGGACTGTAAAATGTCATGGAAGAATAGTATAAGTCGTGCCATAAGTGAATTTAGACTTTGAATAATGTAATTAGATGAATTTTAAGCTAAAGGTGATAAATAAGTAAGCTATCCAGTGGAATACAAATCATGAGCAGTAACTTTGGAAATTCACAAAAAATTGGATATGAGGGATTTTGAATTTAAATTTTTACCGTATAAACTCTGGTATGTCTAGGATCACTGAGAGAAAACAGAACTCAATTTCAGTATGTAAATTAGGAGATATGAATTTTTAAAGTTGGGCAGTACAAGCTGCCCAGATTTATCGAAAGGGGTGTAATTAAGCAATAAACTGTATTTACTCGAATAAGATGAAAATATTAGGTTCACATGAGTAGAAAATTGAGTTTAATACCTTTCTAATGGCATATGATAAGTTAATTTTTGATTAGTAATTAAAAAGATATGATTAAAACACTAACTAGTCCTCCAACTAGTTTAATAGAAAACCAGATTTGCAAGTGTGTTCATGTTTGAAATTGATGAGTAATTATGATTGAATTGCTTCCTAATATACTGTGTATTCGTTTTATGTTGAGAATTAAGATCGGAATTGTGAAGAAACTTTGGAGGAAGCTAGGATCGATCACTCGAAGGGAAGAAACAAGGGCATCTTAATACAAGATCAAGCTTAAGGAGTTGTGAGTGTAATTTTGTATTAGGGTTGGGACTAGTGTCCGAACCACCTTATTATTTTGTAATTTATGATTTTTATGCATGAAATTGGACTAATTGATATTCGGTTATGTGTTTAGTAAGGGAATGAGATCAAAGGAAAGTTGGATGCATGATTTGAAAATTTTGGCCAATGTTTGAATATGTGAAAATGCGGGCTGCTTTATGTGAAATTAAATGCTATGATTTACATGCTTGATTTGGATTTTTATAATGCTTGAGTATGTGCAAATGTGGAATGCCTATGTGATCATTTGTATGTTGACCATGTGTGAAATTGGATTCTTGATAATGCTTGTTTATATGAGTATGTGGACTGCCCTATGATACTTATGCTATGCTTAAAATGCATATGATTATCTATGAAGTTGCTGCCGTGTATGATGACATGATCGAATGAGCATGCAAATTGAATTATGAAAAATGTATATGCTAAATGAAGTAATGAATAATAATTTAACAATAATAAAATGACTTCGGTCGATTAGAAGTTTTAGATAGTACGACATGCCTAGAGTCTGAGCTCTCTTGTTTGTTGCTTCGTGCAACTCTTGCTTGTTGCCTTGGGCAACCTTTGTTAGTACTTCGTGTACTCTTCAATCATATGATAAGGTGTTCTTGATTGATGTTCAAGACACATGATGCTATGGGCATCCTTTGTTTGTTGCTTTGTGCAACCATTGCTTGTTGCTTCGTGCAACCATTGTTAGGTACTTGGTACCATCTTGATGACTTGAATATCTGATACATCTACTCTACCTGGGGCAATGCAATGAAATAAAATGCAATGTAACCTAATTAAATTAAATGGAAATTTGCTAAATTATGTATAGCTTATGAAGTGGATAAATGGTTTGTATGACTTGGCATGTTATGATGTGAAATGAAATGAAAAATATGTGGACATTGGTCCTTCCGATTATGATATGATGCATATGAAATGCTTATAAGTCCGAACATATGAATAATGTACAATGACCCTGTTCGAATACATGGAAATTGAGATGTGGTGAGTTTAATAATTTCTGATTTTTGTTTAATGGTTGTCGCCTATTCGAATGATATGCTTATGGAAATTTGTGATTTCGTTATGATAAATTAATGATGCTATGTATTGATTAGCATGAATTTCGGTTAATTCTATTGTTAAGCATGAGATTGAGTATGCTGGAAATTGAATTGAATTATGGTATTGATAGGATCAAATGGAAGCATGTTATAAATTAATGTTATTTGTTATGTATTCGAGCATGTACCATGAATGTTGATTATGTTATGCATGATGCTATGTGTATTTGATTTTATATAAGCTAATTGGGTGGAATTTGGTTGTTAATGAACCTAGCTAAGTAAACTCAATGCTTGATCACATTAAAAGCTCAAGAATGAATTAGATTTAGCATTACCTCGCTAAGTACTATTTGTACTTATCGCTCCGTTGTTTTCTTCTTCCCAACCTTAGCAGGATCGCTTGGACCTTAAAGCTAGCATTCGATTGGATCAAGTTACAAGTTCAGAAATATGTATGATCTTAGTCTTATCTTTAGACTCCTAGATGGTGGCTTTGAAGTTTTTCTAAGGGCTCGTTTTGTTGTGTTCGGTCGTAGCCTAAGTCTACGTTGGTGTTTAAGATTATATGCTCCATGATGCCTGGTTAGGAGGCTAGAATTATGTTTTGTATGTAAGTAGAAAGCCTCATTATTTTGTTGTATATAAATGTAACTCGAGCTAGTGGTCTTGCCGATTCTTCTTGTTGTTCATAGTCTATAGCTTGACATGGTTTAGGGGCATATAAAACTTGATATTTTGTAATGTTCTAAGTAAAGGAAATCGAATGCCATGGTGTTGAAATCTTTTATGTCTTGTATGAAAAATTGATAGAATTAAATATTGGTAAATGGGATTAATTCGAAAAATCACTTAGACTACTTAATTAAAGTTTCGAATGGCATGGTATTGAATAGTTTAAGTATTCAGCATGTTTGATCCAATTATATTCAAGACAGTGATTTGATAATTTATTAGAAAACGATTAGAATTAATTGGCTAAATAGGAGCATTGTGACTGAATGGTTAAGTTATAAATCTGGAAGTGGAATTCGATAATGATAATAGGAAAATTTTAAATTGGCTTGTAATTCGGTAACAAGAGTAAAAGAGATTGTGTTTAGTTTATGTATGTTCAGAAGAAAATTTTTGTTAGCCCACTTTTCGTGTGCGCATTAATATGAATAGCTTAATTAAGAATGATTTCCGTATCCGATATTCCGGTTTTGTCCGTTTTCCAATTCTAGTAATGCTCCTAACTCCCGGCCCGGGTTAGGGGTGTTACATCACCATTTGATCCTCACACTTTTAACAAACCACACCACGCCACTCTATCGACACAAAGGAAATCACGCACCACAACCAATGAATAATTTCACCATACCTCATTGTAGATTACCAAACCACATATCGCCTAACAAACTCGCTTGATCCCCTCCCGCACACGGTACGTATACTCCTACTATACCACGAAAACAGACATCCAAGAACCGAGCAAATCCGTCTCCTCTCTCGAATGTTAAAATCATCCGAAGAAGGCGTAAACACATAAACAAAATCATTCGTAAACCATATCTTATTCACCATACCATCACTTGATGTCTTTAATTTAGTCAAATGTGAAATGACCATCGCACACCTTTGTTGTCTCAAAAAGCGTTGAACTGATTTTGGCTTTAACGTTGAACCAATCCCTCTTACATTCCAGGACCACAAACTCAACGCTCTTCGCAACTATTTTCGTTCTTGCGCTTCAATTATACGCGCGATATCCTTTACAATTTCTTGTTCGTTTCCAATTGTTTTCACCCCAATCAGTTTACCCAATTTCAATGTTTCCCCCGTTTCTCTGAAAATAACCCGTTTCCGGTTATAGAAGTCCGAATATGACAAAGTGCCATTAGCAATTACCTCTGATGATATTTGGTTTTCTTAGGACTCTGCCCTTTTTTACCAGCTTCGCTTCAGCCTCACCTCGCTCACCAGGCGATAAAAACTTAGTTCGATTTTTGAAACCTGCCATAACCTTCTAAACTCTCCATTGTATTCAATTGTTTGAGCCTTATTAGCCCTAGGAATTTCTATCCTTGACCCATCAACACGTGGGCTCAATTCATCAGCTACTAGTTCTTCGGCAACTAGTTCAGCACACGGTACTCCCACTTTGTTTGGAAAAACATCCACCACAACATCACTCAGCAAAACATCCAGAATTCGCTGACTTTCCTTTTCACGATGGACAAAGCTTACATCTTCATCCGCCATCTAACTTGCTGTGCTCATGACACGCCAATCCTCCCTCTTGCTCTCATTCCACATACGATCAATTTGGCTCGACCCTAGAACCGAATAAGAGAAAGAGTTGGGTACCATTGTATCATTTGCTGACCTCCCACTTATAGACACCTTAACCCGGCTAGACATATCCATGTTCAAATCCTCAGTACTCACTGTATCTTCCGAGCAGTTCACCGTCTCACAACTACAATCACACTTAGGGCCAATCATTTCGTCAATTTCTGTAACGTGAATTGTGAAGACGTTATCGTTAATGCGCAAGTCCATTACTTCATCTATGTGTGAAATCCAGTCGGTTTCGATCTGAAATCGATATCGTTCAAACGTCGAAGGCGTCGAAGTCTCAATGTCAATCCGTACGAGTTCTCCCCAAATCGCTGCAATACTCTGAAATGTTTCTTCAGACGATCCATGAATAGGAATTCCACTTACTGAAAGCCATACCCTTCGATTCGGTAAAAATAATGTAGGCGACCATTCAATTAAATTTTCAAACCATGTTTCTAGACGCCTAGTCTCCAAAATTCTCTTCCTCGATTCTTTATCTTCAAACATGAATAATACAAGAGAGCCCGCAACTCGCATCAACGTAAAACCTGTCAATTTCACCTTTGTAATCTCATTTGCAAGATCCGCTATTTGGCTGGGTTGACGGCAAAAACCCAAAGCACAATTCTGTAAAATTTCCCATTTATCGGCATCAACAACTGTAACACCCGTGTTTTGGGCCTAGGAGTTAACCGGGTTTACGGTTTGAGTCAATAAAATTTAAATTAAAACAATTCCACCTAATATGTGATGTAATTGAGCTTTAATAAGAGGGGAGGGACCTACATTGCGATTTTACCCAAAAGTTTTAAAAAAGGAAGACAACTTTTAAAGTTGTCATCTTCTCCCCCTTTTCCCCCTCTATTCCCACGCGAAACACAAAAACCCCTCTCCAAACTCTCTCAAATTTTTAAGTTACTATTCCATTCGATTTCAACTTCATTTCAAGGTGTTTTTGAAAGGTAAACATGTTTTCTTACTCTCTTCTTTATCCTCTATCTATCTATGGTCTTGGATTTCAAAAACATGGACTTTTAAAATGTTAGGGTTTTACTAAAAGCTTTGGTTTTTATGAGATTTTCATCTTGTTTTGATAAATTGGGCTGGGGCTTTGTTTACTCATGATGAAATACACAATATATATTAATTTGGTTGAATTTTAATGAAAATCCGTAGTAGGGTCATAGGGCAAGTTTTAAGGTATCAAAACTTGGGTTTTTGGGAGGTTTAAGGTTGAAATTGAAGGGCTGTTGGTTTAGGGATATTAGGAAGGTGTTTTGGGATCATTCGAGAGTCATTTGGGTGTTTGAAAGTAGAGTTTTCAGCCAAGGTTTGAGGGAGTACGAATTTGTTATATTTGGGGATTAAATGTGGTTGGAAATTGTGGGTGAAGTTGGTTTGAATTCAAGGATTATGTGTTGATTGAATATTAGCATTGATTTTGGCTATTGGTTGTGTTTTTGGTTGACTAGAAGCAAGAGGGATCGTCGGAGAAGCTTTGGGACCGAATCCAGGTTCGTAGGAGTTTCGCTTGGTAGCTAAGGAAGGGCAGTGAGTGGTTTCAAACTTGATTTAAAGTTTGGTTCGAGTATGTGTAGTGTGTGTGTAAAGTGTGCTTGGTAGGCCACTTCCTTTTAACTCAAGTAGTTACATTTAGCCTTTGTTCTCCTTAATTGCTAATGTGCTTGTTGACTATGCTCGTGTGCTTGTGGTTAATTGGTACTTGTATATTCATGAAATGTATATGTATGTAATGAGCATGGAGTGTGGTTGATGATATATAATGTGGTTATGATAATTGGCACTAAAAAAATTACCGGTTGTGAATGATCGATCATTAGGATTGGTGTGCACACAAATTTAGTCAAAACGTACGTGACCTTGATGGCGTTAAGTCATCAAGGAGGAGTACGGTGCTGTAATATTCCACTGGAAGCTTTTATTTATTTCTACGGGATGATGAGTGGAATCTCATCCGTAGGGCATGTGGCGATGAGTGAAATCCCGCACATGCAAGGTCCGGTGATGAGTGTAATCCCACCGAGGTAAAGTGTTGTTGAGATTTAAATCCGCACAATCGGGGTAATTTAAAGTGGCCAATTAACTTGTTCATATATTGTGATATGTGATGTTGATTTATGATTGTTGATTATTGATGCTTGATGCTTAGTATGAAGTAAGCTGTCATACTATGCCACTTGAAAGACTAGCTAGGTCTACTTGATTACATGTCGATGCTTGATATATGTGAGATTAGGATTTACATGCTTGAACCCTGCATTGTTGATGTTTTTCGTTTTAGAGCACCCTCACTAAGCTTATAGCTTACGCTCTCAATGTTCAACAATGCAGATCATTAGCGTGGTGTTAGCTCGAGGCAAGGCAAGAAGGGCTTCCAAGTTTGTGACTCAAGTACGGTGGTGATTTTGTATTAGTTAGCAATGTGGCAAGGGTTGTGTATGAGCTTGTATGACTCACTTGCATGTGTTGATGTTGGTTTGACTATGGGTTGTAAGCATGATATGCCATGATGAATGTTGTGTGTTAGCGTGTCTCTTGATGTTTAGGTTGCCTTGATGTGGGTGTAAACCTCTTATATGCTTATCTTGTGCCTTTAAGGCTTTGAGTTCCTTGTATGACCTTAAATGTTGAAATGCCTTTTGTTGGAATGCCATGCTTGAAAGCTTATGTTGCTTGTATGGTTTGTGTATCACCTTGTGTTGGATTGTGCCTTTCGTTTCAAGTTAAAGTATGCTTTTATGTTTGGTTTGCCTTAGGATTGATGTTAGTGTGTTGGTTGGGGTTTTAGAGGGATTTAGGGGCCTCCTTGTGCCTTACATCAGCTCAAACCTGCAAGTTCGTAGCAGGGGTATCGATACGGTTGGTCCCGTATCGATACCGCCTTCTTGTTTCAGGCCTCGTGTATCGATACGCGAGGGGGTGTATCGATACCTTTTTGGTCACTGGAGCTACTGTCCATTTCGGTATCGATACGGGCCTTTGGTGTATCGATACCGTCATCTTAGCGTTGACCGTGGGAATTCAACCGTTGGGGAGGGTATCGATACACTCCTTGGGTGTATCGATACGGTCTCCACGGGTTGACTTTGACCAGTTGACCTAGTCAAGGGGTATCGATACACCCCTTAGGTGTATCGATACCGCCTGCAGTTTAAGCTAAAAATTGGGCTGTAAGATGTCGGGTTGAGTCGTTTGTTTGCCTCGTGAATGTTGTTCCGCTGTATGATCACATAGGATTAAATACTCATCTAGACAAGATTTAAAACAAAAAATAGGGTTGCTAACCGAGGGGGAATCCTTAAGGGGTTTTCACTCGATTTTCCCCGTGTAGCTCACTCGGACCAGTCATCCGGCCAGACCGGGACGAGGGGGTTACATTTGTTGGTATCAGAGCCTGAGGTTACCGAGACCTCGGGTAGGTAAGTGAGGTAAGCTTGATGTATTAAATGATTGTGTTGTTCGATGCATGTTTTGCCATGAAATTCTTGATACTCGATTGTTCGTATGATGTTTTGAAGCATGAATTGCCGTGTCTGGTGTAGAGTGTGTGCCCATTGCTACTATTACTTAATTTAAAAAGATTTTTGGAAAAATGAGTACTTGAGCACTATTGGACCCTTGATTTGACTAACGTGATCCTTATCTGTTTCTTGTTGTAGTTTATACCTTGCTAGCTGTAGCATGAGACCACGTGGGAGGCCTAGGATGGTTCGACCGAAACCACGGACAGAGGCTCCGAGAGTTGAGCCAGTAGTGAGAGTTGAGGCTCAAGTGGGAGAGCCTGTGGTTGGAGTTGGAGCTCATCCACCACCTCCACCACCACCACCTCCTCCACCAGGAGTGGGAGGTGAGGCCGGGGCCGAGGGAGAGGGACCTCAAGGAGGTCAAGGTGGCCAAGGACCAGCCGGGATAGACTTAGCTCCGTTGGTTCAGGCAATAGCCGGGGCATTTCAGGCTGCAGTAGCTGGAGGTCAGGCAGCTCATCATCAGGGTGAGGGCACCAGATTACCTTTAGAGAGACTTCGGGGCCTTGGGGCCGAAGAGTTTAGAGGGGCTACTCCGGAGAGGTCAGAGTTGTGGTTTGAGAAGACTGTCCGTATTCTTGCTCAGATGGGATGTACTGGTGAGCGCAAGTTGGGATGTGTCGAGTCTTTGCTTCAGGGTGATGCCTACACTTGGTGGGTCACCATTACTACGGGTATGGATGAGGCCGAGATCACTTGGGAGTTCTTTGAGACAGCTTTCCGTAAGAAGTATCTGGGTCTGCGATACCTCGATGAGAGGAAGAGGGAGTTTATAGCATTGCTTTAGGGGAGTATGTCCGTGACCGATTATGAGATCCGATTTGTCAGATTGAGTCAGTATGCACCTGAGCTTGTACCTACTGAGGTGGAGCGTTGTAGCCGCATCCGTTATGGGCTGAGTGAAGAGATTAAAACGTACACTCTAGCTTCAGATTACACTGATTTTGATGTTTTGGTCGCAAGGGCCAAGGACTTAGAGCACAGTTTGAGTTTGACCAGGCGGTCAAGTGGATCTAGTTCGGGTCAGAGGTCTAGCAACTTTGATAGAGGTGATGCCAAGAGGCATCGGGACAACAGACATCATTATGATCATAGGCGTGGTGGCGGTAACCACGGTAGGGGCCATCAGGGTTAGAGAGCTGGTGGGAAGTTGCCCACATGTACTACTTGCGGGAGGAACCACACCGGGGAGTGTTGAGGAAATTATCATTCTTGTTGGAGTTGTGGTGCTAGAGACCACATTAGGCGTGACTGTCCACATCAGGTGGGACAGGCACCAGATCAAGCTCATGCTAGAGCCAATGACTTTCAGAGAGGCCGCGGGCGCGGTAGAGGTAACTTCCAGCCGAGGAACGATGGTCAGAGGAACATAGCACATGTAGTTGCAGTTCAGCCAGAGGGCGGAGGTCAGGCCAGAGTTTATGCTCAGTGTGGGGATCAACATGACACCGATGTGATCGCAGGTAACTTCTCGATACAGTCTTTGGGTTTGCTTTCTTTGATTGACTCTGGGTCTACACATTCCTACATATTGA
The DNA here is from genome assembly GCA_958450335.1 of Hibiscus tridactylites. Lineage (NCBI taxonomy): Eukaryota > Viridiplantae > Streptophyta > Magnoliopsida > Malvales > Malvaceae > Hibiscus > Hibiscus tridactylites. The sequence continues at coordinate 82,193,258 of OY288276.1, forward strand.
GTGAGCATGCACGGTCCATAAATTTGCCTTGTGAGATGTTAGAGATAGGAGTTAGTGTTACTAGTTCCTTTGGGGACACAGTGGTAGTTAGGAAGATGTACCGAAGGTGTCCGTTGATGGTTCAGGGGTATGTATTTCCAGTGGATATGATGGAACTTCCTTTCTATGGTTTTGATGTGATTCTGGGTATGGACTGGCTCACGGAGCATAGAGCTAGGATAGATTTTGAAACTAAACGGATTTCTTTGAGGCTCACAGATGATTATGAGATAGTAGTGGTGGGTGAGAACGTGAAGTTCTTGTCCAATGTGGTTTCAGTGTTAAAGGCTAAGAGATTAGTGGAATTGGGGTGTGAAGCATACCTAGCGTATGTGATGAACCCTAACATGAGTGAGGTTAGACCTCAGGACATCCGGACAGTATGTGACTTTCCTAGTGTGTTTCCGGAAGAATTGCCAGGGTTACCACCGGACAGAGAGGTTGAGTTCAGCATTGAGACTTATTCTGATTCAGCTCCTGTTTCGATTGCTCCGTATCGCATGGCACCGAAAGAATTGAAAGAGTTGAAGACTCAGTTGCAAGAATTGACAGATAGAGGCTTTATCAGGCCTAGTTCTTCACCTTGGGGTGCACCAGTTTTGTTTGTGAAGAAGAAGGATGGAAGCATGAGAATGTGTATAGATTACAGGCAGTTAAATCAGTTGACAATGAAGAATAAATATCTGTTGCCTAGAATTGACGACTTGTTTGATCAGTTGAGAGGAGCATCTGTCTTTTCGAAGATTGATTTGAGATCGGGCTATTACCAGCTAAAGGTAAGAGAGGTTGATGTACCGAAGACGGCCTTTAGGACTAGATATGGCCATTATGAGTTTTTAGTCATGCCTTTTGGGTTGACTAATGCACCGGCTGCTTTCATGGACATGATGAATAGGATTTTTCATCAGTATCTAGATCAGTTTGTAGTTGTGTTTATTGATGACATTTTGGTGTACTCGCGAACTGAAGAAGACCATGACCGACACTTGAGACTTGTTTTGAAGACTTTGCTAGATCATCAGTTGTATGCGAAGCTCAACAAGTGTGAGTTCTGGATCTGTGAGGTAGTCTTCTTAGGACATGTAGTGTCAGCCGATGGGATTAGAGTTGATCCGAAGAAGATTGAAGCCATTGTTGAGTGGAAGCAACCGAAGTCTGTGACAGAGGTACGTAGCTTCCTAGGCTTAGCCGGATACTATAGGAGATTTGTAGAGGGTTTCTCTAAGTTAGTCGCTCCATTGACACAGTTACTTCAGAAGAGTGTTCAGTTTGAGTGGACAGATGCAAGACAGAGAGCCTTTGAGAAATTGAAAGAAGCTTTGACCCAAGCACCGATCTTGATACAGCCTGAGTCCGGGAAGGACTATGTAGTCTACAGTGATGCTTCATATGTAGGGCTAGGATGTGTTCTAATGCAAGACAAGAGAGTAGTGGCTTACGCCTCAAGACAGTTGAAGACCCATGAGCGCAACTATCCGACTCATGACATAGAGTTAGCTGCAGTTGTGTTTGCTCTGAAGATTTGGAGGCACTATTTGTACGGTGAGAGATGCACCGTGTACACCGATCACAAGAGTTTGAAATACATTATGACTCAGCGAGATTTAAATCTCAGACAACGTAGATGGTTAGAGTTGCTAAAAGGCTATGATTTTACTATTGAGTACCATCCGGGTAAGGCCAATGTAGTGGCCGATGCATTGAGTAGGAAGATGGCCGTGGACTTGAGAGCTATGTTTGCTAGATTGAGTTTGTCCGGAGATGGTGGCTTGATAGCCGAGCTTCAGGTTAGACCTACTCTAGGTTAGATGATTCGAGAGAAACAACTCTTAGATAGATCTTTGGCACCTCACGTGCAAGATATAGCCGAGGGTAGATCTTCAGACTACAGTTTCAGTACTGATGGGGTTTTGTGTTTCAAAGACAGAATAGTTGTGCCAGAAGACAGTGATTTGAGACGTACGATCTTGACTGAAGCTCATAGTAATCCGTTTGCTATGCATCCTGGAAGTACGAAGATGTACCGTGACTTGAAGAATGAGTACTTTTGGGTTGGCTTGAAGAGAGATGTGACCGACTTTGTGAGTAAATGCTTAGTGTGTCAGAGAGTGAAGGCGGAACATCAAGTTCCCTCAGGTTTGTTACAGCCGTTGAGGATTCCGGAATGGAAATGGGAGAACATCACCATGGATTTTGTTTCGGGTTTGCGCTTGACCCATACGAAGAAGAACTCAGTTTGGGTGATAGTGGATCGTTTTACGAAGTGTGCTCACTTCTTGGCAGTCAACACTACTTACACTTTAGATAGATTGGCCGATTTGTATATTGGCGAGATTGTTAGACTGCATGGTGTGCCAAAGTCCATTGTATCAGATAGAGATCCGCGGTTTACTTCTAGATTTTGGGAGTGTCTGCATACAGCTTTGGGTACCCGTTTGAACTTCAACACTTCTTATCATCCTCAGTCAGATGGTCAGTCAGAGAGGGTTATACAGATCTTAGAGGATATGCTGCGATGTTGTATCATAGACTTTCAGGGTACTTGGGAGAAGCATTTGCCTCTAGTAGAGTTTGCGTACAATAATAGCTTTCAGTCGAGCATTCACATGGCTCCGTATGAGGCCTTGTATGGCCGAAAGTGTAGAACTCCAGTTTGTTGGGCCGAAGTGGGACAGAAGTTGTTACCTATGCCGGATTTGCTCAAGGGGACAACCGACAAGGTAAAATTGATTTGTGATCATTTGAAAGCTGCTTCGGATAGGAAGAAGTCCTATGCCGATTTGAAGAGGAAGGAAGTTGAGTTCTCAGTGGGTGAGAAGGTGTTCTTGAAAGTGTCTTCGTGGAAGAAAGTGATGAGATTTGGCCGCAAGGGGAAGTTGAGTCCGAGGTACATGGGGCCGTATGAGATAGTGAAGAGGGTTGGTCCCGTTGCTTATCAGTTGCGTTTGCCATCCGAGTTAGAGAAGATACATGATGTGTTCCATGTTTCGATGCTTCGTAAGTATAGATCTGATCCATCACATGTTATGCCCGTAGAAGAGATTGAATTGAATCCAGATTTGACTTATGAAGAAGAGCCCGTTGAGATCTTAGCTTCTGACAGTAAGGTGTTGATGGGTAGATCGATTGAGTTAGTGAAGGTGCGGTGGCAACGTAGAGGTGTGGACGAGGCCACTTGGGAAAGGAATGAGGATATGGAAAAGTAGTTTCCGTATCTCTTTCAGTCAGGTAATTTCGGGGACGAAATTCCTTAAGTGGGAGAGAGTTGTAACACCCGTGTTTTGGGCCTAGGAGTTAACCGGGTTTACGGTTCGAGTCAATAAAATTTAAATTAAAACAATTCCACCTAATTTGTGATGTAATTGAGCTTTAATAAGAGGGGAGGGACCTACATTGCGATTTTACCCAAAAGTTTTAAAAAAGGAAGACAACTTTTAAAGTTGTCATCTTCTCCCCCTTTTCCCCTCTATTCCCACGTGAAACACAAAAACCCCTCTCGAAACTCTCTCAAATTTTTAAGTTACTATTCCATTCGATTTCAACTTCATTTCAAGGTGTTTTTGAAAGGTAAACATGTTTTCTTACTCTTCTCTTTATCCTCTATATATCTATGGTCTTGGATTTCAAAAACATGGACTTCTAAAATGTTAGGGTTTTACTAAAAGCTTGGGTTTTTATGAGATTTTCATCTTGTTTTGATAAATTGGGTTGGGGCTTTGTTTACTCATGATGAAATACACAATATATATTAATTTGGTTGAATTTTAATGAAAATCCGTAGTAGGGTCATAGGGCAAGTTTTAAGGTATCAAAACTTGGGTTTTTGGGAGGTTTAAGGTTGAAATTGAAGGGCTGTTGGTTTAGGGATATTAGGAAGGTGTTTTGGGATCATTCGAGAGTCATTTGGGTGTTTGAAAGTAGAGTTTTCAGCCAAGGTTTGAGGGAGTACGAATTTGTTATATTTGGGGATTAAATGTGGTTGGAAATCGTGGGTGAAGTTGGTTTGAATTCAAGGATTATGTGTTGATTGAATATTAGCATTGATTGTGGCTATTGGTTGTGTTTTTGGTTGACTAGAAGCAAGAGGGATCGTCGAAGAAGCTTTGAGACCGAATCCAGGTTCGTAGGAGTTTCGCTTGGTAGCTAAGGAAGGGCGGTGAGTGGTTTCAAACTTGATTTAAAGTTTGGTTCGAGTATGTGTAGTGTGTGTGTAAAGTGTGCTTGGTAGGCCACTTCCTTTTAACTCAAGTAGTTACATTTAGCCTTTGTTCTCCTTAAATGCTAATGTGCTTGTTGACTATGCTCTTGTGCTTGTGCTTAATTGGTACTTGTATATTCATGAAATGTATATGTATGTGATGAGCATGGAGTGTGGTTGATGATATATAATGTGGTTATGATAATTGGCACTAAATAAATTACCGGTTGTAAATGATCGATCATTAGGATTAGTGTGCACACAAATTGAGTCAAAACGTATGTGGCCTTGAGGGCGTTAAGTCATCAAGGAGGAGTACGGTGATGTAATATTCCACCGGAAGCTTTTATTTATTTCTACGGGATGATGAGTGGAATCCCATCCGTAGGGCATGTGGCGATGAGTGAAATCTCGCACATGCAAGGTCCGGTGATGAGTGTAATCCCACCGAGGTAAAGTGTTGTTGAGATTTAAATCCGCACAATCGGGGTAATTTAAAGTGGCCAATTAACTTGTTCATATATTGTGATATGTGATGTTGATTTATGATTGTTGATTATTGATGCTTGATGCTTAGTATGAAGTAAGATGTCATACTATGCCACTTGAAAGACTAGCTAGGTCTACTTGATTACATGTCGATGCTTGATATATGTGAGATTAGGATTTACATGCTTGAACTCTGCATTGTTGATGTTTTTCGTTTTAGAGCACCCTCACTAAGCTTATAGCTTACGCTCTCAATGTTCAACAATGCAGATCATTAGCATGGTGTTAGCTCGAGGCAAGGCATGAAGGGCTTCCAAGTTTGTGACTCAAGTACGGTGGTGATTTTGTATTAGTTAGCAATGTGGAAAGGGTTGTGTATGAGCTTGTATGACTCACTTGTATGTGTTGATGTTGGTTTGACTATGGGTTGTAAGCATGATATGCCATGATGAATGTTGTGTGTGTTAGCGTGTCTCTTGATGTTTAGGTTGCCTTGATGTGGGTGTAAACTTCTTATATGCTTATCTTGTGCCTTTAAGGCTTTGAGTTCCTTGTATGACCTTAAATATTGAAATGCCTTTTGTTGGAATGTCATGCTTGAAAGCTTATGTTGCTTGTATGGTTTGTGTATCACCTTGTGTTGGATTGTGCCTTTGGTTTCAAGTTAAAGTATGTTTTTATGTTTGGTTTGCCTTAGGATTGATGTTAGTGTGTTGGTTGGGGTTTTAGAGGGATTTAGGGGCCTCCTTGTGCCTTAAATCAGCTCAAACCTGCAAGTTCGTAGCAGGGGTATCGATACGGTTGGTCCCGTATCGATACCGCCTTCTTGTTTCAGGCCTCGTGTATCGATACGCGAGGGGGCGTATCGATACCTTTTTGGTCACTGGAGCTACTGTTCATTTCGGTATCGATACGGGCCTCTGGTGTATCGATACCGTCAACTTAGCGTTGACCGTAGGAATTCAACCGTTGGGGAGGGTATCGATACACTCCTTGGGTGTATCGATACGGTCTCCACGGGTTGACTTTGACTAGTTGACCTAGTCAAGGGGTATCGATACACCCCTTAGGTGTATCGATATCGCCTGCAGTTTAAGCTAAAAATTGGGCTGTAAGATGTCGGGTTGAGTCGTTTGTTTGCCTCGTGAATGTTGTTCCGCTGTATGATCACATAGGATTAAATACTCATCCAGACAAGATTTAAAACAAAAAAAATAGGGTTGCTAACCGAGGGAGAATCCTTAAGGGGTTTCCACTCGGTTTTCCCCGTGTAGCTCACTCGGACCGGTCATCTGGCCAGACCGGGACGAGGGGGTTACAACAACCCGTCCACGCATTTGTGTTTCTCTTCCACTCTAGATTGCTCTTTCGCAGTGATCCGATCATCACCATCCTCATCCTTGTTAAGCCGTCTCACTGGATTCCTTTTGGAATTGTACGTATGATCATGATCATCCCACTGTTTCTGGATCTCCTTGTTCATCCTTGAATCAATGTTATCACGTTTTCTTCTCCAAAACGTATCCCTAGTCTCCCTTTGCACCATCATTACCTTTAATTTGTATCCATAAAGCCAAAATTCATGAAAGCGCTCTATGATTCGATCCACATCCGCCTTTGACCCCAAACGTACAAATCCGAATCTGGTTCCATCGCTCGCTCTCTTTCTTGGTACAAACACATCCACAACCACTTTATGTCTGTCGAAAATTTGCCAAACGCCTTGCCAGTGTAGTTACTCCGGCAAGTTTGATACGAAAACCGTCCAAACTCTTTGAAACTGATTTCCCGAGCTCGTTTTCCTCACCATTAAGGTTGCGTGCGCGCCTCTAATTCTTACTTGAAATTTCAATTGTGCACACAATTTTATTCAGAAATATTCACAAACATATGGTGTGCACACATCAAATCCAATCCATTTTCACTTCTCATGCAAAAGATGAATACAAGCGTTGATACACAAGATTTCGTAGTCTCCAAGTGCAAGCCAGAGACAGTGAATCGCGTTGATGATGGGTGTTGCGATACTATGCTAATTTGATACCGGCCAATCACGAAATTTTCATAGGTTTTCCGGGGAGTTGACCAGATTTTTTTCGTGGTTTTTAAAACCTACTCAATCCCTGTTATACATATCTCTCAACCCGTTTTATATAATATATTTTTAAGTATTTATTAAATAAGGTAAAATGACAAAATATGCCCCCAACATTTACATATTTTGTTATTTAGTACTCTATTTTTTTAGAGCAAATAACCCCTCAATGTTTCAATTTGGTCCAAATATGCCCTATGTTGGATGAAAATTGTCAGTCAACTGACAGTCAACGGCTGATTCTGACTGAACTTGCCACAGGTTAAGATCGGCTAACATGACATATGCCACGACAGTTTTTTTTTTAATTATTTTGTTATATCCTTCTTTATGGTGACACTGGCTGGCTATCATGCTGACACGTGGTCGAACTGGATGTTGACACGTGGTGAATATGATGTTGACACGTCAGCAGATCTTAACACGTGGCAAGTCCTGTCAACATCAGCCGTTAGTCGTCAGTTGACTGGCAGTTTCCATCCAACAGAGGTATATTTAGACCAAATTAAAACGTTAGAGGTTGTTTGCTCAAAAAAAATAGGGGGCCAAATGACAAAACATGCAAACGTTAGAGGCATCTTTTGTCATTTTGCCATCAAATAAATATGAACCAATCTTTTATGAAAAATATGAAATACTTGTCTTCGAACTCCCACCAGATATGTGCAGTATTGTCACCATTTTTAAATGATAAATTATTTTCTCATACACTAAGAAGGTGGCGGCTGCAATTTCTCTACGGAGGATGATTGGAACGAGATCTGCAACATTATTATTGAATGCAAGGATTTGCTCCGTTTACTTGTATGATTTAAACTCACATATTAAACAATATCACAGAAAATTTTTCATTATTGTATTAATTACATAGTATTTGATTTAAGCTATTATTTACACACAACTACATTCAAATGTTTATTTATTATATTTATACAATTCAGTTGAAATTATATAAAATTTTAAACAGAATTTTAATTATACATGCATACAATTAGTGTATGCCGTTTGAATAAAGTAAGTGTGCTTTCTTCTTTGGCACCCCCAGTTGATATAATTGGTCACCAGTCCAAGGATATCTTCCTAGAAATATAAAGATTATCAATGTACGCTATTACTGGGCGCGAAGCTTCGATATACCTTCTCATTTTCCTTTCCGCAGTATAATCTGCAAATATATAAAGATTACGATATGAGTGAATGAAAATATTTTTACGGAAAAAATATAATTTTTGAAAAGTGTTGGAGAAATGATTATAGGTGGAGCGATAAAACTGGCCTGTTTCGTTGAGCTTCAGAAGAAGTTCATCCCTTGTTGGAAGAGTATACATTCCAGCAGAAACAGCAGTCCTGACGGCCCATGTGTGGTATGGTGCACACACTTGAGCATAAGCTGCTGAAGCTGCATTCTTCAATGAGTAATCGCTGCAATTTGGAACCAAAACCCGGAAAGAAAAAACAAAATTCTCAACTATAATCTTCTGTTGAAATCAAGAGGGAAGGGCAGAACGTACTTGGATGACACAAATTCTTCGAATAAAGCGCGGATGAGGTCGAGGCCTTGTCTAACTCGACGTAGGTTACGTGAATGGCTTCCCGGTGTCTTCACCGTGTTGTTAGCAGCGTCGAGATCGAGTACATTGTCTAAGGTGTCAAACCTCTTGGATGCTTCCACAAGATCACGTACCTGATCAAAACCAGTAATCGTATCATTACATATGATATTCTAAATGAGAATCGAACACATGACTCAAACTTCTACCAATGTACAAGGATAACAAAAATTAAATTATGTTCATTTTTAAAAAATGAGCAATGAACCTTGGCGACGTACTCCAACTCGGCGAATTTGAAGGCGAGGCCGAGGCAGCTGAAAAGAACCGAGACTAATGAACATGCTTCGCAGAACGTATCGAATGGAAGTTTTTGATCCTTGGTCTGAGATGCCAACAAATCCGAAAGCTCCTCGAACGCCTGCACGATATCGGACAGAGGCGTTTTAGTTGACATGGACATCTTGGATTGAGATTGATTGCAATCATCATTTGCTTCGTCCATGGCTGGGATTGAATGCAAATGGTGAATTGAAATCGTCCAACATTTTGGATTTTCATCAGGAACGGGAAGAGATAAAAGATGTAAAAAATGGTAAATTGGACAAGAGTTTTACGTGTCTGGGATTGATTCATATCATTTCAGGCGTAAAAGCACGACAAGTGTTATGGGAAATATTTAGAGGTCGTACTAGAATCACGGTCTGCCACTGCCACTTTGTTTTCAAGTTTGGAGTTTTTTTTCTTTGGAAAATCCCAACGTATCCATTTGTGGACCTTACTCGTTACTTTCATGATCGACCGATGGGGATGGCCATTAATTTTTGGCTCAAATGCTGGTAAATTCCCTTAAGCAACTGCCACCATTGGTTGAGAGAATTTGGGACGGCAGTGTTCCTTGTGCCATCAATTCAAGACCCAAATTTTCGTATAGCTTAAGACAAGCTATTGATCAAGAAGTGAATGACTTTGATACACAGTATGACAATGATTGAACAAGGAATCTTCTTGTCTGTCTTGTTCTTTGCTTGGTTTCTTGGTTATACATTGAAGAATACGATTGGGATTGGTAAACCAGAATTGGAAGAAGGAAAACACAAGTTTCTAAATTTGTAACCTTTTACTTGTAGTGGATTCTTCTTTCAATATTATTCTTTAGTTTACAGGTCTAAAACTAACAAGTACTGCCATTAACTATATAGTTCCATATGCAAATTAATTAAACCTTGCTTGCAAGCTCTACTCCAGCTTCTTCAGATTCACCGTCGACTTTTCTGTGGGTCTGAATCGGTTTAAGAGTATACAGCCTGGCGCAGCAGATATAATAAATAAGATTAACCACTTGCAAGCCGGTGATCAGCCAGTAAAAATACTCCAGCTTTCCCTTGTTTAAATTGTCATCCGGCAGCCAGTTTGATCCGTCAGGTTTAGCACTAACTTTGTGGACTAAAGAAACCAGAAACGTGCTCACATAATTCCCAACCGAAATTGCAGTCCAGAACAAAGCAGTGGCACTGCTCCTCATGCTTTCCGGGGACTGATCATAAAAGAACTCCAAGTGACCGATTGACATGAACGCCTCAGCTATTCCATGGAGACCGTACTGAGGCACGAGCCAAAAGACCGAGATGGGGATGATCGATTGAGGCTTGTCCTCGAGTCCATGTGCCAATGCTACTTGTTTACGCTTCACTTCAATGAAGCCTGCTACAAGTGAGGCTAGTACCGAGATCACGAACCCGATTCCCATTCGGTGCAAGAAGGTGATACCGCGGTCGAGCCCAGTGAACCTTCGGGCGACGCGGACTAAAAGGCGGTCGTACAAGGCTATGGTGGAGAGCATGAAGATCATGGTGAAGACGGACATGGAACCGGCAGGGATTTGGAAGGAGGTGGTGAGGTGCCTGTCCATGGTTTTGGCTTGTTGGAGGGAGAATGTGCCTTGTTGAGCATAGGCTGTGATGAGGAGGATTCCTGATGCCCAAATTGGCCCCATTCGGATCACGGATTTCAGTTCCTCCACTCGGTGAACCGTGTTTAGTCTCCATAGATTAGGAGCTTTTACATTATCTTCTTCACTCACAATGGCTGCCTTGTCAAGAAATCTGCAACCCACCACTCACCATATACATTAATCAATTAATTACTAGTCAATATCATTTCAACTTTAATCATACAATTTTTAATTAAATTAATCGACTTATAAATCAGATAAGAGTTATAAAAAATTATAAAGTTATAAGAGCATGATGGATTGGCACAAGAAATTCAATGGTTATGTAGGAAATTAAAGGTAAATCTCTCATTACTTTGATATTAAAGCTTTCATGGAATAAAAGGTTTTTCTTACTCAATCAAAATTTATTTTGTTGATAGTAAATTAATTTTCAACCAGAATACAAATAAGATAAAATTGTCTATGAATCTGCAAAAACTGAACTCAACCCACCCACAATCTTTATCTAATCATGCTCAAGGACAAATCATGATAAAATTTTAGGGGACCAGATTCAAATAGAAATAAAATTGGGTAGTGTCTAATTATCCAACTATTAATTTAAAATTTAAAATTTAAAAATTAAGGATAATGTTTAATTTATCTAATCTAAAAATTAACAAGAATTTAAGAAATATTAAACCAAAAAATAGGCCAGACTTAATTTGTCTATTTTCAAAATTAATAATGAATTTAAAAGCATTTGAATTCAACTGACAAATATTAGTCTAAGTGATAAGTAAGTCTCGAAATTTTGAGAAACAATTAAAAAAATAGAAGTAAATAAAATTAATTTACTTAGTTTCAAAACTAAAAGCAACAAAAGAACGTGGGGATTGGTCCCTCCCACTGTACATGTGGTTGGGTCGTGTCTATTTGTGTAGAGTTCTCGAAATTCATTGCAGTGTTACTGTTACCAGAACCGGAGGGCTGATATGTTTTCATGGTTTTGGCCGACCTACTGCCAGTTGCAGTTGACTGTTGAACTAACGGGTTAATAAAATAAACGTGCACTTGGTGGGATTTGATATTTATGGGCACTGCTGGATGGGTTTGGGTACAGACATTTAGAAAGAGTTTTTGTTTCATTGTGATAAAATGCAAGTGTGTGTATGGTGTTTGTTTGCTGCTCAGATCTGAGGTTGTGGGTGTGGCCGTGTGGTCCTACTCCCAATTATTGAACCATACTCCTTCACAAATTACTCATCTTCTCTTCTGCATTCCCCGGTCACAGCCACAGTTATATATGTGATGATAAAAAAATATGAGAATTAAAACAAATAGTATTTTTGTATTTTTTTATATTAATTTTTATGAAAAATTCATAAAGTATACATTTATGATTCCCAAAAAAGATTTTTGGAACAATTCAGAAAAGTGAATGCATGTACATCCCACTCAGGACGAAAGTCGGAAGCATAACTTTGTTATACATAAACACTCTCGTAAGAGAAATTGATAAGTGTAAAGTATATTATCATGTGTATATACCGCGAGATAAGATTCTATCATACCATATAAAATTTTAAATTTTTTATGGCTCAATGGAGTTAATCAGTCCAAAACCAATATAAAATTAAATAGATTTTATATAGTGTAAACGAATTATAATCAATAGTTATATAATAATTTAATTGTATTATTAAAGCAAGTCATCGTATAATAAATTATAGGAATTTGACTTGCTTTAATGTTACAATTAAGTTATGGTATAACTGTTGGTTTATCGAACAAGTCCATTTTTCGTCACCTATTTGTTAGAGAATGAATTGAAGATAGGGATTAGGAAATGAAGAGAAAGCTTACCTCATTTGTTTAGTGTGAGCAAGCCTTCCATCTATAGAGATTGATGCGTCAAGCTCTTCATTCTGGTACATCAACTTAGGGTCAGAAACCATAGCCAATTTCCTCTTCTTGAAAGCAGCCACTGAGACCTGTAACAACCGGGTAAACGGACTCCCCGACGGATCCATGTGTCTGTAAAGCGGGTAACCGGCCACGAATGCGATGATGGAGATAAACATGAAACCGGTGGGGATGCCAAGGCCCCATCCCCAGCCGATGTTATCTTGAATATAAACAATAACTGTGACAGCCACTAGGATAGATGCTCCCATCACAAAGTAGTACCAATTGAAGAATTTCCATGTCTTGGTTGATTGGTTTGGATCTGTTTCGTCGAACTGGTCCGCCCCGAATGCTGCCACGCACGGCCGAATCCCGCCCGATCCCAAGGCTCCCAGTAAGAGAGATCCGTATAGGAATGCCAATTGTCCTGAAGTAGCTTGTTGGCACACTTGCTCACCTTTACAAGGCAGGGGTCTAAGTTGTGGAAGTATTGCCGATAGTGTTAAACATGTCATAGCCTGATTCAATTAATAAATGATAAATAACAAGATAATTTTAGATGTTCCAATTGTTGACAAAAGAACATAGAACCTAAGGGAGAGAACTCACAATTTGATATATGACGGAGGAGACGGTTAGAGTCCAAAAACGACCGGCGTATGCATCGGCAACAAAAGCCCCGAGCAATGGTGTCAAGCTCGCGGTTCCGCCGAAGTTGGTGAGAGTGTTAGCAGCTTTGGTTAACGGCATATGAAGCTGCGTTGTTAAGTAGCTAATCATATTAGCATAAAATCCTACCACGGCCAACTTCTCACAGACCTCATTCGCTGCAGCATATAATACAGAACCCAAAGTTAGTCCAGTCGTGATAATTATAAAATATATAGCACAAATATAGAAGTGCAGCTTCAAAAAAGAAAGCATAAGGAAACTAAGCTTACAGAAGATGAAGGGCATGGTGATCATTCCTCCCTTTGGCCTTTTAACATTATTTTGTTTATCATTCTTCTCCTCCATTTTCTCCATCTTGCTTGCTGCAACTAAAATGGTACCCCTTCAAGCCTATTTATAATAGGCCGAGAGGAAAGATTTCACAACTGTTACAACCCAGTGCAAGTGGTAATTTTTTTAACCGCGTTTTTATCCAAATATGTCGAATTTTTAATTTATTTTTATGACACACATGTAAAATTATTTTTTGATCTAACACCTTTATATGGAACTCGTCAAACTAGTCTAACGAGTTCCTAAATTATTAATTTTTAATTGGATCGTAATTAAATCTAATATTTGAATGAAACTCGATAGACTAATCTGACAAGTTTCATTTTTTGAATCATACCTTAATTTAATCCCCATTTTGAATATTTTTACTTTAATTTCGGCCTTCCATTTCAGCGCTCTTGATATTTAATCCTTGACTTATGCTTTAGTTCATTTGTTTAGATTAAATTTATATGGTGTGTGTTTTCATTTATTTTAATTGCATTATTTTCTGTATGATTGTCTTCTTAGTTCTTACATACTCATTTCCAATATTTTTCCATAATAATTTTATTATTACCCCTTTTAATATACATAAATATGTATGTAAATTAATTTTGTTCTCATTTAATATATATATATATATCTATAATTTATTTTAATGCATGTTTTATATATGATTTATGTACAATTATAATTTATATGGAAAGTGTTTTTATTTTAATACACATATATAAACTCCCCGTGTTTTCCTAAACCCGTTTAGATTTTTTTTACCATATATACACTTATAGTACAATAATGGTTTTACGTAATTATATACATATAACTGTGTGTATATATACTTTAGTTATATGCACGAACGGTTATATATATACACATGTATTTTCTTTTCACTTGTTTAGGTAGTTATATATTAGTATTAAATTTTCATATATATTTATCAGGGATGGACCTAGATGGGGCGGTCATCCCCTCAAAAAAATTAAAATTTCTATATGATTTAGAAAATTTTTATATATTTTCTATTAAAAATCTATTTTCGGCCCCTAAAATTTTATAAGTTCATCCTCCTAAAATTTCAATAAGTTCACCCCTAACATAAACTTTTGCATATGTCTCTAATATTTATACCTTAATATTAGTATATTTCCTTATATGTATATGCATAATTATTTCATCCTTATTGTAGTCGTCAGAATCCAATAGTTAGAGTCCACGTTGATAGCCGACAGTTGGAGATTCGAAGAGAAAAAAAAATAATGGAACTCACTAGGATAATATGGCGAGTTCTATGTAAGGGTGTTACATCAGTAAATAATTTTATATGGGTGTCAAAAAATAATAAATAAAAATTAGCTTATTTGGATAAAATTACATTTTTAACATACAATTATTATAATAAATATATTTTTCAGACCTCTCCTCTCTCACAAAACAGAAGATAATGAATTCCTATAAAAAAAATTACTGCAAAATATCGAGGGCCACAAAATTGATTGGAATTTAATAATGAGCTGGACAGGAAGTGTCTTGTATGAGATAGAGTGAACTTTTCTCAATATTAAACACAAAAAATGACATATTAATTGAAGGGCAAGGATGTTTGGCAAGTTTTGTTATTTTTAGCTTTTAATTAGTTGGACTGACAAAGACTGTTCCATTAAAAAAAAAAAACTAGATGGTAATGTTACGATTAAATTAATTTGCACAATATCTTAATGATGGGTCTGACTCGTGGTATAGGCTTCTAGTGGTACCACTCCTTGAAAGTTGGAACAAAAAAATTAATGCATGTGTAGATATCATGATGCAAAATTAATAATTGATGAAATTATGTTTAAAATTTAAAGATATTAACTTCATTTTTTATATAATTTTAAGAGATTTGAGTTTGAATAATTTGTCTGAAAGTTGTGTGTACCTTATTAAAGAGTTAAAGAGAAAAATAAATAAATATTGTCATAAAACTACATCAACTAACAAAAATTCCACGTAATCCCGGTAAAACATCTCTCTTTAATTTTCATCATATAATTGATGTATTAATAGTGAATAATATTTTCATGACTATTATATAAAAATGAACATGTTATCAAATTTGAATAAAATAAAAGTGGGAGAATGCATAAACTTTTGCATAAATTACACAAAATGGTCATTAAATTATCTCAAAGAATACAAAATGGTTACTAAACTTTTAAAAGTTACATAATGAGCATTAAATTTTAGTTTTTGTTACAAAATGGTCACCGAGCCATTAGCTTTTGTTGACTGGGTGACATTGCAGTTACAAAATTTGTATAACAGCACATTTAATCCTCAATATTTACACATTCAATCGATATAGACATCAATAATGAGGGTTAAATTAGGACTAAAATGATTGAATGTGTAAATATGGAGAATTAAATGTGTTATTATTCAAAATTTTGTAACTGTCATGTTATTCACTTAACGATAATTAACGGCTCAGTGACCATTTTATAACAAAAACTAAAATTTAATGCTCATTATGTAACTTATAAAAATTTTGTGATCATTTTATATTTTTTAAATTAATTTAGTGACCATTTATTTACTTTACCTTAAAATTTTTGTATTGAGATAACAAGTTTCTAAATTATTATTATTATTTAGTAAACTACATTAGTTAGTCATCCAATTATAAATAAAATAAAATAAAATGAACACTAAAAATATATTCCATTTTCATTTTGGTCACCCAATGATAAATCATGTTAGTGATATGTGTCAATATAGTTTCAGCGATAAAATAAAAACGAAATCTATCGTAAGTGACACATGTCAAGATTCCAGTTTCATCAATTCACGAGTGACCAAACTAAAAATCAAATATGATTTTTTTATAGTTGGATGACCAAACAATTTACCCATTTTTTATAAAAAATCTATTATATTATTTTTTTCCCCAAAAGTCTTTTAAGGATTTAACATTAATTCACGCCTTGCAAGAGAAAAAACCATTAGTATTACTATTGAAATATATTGTAAAAAAAGTTGCATAACGAATATAGTTCTATTGAAATTGTCGTGAATATAAATAAGAGAACACGAAATTTAACGAGATTAAACATTTAATATTTTTTAATTTACCGGTGTGGATGGGCCTGAATAATATAACATTTTACATTTAATGTTAAAAATAATTTTCATGATAAATATGTTAGGTAAATGTATACATTATGTATTATTTTCGGAGCAAATAAAAGAAATATGTTAGGGTGATATAATTCGGTTTGGTGGAGTCTTTTAGATTTTTTTTAGTAGTTTGTTTTAATTCGAGTCAGATCGATTTAATTCTCATTTTTTTCATTTTACTTTATGATTTCTTTTTTCTTATTTTGACAACATGTGTTTGATTTATGTTTTCTTTACATTTTTTAAGAATTTTCAAAGTTTTGTACGTAAATATTTCTAAAGAAGTTAGTTTTTAAAATTTTAAAAAATAAGTACTAATTCTTATATAATATTTGTAAGCAGTACCGTATCTAGACCTAGATTGGAGGGGCATCTGCCTAGAGCCCAAAATTTTTATAGTGTATTATATTTATAAAATAATATTTTTTGTTGTGAATAAAATTAAGAAGAACAAGAATAAGAACAAAGAACAAAGAGATGAGAGAAAGAAGAAGATTCGTATTATTCTCAAAAAAACTATAATTGTGTACAATGTCTTCATCTATTTATAGGCATAAAAAGTACATAATACATTAAACTCTAATTAATAGAGATAATATTCCTAATAATAAATAAATCAAACTCCTTAGATAAAGTTCTAATCATGATAGACATCCACATAGATAAATATTCATAACACTACCGCCTAGATGTCTATGAAGATAATGTGCCTCGTTAAAACCTTACTAAGATAAAAAACCTAGTGGGAAAATTTTCATTAGTGAAGGAAAAATAGTACACACATCTTTGATACTCATAACATGTTGGCTCATTACAAACCTTTCCAGGAAAACCCATTGGGACAAAACCTCGGTTAAGGGAAAAAGAGAGTAATGCGTATTTACTCCCCCTCATGAAAACACCATAAAAGATATTTGAATCTTCATAATTCAATCTTGAATACTTTTTCTAAAGATCGCGAGGGATGAAACTTTAGAGTAATATGTTTCATGATGTATCCACCTTTCATTATCTCTACACAAGATAGCATTTGTACCATATCTTGTGAAAGTAAATCACATATCTTCTAGATATGTTGGGTCAATGGTCTTAACCAAACATATTTTTGGTTTGCCTCGTGCATAATACTTCTAAAACATTTACCATTTACAAATCTAGGAGCACAAAATTGTCTTACATAAAAGTTTGATTTTCCAAAATTATTTTTCTTTTCAAGCTCTTTGGAAATAAAATTTTTTTCTTCTTGAACTTTATGAAGCAAATTTTGTAAATTAAAACATTTTTGTTCAAACTCTTCAAGTTTTGCTTCAAGTTCAAGTTTGGTTTTAGAAATCAAATCATTTTGAATTTTTAACTTTGAAATCATTTTTTTTTTGTTTTTCAAAATGTGATTTTTAAACTCTAAAACCAAATCATCATAGGCATCTTGTAATTCATCAAAAGAATATGAACATGAAGTAGATGAATTAGAAGTTACCCTTGAATCTTCTTCGATGGCCATAAGGCAAATGTTGGCTTGTTCATCGTCGGTGGAGTCCTCATCACTCAAAGTAGCCACATATACCTTCTTCTTATGGCTTGAAGTGCTTGCCCTCTTCTTTTTCATGGATTATCGTTCAAGCTCTTTCAAGGATTTCTTCATGTAAGGGGCACACTTCTTGAAGAGATGAACTATCTCTTCTTCTTCATCCTCCTCCTCACTTGAATCTACATGGTGGAATACGGAGGATTTGAGAGCAATGGCATTTGTGTTGATGCCAAACCCTTTTAGCTTCTTCTCCCTCATAGCTCTAATCTCTTTCCTCTTCTTCTTCTCTTATTTGTTCTTCTTCATAATTTTGTGAGTGAGAAGTGACCCCATGAGCTCATCAAGCTTCAAAGTTTTGAGATTCTTGGCTTCGATGATGGCGGTCCTTTTTGGGTCTCATGACTCGAGAAGGGAGTAGATAAGCTTTCGGACAAGCTTCTCTTCCGGGATGACTTCTCCATAGCCTTTGAGACCATTGGTTATAGTGGAGAACCTATCAAACATCTTCTCGATGTTCTCTTCCGAATCCATCTTGAAGTTTTCATACGCTAGGTTGAGGAGGCCAGTCTTGGTCTCCTTTACTTCGTCGGTTCCTTCGTATGTGACTTCAAGCTTGTCCCATACCTCCTTGGCACTCTCACAACAAGACATCTTCTCATAGATGTTTGGGCCAAATGCACAAAATAAGATGTGCAAGGCTTTGCAATTAAGCTCCATCTTCTTGCGATCTTCGACACTCCAATCCGCCTTACTTTGTTGAGGCACGAACGAATCATCTTCTACTATGTCCCAAAGGTTGTAGTCCTTTGACTTTATGAAGAACTTCATACTTGTCTTCCAATGGGCATAGTGAGTTCCGTCGAAGAAGGGCGATTTATCGATGGATTGTGCCATTGAGCCGGTTGAGTGAAATGATGATCGAGCTTGTCGGATCTTCTCAATAGAATGTTAATCCTCTTCGATTGAGCCAAGCTCTGATACCAATTGTTGGGTGTTTTAGGCGCTCGATTCCTTCAACCGTTCTTGCTCGCCAAGTGGTAGAGAAGTGGAATTTCGGGTGATATAGGTGTGGAAGCTAAAAAGAATAATAACAAGATGATTTATAGTGGTTCAAGCTTCTAACCAAGGTCTACATCCACTACCTTAGCTTCCCACTAAGAATTTTCAATCAATCCACTATTGATTTGTCCCATTTTCTAGGCTTAGGAGGAAACCCTTACAAACCGATCAAGCTTTCTACCCAAAGCCTTGACCAAACCCTCTTTACAAAGAGATAAAATAAGCAAACTCAAATCCCTCTAATGGGTATTTGTTTGCACAATTAAGCTCTCACCAAATCCTAAAACACTTGAGCAAATCTAACAATTTTAGCTCACTGGTGTTTGTTTATACAAAGAATTGACACTTAAGCACTAAGACACATTTTGATCATATTTTGTATTACAATTGAAGCATTTTTCATTACTAGACGCTTGGAGGTCCCTTTTATACTTCTCTTTGAGTTTGTCCCTTTTATACGGGTCCTCTTTGAGTTTGTAGCCGTTACTAGCCGTTGAGTTTGTAGCCCTTTTATACTCCTCTTTAATGCTATTCTAGAGCCTTCCGTATCGATAGGCAAGGACCCGTATCGGTACGCCCTTCTTTAAAAACTAGCCGTTGGACTCTTGCCAGCCTAAGCGTATCGATATGCTTGAAGGCGTATCAGTACGATATGTAATTTAAAATACCGTTGGGAAATAGCCGTTGGGGACGTTAAAACAGGGATCGGTACGCTTAAGGGGCGTATCGAAACGATCTCTATCCGTATTGATATGGTCTCACCCGTTTCGATACGTGTTTTGGCAGAATCAAAACCTGAGCAAAAGTGTATCGATACGGGGTACACCGTATCGGTACGGGCTTGCTGAAAAGTCAAGTTTGGCTAATTTAAATCATTAAAAACTTTGCCAAAAACTTTTTTAAATGCCTCAAACATATTTTTAAGTTGTTTGGACTTAAAGACAAGTTTTAAATTCTTTTCAAATTTGTCCAAAACATTTTTCAATTATTATATCAAAACATTATTTCTACAATATCCTAGGATGTACAAAAGTCTCATAGGGAGCTTAAGGTACCTAACCTCTATAAGACCTGATATTCTTTTGGTTGTTAGACTTGTTTGTCAGAAAATCCATCATCTTCCCATTTAACAGTGGCAAAAATAATTTTTCGTTATCTCAAAGGTACGTTTTTTATGGATCATCAAATACATTTGAGCTTTTAGGATACTGTGTTAGTGATTTTGGAGGAGATAAAGATGATAGAAAAGGTACAAACGGATATGTATTTTCGTGGGAGATACAGTTGTCTCATGAAGTTCTAAGAAGCAACCAATTGTCATGCTTTCTGGCTACGAAGCTGAGTATGTTGCTGCTACATTTTGTGCTTGTCATGCTATTTGGTTACGGAGATTGTTGGTTGAAATTAAACTCTCAGGAAAAAAAGGTTACGAAGATTTTGATTGATAACAAGTCTGCTCAAGCTCTTGCAAAGAATCCAGTGTTCCATGATCGAAGCAAACATATTGACATATAATATCACTTTATTCGTGAATGTGTTGAAAAGAAAGAAGTGAAACTGGATTACATAAGTTCGCTTGACCAAGTTGCAGATATTTTCACCAAGCCCCTTAAGTGTGACTTATTTTGCAAGTTCCGAAGATTGCTAGGAATTGGTAAAAATCAAGTTTAAGAGAGGATGTTAGAAGTTAAACTTGTTTTAATAAGGTTATTAATACATGCTAGTTTACTTAATTAAACATAAGTTTATAGTTTATAAACATTTAATATTAATTAAGTTTAATTAATTAGAATTAATGTTTATTATGTTACGTATGTATTTTCATCCTATAAATACTTGTGGTGATATAGGATGGATGTGTAGAAAATAGAAGAAGAATTTTAAAGTTATCTAATTCCTCTTTTCTTTATTGCGTAAGTTCACACATCTATTTTTCAATAATATGAAGGAACAAAGATGAGCAGCTTGACCAACCGGCCAAATGTGCTTGCTCATATGTAATTTACTTTTAAAGGTACAACATCACCTTAACAACACATCTTTATATATTAAATGGAATTAAAAATTATTCACCCAGCATTATTAAAATGGACGAAGAATGTAAAAAGCTCTTAAACTTTTGAAAAAAAAATAAACTAAGCCTTTGAACGTTTTCTACACCCAATTAAGCCTTTGAACCAAGAAATAAAATCAATTAAGCCATTTGACCAATTTTGACCATTAAACCTTGACAATTTTTTTGGATCTGTTAGTGTAGTGCATCGTGTCACAGTGTTTCCACTTGATGTTTTCATAATTTTTTATTTTATTTAAAAAATCTAAAATTTCTAAAGACTTATAAAACTAATAAAAATATTTTTTTGAAAAAAAATATAAATACAACATGATAGAGTTGTAGTGTATCACATGTTAGTAATATCTAAAGAAAAAATTTCATAATTCAATGGTCAAAATTAGTCAAAATTGGTCAAAATACTTAATTGATTCAATTTTTTTAGTCTAAAAGCTTAATTAAATTCAGAAACTTACCTACGTTAATCATTTAAAACGTGATAAAAAGTTTTTTCATGAGAAATCTTCTCGAGACACAAATTGAGTTATGTTGTCAAAAGAACTTTTTTCTTCACTGAAAACTTCACATGAAGTACAAATTAACAAAATAAATAGAAAAATAAACATGTGTTATCATCTCTTACCGACAATACATCATGATGTACTTATCTATATTTTTTGTGTGTCCTTTTATATGTTCCACTAATAATTTTATGCTACGTGTATTGTCTATAAAAAAACAATTAATAAAAAGTAGAAAAATCATTTGTACATGTATAAAATTATTGATAAAACATATATAATAACACTAAAAAAAGAAATATATGAATTTTGTTCCTTACGTAACCCATCTAATACTTAAGCTCGAAATAATGGCAAAATCCGATAAGCAACGAATATCTAAAGCAAAAATAGGTGAGATTAGAGCATAAAGTCGAGGATATAAACAAACAAACTAATCACGCGTGTGAGTACAAGAAAAATGGTATAGGCACAAAGATTAGGAATGAAAAGGAATTAATGGATGGGTAGCTTGGAAAAGCTCAAAAGATCCAAGCAGATTAAAATTTATTTATTTTTTGAATAGTCGTAAACTGATTAAAATGTAATTCATACATATTCTTAGTTCTTTAATTATACGTACACACCTTGCAGACAATACAGTTTAAACTCATGTTTTTTTAGGATAAACAACATCTTTTTTTCTTACTGGAACAACTTGTTGGGTTCAAATAAAATAAAATTTAGATCATTCATTGTCATTGATGTGTAAGTAAAAAATCCATTTTGTCTTTAATTCACTCATATTACGTTTAGTTCTTAGGTAAGTAGTTTATTTATCATATGCATCATAAGTAATGAAAAATTAATTTTTAGTTTTTTTAACATTTTTCTATCATTTTTATAATATTTTATCTATCCTAGCTAAATAAACTCTTTTGAGACAATTTTTAAGTGTAAGATTGAGTTAAGAGTTAGCACAGAAAGGAACAAAGAGAAGAAAGACCACTCCCAAAGTGCACTACAACAGCAGGAGTGGGCGTCCTGGCATGAATTATAGGATTGTAAAAGACTAGAAATGGTTACGGTCGAGTCATGACGAAATTGATTAATTTGAATATTATATTCTTCCAGTCGACACCCAATTCGACCCAGCTGGTTTAAAGAGATTTCACTCGACTCAATTTTTAGGATAAAAACACAACTTGGCCCGAAAAAATTCAAGCGGTGTTTCAAGTTCTTCTAACAGCATAAAGAGATCTTATTTATCCTCTCGAGTTGATTTTTTGGCTCTGTTTCTGACAATGATTTATACGAAAGATTTGAATATCCAGTTACTTTTTCACTCCTTTGAAACGATTTTTAGCCTCAAGCTTAGATTAGAATTTCACAATTAAAATGGGACAATACTATTATCTACTTAATTGCAAAAGAATTTTATCTTCAAATGCTAAAATATACTTCGATAGTATAACATAGTAGAAAATATAACACACGAAAAATACAAATAACAATCAAGGCATTATATGTAAAATTGAACACAAATCACATGCTCTCCACATTTAGCATGCTAATTTTGAAACCTAGAGCTTTGTAAGCAAAACCAGAAATGTAAGAAGAAAGGGAAATTTATCTAAATTTATTAGACATAATCCTGATATAACAATTGTGTATGGTGCTTAATGGGTGGTGAGATCCGTGATCACCAATTATTGAGGTTCACCTGGCTCGACGAGACGAGACTGTATGTAATATATAACATTAATAATAATAATAATAATAATAATAATAATAATAATAATAATAATATGATACATCATCGATGAAAAATTAATTTCAGAAATAACTTTAATGTGGTAACAAATATTATGTTTATTTGTTTTTAAATTTTAAAAAATAATATAAATACACTTGTCATCGTACTACTCAATAATTTTGTGGTTTTTTATGAGTTTATCAAATATTAATAATTTTGAAATCTATTAATTACTCAAGTAGTCAATGATGTTTATATCATCACGTTTTGTTTAAATCCGAATCCGAATCATAATATTTACCTTGAGAATATGAATATTTTTTTACTTAATAAAAATTTAATTGGATTGATTAATTTTTTTTGGTAAAAAGTATTAAAGTTGACGTGTGAGATGATGCAAGCAAAACTTAGTGGAATCCTAATAATTTAGATAGTACAAGAATGGTAGGGTTATCACACCCTCATGTTCCGACTTTTCTAAGTCTCCCATGATTTGAAGCTGGTCAAAATCAATCAATAATTGCGAATCTGTTTTGAGTTTTGTAGTTAATTAATTACTTTCATTCAAATAATTGTGTATAAAGTGATTTGTTAATTACTAGAAAATACGGCAATTTTAGGACAAAAACTCCTTTTTAGGAAAATGGCTCCTAAAAAATAATATTTGGCAAAATGACCTCAAACTTGCCACGTCGGTGGACCTCGCGTTGTGTAGGATGCGAGGTCGAATATCGCGTTCTATACAACGCGATTTCAGTCGACGTGGCATTGTTGTTTGTGTTAACGGTTTTACAGTACCTCGCTCTGCAGAACGCGAGGTCCACGAGAATTTGAAAAGGCGGCTGAATATATCGCACAGACCTCGCGTTCTGCAGGACGCGAGTTCTGTGCAATTTTGGGCTGAAAAACAAGGGAAAACAAGTGTGGGTAGGCCTGTTCGAGCCCAATTTCGGGCCTGTAAATCGTATATTTTTAGCGATCATCGAGTTTGGGGTCGTAGTACTGGAAATTGTCTATCGTATGATACCGACATTGTTAATTTCCGTCCATTCTACAATGGTTTAAAATGGCTTCGAAAACCCTATGCTATTATGCCTTATTTGAATGAAGTTTCATTTCAACTAATGTCGATTTTCGGTTTAGTAATCCCATTAAATTTATTAAAAACTGAAATTAAATAAACATTATAAAGCTTAATTATAATAAGTAAACAAAATTATAATATGTAAACAAAATTATAATACGACATTATAAAATTCAAATGTGTTTTACATAAATATTAAAAACATAAGTACAAAACAGTAAAAGAAAAGACTAAAAATGCCTATGTCCACCCGTTCCGCAATCGGGTGGATGACGCTCACGAGCTGGATACCTCCGATCATCGTGTGGTGGTCCTTGGTCCCCATCATCCTGACCATCGTGCGCGATATGCAGATCTGTGCTGGGCCCAGGCGGGGAGTAAAACAAGCTACCGATCGGCGTATTCTCCACAATGGGAAACTCATACTAAGAGTGCAGCTGTGGATAATCGATAAGCTGAAGGTCAGTCGTGGGCGTATGGGGACGATAGGCATCAGAGGAGCCGAACTGGGGTGGAGACATCGTATGCTGGAAACTCGATGGACCGCTATAAGCATGAAATGGTGCGGCAGAAGATGATGCCCATGCAGTGTCATATCGTGGTCTCGGACCGCGCTGCATCGACTGCCTCTGGCTCTGGGTCGCTCGACGGGTGCCGCGTGGGCGGTTTTGGGGTTGCTGGGGAAGCCCTGCATCGCGCTCGGCCTGAGTAAGGATATGTGGCATTCCATTGAGCCTATACCACTGGTCATAATTGAAAGCGACCGAATTACCCCCTTCCATAATTTGTTGGAGAAACTGTGGGCGTTGGTCAAATCGGTTACCCCAAATCGCTATCCAGGTAGCGTGGTGCTCAGACCAGTCAACCTCCGTCTTCCCCTGGCGCGTAAGATTGTGGAAGTGGTCCATATTTTGCGGAGGGGCTGGAACATTTTGGAAGTACCCGAACTGTCGAAGAACTCTATCCGTAGAATGCCATACGCAAATTTCGTAGTTCAGTAGCGGCACGACGGAAATCCAGAGGTCTCGGTCTCGCAGAATATCTGGTGGAGTAATCTGCCGAATCTCCTCTGAATCGTAGGGTCTCCACACGAACTAAAAAGAATGAAAGCGTTTGTAATGGTTATATGAAATATTATTGGGAAAAAATATGAAAAAAAATTCAAATTAATCGTTGAATTACCTCGTGCTCCTTCAAGGCATCGAAAGCATGCATGTATGCTTTCTGAGAGTTCGGCAGGCCGGTGTGGGTCAGTGTGCTAGTCCACCTATAAATAATGAAAAACATCGTTAAATAAAATAATTTAAAAATAAAAAAATATAGTAGATTACGTAGTACCTCCGTAGAAGCGGAAATAACATAGCGGTTGGCTGTCTAAGCTGTGGTCTCAAAGTAGGCATCCGAAACCAAACCCAAGCCTGTAGGAATAAACAACATCCTCCCATCGATGATCTGGAGTCGTCAACGTTTCTGCAGAGGTCTCTGATAAGAAACGCCGAGACAGCTGATCCCCAAGATTTTCTTCCAAACTCATTTAAATCTGTAAGATGACGAAGCCACATCACGTGCACCTTTGTGCGGGATTTGTCTGGCATTAATATCCCGCCAATAATGCGCAAGATGTGGGCTCGTGCACACCGCTGTGAAAATAAAGATTTAATAAAGACATCCTAATTAAATAAAGATTTTAAAAAATTGTAAGTTCATCCTAAATTTAATAAAGGCATCCAAAGAAATTAGTAACTTAATCCTAATTTCCAAATAAATATTTGTAACTTCATCCTAAATATTCAATGTAGGCAACCTAAATATTTAATAAATTCATCATAAATATGTAATAAAAGCATCGTAACTTTCGAGTAATGATTTGTAATTGCATCCTAAATTTATTAAAAGGATCCTAAATATTTAATGAAGTCATCCTAAAAATTTCATAAACCATCCTAATGTTCAAATAAATATTTTTAATTTCATCATAAATCTAATAAAAGCATACTAAATATATAATAATGGCATCCTAATTTTTAAATAGAAAAAATACCTGAAGTGCAACTACATCTGCATTGGGGGAGGAGTTCCAAACTGGGCCTCCAAATATGATAGATCGATTTTTCCTCCGTCCCACACGTCATCAGGGGGAATCACGCCCATTTGTTCAGCAAATAGAGTTGGCCAATCTGCCAACGCTACACCCGTAATTACGCTGCCGTTTATAGGCAACCCCAGAATGTAGGCAACATCCTCCAACGTGATTGTTGCCTCGCCAAATGAAAGATGAAACGTGTGCGTCTCGGGTCTCCACCGTTCTATCAGCGCGCTGATCAACGACGGTTTTACCTTCACCCCCTATATACCGAGCTATGTACCCAAAACCAGCGCGCTGAATCCACTCCATAACAACATCAACGGGTGCGGTGTCGATACGGTTAAGGTAACATTGTAAATTACGTTCGTATCCCTGCAAAAAAATAAAATAAAATAGTTAGTAAAATTAAAAAATATAATTAAATAAAAAAATTTAGAAATTAAAAGGGAAAAAAATAATACCTCTGGAGTGTTTCGCCAATATTGACTGCAGTGAGTCGTTTCGTTGCGTAGTAAGGGCTCCATAATATCGAATGAAATATAGAAGTTGCCTATAATTTTTTGTAAAAAAACTATAGAACTCACGTTCTGTGATTGATTTTGAGAAAAAAACCTCCAATTTATAGAAGACCTCGCGCCTGTTGGGATGCGATGTTAATGAACCTCGCGTTCTACAGAACGCGATATTCATATACCTCGCGTCCTATAGAACGCGAGGTTCATTGAAAAGGCGCGTCACGGAACAGACGCGTGAACTGAACGGTCAGAAGCGACCTTGCGTCCTATAGAACGCGAGGTTCTAAAGATATCACGTTCTACAGGACGCGAGGTCGTGGGGTTTTTTAAAGGAAGACTTCCCAGGCGGGAAAGTCATTTAATATTAAAAATTTATTTATAAATTATTATAATATTAATAATAATAATAATAATAATAATAATAATAATATTAATATTAATAATAATAATAAAAGTAATAATCATACTAATAATTATAATAATAAAAAAAGTAATAATCATACTAATAAAAGTAATAATAATAATTATTAGTATGATGACAATAATAATAATAATAATAATAATAATAATCGAAAAAAACTTCCTAAATACGCGCTATGTTTTCATTAGTAACTACAAATAACGACATAGCGCAATATTTTGGAAGTTAATTTGAACAAAACTTCCAAAATACGTGCTATGTTGCCATTAGTAGCTGCAAGCGAAAACTGCTTACGTGAATATGTTTACGTGAATACAGAAAAAAATTTCTGTGGGTGCTCCTTGCCTCTCCAAGAGTTTGCTATTTATAGAGGGATGTGAATATGCCGACGTGGCAACCTCGCGTTCTGTAGGACGCGAGGTCCTTCAGACCTCGCGTTGTACAGAACGCGAGGTCATTTAGATGTTGGTATATATATATATATATATACCCGGCGATGAATTTTTGTAACCAGTTAAGTTTAGGTCAGTTGAATATGAGTTCGTGTCATGCTGCGTTTTTTACAGTTGAAATTTTTTATGTTCGAATTTTTGTTCCTTTATGATAGTTGGAGTTCACTTAAAGATTTGTGTTCCGCGGGGTACATACCCCCGCATGATACGTTCATTGAATAATTTTTACCAACATATCGCAATATTTTGGAGGTTGTGTGCTGCAGTAGTGGCTTCAATGGCAGCTTCTGTAGCCGCCGTCGAGAGGATCCGCGGCTACAGTTTTGAAACGAAACGACTTTTAGGAAGCGAGGGTGGATTCAGATCGACCATTCTGCCGTGGCAGCCCTACTTTTCAGATGCAGTCGGTGTCGATTACATTTGCTAATGTGGATCAAAGCTGCTACCATTTCAGAAGGAATCTGATTATCGCGCCCTGCTTCTTTCAGTCGGGACCTCCGATCACATTTGCCCACCAGACTTTTTGCATATATTGTTTTGACTTTTGTAGATAATTTATCTAGTTGTCTCAATTTACTTATTGAAGAATACATGTTGAAAGTTTTGTTAAATGAAATGTGAATTAAAGTTTTCATTCGAGTTAAATTCACATGTGTTGCGTTTTTTATTTACTATAAATAAAGTTTTGATTCGACTTAAATTTACTTATGTGGTGTTTTTCCTTTCCTATAAATACCCACGAATTCCACCATCATTTACTCATTCCAAATTCTCTCTAAACACTCAATCTTTGCTCACCTTATGGCAAAATTTCAGGCAACATATTATTTTCTCGATACTTATTTTGAGTCAACAATCACCGGCAAAATGTCACTGAAAGATTTAATACAGTTGACAACAATCGAGGTTAGTAAACACACCGACAAACAAATTTCTTCCATGGAATGTCGAATCCCAACACCGTCAGCAAACGAAACGCACTACGTTATGAAGCTTACGAACGAAACAGACGTTCGTAACATGTATGACCGGCTCAATTCCATCGGAGCTAGAGACGTCGATTTAAATGTTAAGTTTGACGACGTCAACGCCGGCGAAGGTAGTACGTCTACAATCATACAACCTGCTCCGAACACTGAACACG
This sequence comes from Hibiscus tridactylites, assembly GCA_958450335.1. Lineage (NCBI taxonomy): Eukaryota > Viridiplantae > Streptophyta > Magnoliopsida > Malvales > Malvaceae > Hibiscus > Hibiscus tridactylites. The sequence continues at coordinate 82,222,217 of OY288276.1, forward strand.
CACCATCTTCACCGGATGTTAATGCGGCTGCGGAGGAGCTGCAACTTTTTATATATAGGCGTAGACAAAGAAAACAACAACGAACTTGGCTGAGGCAGTGAACTCATCACTGAAGGGCGTGCGGCAGTTTCCTATCACTTTCATTGTCAAAGCGGCCTATTATCGTTTGGCTACCCTTTTGCAACCTTGGGAAGGCAAGCAACTGAGTACATGGCAGGTGGACACAAAGTCCATCCAGATTTCCGCACAAAACTGCATACTCAATTGGGCCAATCAAGACAGATGCAAGCAACTCTCTTCTCGCGAGAAGGACAGTTGTTTCGTGTTGAGTCATTGTAACTTGTAAGGGCTTGGATGTTTGGATGTCCTTAATCCTAGTTTGTCCACCATTAGGGTGCTTGTAACGTTGGTGCAACTTCCTTCGTCAATAATCATGAAGCAAACTTTAACATTTACATGGCATCAGGTGTGAAAGATGTTTTCTCTTTATCGTTCATCTTCCATTGATTGAATATTCAAAGTTCTTTTAACAATCAGAATCTTTTTGAAGTAGACGGGAGATCAAAAGAATCTTGTGACATTGTTAGTAATTATAAAAGTAAGCCTTACCAGAACGTTCATAAATCCTCACAAATTCACTTCAAAGAAAACTAGATGACGCTACACTCAGCTCGTGTTTGCTCTTGGAAATATGGATTTTACTTCCCTTTATGATCTCAATTACTCTTGCCTTTTACCACTCCTTCTCTCTTGTATAGTTCTTTGAGGAACTAACTCAAGACTTTGTCAAGATGTTCTTATAGGTGTCGGCTGAAAGAAATGTTAGGGTAGGAAAATAAATATAACGCAAAAAGGTAGGTTTAGAGTAAGGAAGAAAAGAAAGAAAGGTTACTTACAAAACAAGAATACTTACAACCTTCCCTCAAGAAACAATCAAAATTTTGAATGAATTTAAGGCTTGGTTGTTGATGATGAATGTCGCTCTTTCACCCTTGCTTGTTGATGCTCGCGTAAAAGTGCCCTGCAATAGTACAAGTGTACATGTTTCAAGTAATATAATGATAAGTATATCGAGTATCGTATCCACAGGGATTGAGCAAGCCTTTTGGTCCTACTTCCTCGCACTGCAAAATAATTAAAGTAAAAACACAGATGAGTTGGGTTGTATGAATAAACTAAAATACTAAAACTAAAATAAGACAGATAATAAAAGTAGAGAGAAAATCAAGTTGAGAGAATGGGCCGCATTAGAATGCTTCGTAGTGTGGAATCCTATTGACTTGTCTCTGTTCTTGAATGCAGCAACACAATATTGTCGTGGCAGTAACCTAAGTCCATGTCGCCGCCGCAAAGGTTGAATCTTTGACGCGACAATCTCTTGCTCTTGGGCAGATGCTGTTTAGGCTCGGCAAAGCGTCCTTGAATGGCTCTTCCTTATCTCTAAGCTCAAAACATTGTTGATGGCTGAACCTTGACCATACCTCTTGGCGTAAACCAAAGACAAACACCAACCAATCACACGCTTCTCTTAGCCGCTGAAACTCTTAACATATCTATAGGATGAGTTAGTTAACACCGCGTGGGATGAAAATCGTGCTTAATCGTTTCGTGAATTCAACTTTCTTGATATTGAATAAATGGATAATCTCACAAACTCTCTCTCGACAAGTGTGCAAGAATGATTAAAGCCAAGAATAAGCAAACCTTAACTTAATTGCATTAAGAACATAAACAAAGTACAATAATCTTCACACAACTACTAAAAAAACTAATCCTAACCCTAAGGAAATTAGAACATAATGAATGGAAAGAAAACACAAACTAATCCTAAGCTCTTTCTCTCTTGAATTCATCTCTCCCTTGATGATGACGGCAAGCCTCCTTATATAGGGGAAGGTGTAGGCACAAATCCTTCTTGGAGAGGAAGTTAAGTTGGACTTGGACTTAACTTTATTAAAGATGTGAATATCTTTAATTTAATACATTATTCACTTTTGGCCAAAAGTCCAAGTTTATCATTCCTTCCATGTTTTCTTCCTCTTCTCGAGCTTCAACTACCACGCAAAGTGTGTAGAAAAATCCAGCATTTAAAGCTCTACAAATCGGCTACCACTTTGCCTGTTTTTCCCTCCAGCAAGTTGAGTAGTACACGGTCGCGGCATGACATTTTGCTGCCTCGCATGGGTCTTGTGACTGGTTCTGCTCAGCAAGGCCTCATCAGCTTACCTCAGTAAAAGATGTCAGTTGTGGCTTGGCTCAATCAAGGTCTGTTACTAGCTGGTTCTACCTCATCCTTCTTTTTCCACCAGTGTCGTCACGACCTCTCCTGCCCTCGCATCGTGCAAATATGCAAAAGCACCAAACATGCATCAAATAGTACCTTTTTCTTAGAATAAACCAAATATAAGGATCAAATGCATAAATGATGAAATCCATGTATGAAGGGCTGTAATGCAGCTCAAATGGGTGTAGGTTGAGTGATAATTGCCATGTAGAAGGGTAAAAATATAGGACTTTTGGGCACTTATCACTTGCGCTTTCGATATTTTCTCTTTGAATTTTTTGTACTACGAATTCCTTGTTGATGATGGAATCCTTGTTTTCTTCTTTTGCAGTTTCTCTTTTCTTTTTAATTTTCTTTTGCACTGAATGGGCTCATAACTGTAGGTACTCACTTGCTTCTAATAAAGCTCTGATTACCCTATGATGGGTTCTTGCACGCATATGCTCCTTTGAAGATGATGAAGAGGGCTGCCATTGATTGTTTTGGATCTAAAAAGGCAAGTGATTCCTGTAAAGTAAGATAGGCTACAAAAGAAAGGTTAAGGGTTGTATTGATATGAATGAGATGCTTGATAAGTAAGTGATTACTTATTCGTTTCTTTGTTCATTCCTTAACCCTTTATACAAGGCTTGATAAGTCAATAAAGTTTAGCAAAGAACAATTAGAGAGAAATACTCACAAAAGTAAATTGTATTGATATGAATGAGATGTTTTACAAATGTCAAATGCTTGGCCTTATATAGGGAACAAAGTGGTGTGGCTGAAAAGCCACTTATCTATTCGGCTAAGTGTGAACAAGGGTGGTGTCTTTATCAAGTCACATGTTTCTCCAAATGAATGCACATGTCCTTTAGCTTTGGTGCCAACCTTGCCATCCACTTGGTTCTTGAATAATGCCTTGCTTTTGTTGCAACTCTTTATAAAATTATGCTTGAACGAATGGGCACTTCATGGAGAATCATAATTCTTGAGAAATTGTGACCTTTCATGAAGAGGTACAATGAAGAAATGGTGTCCTTTGGCAACAACTCTTCGAGAAAAGTCTGATAACTTGAAATGACAGGTTCAAATGAAAGTTCATGATGTTTGAGGGTGACCTTTGACAATGAGAGACGACTCTTGGTGACAATCCACGACTTTAGGTGAATGATCATGACTTAAAATATCATCCTTTGGTGAAAAGACATGACTTAAATTGACACCTTTTAACAAAAAGGCACAATTTGAGAAGGTGCCTCTTCATGGAAAAGGTATATACTATGATGAAGCATTGCCTCCTTTTAGCTCCTAGTTATCATTAGCTTAGCTTTAAGTTCCCTTAGTAACTGGTTTTCACTCCAATGTTTTGTTTCGCAGTTTTGAGCTCCTTAGAAGCTGGTTTCACTTTATTAGCCATTTATCCCTATAAAAACAAAACATAGTATATAAGTAAATTTAGGATATAAATGAAACATATACTATAAACATCATGCATGCCTAAGTATGAATGAGAATGCAATCATATAACTTACGAGTAAGATGTAGAACCTAAGGTGATTCATGCATACTAAATATACTTTAAATTTAACATATGCTTAAAATAAACATGTGAATTATATAATATATTACATGTCAATATGTAATACATTATACAACTTACCATTTAAGTAGGGGTGGGAATTGTTGGGTACCCGGGATTCGGGTACCCGGTTCATCCGGGTACCTCATTAAACGGCCCGTGTCCCGGCCTATTATATCCGAGTACCCGGGTAATCGGGTACCGGGTACCCGGTTCCTATTTTTTATTTTAAAATAATAAAAAAAATTACATGTTAAACACAAAAATATTTTTAAAAAAAATTAAACTTAAAACTTAAAAGAATATAATACAAACATAGAAAAAATTAGGAATTTAAACTTAATTTGTAACCCCCTCGTCCCGGTCTGGCCGGATGACCGGTCCGAGTGAGCTACACGGGGAAAACCGAGTGAAAACTCCCTAAGGAATTCTCCCTCGGTTAGCGACCCTATTTCTTTTTTCATTTTAATCTTGTCTAGATGGGATTTACATCCTAAGTGATCATACGACGGAACAATATTTACGAAGAAATCAATCGAACCCAAACTAGCACTTAAAAGCCCATTTTTAATGTTACACTGCAGGCGGTATCGATACCCTTAAGAGGGGTATCGATACCCCTGTGACTAGGTCAACAAGGTTTGGTCAACCTGAGGAGGCAGTATCGATACCCCAAATGAGGGTATCGATACCCTCCCCCAAAGTTGACTTTCCCCGGTCAAAACCAAGACAACGGTATCGATACCCTTGAGAGGAGTATCGATACCGAAATCGACAGTAGCACCAGTGGCCAAAAAGGTATCGATACTCCCCCTCGAGTATCGATACACGAAGCCTGAAACCACAGGGTAGTATCGATACCAGATCAACGGTATCGATACCCCAGCTACGAAACTGCAGGTTTGAGCTGATTTAGAGCACAAGGAGGCCCCTAAATCCCTCTAACCCTTCAACCAACACACTATCATCAATCCCTAAGGCAAGCCAACCATAAAGCATGCATATTTAAGCCAAGGGAGTCAATCAAACATGGATTTAAGCAATCATACATAGCATTCAATTCAATGAGCAATATAGGCATTAATAAGCATACTTGAAGGCTCAAATGGTCTTAAAAGCACAAGTCAAACTCAAGAGGTTTGCATCCATACATAAGGCAACCTAAACACCCTAAAGCATGCCATCATACACATCAACAATCATTAAGGCATTACATGCATACAATCCATAATCAAACCAAAAACAACATCCATCAAATGAGTCACACATGCTCATACAAAGACACTTGCCACATTGCTAGCTATTACAAAATCGGTAACCATACTTGAGCTACAAACTTGGAAGCCCTTCTTGCCTTGCCTCGAGCTAACACCACGCTAATGATCTGCATTGTTGAACATTGAGAGCGTAAGCCATAAGCTTAGTGAGGGTGCTCTAAAACGAAAAACAACAACAATGCAGGGTTCAAGCATGTAATCCTAATCTCATACATATCAAGCATTGCATATAACCAAGTAGACTTAGCTAGTCTTTCGAGTGGCATATATGGTCTCTCAATCCTAGCAAGATTTCACATCAATATCAATTAACATATATAATACCATATATCAAAACCACATATCACCATCATATATCACATTACATAAACAAGTTTAATTGGCCACTTTAATTACCCCGATTGTGCGGATTTAAACCTTGACAACACTTTACCTCGGTGGGATTCCACTCATCACCGGACCTTGCATGTGCGGGATTCCACTCATCGCCACATGCCCTACGGATGGGATTCCACTCATCATCCCGTAGAAATACAATAAGCTTCCGGTGGAATGCTACATCACCGTACTCCTCCTTGATGACTTAACGCCATCAAGGCCACGTACGTTTTGACTCAATTTGTGTGCACACTATCCTAATGATCGATCATTTACAACCGGTAATTATTTAGTGCCAATTATCACAACCACATCATAAATCATCAACCACATATCATCAACACATTCATGCTCAACACATATATCCACATCATGATATACATATACATACGCCATCTAATCACAAGCATTTGAGCATAGTCATCAAGCACATAGCATTCAAGGAAATTAGACTAAGTTAACTACTTGGATTAAAAGGAAGTGGCCTACCAAGCACACTTGCACACACACACACTACTCATGCTCGAACCAACTTTAAAACAAGTTTAGACCACTCACCGTCCTCCCTTAGCAAATCGAACAATCCTCCTACGCACCCGGATTCGGTCCCAAAGCCTCTTCCGCGTTTCCTCTTGCTTCTAGTCAAACAAAAACACGTATATTTCTTCCCAATTCAATGCTAATTCAACCTTCAACCCACTTTGCAACCACAACCCAATTTCTTCCATTTCTCAAATCACACAATCTCCTAAAAACCCAATTTTCGTGCTCCCCTAAGAACTTGCTGAAAAATCAATTTCCAAACATCCAAATGGCTTCCAAACCATCCCAAAACACTCTCATACCATAGGTAAACCAACATCCCATCAATTTCACCCTTAAACCTACCAAAACCCAATTTTTGACATCTTAAAAATAGTTCCAAGAACCCATTTCGGATTCCTCAACAAAACCCACTCATTTTGACATATAATATACATTTTAGGGTGGAGAATCATAAACCCAACTCCCTATTTCGAAAAGGAAAGGAAATTTTCATAAAAACTCGAACTTTGTCAAAACCCTAACATTTCAAGAACTCACATTTATGAAATCTAAGACTATTGGGAGATAGAGGATGAAAAGGAGAATTAGAAAACATTGTTACCTTTCAAAAAGACCTTGGGAGGATGAAGAAACCCAATGGAATAGTAGCTTGAGCTTGGAGAGAGTAGGAAGATGATTCTAACGTTGGTGGGGGTTTTAGGGGGAAGGAGAAGACAACCTTTAGTTAAAAGTGGTCTTGCATTTTAAAACATTTGGGTAAAATTTCAACATTAGTCCCTTCCCTCTTTCTAACGCTCAATTATGTCATTAGTTAAAGTTGAATTGATTTAATTAAATTTTATTAACTCGAATTAAAACCCGGTTAACTCCTAGGCCCAAAACACGGGTGTTACAACTCTCTCCCACTTAAGGAATTTCGTCCCTGAAATTACCTGACTGAAAGAGAAACGTAAACTGCTTTTCCATATCCTCCTTCCTCTCCCAAGTGGCCTCGTCCACGCCTCTACGTTGCCACCGCACCTTTACTAGCTCAATTGATCTACCCCTCAACACCTTATTGTCTGAAGCTAAGATCTCCACTGGCTCTTCTTCATAAGTTAAATCCGGATTCAATTCAATTTCTTTTACGGGCATAACATGTGATGGATCGGACCTATACTTACGAAGCATGGATACATGGAACACATCGTGTATCTTCTCTAACTCGGATGGCAAACGCAACTGATAAGCAACCGGACCAACTCTCTTCACAATCTCATACGGCCCTATGTACCTCGGACTCAACTTCCCCTTTCGGCCAAATCTCATCACTTTCTTCCACGGAGACACTTTCAAGAACACCTTCTCACCCACTGCGAACTCAACTTCCTTCCTCTTCAAATCGGCATAGGACTTCTGCCTATCCGAAGCAGCCTTCAAGCGATCACAAATCAATTTTACCTTGTCGGTTGTCCCCTTTAGCAAATCCGGCATGGGTAACAGTTTCTGTCCTACCTCGGCCCAACACACTGGAGTTCTACACTTCCGACCATACAAGGCCTCATACGGAGCCATCTGAATGCTCGACTGAAAACTGTTGTTGTACGCAAACTCCACTAGAGGCAGATGCTTCTCCCAAGTACCCTGAAAGTCAATGATACAACATCGCAACATATCCTCTAAGATCTGAATAACCCTCTCTGACTGACCATCTGACTGAGGATGATAAGAAGTGCTGAAGTTCAAACGGGTACCCAAAGCTGTATGCAGACACTCCCAAAATCTCGAAGTAAACCGTGGATCTCTATCTGACACAATGGACTTCGGCACACCATGTAACCTCACAATCTCACCAATGTACAAATTGGCCAATCTATCTAAGGTGTAAGTAGTGTTGACTGCCAAGAAGTGAGCACACTTCGTAAAACGATCCGCTATCACCCAAACTGAATTCTTCTTCGTAGGTGTCAAAGGCAAACCCGAAACAAAATCCATGGTGATGTTCTCCCATTTCCATTCCGGAATTCTCAACGGCTGTAACAAACCTGAGGGAACCTGATGTTCCGCCTTCACCCTCTGACACACTAAGCACTTACTCACAAAGTCGGCTACATCTCTCTTCAAGCCAACCCAAAAGTACTCATTCTTCAAATCACGGTACATCTTCGTACTTCCAGGATGCATAGCAAACGGGCTACTGTGAGCTTCAGTCAAGATCGTACGTCTCAAATCACTGTCTTCAGGCACAACTATTATGTCCTTGAAACATAAGACCCCATCGGAACTGAAACTGTAGTCTGAAGATCTACCTTCGGCTATATCTTGCACGTGAGGTGCCAAAGATCTATCTAAGAGCTGTTTCTCTCGAATCATCTGACCTAGAGTAGGTCTAACCTGAAGCTCGGCTACTAAGCCACCATCTCCGGACAAACTCAATCTAGCAAACATGGCCCTCAAGTCCACGGCCACCTTCCTACTCAGTGCATCGGCCACTACATTGGCCTTACCCGGATGGTACTCAATAGTAAGATCATAGTCCTTTAGCAACTCTAACCATCTCCGCTGTCTGAGATTCAAATCTCGCTGAGTCATAATGTACTTCAAACTCTTGTGGTCGGTGTATACTGTGCATTTCTCCCCATACAAATAGTGCCTCCAAATCTTCAGAGCAAACACAACTGCAGCTAACTCTATGTCATGGGTCGGATAGTTACGTTCATGAGTCTTCAATTGTCTTGAGGCATAAGCCACCACTCTTCGGTCTTGCATCAGAACACATCCTAACCCTACATACGAGGCATCACTATAAATCACATAGTCCTTCCCGGACTCAGGCTGAATCAAGATCGGTGCTTGGGTCAAAGCTTCTTTCAATTTTTCAAAGGCTCTCTGTCTTGCATCTGTCCACTCAAACTGAACACTCTTCTGTAGTAGCTGTGTTAACGGAGCGGCTAATTTAGAGAAACCTTCCACAAATCTTCTATAGTATCCGGCTAAGCCTAGGAAGCTACGTACTTCTGTCACTGACTTTGGTTGCTTCCACTCAACAATGGCTTCAATCTTCTTCGGATCAACTCTAATGCCTTCAGCTGACACTACATGTCCTAAGAAGACTACTTCCCGGATCCAGAATTCACACTTGCTGAGCTTCGCATACAACTGATGATCTAGCAAAGTCTTCAAAACAAGTCTCAAATGTCGGTCATGGTCTTCTTCAGTTCGCGAGTACACCAAAATGTCATCAATAAATACAACCACAAACTGATCTAGATACTGATGAAAAATCCTATTCATCATGTCCATGAAAGCTGCCGGTGCATTAGTCAACCCAAATGGCATGACTAAAAACTCATAGTGTCCATACCTAGTCCTAAAGGCCGTCTTCGGTACATCAACCTCCCTAACCTTTAGCTGGTAGTAACCTGATCTCAAATCAATCTTCGAAAAGACCGATGCTCCCCTCAACTGATCAAACAAGTCATCAATTCTAGGCAACGGATATTTGTTCTTCACTGTCAACTGATTTAACTGTCTGTAATCTATGCACATTCTCATACTCCCATCTTTCTTCTTCACAAACAACACAGGTGCACCCCAAGGTGAAGAACTAGGCCTAATAAAACCTCTATCTGTCAATTCTTGCAACTAAGTCTTCAACTCTTTCAATTCTTTCGGTGCCATACGATACGGAGCAATCGAAACAGGAGCTGAATCAGAATAAGTCTCAATGCTGAACTCTACCTCTCTGTCCGGTGGTAACCCTGGCAATTCTTCCGGAAACACACTAGGAAAGTCACATACTGTCCGGATGTCCTGAGGTCTAACCTCACTCATGTTAGGGTTCATCACATACGCTAAGTATGCTTCACACCCCAACTCCACTAACCTCTTAGCCTCTAATACTGAAACCACATTGGACAAGAACTTCACATTCTCACCCACCACAACAATCTCATAATCATCTGTGAGCTTCAAAGAAATCCGCTTAGTTTCAAAATCTATCCTAGCTCTATGTTCCGTGAGCCAATCCATACCCAGAATCACATCAAAACCATAGAAGGGAAGTTCCATCATATCCACTGGAAACACATGCCCCTGAACCATCAACAGACACCTTCGGTACATCTTCCTAACCACTACCGTGTCCCCAAAGGAACTAGTAACACTAACTCCTACCTCTAACAACTCACAAGGCAAATTCAAAGACTGTGCATGCTCACTCAATATGTAGGAATGTGTAGACCCAGAGTCAATCAAAGAAAGCAAACCCAAAGACTGTATCGAGAAATTACCTGCGATCACATCGGTGTCATGCTGCTCCCCGCGCTGAGCGTAAACCATAGCCTGTCCTCCGCCCTCCGGCTGGACTGCGACTACATGTGCTAAGTTCCTCTGACCATCGTTCCTCGGCTGGAAATTACCTCTACCGCGCCCGCGGCCTCTCTGAAAGTCATTGGCTCTAGCAGGAGCCTGAGCTGGTGCCTGTCCCACCTGATGTGGACAGTCACGCCTAATGTGGTCTCTAGCACCACAACTCCAACAAGAGTGATAATTTCCCCAACACTCACCGGTGTGGTTCCTCCCGCAGGAAGCACATGTGGGCAACTTCCCACCAGCTCTCTGGCCCTGGTGGCCCCTACCGTGGTTACTGCCACCATGCCTATGATCATACTGATGCCGGTTGTCCCGATGCCTCTTGGCATCTCCTCTATCAAAGTTGCTGGACCTCTTACCTGAACTAGATCCACCTGACCGCCTGGTCAAACTCAAACTGTGCTCCAAGTCCTTGGCCCTCGAGACCAATACATCAAAATCAATGTAATCAGAAGCTAGAGTATAAGTCTTGATCTCCTCATTCAGCCCATATCGGAAGCGGTTACAACGCTCCACCTCAGTAGGTACAAGTTCAGGTGCATACTGACTCAGCCTGACAAATCGGATCTCATAATCAGTCACGGACATACTCCCCTGAGACAATGCCATAAACTCTCTCTTTCTCTCATCGAGGTATCGCGGACCCAAATACTTCTTCCGGAAAGCTGTCTCAAAGAACTCCCAAGTGATCTCGGCCTCATCCATCCCCGAAGTAACGGTGACCCACCAGGTGTAGGCGTCACCCTGAAGCAAGGACTCAACACAGCCCAACTTACGATCGCCAGTACACCCCATCTGAGCAAGGATACGGACGGTCTTCTCAAACCACATCTCTGACCTCTCCGGAGTAGCACCTCTAAACTCTTCGGCCCCAAGGCCCCGAAGTCTCTCTAGTGGCAATCCAGTGCCCTCACCCTGATGATGAGCTGCCTGACCTCCAGCTACTGCAGCCTGGAATGCCCCGGCTATTGCCTGAACCAACGGAGCTAAGTCAATTCCGGCCGGTCCTTGGCCACCTTGGCCTCCTTGTGGTCCCATTCCTTCGGGCCCGGCCTCGCCTCCCACTCCCGGTGGAGGAGGTGGTGGTGGTGGAGGTGGTGGAGGAGCTCCAACTCCAACCACTGGCTCTCCCACTTGAGCCTCAACTCTCACAACTGGCTCAACTCTCGGAGCCTCTGCCCGTGGTTCCGGTCGAACCATCCTAGGCCTCCCACACGGTCTCATGGTTCAACTAGCAAGGTATAAACTACAACAAGAAACAATAGGATTACGTTAGCCCAAGCAAGGGTCCAATAGTGCTCAAGTATTCCTCTTTCAAAAATCCTTTTTAAATTAAGTAGTAGTAGCAATGGGCACACACTCACACGAGACACGACCATTCATGCATTCAAAACATCATACGATCAATAAAGCATCAAGGATTCATGGCAAATCATGCATCGAACAACACAAGCATTTAACACATTAATCTTACCTCACTTACCTGCCCGAGGTCTCGGTAACCTCAGGCTCTGATACCAACAAATGTAACCCCCTCGTCCCGGTCTGGCCGGATGACCGGTCCGAGTGAGCTACACGGGGAAAACCGAGTGAAAACTTCCTAAGGAATTCTCCCTCGGTTAGCGACCCTATTTCTTTTTTCATTTTAATCTTGTCTAGATGAGATTTACATCCTAAGTGATCATACGACGGAATAATATTTACGAAGAAATCAATCGAACCCAAACTAGAACTTAAAAGCCCATTTTTAATGTTACACTGCAGGCGGTATCGATACCCTTAAGAGGGGTATCGATACCCCTGTGACTAGGTCAACAAGGTTTGGTCAACCTGAGGAGGCAGTATCGATACCCTAAATGAGGGTATCGATACCCTCCCCCAAAGTTGACTTTCCCCGGTCAAAACCAAGACAACGTTATCGATACCCTTGAGAGGAGTATCGATACCGAAATCGACAGTAGCACCAGTGGCCAAAAAGGTATCGATACTCCCCCTCGAGTATCGATACACGAAGCCTGAAACCACAGGGTAGTATCGATACCAGATCAACGGTATCGATACCCCAGCTACGAAACTGCAGGTTTGAGCTGATTTAGAGCACAATGAGGCCCCTAAATCCCTCTAACCCTTCAACCAACACACTATCATCAATCCCTAAGGCAAGCCAACCATAAAGCATGCATATTTAAGCCAAGGGAGTCAATCAAACATGGATTTAAGCAATCATACATAGCATTCAATTCAATGAGCAATATAGGCATTAATAAGCATACTTGAAGGCTCAAATGGTCTTAAAAGCACAAGTCAAACTCAAGAGGTTTGCATCCATACATAAGGCAACCTAAACACCCTAAAGCATGCCATCATACACATCAACAATCATCAAGGCATTACATGCATACAATCCATAATCAAACCAAAAACAACATCCATCAAATGAGTCACACATGCTCATACAAAGACACTTGCCACATTGCTAGCTATTACAAAATCGGTAACCATACTTGAGCTACAAACTTGGAAGCCCTTCTTGCCTTGCCTCGAGCTAACACCACGCTAATGATCTGCATTGTTGAACATTGAGAGCGTAAGCCATAAGCTTAGTGAGGGTGCTCTAAAACGAAAAACAACAACAATGCAGGGTTCAAGCATGTAATCCTAATCTCATACATATCAAGCATTGCATATAACCAAGTAGACTTAGCTAGTCTTTCGAGTGGCATATATGGTCTCTCAATCCTAGCAAGATTTCACATCAATATCAATTAACATATATAATACCATATATCAAAACCACATATCACCATCATATATCACATTACATAAACAAGTTTAATTGGCCACTTTAATTACCCCGATTGTGCGGATTTAAACCTTGACAACACTTTACCTCGGTGGGATTCCACTCATCACCGGACCTTGCATGTGCGGGATTCCACTCATCGCCACATGCCCTACGGATGGGATTCCACTCATCATCCCGTAAAAATACAATAAGCTTCCGGTGGAATGCTACATCACCGTACTCCTCCTTGATGACTTAACGCCATCAAGGCCACGTACGTTTTGACTCAATTTGTGTGCACACTATCCTAATGATCGATCATTTACAACCGGTAATTATTTAGTGCCAATTATCACAACCACATCATAAATCATCAACCACATATCATCAACACATTCATGCTCAACACATATATCCACATCATGATATACATATACATACGCCATCTAATTACAAGCATTTGAGCATAGTCATCAAGCACATAGCATTCAAGGAAATTAGACTAAGTTAACTACTTGGATTAAAAGGAAGTGGCCTACCAAGCACACTTGCACACACACACACTACTCATGCTCGAACCAACTTTAAAACAAGTTTAGACCACTCACCGTCCTCCCTTAGCAAATCGAACAATCCTCCTACGCACCCGGATTCGGTCCCAAAGCCTCTTCCGCGTTTCCTCTTGCTTCTAGTCAAACAAAAACACGTATATTACTTCCCAATTCAATGCTAATTCAACCTTCAACCCACTTTGCAACCACAACCCAATTTCTTCCATTTCTCAAATCACACAATCTCCTAAAAACCCAATTTTCGTGCTCCCCTAAGAACTTGCTGAAAAATCAATTTCCAAACATCCAAATGGCTTCCAAACCATCCCAAAACACTCTCATACCATAGGTAAACCAACATCCCATCAATTTCACCCTTAAACCTACCAAAACCCAATTTTTGACATCTTAAAAATAGTTCCAAGAACCCATTTCGGATTCCTCAACAAAACCCACTCATTTTGACATATAATATACATTTTAGGGTGGAGAATCATAAACCCAACTCCCTATTTCGAAAAGGAAAGGAAATTTTCATAAAAACTCAAACTTTGTCAAAACCCTAACATTTCAAGAACTCACATTTATGAAATCTAAGACTATTGGGAGATAGAGGATGAAAAGGAGAATTAGAAAACATTGTTACCTTTCAAAAAGACCTTGGGAGGATGAAGAAACCCAATGGAATAGTAGCTTGAGCTTGGAGAGAGTAGGAAGATGATTCTAACGTTGGTGGGAGTTTTAGGGGGAAGGAGAAGACAACCTTTAGTTAAAAGTGGTCTTGCATTTTAAAACATTTGGGTAAAATTTCAACATTAGTCCCTTCCCTCTTTCTAACGCTCAATTATGTCATTAGTTAAAGTTGAATTGATTTAATTAAATTTTATTAACTCGAATTAAAACTCGGTTAACTCCTATGCCCAAAACACGGGTGTTACATAATTTTAGAGTGAAAATATTAAGAAACATAAAATAAAAATATAATTTTAAATATAAAAAATATATATTAAATTTAATCGGGTCGGGTCGGGTACCCGGTAAGGAAAAACTTTCGGCCCGTGTCCCGGAAAATTTGTCGGGTCGGGTACCCGGCCCGGTCGGGTAATTTTTTTCGGGAATTACCCCGTATTTTAGTTTCGGGTCGTCGAGTTTTCGGGTCGGGTATTTTCTCCCACCCCTACATTTAAGGCCAAATGATCATTAACATATTTAAAAGTATGTATGCATTTATGAGAAAGAATTTTCCTTAATTGTTTGACATTAGAACGAGTGATAGGTCCTTGTGGTATGACTTTTGGATCTGATGATGTCGTGCTCACATTATTGACATGCTACTTCGGTGAATGTTTCATCTAAAAGGGAAAACGATTTGGTCTAACGACCTTTTGATCTTTCCTTTTCCGTATTCGTCAGTCTGATTTTTTGAAAAACCCGTCAAAAATTTTGACCATAAAAGATCTCCTATCTGGTGAATTTATCGTTGATTCAGACGACCGACGTCATTCCACCTAGAATGCTCTTTGCCTTCTGTAACTTTTGATGTTTAGTTAGGGTTAGGGTTGCTTGCTTATACCTTGGGCCTTGATGCCCTTTGTTGTTCTAGGTTTGGTTTTTAGCTCATTTTCTGTTTAAGATTTTGTTCCCTTTTGTTTGTATGGTTCTTTGTAGAGGAGTTCATTCTCGGGTACCTGAATTTTTGGGTACCCGAGGTACCGAATATTAGATTTTTTGGTTCGGTCCCGGCCCGTTATTATCGGCTACCTACAAAATCTGATATTGGGTACCCGATTAACTTTATTTATTTATTATTTATTTTTAAATATAATTTTTTTTTTAAAATCACATAGTAAACACATAAAATTTAAAAGTTCATAATACATAATTCAAACACAAAAATTAGTGATTTAAAGTTAGTTTTAAGATAGAAATGTTTAGATATATATATATATATATATTAATTTCGCTTTTTTCGAATCTTGAATTAACAAATTAATGCAAATATTTTTAAAATTTTAAAACTTAAAAGTATATAATACAAATATAGAAAGAATTAAGAGATTTGAATTTAATTTTAGAGTAAAAATATTAAGAACCTAAAATAAAAATATAATTTAAAACCAAAAAAATAAATATATTAAAAGTACCATGTCGGTACCTGATTACAAAAAATTTCGGCCTATATCTGCCCAACAATCTGGAAAAAAAAATCTTGAGTTAAGTACTCGGCCCAGTCGAGTAATTTTTTTAAAAAATTACCCGTTTTTTTTAAGGTTAGGGTACACAATGTCACAGACTTATTTCTCTCAGACTCAATCCGTGCGACACTAGCACTCTCGACACAATGCTAGTAAGCCTTACTCGCGCAACGCTATGGCAAACACACAATAACTTAAGAAAGTAAAGCTTTATTAAGCTAAGAGAAAGCTTTACAAGAGAGCTTTGAAGGATTTTTGGATGGATTACAAATGAGAGGGGTAGCCCTATTTATAGGCTCCCACCTTCTCAATGGACGGCTAGGATCGTTCTGATCCAACATCTATTATTTTGCCTCCCAAAATATCTAAAGGTCTAAACTATTCTAGATAAGTCCATACTTATCTACATATATCTTTAATACTCTAAAGTATTCTAGAATATTCTACAAATATCTAGTTATGTCCTTAACTATCCAAAAGCTTCTAGAAAGTTCTAGAGACTTCCGGAGTAGTCCCGAACTTTCCAGGGTCTTATTCAACATTCTAGATTCTTCTAGAATGTTCTGGATGCTTCCAGGATGTTCTAGATGCTTCCAGGATGTTCCAAGTTCTTCTAGAATGTTCTACAACCTTCGAGAACCTTCCAGAGTGTTCTAGAATCTTCTAAGGCTTTCCGGACAAGTCTAGACCTTTGGAGAACCTCCTAGATCCTTGTGGGAACGTTCAAGATGATTGTGGGCCTCTCTGGGCCGTTCTAGAACCTTCCTTAGTTCATGTTTGGCCTTAAAATGCCCAAAGCACTTTACTTTGCCTTGGTTGGCCTGAGTACACCTAGGTGGGGCTCCTCGGTCGACCTTGGTGCACCTAGAGGGCACTTCTCGGTTGGTTGTGGCGCGCACTGGTGGGGCATGACACTCTCCCCCCCACTTGATCTCGTGACGCCCTTGTCGCGTCTATGCTGGGCTGTTGGGGTGTTGTCGACGTACTTCCTTCGTCTCCTCGCTCGCCTCTTCTTCACCCTCGGCTTGACAGCCTGTCCATGGGCTATCGCACTGGGTCGCACGCTTGGTTGGACCACTTTGGCCCTCGTCGTCTTGGACTGGGAAGCCTTGCTCCCCTCGTACTCATCAAACCCCTTAGATGGCTTGGCTTGATCAACGTCTTTGTCAAGCCTTCTTGTTCCATCGACTTCCTTGGTGATGGAAAAAAGTAGTATTCTCTTGGGACATGACCTCATCACATAAGGTCTATCACATAGGTAGCACTTCACCCTTGTGCTTATCTTCCCTTGTGGCGCAGACTTAGCCTTTTCCGTTGCCACGATTCCCTTTCGTGGGCTTACTCTTGTTGACACAACCTTGTTTTCCCCATGCAAGCTTGGTCAGTGACTTGGCCTTACCTTCGACCTTTGGCTTAAGTCTCACATCGCCATGACCCTTGAGGATGGAACTTCCCTCATTCCTATTGGTGTCCTCAACCGATCGCAGGGTTAAAAGCAATTGTATGGATCCCATCTGTGCACCTTGCCCATCCTCGGCATCACTACCTTCGTCGGCATCACTTCCCCTTTGATGTCTGGCTAGGAGCGAACTGAGGGCTTTCTTCTGTGGGCACTCCCGAACCCAATGATCACCATCACAAATGATGCATGTATTTGGTGGTGATCTCCATGTGCCTTGATACTCCTTGGACTTGCCTCGGTCCTTACCCTTCCAAGGGGACGAGTCTCTATACCTAGACTTGTTGTCCTCCTGGTAACCCTCTTTGTGATGGCTTCTCTCCCCCACCATTGGCATGGCCGTCCCTATCATCCTTTATCTTGGGGGTGGACTCCTTGTTGCTTGAATAATCAATTAGACTCTCGGCCACGGTGATGGCATCGACAAGGTTTTGCACCCCACGACGCCTTAAGTCGGTCTTGGCCCATGTTTGGAGTCCATCGACAAAGTTAAAGAGTAAGTCTTTGTTAGAGAGGTTAAAGATCTCAAGCATCAAGCTTGTGAACTCCTTGACATAGTCTCAGATGCTTCTCGATTGCTTAAGTCGACGGAGGCGTGCTCTTGCCTCATCTTCGGCATTCTCCGGATAGAATTTCCGTTTGAGCTCCCTTTTAAAATCATTAAAGGTACAGATGGTCCACGTACCTCTCTCAATGTCCAAGCGCCTTCTCCTCCACCATAACATTGTGGTTTCGGTGAGATACAAAGTCGCGGTTTGGATCTTGGAAGCCTCGTCCACAATGCCAACGGCTCCAAGGTATTGTTCCAAGCCATATAGGAAGTTGTCTACTTCCTTAGCGTCATATGATCCCACAAAGGTTTGAGGCTTGGGCACCTCGACCCTTCTAGCCTCCACGATGGTACTTAGCCCCGCTGCCAAAGCACGTTTGCACAAGGCTACATCGCCTTGTAGTGCCTCCACTGGGCACGAGCATTGTCAAGCTCTTGTTGAAGAGACTCACGAACCCTCGAGAGCTCCCCCATAAGAAGATCGCAGATTTGTTGCATCTCCGTGCGCAGGGTCTCCCTAGCTTCACCATCATGGCCTTCATGGCCGTGTGGAGCTCGACATCCTCCGCCTCAAAGCCTTCTACTCGATCTTGAAGGTCGTCTACATGGGCACCCATGCCCCCGACGCTTTCCTCAACACGAGTCAAGCGTGACTCTAAGCTAGAGATCACATCCTTGGGCTTTGCCCTTTGCCTCGTCAATTTAGGATCGACTATCTCCTCTTGCCCTCGTTGCTCATGCATGACCTTCGTGTCAGATGAGCTTGCCACGTGGTTTTTGCCTGATTTTGCCATGTCCCGAGTCTCGAACACGTTATGATACTAACTGTCACTAACTTATTTTTCTCGGACTCAATCTGTGCGGCACTAGCACTCCCAACACAATGCTAGTAAGCCTTACTCGCGCAAGACTATGGTAAACACACAATAACTTAAGAAAGGAAAGCTTTATTAAGCTAGAAGAAAGCTTTACAAGAGAGCTTTGAAGGATTTTTGGGATGGATTACCAATGAGAGGGGTGGCCTTATTTATAGGATCCCACCTCCTCAATGGACGGCTAGGATCGTTTTGATCCAAGGGCCATTATTTTGCCTCCCAGAATATCTAAAGGCCTAAACTATTCTAGATAAGTCCATACTTATCTACATGTATCTTTAATACTCTAAAGTATTCTAAAATATTCTACAACTATCTAGTTATGTCATTAACTATCCAAAAGCTTCTAGAAAGTTTCAGAGACTTCTGGAGTAGTCCCGAACTTTCCAGGATCTTCTTCAACATTCTAGATCCTTCTAGAATGTTCTAGATGCTTTCAGGATGTTCCAAGTCCTTCTAGAATGTTCTAGAACCTTCTAGAACCTTCCAGAGTGTTCTAGAATCTTCTAAGACTTTCCGGACGAGTCTAGACCTTTGGAGAACCTTCTGGATCCTTGTGAGAACGTTCAAGATGATTGTGGGCCTCTCTAGGCCGTTCTAGAACCTTCCTTGGTTCATGCTTGGCCTTAAAATGCCCAAGGCACTTCACTTTGCCTTGGTTGGCCCGAGTGCACCTAGGTGGGGCTCCTCGGTCGGCCTTGGCGCAGGGCTCTTCTCGGTTGGTTGTGGCGCGCACTGGTAAAGCGTGACAACAAGCTTGCAAAATCGAGCCTCGACCTATCCACAAATGCAACTCACTTAGAGACTAGAGTCTTCTAGACGACATCTTAATTTATTCCCGGAGTTCAAAATTTATGTTAATAGGGATGCTAATAGAGTAGCACATAGATTAGCTCATTGGGCTTTAGAAAATGTTACACAGGCTTTATTCGATATGGACTAAAAATATATATCACCAATCATCACTCATAACGAAATTCTAAAACAAAAAACTTTGGGATTTAAATATAGTCGGTTCATGTTTCTTTTGAATATAAAAAAGAACGCATTGCCTGCGTGACATGTTCAGAACACAGACATACGCATGGCGCATGAACAATGGCGGATTAGAATGTTTTTTAAAGGTGGGCACAAGTTAAAATGATTTTTAGGTTAGGTACAAGTCATAAAAATTTTAATTTTTTAAGGTGGGCACAAATTATAAAATTTAAAGACCAATTCATAAAAATTAAAAAAAATTAAAATTAAATATATAAATTTTAAAAAGTTTAGGGTGAGTACGGGCCCATCCAAAATTATATGTGGCCCACTGCGCATGATCAAAATGAGAAATAAACAGCTTATTATTCATGTCTAATTCCATTTTCTTGTACAAGCTAATCAAGAGAGGTATATGTATAAGACTGTTCCTTTCTCGTGCTAAGCAAAGGCCACTGCTAAACCTGGCCAGTGAGTTCAACTCCATCATGCTCTATTTTTTGGCTCTGGAGAGCCTTGAAAGTATAAAATTTCGCGCAGATTAAGTAGTATACAAAGTTTAGAGCTTGCAAAACTGTGAGCACCCAATAAAAATACTCTAGCTTCCCCTTATTCAAGTTCTTGTTGGGAAGCCAGTCGGTATACTTGTGGACTAGTGTAACCAAAAGTGTGCTTGTGTAGTCCCCAGCTGAAATGGATGTCCAGAACAAGGCTGTTGCAGTGCTCCTCATGCTCTCCGGAGCTTGGTTATAGAAAAATTCGAGGTGACCGATAACCATAAAAGCCTCTGCTATACCATGAAGGCTATACTGCGGCACCAGCCAAAATACAGAGATGGGAATTGTTGATTTGGGGCTGTCGATTAGGCCATCGGTCAAGGCTGCATGTTTTCTCTTCACTTCCACGAATCCAGCTACCAGAGTGGCTAGTATTGAGATGAAAAAGCCTATGGCCATCCGCTGCAAAAAGTTTATTCCCCGGTCGATCCCTGTGAACCTGCGGGCAATGTGAACCAATATACGATCGTAGACGACTATCATGATGAGCATCGACAACATGGAGAAGACCGACATGGAAGCTGAGGGAATCTCGAAAGACTTGGTCAGGTGTTTGTTCATTGTGTTGGCCTGTTGTAAGGAAAATGTGTTCTGTTGAGCATTGGATGTGGCAAACAGAATACCAGCTGCCCAAATTGGTAGCATTCTGACTATACATTTTAATTCTTCAACTCTATGGACAGTGTTAAGCCTCCAAAAATTGGGTTTTTCTGATGATTTCACACCATCTTCTTCGGTCACAACGGCAGCCTTATCCAGAAACCTGCATTTTGCACAAAGGTAGCATTTGTTCATACTTTTTCCTAACCTTTAAAAACTAACATTGCAGACAAAACTGCTCAAACCTGAATTTTATAGGATGAACATCATCCTCTTTTACGCCGAGACCATTCATTGAGTTCGAGTGGGTTAATTATATGGAATTGAGGCAAGTGGCAACTTACTTGAATTGTTTTGTATGATGAAGCAGTCCGTCAGTAGAAATAGAGGCATCAAGCTCCTCGTTGACATACAAGAACTTAGGATTAGAAACCAAGGGAATGTTTCTCTTCCTAAAGGCAGCAACACAGACTTGTACAACACGAGTGTAAGGACTTCCGGCAGGATCCAGATTTCGGTAAAGAGGGTAACCCATAAGGAACACGATTATGGATAAAGCCATGGCTATGGTCGGAATTCCGAGGCCCAAGCTCCATCCTACATGGTCTTGAATATACACAAGCACCGTTGATGCTATCAATATTGCGGCTCCCAGTGCAAAGTAATACCAATTAAAGAAGACCCAGGTTTTCTTAGGATGCCTAGGATCCTCCTCCACGAATTGCTCAGCCCCATACGCCGCCACGCATGGCCGGATCCCACCTGATCCCAAGGCTGCCAGCAGAAGGGCCAGGTAGAGAATACCCGTTTGACTCCCGTTGGCTTCTTGGCAAACTTGGTTTCCTTCACACGGCGGTGGCCGTAGATGTGGCAATGCTGCTGAGAGGGTTAGGACTATCATTCCCTGCTCATCAGTCATCACAACACATCAGATCAGATCAGATTATAGTTTTTTTAACAGAGAAGGAAAAAAAAGGTGTAAATTTGATGCAGCTATTCAGACCATAAGGTATATGGCTGTTGCGACCGTGATGGTCCAAAATTTCCCGGCATATGAATCAGCAATGAAAGCCCCAAGCAATGGCGTCAAGCTCGAGGTACCATTGAAGTTGGTGACAGTGTTGGCTGCTTTTGTTAATGGCATGTGAAGCTGGTTTGTCAAGTAGTTAACCATGTTTTTACTGAAGCCCACCATAGCCAATTTCTCGCATATCTCATTTACTGCACATCGACGATCGAGTAAATAAGCCTTGACAAAAAAGAAAAAACAAATCCATGATTCCATTTCCAGCAGCTATCAAAAAGCTTACCTATGATGAAGGGCATTGTCCTAATGCCACCCTTGTTGTTATCGACAACTGTCTTGCTCTGCTGATCATCACCATTTTCAGAAGCACCCAAGTTATCTTTGTTCTCCAAAGTTGCAGTGGCCATAGCTCTAAGTTTTGAAGGCTACCCTATTTCTTCAACTTGTTGATTGCTAGAATACTATCTTTTCCCACTACTTTCAGCTGAACTCTTTGTTCATAACTTGTAAACCTCAAACAAAGCAAGGGCAGAGAGAAAAACTTTTCTTCTAGCCTTGCCTGATTTTCTGTTCCTGGGACTGAAGCTTATAAATAGGAATAGAAATCCTTTACTTTTCGGTGCCCTTTATTCCCCGTACTAAATTTTATGTTTAAGGTTTAAAGTTTAAGTTTAAGGTTTGTAGTTAAAATTTAGAGAATTAGGATAAAGTATATTTTTAAGATATAAGGTATAAGGTTTAGAAATTAAAATTTAGAGTTATGAAATTTAATTTTTTAGAATTTAGGATTTTTATCCTATAAATAGGTGTTGTTTCTTCTTTATTAGTTAATGAATGAATTAACCAACGACGAGTTGGATTTGTGTAAAGGGACGAGGATAGACATTTCACCCGACCTGATATGATCGGGTTAATTTTTTTTTAAAAAAAACATAGGTTCAAGTCGAGTTTTATTAAAGGTGATTTTAGATCGGGTCGAATTTAAGTTTAAGGTAAAAAATATTCGACCTGATATTGTAGTGTAATTTTTCTATATAATTTTAGGGAGATTTGTAATAAAGCTCCCTTTTATATATACTTTCTAATTAGGTCATTAAAATTGATTTTTTTACAATTAGGTTCCTAAAATTATTTTTTTTTACAATTATGTCTTTAAAATTGATTGTTTTATAGTTCTAGTTGGGTTTAGGTATATAATTATTCGGGCCAGGTTGAGTTCAGGTTTAGGATAATTATTGTTGGGTTTGGGTCGGTCAAAATCCCAACTCATGTTCATCCGTAATTATGACATTGTTAATGAAGAAAAATAAGTTAAGAGGGTCACCGTCTTATATTGGACCTTTACAAACTCAGTTTATATAAATAGATTAATGAATCAAATGTGAATGGTTAAACAGGAAAAAATGAAAATGAATGAATGAATTTGTTTTATTGAGAAATGAGAGGTTGATACAAGGGTAGGGGATTGGCTCACGATACTGCGGATTGGACATATTTTAATCGCTGTTGGAGATATGGATCCAACTATCCAAGGCGGTGGTTTTTAGTGGCCTAAAATATATCGTAAACGTATTGTTGTTTTGTTTTATTTTCATTTTAATTTGCATTGGACGACGAGATTGGAATATTTAGGGAGTTAATACGATTACTGCCATTGCCCTACACATTGCATGGGGGTAGACACGAATTCGTCTTCTTCCTTTTTTTCTGGTGTGCCAGTAAAGATTTATTATGTATTTAATTATTGGTAGCAAATCCAAAATGAAAAGCCAATTATTGAGTATTATAATATCTCAAGTTATTTAATTACAATTGTATTATATTATCTGCAGGGAGGAACCATTAGGAGATGGAGAAAACTTTCCCTATTTAGTGGATAACTTACTCACATGAGTTTATTTAATAATTTTATAGAAAATATACATACTAATTAATATGTTAATTAATGTTCATATTATTGTCTATTTAAACATTTTCAATAATGTATTCAATTATTTTTCATTTATATGATATACTTTTTTAGGAAATATAATTTTATATTTTGCGTTTATTTATTTTTAAATGATTAAAAATTATTTTATTTTCATAGATGATCATATAATTTTATTTTTAAATTTAGACAAAATTATTGTCTAGAAAATAAATAAATCAAATACTATTACATTTATATACGAAAAGAATTCGTCTACCCTTACTTTATATCCTATTCATTGTCCCGTCCACGGTTATTGCCAAATAACTTTAATTAATTAGGTTTTTCTTTTTTACATCATGCCCTATTTACACCTAACAAAATCTAATTTTTATTTTATTGTACAATAATTCTGAAATCTATTAAATTAAAAAATTTCATATATTATATAGATTTAGTTCTCGTTCTCCAATTTGATAATTTTACGTCATATAATTTAGTTATATTGTCTTGGTATTATGAGTCAATTGAAATTTCAAAAATTTAAAAGTACATGAATCGAACCCAACAAGTGGTCTCCCTCTCCAATTTGATAAATTTAAGTCATATGATTTAGTTATAATGTCTTGGTATTATGAGTGAATTGAAATTTAAAAAAATTAAAAAGTATATAAATCAAACCCAACGAGTGGTCTTAGTGGAAAGAGAGATTATATTATGCTTATCTTAAGGGACATGAGTTCGAGCAACTTTGTCTGCAAAATGTATTTGTATGCTTATCAAAATGTTAAAAAGGTATGAACTTATACTATCATGTAATCACACCAATTTTATTTTTTTAAAAATTCATGAATTAAAACTACCAAAATTAGAATACATGAATTGTTGACTATTTTTTGTTCTAAAAGAACAAAAAACAACTATTTCATCTTAATTTTAAAATATTATATTTCTTTCAGGGCTATTATTTGAAGCAATGTCACACTTATTGACCCGAAAACTAGCGAAACATGATATTACGACGGGTTAAAATATTCTTTTTTCAAAAAAAAAGCTTAGTTTCTCTTCTTATTGTATTAAAAAAATAAAAATAATAATAATATTACATTTATAATTATGAAAATTATTTATGGGGTAAAGATGTATTAATTGTATTGTAGTATAATCTTGAAAATTATTTATTGATAAAACTTAAAATGTGTATTAATTGCATTGCATTTATTGCTTATTAACAGATATATTACATTACATTTATTAGTTAGCAAATCATGTGTCACCTCAGCTGGATAATCTATCCAGTGGGTGGATGTAGCATTGCACATTAGGAGATATGTTATATGAATAATAATAAAATGCGGACTAGAGTTAAATTGTTAACTCATCAATTTAAAATGGATAAATTACGTAAATCATCAATAAACTTCACAATCAAACTTATTTTGGTCAATAAAGTTTCAAAACATTCAATTTATTCATTGAAGTATAGATATTGAACGTTTTTGTCACTTTTCCATTAACTTTTTGACGACGTCCATATACCGGCGATTGAATGAACTTTTCTAAGATCCGAACGTGAAAAATTTTATCGACACGAGAGAAGCAGCATATTGAGAAATAGATTCTATCCGAAGGCGAAGGAGAGAGATCGACGAGAGAGAAACAAAAAGATTTTTGGCTGATTCATGAACTTCGTAGCACTTTCTGACAAAATAGAGGTTGAATTTAGACTCATGGGTCGAGACGAAGTGGCTGGTGAAATTTGATACCAAACGATCACCGTCTACGATTGTTTGACATTTAATAGTGACAAAAAACATTTAATATCTAAACTTTAGTGACAAAAAAGTTTAAAGTCTAAATTTCAGTAAGTAAATTAAATGTTTTAAAACTTTAATGACCAAAATAAATTTAAGAATCAAACTTAGTGATGATTTACATCATTTACTCATTTAGAATTTAAAAGTCGAAGGTGAGGTTTTAATTTGTCTAATGTTGAAACCAATAGCAAGTTAAGAAGTATCTAAATAAAGATCGGTGGTCAATGTTTAATTTATCTGATTTTAAAATTGTCAAATCAAAATAAATAAAAAATATGACGAAACTTAATTTACCCAGTTTCAAAAATAATAAGTCCACACAAGTAAATAATTACAAATATATGGGGAAAAGCTTAATTTACTAAGTTTTAAAATCAATAGGACTTTAAAAATAAATAAACACAGAAGGTTGGTACCAGACAGTCCTCCGGTATATACATGATTCTGTCCCTGATTATTGTATTTATGTGATTACGACTTTTAAGTCTCTAACTTTTCTTAATTCAACCAATAACACATATCTATACGGGTTGATTAGGTTTAAATATATTTGGAAACGAGACCTTACTTAGTTTACAAGGTGGCCGGGTACCTTGTGTCACAAGAACACTCCATGAAATGTCAATCAGGGGCGTATCCACCCTTTTAATCACTAAAATAGATATACATTACATTTATTTTTGGGGGTTAATTTATATATTAGTCCTTCGTTTATCTATAATTTATTTTAATATAATTTCACATTATTACTTGTTATTTTGATTCTTTTAAGTTTTATTTTCTTTTGATTTGATCTTGAACTTGTTTACTTTTATTTTTATTATTTTTTAGAACATGTTTATTTTATGATCTATGGTCGGGATTTCTGGATCTCCCTTCTAATAATGTCGTCACTTATGTTTGAACTCCTCTTTTCGGGGTGCAATGTGCCTTGTCATTACACCCAACACTTGTCGATTATTTTTGTTTTCATTATTAATTTATTGTGTTGTATTTTATTTTTATTAAAATTTTATTTTATTATAAAACACTACTATTATTTTTGGAAGTTAATATGCTTTTTTATTATAATTATAATTATGATTACTATATAATATATTTCTCGTCTATTTTATTATATTTATTATTATTATTATTATTATTATCACTTTCATTGTTTTCATTACTATATATGTTATTTTTCTATTACTATTATTTTATTATTTATTTTTTTTATTATTATTTTACTTTTAGATTTTTCAATAACTAAGTTTATTTGTAGTTATTATTATGTCTCAGTAATTTATAATTAGATTTTTATGATTTTTCAAATGTCACTTCTAATAATTTATTCAATTTAATCTCAATTTACATACTATTATATTTATTGTAGGTAATTTTTGAATTCACCCCTGATGTCAAACCTAAACTGTTAGGGCTGTAAGTATATGCTATCATTAAACCGAGAAATTTATACAAATTTTTGACATCTTTATTGCAATAAAATACATCTGAAATAGCCGCTTTTCTAAAATTTTAGTACAACCTTTTTCTTTTCGTTCTTAATTTATTGACGGTGATATTAGTCAAACGACGTCGTTTTTAAAGTCTAATTTAGACCAAAATAACGTCGTTCTATTGAAGAAGAATATTAAAATCATGTTCTTAAAAGTGTTTGAACTCATGATGTTAAAATAAAAAGGTTAAATTTTAACCACTAAACCAACTTAGAATTATGTAATATTTTACCACAAATATTATATATCTCAAACCACTTGATATTAATTCAAATTATTTTATGAACTAAATAACACTATAAATAATATTATATATAAATAATATAAAATATATTATTTGTACATATATCAATATAAATACATAAAGTGTATTGTTTTTTTTATTTTTTTTATTTTTATATAACATTTATAATATAAATATATTATTTTAAAAACACTTCAAAATATTTTTAAAATAATGTATAAAATTTATGAACCCTAAATCCTAAACCTTAAACTACAAAGCTCAAACCTCAAACCATAAACCTTATGATTTGAGGTTTAGTGTTTAGGGTTTGGGGTTTGTAGTTTTTGTATATTATTTATAATATAAATATATTATTTTAATAAATATATTATTTTAATGAATATTTTTTTACAAATAATATATAAAAACCATAAAAATAATATATTTTTATTGATATATATGTAAATAATATATTTGATATTATTTATATATTAATATTATTTATTGTATTATTTTTTCATAAAATAATTTGGTTGAACCAAAAGAAAAGGTTTACATAATTTAAATAAAATTATATTATTTTTTATATTTTTAATATATTATTTATAATATAAATATATTATTTTTAAAAATCCCAAAATATTTATAAAATTAATATATAAAAATTCTTAACCTTAAATCCTAAACTCTAAAATTTAGGGTTTAAGTTTGAGGGTTGGGGTTTGTGGGTTAATAGTTTAGGGTTTATATATATATTAATAATAATATAAATATATTATTTTTTATGAATATTTTAGCTTTTTTAAAAACAATATATTTATATTTATATATATTAATATCATTTAAAGTATTATTTATTTCATAAAATAATTTGAATTAATCTCAAGTAGTTTGAGATATATAATATTTCTGATAAAATATTATATAATATCATGTTGGTCTAGAGGTTAAGGCTTAACCCTTTTAGCACGTTTCTGCCTTATAACACCTTTTCGCTTATCTTTGTGATAGATTTGTGTTCGTGGATAGTTTACTCACGGCGTTCGGTTTTGATTTGTGGTTGTCAATGGTCTTTTAGTAGTTTGATCCCTTTTTATGGTTTATTTTCGATGCAGTTAGATCTGTTTTGCAAAGCAGCTTGCAAGATTGTTGGTTTTGCCCGTCACTCTTACTTTAATCTTTAAGCGTGTAGATGCCTAAAGACAATGAGTTTTACCTCATGTTTTTTTTTTCACCAGTGTTCTGTCTAATCCTTGTCCTCCAGCAAAGCGACATCGTTTTGGGCTAAACTAGACTTCAAAACAGCCGCACCAAAACGACGTCATTTTAATTTAACGGGGCTGTTAAGAGTTAACGTCATAGTGATATTTTTTAGTCACAAACTAAGTTTCAGTGTTAGTATTGAACTTTTTTAAAGTTTGGTTGCATTTTCGAGTCAACAACCATAGTTGAGTGGTATGTGGTGTAGACTACCCTTAATTTTATATATCTTTGTGACATATTTTTTCTCTGCTTTTTAGCACGATTCTGTCTTATGATACATTTTCGCTTACCTTTGTGATAGGCTTGTGTTCGTGGATAGTTTACTCACGAGCTCAATTTTAATTTGCGGTTGTAGGTGGTCTTTTAATAGTTTGATCCATATTTTGGTTCATTCCCGGTGCAGTCAGATTTGTTTTGTGAAGCAACCTGCAAGATTGTTTGTTTGCTCGTCACTGCTTCAATCCTTAAGCGTGTAGGTGGATAGAGACAATAAATTTTACCTCATGCTTCTTTTCACCAGTGTTTCATCTCATCCTGTTATTGCATCTCACTGGACGTATTTTACTGGTGCGATGTTTTGTTTTCTAGTTTTTTCAATTTAATTTTACTTAGTTTTGTTATTTTTCTATTACATTTCATTTCGTTTGGAATATTTTTCTATTTTATTTTCTAATAAATTCAATCGACGTATTATTAAAAAATACATGTGAAATAATATTGTTTTATTTTATTCCATTCGAAATAATTATTCAACATGATCCGTTAGTTTAATTTCATTTCAAATCCATTATTTATCTGAAATAAATATTCATCCGATCAAATAATATCTGCTATAACTTTCACCAAACATATGGTGCTTTTAAGCCGTTGAGTGAACCGTCTAAAACCATCATCTCCTTCTCCGTGAATCAACAAAAAGAAAGAGAGTGGGCAGAAAGGATAAATGCTGAAAAATAGAAATTAGTAGCTAGAAAAAGAACGGGGAATTTTGTTCAAACGTAATAATGAGTGCGATGGACAAGTGGCATGTTCAATTCAAACACAACGGTGCATTAAGTTTTTCTACTGTTGGCGATGTGCCATCACAAATTAATCAATGAAATTCTTATCTTTTAGAGAAAGTTAAAAAGACTGTAGCAAGACCCATTATTATTAGTGTTTTTATCACACCCATTTTGTAAGTGAAAAATGAAAATCAGGTTGATCCTTAACCCATACAAAAACAAAATGAAAGTGGGAGACCCTAACTCTTCAATATTCATTCCTGTAGAGGAACAAGGTGGGTTTAAAGTGAAAGCAACATGTTGTAATGGTGTGGACGCGGTGAAGACTTGGAGCTATTCATTTGAAAAGATAGGATTCCAAAGCATGAGAGTCCATCCAGGTAGAACTGAATTGATAGACAAACATAACACTTTGATCTTTGTTTTGTCTTGTTCCATGCATGCGTGTTTTGTTAGACTTAGAAGGTGCTTATGAACCCAACTTAATCAAAGGCTCAACACTTTTCCAGATGAATGGAGGATTATTGATAATTACATTACAAGGGTCAATTCAGATTGTGACCCCAAACCAAACAAGGAGGTCTTCACGCGGAGAACAAAGCTGCCACAAAAACTACACACAAATGGTTTACTGGAAATTACACAACACGCACATGTTGCTGTAGGCCCCGGCGTTCAGAGCTACTAGGTATGTGTCCTCGGCTTCGACTAACACCGGTAGTGGGTGTGTGAAAGTTCAAAGTTAAAATTGAGATAATTGATCGAATCAAAATAGTTTAATTGTTTGGCATCAAAATTAATTTAGGTGAGACAAGACATTCCTTTAGTATTTCACTTATGGCTTTTATAACCAACAAATGAACAATTTATTATTAACAATAATCGCATCCGAACACCAAAATGTAAGTTATTTGTCAATGACATTTTTCTTGTTGCATTGAAGGAAGGAAAGAAAGAAAGAAAACCCATCACTTGTATATATATCCTTAAAAATGGAAGAAAGTTAGGATACATCTTCACATTACCCTAGTCCCTACTCCACATCACTGGCTTAAGATGTACTAAATGTGCACTTTGAACATTAATAACAAGATACCCCAAAAATAGAAAAAGGAAAAAGAAATGATCTTCCTTTCTCTTCCCTTACCATTTTCTTTACCAATTCAATCCTCAAAATCATGCATATGGTCTGAAAGGTAGTTGGCTGCTAATTCCTCATTCTTGTTGCAGGCAAAAAACACTTGAAGCACGGTTGCTCTATCAAACCCCATTTTTTCTAGCTGTATAATAGGTTAATGAACCACGCTGAGGTTATATAACAACAAGATTCAAAGCTAGAAATATGGCACACCTATATTCTAACCTACGAATAGAATCCTTTGCCCCCTTTTTGGTGCCCCTATATATGTCTCCACACTAAAAAAAATTAGTTTTAGGGTTTAGGGAATTGGATGTATGGTATATTTTTAGGGTTTAAGGTTGAAGATTTATAATTTAAGGTTAAGGCTTAGAATTTAAATATTTAGTTTGGAGCATAGAAAGGGACGCCAAAATGGGACAAAGGATTTTTGTTCCTACCCCTAGAACAAATATTTAATGCATGTCCATACATCTGAACTAATCTCATTACAAAGATCCAAGGCCTTATCCTATCTATTGTGGGTGGGTTAGGTTGATTTTGAGTCGAGATAATCTGAATCAACCCAGTTCGGGTTTCAAAATGGGTCAGGTCAATTTTAGATTCATGTCATTTCGGGTAGAATAGTTACGGGTTCAGATTGTTTTGGGTTTGAGTTATTCATGTCATTCAAAACAAGTCATTACAAGCTCGTATCATTTTGGGTTCAGGTTATTTCAGGCTCAAGTCATTATGGGTTTAAATCATTTTAGATTCGGTCAATTGGGGTTTCAGTTGGGCAGGTTCATACCAAATAGGGTTCAAATTTTCAGGTTCAGGTTAAAGTGACAGATCTAATAAAGGTAAAATAAATTAAGATGTTTCAACAATCAAAAACAGAGAGGTAAAGAAAGGATAACTACAAGGAAAGTCATCTTTAAACAGAAGACAATTTACCCGTTCTATGGCATCACGTTCCTCAGGTGTGACTTGAACAGCTTGTGGCATCACCTCGGCTAATTGCCCCAATGCGTTCCTATGACAGCAGAAAACAAATATGCATTCAAAGACATGCACAGCTAGGCTCAAGAAGTTAGCAACTAAAAGTGACAAGACTCACCCTTTTCCCCCTTCAGCAGGTTCGTTGACCAGGCAAAGAAAGTCAGCCTGATGCTCTTGAATAAGTCTCATTAGATGAGGATGTTGTTTCCCCAACTCCTGAAGCATGGGCTGCAAAAATAAATAAACAAAAACCTTCAGAAAAGACAGGAAAAAGGAAAACAAAGATGACCAGAACAACCAAGGGATCAGAGAATAACCTGTAATATTTGTGGGTTAGCCTGCACCATTGCTCGCAAAGCTTGGAACTAAAAAAGAGAGAAGCAAAATGAGTGTAGTTTGAGAAGTTGCATAAGTAATACCGAAAAGGCCCATATACATCCATTTGAAGAGAGAGAGAGACCTGTTGACTGTTGCGCAAGAAATCAAGAGTGCCAGCCCCAGCCCCAGCTGCACCCATGTTGGGAAGGCCCTGTATCCATAACAGACCATCAAGTCAACCGTTAAGTTTTCCATCAAATATATACTGCATTGTACCTGAGGAAAGAGGTCTAGAGGATTTGCATTGGGTCCACTTGCAGGAAGGTCTTCAGCTTGAGGAGGCTGTTGAGGTTGTGACGCTGGGTTAGGGGTTTGCCCAGCTACAGGGGCACGGGACACAGCTGGAGCTTCAGCTTGCTCAGGGAATACCCTAATATTTACAATAAATTTAAAAAAATGAAATGCCAACAAGCAACTTTATAGTAGCGAACAAAACAAATGAATGTTCTAATAAATGGAAAGGGCTGTTTTTAAGTCATATAAAGACCTGGGACAAGAAATGTCAAATTATGCAAATTCCAACTTCCCAGTTTTTTTTTGTGTGTGGGTGGGTGTGGGGGGGGGGACAAAATGAGTATAATTATTCTTGAGACACTACATGATTTTTTCAATAATTAAAAAAAAAAAACAGGACATGCATTTACTCTAAAAACTGTAAGATACACCAAATAAAAAAGGACCAGCAAAATGAAACAAAGGAAGCATATTTTGGGAGAAGGGAATAACCAAGGTGCATGTAGAAATACATCTAATTAAAAAAAGAGACAAAAATGGCATTATCATCGTTAGCAGAAATCCTCTCAGGATCAGGAAGATCACAACCTATGAGACTATTACCATCTACTTTAAGGAGAAGAATAAAGCAATGGAAAGAACAAAATTTCAATAACACCACATCTAAGTTGGCAACTGGAGGCACTCATCAAAAAAGCATGCACATCACCATTTCAAGTCAAGCACAAAGGAATTACTTACAGAATACAAATATTCCACAGCTCTCTCAGGGTTATTATAAGCAGCACGAAGGGCATGGACAACAGTATCCCTATCCCAGGTTCCCCCACCCATATCAAGAATCTGTTGGACTGCTCCTTCTAAGTTACTTCCTGCAACCAGATTTGATGCCGCTTGGCCATAAACATCAGATTCTGACCTGTTTCGAAAGATATTATTCACAATATTAAAAAACAAAACACATGGAGCTTTCCTATCGGAAGCATTTAAAGACAGATAAAATCAAAAGAATGCTTCCAATCCTTCAAAAAGCATGAAGTTAGTATATGAGAGTAAGTTACACACGCTATAGTAGTTGAAGCAACAGGGCTAGATTCAGCGACAGGTGTAGGTGTAGCCCTGAAAGAGTCTATAAGAAATAATCCACAATGAAGCAGTTGTATCCTAACAAAAAGAGATTAGACATACATAGCTGAAGTTGCAACTGGCGCGGTAGAAGCTGGTGTTGGAGCCACTGGTGGTACACTTGCCTGGGGAGTCTACAAATAGTACATTTTATCGAATATGAGAAAAGGGAAAGAAATACTTCCATCCAAAATCCCAACTCAACCCGGCACATACCTACACGGTTTTCCAGAAGTAACTAACCAAAAATCACTCCGCACTTTATAGCAGAGACAGAAAAAGACATTTCTTTTCATGCTCAAAAAGAAAATTGAAGATCAAAATTCACATGATGGTTTTGTGAGAGTGCATAGCTAAGTTTTAACAGATTCACACGTAATTGTGGCATTAAAAAGAGAAAAAAGAAAATTAAATAATTAAACTGTTCTAGTGGAGTCCATGAAGAGAGACGACGATAGCGGCAATTTTATTGTTGATATGATATTTGAAGGAAAGGAGAGAACAAAAGGAAACCAAGTAACTCAAAAATGTTAAAAGAGGGACCAAGTTAGTAATAAAACTAAGATTCCAACATTATGCAGTTTGTTCACACTCAGTAGTGTGAGTAAGATGGTAAGCATTTGGACACAAAACAACTCAACCATGTCCCATATCTGAAAAACTTAAGGCACTGTGATTCACCACCTACAACATTTAATGATTTAAACATAAACAAATTACACTGATCCAAGTTGCTTTCTTATCAGTCATCATAGTATTGAACAAAACATCTTCCACAGTGAGAAACAAAATCCTAATGCCTTTTTCAGGTCATGTCAAATGAAAATATCTTTTCAGTAATACAGATAAAAAAATAACAGCAGAATAACTGCTAATAAGCAATTATTCATAAATGAAATTAATACTCTGAAAACGATAATGGAAAACGCAGCAAGAGAGATGAAAAAATAATAATCTTACTTTAGTTGTTGGAGCTGTTGAAGCAGTCGCACTATCACCAGATGAACCCTTATTCTAGCATAAGAGACAACCATGTAAGATTAGTACCAAATTGAAAATAATGAAAATAAACAAGGATACATGAAGGTTAAAATCCAAAAACAGAAAACACCAAGAAGTATTGTTTCTTGTTTAGCAATAAATAGACATTTTGTAGCAGCAACTAAGACGAGAGAACAACCAGATTTCAAAAAATTTAATGGCGCCACACTCCATCCCAAACCAAAACTAAGATAACTTCTGGATCCAACAGCCAAGTGAAAAATTATGTCAGTTTAGGCATTTAATACAGGCAAGCATAACTGGCCGGCAAGGTTAGTAAGAGTTAGATGAGAACTAACAAACATGTGAGAAGGGAATGGGGGAAATAACTAATTCACCTTTGCCAACATGATCACAATAAAGCTATTTTCAGCAACACTACTCTCAGATAGAGTTGTCTCATCTTTAAGAACTTTGCCCTAATGGATAAGCATTTGTTGTGCAGCAGGATAAATTTCTGCTCCTTGAACAGTTTCTATTTTCTTTTTTACATCACCTACCTGGAAGAAAACTCACAAATATTAATAGCAGAATAGTATAACAACACAATGACGAAGTAAAAGGCAGCTGCACCAATCATTATATCCAAGGCATCCCTAGGCATAAATATAATGGCAAAATAAATGTAGCAAAAACAATTGAAATAAGAAAGTCCATCAAACAGTAGGATATCCACACCCTTCAAAGAAAAAAAACCCTAGATTATGGCTCAACTCAAAATGCAGAACTTTATTCTCATTCCGTCTAGCAATAGTACCTTGTGTGCAGAAATTTATTAAAAACTTCTACACTTCAATCTGGCGTTTATAATCACAGAAATTTAGAAAGTTCAGTCCCATAAAAGAACATTTAAGAAACGAAATATTAGCATATTTATACCTTCAATGTTTGTGTATTTTCTGGTTGAACCTTATATCTTGTATGCTAAAACTACCATTGACATTGAATTCTATATATTCTTGTTAAAGGACACAAGTAAATCAAAAAATCAAGCAAAACTAAATCCCGGAAACGAAATATCATTCACTACTTTCAATGAACTACTAGCACATTCCCACTTGCTTCACTAAAATATCGACAACTACTTCCCGTGTCTCTCTGATCATGGAAAATTTATTAATTTTTCCAGAAGATACAATACTTCCCTTTCATTCAAACTATAGGAGTATCAGTTCACATTCGATCAAATAAAAACGGGAATTGAACAAATTATCATTTACGGTCTTCAATTTAAATTTCACGTCTGCTAGTTCAACCACACGCGTAATAATCTAAATGATATCAACGAATTGTAATTTGTACTTCAAAAATCGGGTAAAACATAAAAGAACAATGAGAAGAAGAAAAAAACCCTAGCAGGAACGATAAAATGCGTAGGATAAAATATAAAGATCGAAAATAAAACAGAAATAAACGAAAATCAATTGAAAACTTCAAAATGAGAAATAGAAGAAACGAACCGCATCTTCGGGTTTGACTTCGATATCAAAGTGAGTGCCTTTGAGAGTTTTGACGAAAATCTTCATCTTCCGTTGGATCTCTCACTCTGTGCTTTTTTTTTCTTATTAATCCGCCGATCTTATTTATAGTTAAAGAAAGAAAGGAGTTTGGCAACTGAGGAACATCTAGTAGACTGCTTCAAGTCTAAAACTAGTAGGTGCTTTTTTTTTGAATTAAAAGGGAAAAGCATCTATTACATGCATCTTTAAAAAACCTCTCTAGACTTAATGAAGAAAAAAGAGTACATGTAATAGAGCTAAATATCAAGACCAAACGTATTATCCAAATATACCATTACACAATCGAACCACTTAAACAAATAATCACCCTAATAGAACCAAAACAAATCCAACACTAACAGATTGCAGCATCTCCAACACTGCCAGCGGCTCCTGCATGCGCCATGCCCTCGTCTACACCGGCCTCGGCACGAACAGCATCCCAAATCATCACCGGAGGGTCAATGAACCGGTAGTGGTCAAGGGGAAAGTCGTTAACCCTCTTCGCCATCATATCCGCAATAATATTCGCCTCGCGCCTAACCCAAGAAAAGTTAACTTCCCAACTTCGTGCTAAAATCTCGGCGAGATGTCCCCTCAAGTTCGAAGGGATTTGGGAAGGATCCCGGTGGCATAACCAATTGAAAACATCTCTATTGTCCGTCTCAACGACCACCCGAGTATAACCAAGAGACCATGACGTCGAAAGCCCCTCAAACACAGCCCAAAGTTCAGCATCAAGGATGGAGCACGCACCGATACGTTTGGAAAAGCCAAAACGCCATCGACCATTAGAATCTCGCCCCACGCCTCCACAAGTAGCCAATCCGGATCCAGGGTTCCTAGCACCATCAACATTTATTTTCACCCAACCCATCGGTGGTCTCTTCTATATTTCACTCTAAAAATCATTTAAAAATTAAATACTAATCTTAATTTTAACATTCTAAATCTTAAACTCTACTCCCTATCCTTAATTTCCTAAACTCTAATCACAATCTCTAAACTCTAAACTCTAAATTTACTATTTTAAAGTGAACCATAAAAAGGGCATGATGAAAGGGTTGACAATTTTCACTCTTTAGTTCTGCGCTTTTAGTTTGAAAATGGATTAAGGTTTAATTTGGGGAGGCATTAAAATAAGGGTAAATTATCACTCAACTTTACGTTTAGACCCATTTTGGTCACTCAACTATCAAAACGTGTAATTTGCTCACTCAACTTTACACATCGAACAAATTTGATCATTTTTTCGTTTACCCGTTAACTTTTTATTAACGTGAATTAATTTAATACTTTTTATCTACGTATGACATCATTCATCATTTATTTATCTTCTCACTCCTATTTTGGTTAATTAACTTTCAAAAATTTTAATTTAAGAATTAAATTTTCGAATTACTCCTATTTTAATCACTATAAATTATTTTATTAATATTTGTATGACATGTCATATTTTAGTATTACTAAATTATACAAATAATTTAAAATAAAATAAAAAACTATATATATATATATATATTATTAAATAAAAAATATTTAAAATAAAAAATAATTATATTTTATACCCAAATCTTTTAAAACTCTAAACCTCAAATTATAATCCCACATTCTCCTTCCTCTCCGATCCCTATCCCCAAATCAACCCCTCTATTACTCTAGTCACTAACACCTACTACTCTTTATCTTCAACTTTATTCAACAACCCATATCAAAGTTACTAGAAAATTGTTTATGTTGTTATGAAAGCTGATGTTAAAATATAGAGGATGAAAGAAAACTCAAAAATAGAACACATAGATGCAAGTAAAAATAAAGAATGAGAGAGAAAAGCAATACCAGTTTAGTATAGAAAATATAAAAAAATAATGCCATAAATCAAAGAGAAAAATGAAAATGAAGAAGAGATAAAATGGAGAAATAGGTAACAAGAGATTTTAGAAACAGAGGATATTGAAACCGAAGGTGGCATTGGGCAAATGGATTCATTTACGTTTCTTGATAACATGTATGGTCTTATCTTCACCACAGAATTCTCATCCAACAATGGTATCTTATGGTCTTTACCCCTTTTAAGTGGTAGGTTTTTTTGTTCCTCAAACATATCTTTGAAAGCCCTCATGAGTTGCTGCACCTCCTTAGGAGTATCATCTTCTTCCTTGTTTACTCCCAATTTGACATTCAAAAGCAGAAGGCATGCCGTATAAGGATTGGCACAT
Source organism: Hibiscus tridactylites (assembly GCA_958450335.1). NCBI lineage: Eukaryota > Viridiplantae > Streptophyta > Magnoliopsida > Malvales > Malvaceae > Hibiscus > Hibiscus tridactylites. The sequence continues at coordinate 82,260,523 of OY288276.1, forward strand.
CCCCTAAGCATTTTAGTACAAACCTTAGGTGCTACCCAATTTACTGGTTCAGGATGAACACCACCAAATGTCACTACCTTCCCATTATGTTAAAATTTCATGGACAGTTTTGAAAATTCTCGCTTGATAGGGCCCAAGGTGGACAACCATTGGAATCCCAACACCACATCACTGCTCTTCAAAGGTAAGACCAAAAAGTCTGTTACAAAATTATGACTTTGAGTGCTCCATTCCACTTTGCTGCATACTCCCAAAGTACTCAGGAGACCCCCCATCAGCTACTGTCACTTTCAAACTAGCCTTTTACTCCACCCTCAAGTCTAACCTTTTCACTCCAGCCAAACTCATGAAGTTGTGTGTACTGCCCGAGTCTAACATTGCTATCAGTTCTTGTCCTTCAACAAAAATCTTCAGTTCATCGTTTCCTATGAAGACATTCCCCACATTGCCTGCAAGGAGAGCACACGCCCTTCTGACTTTTGTACTTCAGAAGCTTCCTCACAATCTGGGAACTCTTCAAACTCCCCCTCATCTTCTAATCCTTCGACAGAAATCTAGAATACCTGGGATTTTGCACACTTATGCCCCGGGTGTATTTAGAAGCACACCAAAAATAGAGCCCTTTCTTTTTTCTGTCTTCAATCTTAGTAGAATTAAGAGCCTTACTAGCCCCTCTAGAACTACCCACATGTGAAGTTTTAACAGAATTTGGACTAAGTGCTCCAGGTGTGACACTACGAGAGGAATAAGCAAAACCAATGACTGAGAAGGGATCGACAAAGGAGGGGGCATTGGTGACCTAGAGGCCGGGTTGTATCCATTCTTAGTTACGGGGAAGAAAATTGATTCAAGATGCTTGGCCATATGAAAAACTTCAGTTAAATTTTTAGGTTTCAACAACTTCAAAAATTGACTAATTTCTAACCGTAAATGGTTATTAAACATACTCAAAACGTAATCATCTGGTAACCTGACCTGATTCAACAGCACCACGAACTCCTCGTAAAATTGATCCACTGAATCAGTTTGTTGAAGATCCACCAATTCTGCAAAAGGAACTTCAAACCCTTCAGAGGCGAAACGATCTCGAAGAAGTTGCAGGTACCTACCCTAAGATAACTGATTGAACTCTACACTGTTACGAGCTGCCAATTGGTGCCACTGAGAGCTTTACCTTCCAGGTGAAGCATGACAAGTCTGATTCGAGCATTCTCAGGCACTTTCTCCGCCTCAAAAAACTGCTCCAGCTTGGAAATCCAACCCTGAAAATTAGTTCCATCGAATTTAGGGCACATCAACCTATAAGCGAAGTTACTAGACTGCGGTTGAACGATTTGTGGTGGAGCCAACCACGGCGTAGGTCGAATCTCATCCTCAATCACCACGGGCTCTGTGTTAACATTTGTGTTACTGCTCGTGGTCGGAACACCGGGAGGTGAACCCAAAAAACCATGGGTTGGAATCGACACCCCCACTAACCCTTGGGTCGTAGAAGGATGAGTCATTGCCTGAGATATTCCGAGGGCAATGGCAATAAACTTCTGTAACTCAGCCAAAATGGATGTGCGCATATCACTGATTTTATCATCCATGCGAGCAATATCCGAACGGACGGAAGATATCTCCGATTGGAGCCGGCTAGTTTCTTGCTGCCACGAGAGGGTTGGGTTCGCATCACCTGGAGTCGTCTGCGCCGCCAACGCGAGTTGCGCTACCTGACCACGAGTTACAACACCGTCAACCATCGGTAGGATCGAAAAAGGGGCTTTGATACCTTTGTAAAGACCGGAATATAATTGACAGGAGGTAAGGAAGACAGATCAGAAATTCAGATGGATAAAGAGAAGAATTGAGAAGAACAAGATAAGAGTTTTCATTTAGATTTTGGGATAACTCGAAATAGGTTAACAAAACCCCATTTCATTTGAGTACAACGATTCAAACGACGTTGTTCCATGAAAAGCAAAAGAAATAAAAGATAGCAAACGGCTATCCAAGCCAGCTCAGCAATCAACATAAATGAAACAGAAATAACAGAAATAAAAATGGTTCCCCGACAGTCTCCTTCTTTTTTCCAGTTCTTAATTTCTCTTTTTTTCTTTTCTTTTTTCATTTTTTCTTGTTTTAAAAAAAATAATCAAACATGCATATAACCTAGATCTGAAATGTCAAAAGTTTATAAGTGTTTGAATTTGAGTTTCTGATTTTTAATATATATATATATATAATATGTATATATTTCAGATCTGGTATTTTTTTCTCTGGTTTTTAAGTTTGAAGTTGATTGTGTTTTGAGCTCTTATGATTTTGAATTTTATATTATTCTTAGTCTGTTTTGTGATTTTATTGTGTTTAATATGTTTTAGAGGTTTTATTTTTGAATTGTTTTGTTTGTTGCCGGGTTGGATCGGATCGGAGACAGATAAATAGATTAAATCTCGGGGCAGGTTCGGGGTGAGTGAAATTAAATTATTTTTGGGGTCGAGTTGAATATATTATATTTTGAGTCGGGGTTGGGTCAGGCAAAAACTCGCCCCGTTGCCATACCTACATCGAGGGCATAAACTATCAGGAGATACTCTTTGAATGAACAGATTTGACTTAGTTGGAAAAAATTGCGTGTGAATTTCTAAACGTGTAGTTTAATTTTGTAAAGGCATTGAGTAGCCTAACGATTCTAATGTAGTTGCTGGTCCACTTGTCCCAAAGAAGGGCTGGGCAAGAGGAGGCGATATTCACTTCTCAGAGAATAGAGGTTGGTCTGCTCCCCACTCCAGACAAGGTAATCATCCTGCCAAAAATAAAAAATAGGTATAGCTAGGATTTTTGCAGCCTCATTCGGAGAGAAAATATTTTGAAGTCTTCGTTCTAGGCTGCCGAGTCGGGAGTGAACAAATCTGACACCCTGTTGATGGATACCACAATGCTTGATTCAATTTTGTGAGGAATATGGCCTAGGAGCTAATAGTCGTTCTAGATTGAAATAGAATGAGTATGATTATTCTCAACCTTCCATCGAATTCTCTTACACCATATAAAATTTAAAAGTTTTATACTTTTTTTTTTGAAATAATTTTAGTCATTTACCCTCTTTTTAGCCATTTATTTACCTCCATCAAACGGTTCAAAAAAGTGTAAAAGTAATAGTTTTTATCTCATTCAACGGTTCAAAAATGTAAAAATAATTGAGTTTTACAAAATGTAAGTGGATCATAACCATATATATATATAGAGAGAGAGATAATTCTCAAATAAATGAATGGTTAAGGTTAAGGTAGAAAACGTGAAGATTCTCACAAGAAAAAAATGTAAAAATTATCGTAAAAAAATAATTTTACTCATTTATTTATCTTTATCCAATGGTCCAAAAAAGTGTAAAATGGCTAAGATTATTTAGACCTACTTACACAATGTAAAATTCAATTACTTTTACACTTTTTTTGGATCATTGGATGAGGGTAATGAATGGCTAAGATTATTTCGTTGTCTTTTTTCCTGTGAAAATCTTCGCATTTTCTACTGTTAATCTCAATCATTTATTTACCTTCACCCAATGGTAAGAAAATGTGTAATATCTATGCAAAATTTTAAAGTAATATATATATATATATATATATATATATATATATATATATATTAATTTTTTTTATGAAATTGTCATAAGCTAGATCCGTGCTAAAAACAACTTTGAAATCTAATAACGACGTGAAGGCCACAAGATCGGAGTAGCCGAGTCTTATTGATAATCCTTCTTCCGGTGAAGGCCTAGGCGATGACATCGAAAGGGAGAATCCGGAGTAGCACATAAGATTTCATGGATTTTTAATTGACACTCCATACTAAATGCATCAACGAGAAGTCCATTCTATCCCTGGCTATCCACATTTTTATTTTAATACTACATTCAATCATATGTTAACAAAAACATGATTGAACTATTAAATTTTTCATGACGTACAATAAAGTACATGTAGACTGTCACATGACAAATTTAACTACGTAAACTGCATTTCCATTAAAAAACACAATAACTAAAAGGACCAAATTTAATTTTAAAAAATTAATTAAATAGACAAAGAAAACAAGTTTTCGTTCTAAACATAGATAATATATAAGCACACATGATAATATAAAGAAAGAAGGGGAAATTGTAAGGAATTAGCTTCAAAACCTATTGTCAGCCATAAATTACTATTGATCCGGTGGCTTAAAAATGGTACTCCATAAAACAATGATAGGAATGGGCCCTTCCTTTCTCCGCCTGCCATGTTTAATGACTGAAACAAGAAAACAAGCTTAGTAATAGCATGTAGGCACCAATTGATTTCACAAACGAATGAATAAACTACATGAAACTTGTTCTTTAAAATCTATATGCTAAAACAAATTCCTAATTTCAGTTCACCAATCACAATTATTTTTCCAATCCAAGACCGCAAAAATCCGTCAAAAGCGCGTTATTACTCTCCCAAGTCTTCCAGACTTCCAGTTTCACCAATCAAAAAGTAAAGTCCTGCCTTCATTTGCACAACAATATCATCTTTCCCTACGGCTTGAGTGCCAATGCCAGCCCAACTTTAGCACTCTTTTCAATTGCTCTGGTGTCCACCTCTCCAGAGATAGTGAAGAGAGATTTCGGGCGAAACTCATGCTGGATCAGAGCACTTGCTCTGCCATAGTTGTTTAGTCGAGTCTTCACTGTGGTTAACGGGTCCAGAGCATGTTGCGTACCAATTGTGAGAGAGTTCTCATTAATTGAAAAGCTATGGGTCAGTTCCGCACCAACAGCTGTGTTAGTCAATGGGCTAACAATGTGGTAGTAGGAAGCATTAAGAGTGTCACCTTTATCATTTCTGTCGATATCAATAAAAATAATCTCGTCAGAACCAGAAGCACAACATGCAGAAGCCTAAAAAAGGAAAAAGAGCCATTCAAGCAGACATTTTTTCATCATTTCATGCTTCCAGGCCAATAAATTAGTTGATCATATAAAGCATTTTAATAGAAGTTCAATATGAGAATATTGATATATGAATATGTAATAAACCTAAGTTACTCAGACTCGAGTGAGTAATGGACACGGGTATGTATCCTGCACTGGTAGGGTCAGACTTTTTATTAAGTTTTTCCATTTACTTGGATCAGCCTTAGAGGTAATATCATAGCAATGTAGATATAAACTAAGAGTCAAAGCCAACTCTGCTGAAGGAACTGTACTTACAATGTCAGGGAAGCAACAAGGTCAGAATGGGTGAAATTCAGCCCAGCATTCAATTTGGTTAAGTTTCCGCTGGCAGTGTCAAATGAAAGATCAGTCCCAACAGAGACACAATTGTTTCCAACCACCCCGGAGAAGTTAATGATGGGTTTAGCAGTCAAACCGATGCTAGTGCTTATGCCAGCATACTCATGTTGGTATTGCAGTTCCACCTGTTACGACGACAACAAAGACCTTGTCATGACCACATGAAACCTACTAGTTTGTAGAATCAAATGATATATACAGCTACAGCTCGCTGCCTAAACTAGAATCCTGAAAATGTTGGCAATATTGAAAAAAGTTTATGGCAGGAGTAAGGAAGTCCCCATTACCTTGCCAGACCTTTGATCAGGGGCAATAAAACTAAAGATTGTCTTCAATCCGGGTGCAGGTTCATCGACAGTAAAAGTGGTAAAAAGCTACAAAAGGAAAAAAAAAACAAAATGAGATAATATTTAAGGCAAGACTGATTTCAACATGACAATGAGTAAAAACAGTACAATACCAAAAAAATTCCTACCTTCATATTCATCAGAATGAGATAATAATTAAGCCAAGACTGAATTCACCATGGCAATGAGTAAACCAGTACAAGTCCAAAACATTACCTACCTTTGTATTCATCATAATGAGATTGCATGCAATAATTATATGAGCACGACCTTTAGAATTCAAAGACTTATCAAATTGTTTTACAACTTACATTAGAATTAGTGTCAACTTTCACTTTGGTTGTGATGTTCTTGTTCTTCAGCTCAGTGGTTACATCAGCCAAAAGCAATTCACCTTTCTTAATCCCAGTTGATGTGATTGCCTGGCATATATATCAAATTAAAGATTCAGCATATGAACTAGTTAACACAGTAGCATAATGATAAAGGAAACAAATAGTCAAAACCAGTAATATCTAGATCAATCATAAATTCATAAGATCAAGCATACAAAATTTTCATGAGAGCATATTGGAAAAAATATATCCAAATAAATCATTCAAACCATCGAAACAAAGACATTTTACATAAACATGACAAATAAATAAAATGCTGAATGCAAAACATATTTCACATAAAAATATTGAAATTCAACATAAAGAAAGTAATATTCAACAAATAAGAGAAAATGCACATATAATAGGGAAGTTAAATATGAATTCGTTTATGCCGGAGGAAATAAACAAAAATAATCGAAATCGAACAGCAGATGTAGCGCTAGATCATGTGGAAAAGGAAAGTACTTAAAAACTATAAAAAAAACTCACGACTCCATTGGAGGTGTAAGTAGTGACGGTGAACTTGTGGTCGGCCTGGTAATCCTTGTAAAGAAGATCTGAAATCAAAATAAAAATGAATAAAAGAAGGTGAAATGAGAAATGAAGTAGACAATGAGAAGAGTTTAACCTCTAGCCTTTTTGCCGATATCGGAGTAGAGACCAGGTCCTTTCCCCATGCTTGTTTTTGCCGAGAAAATTAAGAGGAAAGTGAGAGAAACGAAGGCTGGTTTAATCTACTGGCTGATTGCGAAAGATGGGGATTGGAAAAGAATAAATTTTGATAAAATAATAGTAATAGAAAATAACCCTTAATTAGGTAGTAAATATTTAGGGTTTTGTGGACCGTTGATGTTCAACTCAGAAAAACATTGGCATGTTCTTAACCGTTGATATTAGGAATGGGCGATATTCGGCAATGTGTCGCCTAATCACGTTTTCAGTAAGTTATTTAGTAGTGTTGTTTAGGGTTTATTATACGTTCAAACCTTCGAATAATAATCCGTGACGAGTTTACTAATTACTACACTCCACTAACACGTTAAATAACATTAATATTTAACATCGTTAACATTATTAAATTAATTAATAAAAATTAAAAATTTTAAAGATTCAATATATAATTATAAATTATTTAAAATAAATTTTTAATTAAATTATTTTTCATATATATTATATTTTTTTAATTTTTTAAAAAATTTGATCAAATACTAACCTTAGTCAATTTAAAATATAAAAAAAAAACTCAAAAGCCTAAATTGTAAACTCAAAACATAGAACCCTAAACATGTAACACTAAACCATAAACTAGAAATAATAAACTTAAAACCTTAAACCCTAAAACCTAAATTTTCTATTCAAATTTAGGGTTTAGAGTTAGAGTTATGGTTCAGGAATTGGGGTTTTGGTTTAGGATTTAGAATTTTTATTTTTTAAATTGATTTAGGTTAATATTTGATCTGATTATTTAAAAAATTAAAAAATAATTTATAATTGTGTGTTGAGTTCTTAATATTTTTAATATTTATTAATCAATTTAATAGTGTTCAGCGGTGTCCGTCGCACGTTGTAGAATTTTTTTAATAATTAGTTGGTTTATAAAATGGGTAATTATTTAATGCACTGTTAGTGAAAAGTTTTTTTTAAAAGAAAGACTTCTAAAGTTATCACATGTTGTTTTTAGAGATCTAAATCTTAATCTCTAAATTTTAAAACCTCAATTATAAATGTTAAACTATAAAATTTATTCTCGAACTTTAAAACCTAACAATAAATATTAAAATATCAATACTAAACTCTAACCACTACCCTCTAAAAATTAGAATCATTATATTATTAACTATAAGAAAAATATTTTAAACCTTCGAGGGTTACTCTTTCTCTTTATCAAATTGATATCATTAAGGCTTTAATTTTTTTTAAAATATATAATGTTGAATCATTAGACGTTCTTATGTCAATTATTTTATTTGTCGTTCAAGCTTTTAAAATTTTTAAAATGTCAATTCACCCCTCTTGACCATCCATTTGATCGATGACACGTGTTATCATCCGACTAGTTGATTAATTTTATTTAATTAAATTAAAATTAAGACCAAATTTATATAATATGTAACTAACAGGGAGCAAATATATAATTATATGAATTTTCTTTAACTGTCACGTCACCTCTTCGTTAGATTTTAATGACTGGTGATCAAAATATGACCAATTAAATAGTTCAGTGGTCAAAATTTCAATTTTTTTAGTTGGGTGGTCAAAATAGGACGAACCCAATAGTTGGGTGGTCACTGAGGCAATTTACCTTTTTAGGCTTAACTATAAAATAAGTGTCTATACTATGTCTTTTTTTGCAATATGTGCCTAAAATATATTTTGTCTAAAATAAATGCTTAAAATTTTATTTTTAATTGAAATAGGTGACTAATTTTTTTATTAAAATAGGTGCACAAATATATGTCTAAATTGACTTTAAAACAAGTCAAAAATAAAATTTTAAACATATATTTCAACCAAAAAATACCTTAATCACTATTACAAAAAAAAAAACATAACTTGGGCAATTATCTTGTAGTTTAGCCCTTTTTTACAAGAATTTCGTGTTGTTTTTTAAGGCTTAAACAAAAAAAACCCCTAAAACTATACTTTTTTTTGTTTTAAGCCCTTAAATTATGGTTTGGGAAAAAAAAGCCCATAAACTATTATTTTTGGTCACTTTAAGTCCATAAACTATCATTTTTGTCACTTTAAGTCCCGAAATTAATTTTTAGTCAAAATAAATACATAAACTATGTCATTTTTTCCTTTTATTCCCTAAACTATCTATTTGTCACAAAGATTGAAAAAATCTTTGTGATGTGTCAACATCTTATTAGTCAAAATAATTTTCTTTTGACTTAAATAACTATCGAACTTATAATGACCCGATCCGATAGGGTCAGATTTTTTTTGAATTTTCGAGTTTAGGGTCGGGGTTGAAAGGTTTAGAAACAGCTAACCAACTGGTTGGGGCAGGTTTTTGGCCACCCCGAACCTGACTCGAAAATTTAAAATTAAAACTGACCCGAGTTAAATATATTTTTATCTCCAACTGTGAAACCAAAATTGATTTTGATATAACACATAAACTTAAGGACCAATTTGCAAAATAATAAAATTTTAAGTATTCTTTAAAGTCTCACAATTGACAAGTATTTTAAACAAAGTAATATCTTAAGACAAGCTATTAAATATATGAAAAATTATCTAAGTTTTTTCTTATGTTTTTCAAGCATAACTATGCAAAAACTCTCAGGCGTATCGATACCCTTAGGCGTATCGATACCCCTCTTTTGCTACTGGAATTTTGATTTTCAAGCCAAAGTATACAAGAACGCCCAGGCGTATCGATACCCTTATGCGTATCGATATAGGCTTTTGCCACTGGAATTTTAATGGACTTATCGTACCAATACGCTTTACAACCGTATCGATACGATATTCATCTGGGCAACTCTTTTAATGAAACCGTACCGATATGCTTTGCAACCGTATTGATACGATAAACATATCTTTGAAAAATCTGAGCATTTAATTTTTCGATCGTTACTTGTCAGTTGGTTGGTTTTCCAATTTTTAAAAGACCGTTATACCGTACCGATATGCTTGGTATGCGTATCGATACACTTTTTATGAAAACCAAACTTGGGATTCCAGTGAGTAAACACCGTATCGATACGACCATCCGTACCGATACGCCCCTTAAAACTGTACCGATATGCCTTCTATGTGTATCGATACACTTTGTTTTCAGGCACAACGGCTCTTTCCTCTTTGATGCAATTATCGATACGCCCTTCCCGAGTACCGATACGGTATGCTGCAGAGCTGCATTTAATACGGGAAAATTGATCCCAACGGCTCTATTGATGATCTCAACTACCCAAACGGCTAGAATTCAATGCAAGGGTATAAAAACAAGCTTTAATTGACCAAGCAACAACTATTGAACCTACAAGCAACATCAAAGCAAAAATCCAAACCCTAGTGCTCTTCAAAGTCAAATTCTTGTACCCAACTCTAGTGATCTTATTATTATCTTGTATTGTGAGTTTGGGGAGTTTGAAATTGTATTTGGGTAAACATTTATCCTTTGAGAGGAATTGTTTGAGTTTACCAAATCCTTATCTTTGTAAAAGTGAGTGGATTAAGCTTTGGGTAGAAAGCTTAATCAATTTGTAAGGTTACCTCCTCATCCAAGAAAAGGGGAAGAATTCAAGTAGTGAATTGGTTGAAAATCCTTAATGGGCACTAAGGTAGTGGATGTAGAGTTCATTTGGAGAACTTGAACCACTCTAACCACTTGTGTCACTTTTATTTTTCACTCATACCTCCCACCAAAATTTTAATTGCCAATTCACCCCCTCTTGGCCATTTACAATTGTGTGATCAACTCAACAATTGGTATCAGAGCTACACTCATTGGAAGGATTACAACCCTCTTGAGTCGATTCTAGGAGAGTTTGATCAACAACTAGTCAAGCAATGACATCCACCTCCAACTCCAACCTCTATGAGTCCCAATCTACCACCAAGCCATCATTCTTCAATGGGGATAACTACCCATATTGGAAGAATAGAATGATGCTCTTTATCAAGTCCACCGACTACATAGTGTGGGATGTGGTTGAAGAAGGTCCATACATTCTTATGAAGAGAGATGGAGAAGCAAGACTTGTCCCAAAAGTAAAAGCCGAAATGACGGATGATGAACGAAGAAGGATGCAAGTGAATGATAAAGCTCTTCATGTCATATTTTATGCACTTGGTCCAGATATCTACTCCAAGGTATCTTCGATCAAAAATGCCAAGGAGGTTTGGGACACCCTCGAGACAACATATGAGGGAACTAGCGATGTCAAGGAGACAAAAATTGGGCTACTCAATCTAAGCTATGAAAATTTCAAGATGGATCCCGATGAAAGTGTTTCCAAGATGTTTGATCGATTCTCGGTCATTGTCAACGGATTGAAGGGGTTCGGCAAGATCATCCCCGAAGACAAACTAGTGAGGAAATTGTTGTATTCTCTTCCGGAGTCATGGGATAGCAAGAGAACGACTATTATTGAAGCTCGAGATTTGAAGACTCTCAAGCTTGATGCTCTTGTTGGATCTCTACTCACCCATGAGATTATGAGGAAGGGAAGAGAAGAAGAAAATAAAGTGGTTGAGAAGAAAGGATGTTGAGAAGAAGAAGGTTGGAATCGCTCTAAAAGCTTCATATCAAGAAAGCGATTCAAGTGAAGATGAAGGTGAGGAGATGGCCATGTTGGCCAAACGGTTCACTCGCTTCATGAAGTCCAATCGTGGGAGAAAGTTTATTAGAAAAGGAGACTTCAAGAGCAAGAGTAAGGAAGAGGAAAAAGACCAAATCACTTGCTATGAATGCAAAAAGCCCAGCCATATCCGTTCCGAATGTCCTCAATTGAAGAGGAAGAGCTTTGGGAAGAAGAACAAGCTCAAAGCTCAAATAGCAACTTGGAGTGACGATGAGTCTTCCGAGGAGGAGGAGGAAGTGGCAATCTATGTCTCATGACCATTGATGATGAACCAAAGGTAAATTCTAACTTATCTAATTTTGATTTTACTTTTGATGAGCTTCAAGATGCTTATGATGAATTACAAGAGGTTTACGACGAGTTAGTAGGAAAATATAAAGAATCCATTTTGAGAAACAAGAAAACCATTTCCGATTTGAAAAATCAAAATGAAACATTTTCAAAAACTAACTCCGAATTGGAAAAAAAGTTTTGTTTTTAGTAAATCTTTCAAATGATCTTAAAACGAAAAATCTTGAACTTAAAAAACTTCTTTCCGATTTTCAAGATTATCACACAAAGGAAGTGGATAATCTTAAAACATCAATTGCTATTGGGAAAAACAATTTTGAAAAAGGAAACCCTTCTAAATCCCAATATGTAAAAAGAAAACCTTTTATTCCTAAATAAAGAAATTTTAATAAGCAATCTAGAGGTCAAAGAGTTAGAAGTGTTTGGGTTCCTAAGGAACTCATTATTTCTAATAATATGAATGCTATTGCTTCTTGGATTCCTAAGGGAACCAAAATTTTGAAGGCTAACACACATGGACCCAAAATGATTTGGGTACCAGAAATCAAGGCCTAATTTCTTTGTTTGTAGGAGGAGCATTGCTACAAGGCCAAAGCTTCAAGACAAAATTCATGGTACCTTGATAGTGGATGCTCAAGACATATGACCGGTGACAAAAGTAGATTTGTGGAACTAAAGCCAAAGAGTGGTGGAGTAGTAACTTTCGGTGACAACTCCAAAGGCCACGTTGAAGGAATAGGCTCCATTGGTAATCACTCCTCTATTTTCATTGAAAATATTTTTTATGTCAACGGTCTTAAACATAATTTATTGAGAATTAGTCAATTATGTGATAAGGGTTTTAATGTTTTATTTGATAAAAGTGGTTGCAAAATTGTAAACATTAAAACAAATCAACTAATGCTCATAGGACATAGAATAGGCAATATATACATTGTGCATTTAGATGACATCCATTCATCCCATACATGCTTAGTTGCACATGATGAACATGACTCGTGGCTTTGGCATAGAAAATTAGGACATGCTAGCATGCGTGTCTTAGAGAAATTAATTTCCCTCGATCTAGTTAGAGGTTTACCCAAACTTAAATTTTCTAATGATAAAATTTGTGATGCATGTTCAAAGGGTAAACAACATAGAACTTCATTTAAATCCATTAATGATGTCTCTACTAGTAGATGTTTACAATTGATTCATATGGATCTTTTTGGGCCTATTAGAACAATGAGCTTGGGTGGTAAATCATATGCTTTTGTGCTTGTAGATGACTATTCTAGGTTTACTTGGGTTCTATTCTTAAGTACAAAAGATGAGGCTTTAGAAAAATTCATCTCATTTTCTAAAATAACTCAAAATGATCTTGAACTTAAAATTTCTCACATTAGAAGTGATCATGGAACCGAATTTCAAAATTTAGGTTTCGATGAGTTTTTAAATGAAAATGGGATTCGCCACAATTTTTCTGCACCTCGCACTCCTCAACAAAATGGGGTAGTTGAGAGGAAAAATCGAACTTTAGAAGAAATGGCTAGAACCATGCTTTATGAAAACAATTTACCTAAATATTTTTGAGCGGAAGCCACAAATACCACTTTCTATATTATAAATCGAGTAATGATTAGGCCAATTTTGAAGAAAACACCTTATGAGATTTTAAAATCTAAGAAGCCTAACATTAGCTATTTTCATCCTTTCGGTTGCAAGTGTTTTGTTTTGAATAATGGTAAAGAAAACTTAGGTAAATTTGATGCTAAAAGTGATGAAGCTATTTTCTTAGGGTACTCTTTAAACTCTAAAGCCTATCGTGTATTTAATAAAAGAACTCTAGTAGTTGAAGAGTCTATACATGTTGTTTTCGATGATAACCTCCTTCCGAGGAAGGAATCTTATGATGATGATGATGTAGGAATCCTTGATGCCATTGATGGAGGACAAACGTCAAAGGTGGATGAGGTTCCAACTAAAGATGAGGATTCACAAGATCCACCTCTTGAAGCCTTGAAGGACTTGGCTCTTGAGGAAAAGGAGGTGTCTTACCCAAGGGAGTTCAACTATGTCAAAGGTGATGAAATCTTAGGTGATCTATCCAAGGGGGGTAACTACTAGATCCTCCCTCAAATTAATGAACCATGTTGCATTTCTTTCATGCATTGAGCCTAAAAATATTAAAGAAGCTTTAAAAGATGATTTTTGGATTTTGGCCATGCAAGAGGAATTAAATCAATTTGAGAGAAGTAAAGTTTGTACATTAGTTGAAATGCCTAGTAATCAATCTACTATAGGAACTAAATGTGTATTTAGGAATAAATTAGATGAAAGTGGTAATATAGTGAGAAACAAGGCTAGGCTTGTTGCTCAATGCTATACCCAAGAAGAGGGAATTGATTTTGATGAGACATATGCACCCGTAGCTAGGATGGAAGCCATTAGGATGCTTTTAGCATTTGCATGTTATAATGATTTCAAGCTTTTTCAAATGGATGTGAAAAGTGCCTTTTTAAATGGTTTTATAAATGAAGAAGTGTATGTTGAACAACCACCGGGTTTTGAGGATTCAAAATTTCCAAACCATGTGTTTAAACTAACAAAAGCTCTTTATGGCTTAAAACAAGCTCCTAGAGCTTGGTATGAGAGAATTTCAAATTTCTTAATTGAAAATGGTTTTGAAAAAGGAATGGTGGATACTACACTCTTCATAAAAAGATATAACAATAACATCTTAGTAGTACAAATCTATGTTGATGATATCATTTTTGGTTCTACTAATGAGTGTTATTGTAAAGAATTTTCTAAGCTAATGCAAGGTGAGTTCGAGATGAGCACGATGGGGGAGCTCTCATTCTTTTTGGGACTCCAAATCAAACAAAGGAAAGATGGCACCTTCATAAATCAAGCTAAGTACGTAAATGATATGCTCAAAAAGTTCGGCTTGGAGAATGCAAAACCTCAAGCCACACACATGAGTTCTTCCATAAAGCTTGACAAAGATGAATGAGGTAAGTGTGTTGATTCTAAGCTTTATAGATCCATGCTAGGTTCTTTGCTTTACCTTACCGCAAGTAGATCGGACATTATGTTTAGTGTTTGCTTGTGTGCTAGGTTTCAAGCTAGTCCTAGAGAATCACACTTAGTTGCCATTAAGAGAATTTTTAGATACCTTAGAGACACACCTACCTTAGGCCTTTGGTATCCTAAATATTCTTCTTTTAGCCTTCATGCTTATTCGGATGCGGATTATGGGGGATGTAAGATAGATATGAAAAGTACTTCCGGGACATGCCAATTCTTAGGTAGTATGCTCATATCTTTGTTCTCTAAGAAACAAAATAGCGCAACCTTATCTACCACCGAAGCGGAGTACATATCCTTAGGGAGTTGTTGTTCTTAAGTCCTTTGGATGAAGCAACAACTCTTAGATTATGATGTTGAAATAGAAACCATACCTGTTAGGTGTACAACACTAATGCCATTTGTCTCACTAAGAATCCCATCCATCACTCTAGAACTAAACACATAGAAATTAGACATCATTTCATTAGAGATCATGTTTTGAAAAATGATGTTGCTATAGAGTTTGTTGACACCTTGAACCAATTAGCGGATATATTTATAAAACCTTTAGATAAAGAGCGCTTTTGGACCCTTAGGAGAGAGTTAGGTTTAACTAGCCTTTCTTGACCCCTTTTAGGTCCCAAAATGTCAAAAATTTGCTTGAAATTGTTTGTGATTCATGCTTATGTTAATTTTGCTCTTTTTGCTTCTATGCATGTTGCTAGGGGGAGTATGCTTTAAGTTTAGCCATTAAAACTTGTTCATAGGACATATACATGCATTTAGGGACGTTTCAAATTGGATTTTTGCACTTAAATCTATAAAAAATGCCTAATATGGTAAAGGCGTATCGATACGGCTGAAGCGTATCGATACAGGTTCATAACTGGGAAACTTTAAAGCTGAACGAGTATCGATACGACCCCACGTATCGATACGTGTAAAACCTATGTTTGATTTTGATATAATTAGATCTTTAAGGATCAATTTGAAAAACTTAAAATTGTTTTTGTAAGTCCCTTAATAAGTTTTAAAACACCAACTCTTTGAAACTGATTTGAAAAACTCAAACTCAAAATATTTTCTAAGTGTTCCAAGGCCAAACCATTGAAAAACGTTCAGGTGTATCGATACACTCCCAAGCGTATCGATACCTTTTTACAAAACTTGGCTACTGTCGTAACACGTATCGATACGACAAACCCTCGTATTGATACGCCTCTGTGTTAAAATTCAAAAAGTTTGAATGGCGTACCGATACGGCAAACCCTCGTATCGATACGGCGTTCATAAATTTTAAATATAAGTCGGTTTAAAAAATATGACTGTTGGTGTCAGTTGGTTGGTAACCAAACTTTAAAAGGTCGTTGACCCGTATCGATACGCCTAACCCTCGTACCGATACAGATATCGACAGTGAGTTTAGTTGAGAAAAAGGTATCGATACGGCCTTTACCGTTTCGATACCTCGTACCGATACGCTTACGCGCGTATCGATACCCCTTATTTATTGCACACAACGGCTCTTTCCTTTCTGAGACAGGTATCGATACACCTCCCCGCGTACCGATACACATAGCTGCAGAAGTGCATTTATGGTGGTAAGAGAGGGTTCCAACGGCTCCATTTATGTTCCCAACCACCCAAACGGCTAGAAATCAATGAGGAGGTATAAAAGAGACATCCAAAAGCTACAACAACAACTATTGATCTTCAAGAAAACATCTATTCATCAAATCCAAGCAATTGTGCAAAAATTCCTTATTGTCTAGAAACCCCAATTGTAATTTTCATTCTTATCTTGTTCAATTGGATTGAGTGCTTGTAATTGGGCTATCATTTGTATTGAGAGATACTCTATTAGCCAACAAATTTCTTTGTTACCTTGTTGTGAGGATTGGGTTGAATTTTGGGTAGAAAATTCAACCGAAATTGTAAGGGTTGCCTCCTTAGCCTAAAAAAGGGGAAGAGAAATTAGTGGAATTGTTGCAAATCCTTAGTAAAGCTAAGGTAGTGGATGTAGAGTTCATTTGGAACTTGAACCACTCTAAAATCCCTTGTCATTATTTTTAATTTGCAATTTCCACCACAAAATCTTTAAAAATCCAATTCACCCCCTATTGGTTTATATCGATCTTTCGATCCACTCAATAATTGGTATCAGAGCCTACCTCTTTGAGGATTAACAACTACAAGAGGAGTTCCTTGGAAGAGTGTGATCATCAAATATCAAGAGATAACTTCAACCTCCGGTTCGGGCATGTATGAGTCTCAATCCACTACAAAGCCTCCCTTCTTTAATGGTGATAACTATTCTTTTGAAAGAATAGAATGCGTCTCTTCATCAAGTCAAATGACTACCTAGTGTGGGATGTCATTGAAGATGGGCCTTATATTCCATTGAAGCAAGATGGTGAAGGCAAGATGGTTTTGAAGAAGAAGGTGGAGATGAGTGAAAAAGAAAGGAAAAAGATTCAAGTCAATGATAAAGCTCTCCACATGCTCTTTTGTTCTTTCGGTCCGGATATCTATTCTAAGGTCTCATCCATTGAGAGTGCCAAAGAAGTATGAGACACTCTTGAGACTACTTATGAAGGCACCAATGATGTTAAAGAAACTAAGATTGGAATTCTCAATCTTAGTTATGAAAATTTCAAGATGAAGCCCGATGAGACGGTGTCCAAGATGTTTGATCGTTTCTCCACTATTGTCAATGGGCTAAAGGGTTTTGGAGAAATCATACCGGAAGACAAGCTTGTCCGGAAGCTACTCTATTCACTTCCCGAGTCTTGGGATGGGAAGAGAACCGCTATCATTGAAGCTAAGAATTTTAAAACTTTGAAGCTTGATGAGCTTGTGGGTTCTCTCCTTACTCATGAGATCATGAAGCAAGGAAGGGAAGATGAGAAGAAGAAAGAAGAGAAAAGGGTAGAGAAGCTTGAGGTTGAGAAGAAGAAGAAGATGGGAATAGCTCTCAAAGCTAAAGCTTCACAACATGAAGAGAGCTCTTCTAGTGAGGAGGATGAACTAGAAGAATATGCTATGATAGCCAAACGATTCTCACGTTTTATGAGGTCCAACCGGGGAAGAAAAATCCAAAGAAAGATGGACTTCAAAAGCAAGAACAAAGAAGAAGGAAGGGATCCTATCATTTGCTTTGAGTGCAAACAACCCGGCCACATACGTTCGGAGTGCCCTCAACTCAAGAAGAAGGGCTTTGAGAAGAAGAAGAAGCTCAAAGCCAAGCTTGCTACTTGGAGTGATGAGGAGTCATCAGAGGATGACGAACAAGAAGTGGCTAACCTTTGCCTCATGGCACTTGAGGAAGATTCCTCCATGGTAACCTCTAACTCATCTACTTTAGATTTTGAAGAATTAAATGATGCATATGATGAGTTACAAGAGGTCTATGATGAATTAGTTGAGAAATATAAAGAGTCGGTCATTAGGAACAAAAAGATTATTTTGGAACTAAATGAGAAAAATGACTCACTCACTCAAGCTAATTCAAAATTTGAGAAAAATATATTAGGATTAAAAGATGAACTAAAATTCTTTCAAGATGAAAATGTTGATCTTAATAATCTTTTGTCTCAATGTAATAGTGAACACCAAAAGGTGTTGAATGAGCTAAATGAGCTCAAAAAGTCTTTGAAAAATGTTGGTAGCATCAAGCATGAAATAGGTGAATCCTCAAGAACACACCAACCTAAGAAAAAGACTAACTACTACAAACAAGGTAGCTATCCTAGACATAGTAGAGCTAAAAGAATTAGAAGTGTATGGGTTCCTAAGGAACTTGTAAAATCTAATAATATTATTGCTATGTCATCTTGGATTCCTAAGGGAACTAAGGTTTTGGGAGCTAACATTCATGGACCCAAAATGATTTGGGTACCAAAAACAAAAGCTTAATATCTTTGTTTGTAGGAGGAGCATTGCTACAAGGCCAAAGCACAAAGTCAAAACTCATGGTACCTTGATAGTGGATGCTCAAGGCATATGACCGGAGACAAGAGTAGATTCATGGATCTAAAGCCAAAAAGTGGAGGAGTAGTAACATTTGGTGACAACTCCAAAGGCCACATTAAAGGTATTGGCTCCATAGGTAATCACTCTACTATTCTCATTGAAAATGTCTTATATGTCGATGGTTTTAAACACAATTTATTGAGCATAAGTCAATTGTGTGATAAAGGATTTAATGTTTTATTTGATAAAAATGGATGTAAAATTGTAGACATTAAATCTAATAATATTATGCTCATAGGTCATCGCATAGGGAACATATACATGGTGCATCTAGATGACATTCATACATCTCATGCATGCTTAGTTGCACAAAATGAAAATGATGCATGGTTGTGGCATAGGAAACTAGGACATGCTAGCATAAGTGTTTTAGAAAAACTAGTCTCCCTTAATCTAGTTAGAGGTTTACCCAAGATAAAATTTTCAAATGATAAAATTTGTGATGCATGCTCAAAGGGTAAACAACATAGGTCTTCCTTTAAATCCATTAATGATGTTTCTACTAGTAGATGCTTACAACTTATCCATATGGATTTATTTGGGCCAATTAGGACTATGATCTTGGGTGGTAAGTCTTATGCTTTTGTACTTGTTGATGATTTTTCTAGATTTACTTGGGTTCTATTTTTAAGTACTAAATATGAGGCTTTGGAAAAATTAATCACATTTTCAAAATTAACCCAAAATGATCTTGAAATTAAAATTTCACATATTAGAAGTGATCATGGAACCGAGTTTCAAAATTCGGGGTTTGAAGATTTTCTAAATGAAAATGGTATTAGCCATAATTTTTCGGCTCCTCGAACTCCTCAACAAAATGGGGTAGTTGAGAGGAAAAATAGAACTTTGCAAGAAATGGCTAGAACTATGCTTTGTGAAAACAATTTACCTAAATATTTTTGGGCAGAAGCCACAAACACCGCTTGCTATATTGTAAATCGAGTAATGATTAGGCCAATTTTAAAGAAAACACCTTATGAGATTTTAAAATCTAAAAAGCCTAACATTAGCTATTTTCACCCTTTTGGTTGCAAGTGTTTTGTTTTAAATAATGGAAAAGACAACTTAGGTAAGTTTGATGCAAAAAGTGATGAAGCTATTTTTATAGGTTACTCTTTAACCTCTAAAGCCTATCGAGTATTTAACAAAAGAACTTTAGTAGTAGAAGAATCTATTCATGTTGTATTCGATGATAACCTCCTTCCTAGGAAGGATTCTTGTGATGATGATGATGTAGGAATCATAAATGCCTTTGATGGAGGACAAACTTAAAAGGAGGATGAGATTCCAACAAAAGAAGAGGACTCACAAGATCCACCTCTTGAAGCCTTGAAGGACTTGGCTATTGAGGAAAAGGAAGTGAGCTACCCAAGGGAGTTGTGTAACACCCCCAACCTGGGCCGGGAGCCGAGGGCGTTACCGGAAGCGGAAAACGGTCATAACGGAACTTATCAGACAAAAGCGGAAGCATTTTGGAAAACATGATATTATTTTAATCAATTAATCACATGAATGCGCACACGGAAAATGGGCTAACAAAAACTTAAACATACTTTCTTTTAATCTTGCTACTAATTTACGAGCCAATTTAAAAATTTTATTTTTATTTTCATATTACTATTACAAATAGGTCATAATGTCGAACACTTAATTAATCGATTACATGTCATTCGAAAACTTAACTAAATGGTCTAGGTGATTATCGAATTAATCCAAATTACCAATAATTAATCAATTCAATTCTCATAGTAGATTTCCCTTTCATGGCATTTGATTTCCTTTACTTAGAACCTTACAAAATATCATAACTTATATGCCCCTAAACATGTTAAGCTATCGACCATGGACAACAAAAAGAATCGACACAACCACTAGCTTGACTTACATTTTTATACACAAAATAATGAGGCTATCTACTTAATTACAAAACATGATTCTAGCCTCCTAACCAAGCATCACGGAGCATATAATTTCAAACACCATTTCAAACTTAAGTTACGACCAAACATGACAAAACGAATCCTTAAACAGACTTCAAAGCCACCATCTAGGAGTCTAAAGATAAGACTTAGATCGTACATATTTCAGAACTGTGAACTTGAGAACTTGATAACTTTGATCCAACGAAGGCTAGCTTTAGGGTCCGAGCTATCCTACTAAGGTTGGGAAGAAGAAAACAACGGAGCGGTAAGTACAAAAAGTACTTAGCGAGGTAATGCTAAAACTAATTCATTCTTGAGCTTTAGCGTGTTCAAGCATTGAGTTTACTTAGCTAGGTTTATTAACAATTCAATTGCACCCAACTAAGCTCACGTAAAATTCATACACATAGCATCATACATATCATATCAACATTCATAGCACATGCTCGAATACATAACATAACACAATAATTTATCATATGCTTGCATATAATTCGAGCAATAACATAATTCAATCCAATTTCAGCATACTCAATATCATGCTTAGCAATAGAATAAATCAAGATCTCATGCTAATCCATACATAGCATTTTTAACTTATCAAGTCGAAATCACAAATTCAAAATAGGCATGTCATTCGAATGATCTCAAAATATCATTCCAAAAATCAGAATTTCTCATTTCTTAATTACATATATTCGAATAGGGTCATTACCCAAATTTCACATAATCGAGCTTGTAAGCAATTCATATGCTTCATATCATAATCGGAAAGCACCAAATGTCCACATAGCATAGCACTTCATTTCATATCATAATCGGAAAGGATCAATGTCCACATAGCATAGCATTTCATATCATATCATATCATTCTAAGTCACACAATCTTTTATCCACTTCATAAGCTTATTTAACTTAGCAAGTTCCATTTAATTCATTTCATTCCTTTAATTTGGTTTCATAGCCCAAGCATTTTATTTAATGTTTTTGCCCATGGTAGAATAGTCGTAACAGAAATTCGAGCCATCAAAAGTGTAACATGTAACGCATATAGTTGCCCGCGGCAACATCAAGTATTGCACAAAGCAACATCAAAGGGGATGCCCATAGCATCATGTGTCTCGAACAGCAATCAAGAACACACATCATATCAAGAGTACACAAAGTACTATCAAGATTGCACAAAGAAATATCAAACAGTGAGCTCAGACTCTAGGCATGCCGTTCTTATCTAGAACGTCCAATCGACCAAGGGCGTAATCTTGTTAAGTGATTAGTTCATTATTTCATTTAACATGTACATTTTTCAGAATTTACTTTGCATGCTCATTCGATCATAATATCATGCATGGCAGCAATATCATTCATACATAATCATATGTATTTTCAAGCATAGCATAATCATACCATAAGGCAGTCCACATTTTCATTTTATCAAATATGATCAAGAATCCAATTCATGCATATTCATCATACAATTAACCACATGGGCAGTCCACATTTGCGCATACTCAACAATTATCAAAATCAAAATCGAACATATAATTCATGGCAATTAACATCATATAAACAACCCACATATTGCACACAATCAAACATATATCACAAGTTTCAAATCATGCATCCAATTTCCTTTATATCTCCTTCCCTTACTAAACACATTACCGAATATCATTTAGTCCAATTTCATGCATATAAAACATAAATTACAGAAAATAAAGTGGTTCGGACACTAGTCCCAACCCTAAGACAAAATTACACTCACGAAATTACACTCACTATCCTTAAGCTTGATCTCGAATTGAGATGCCTTTGCTTCTTCCTTTCGAACGATCGATCCTAGCTTCCTCCGAAATTTCTTCGCTATTCCGATCTTAATTCTCAACATTAAACAAATACACACTATATTAGGAAGCAATTCAACCATAATTACTTCACAATTTCAAGCATGAACTCCTAATTTCAATTCTGACTTTTCATTAAGCTAGTTGGAGGACTAGTTAGCGTTTTAATCATAACTTTTTAATTACTAATCCAAAATTAACTTATCATATACTGTTGAAAAGGTATTATACTCAATTTTACAGTCACGTGAACCTCATATTCTTATCTTATTCGAATTAATACAGTTTATTACTTAATTACACTTATTTTGGTAAATCTGGACAGCATGCACTGCCCAACTTTAAAAATTCATATCTTTTAATTTACATACTGAAATTGAGTTCTGTTTTCTCTCAATGATTCTAGACATATCAAAGTTTATATAATATAAATTTCAGCTTTAAATACCTTATATCCAATTTTTTGTGAATTTCTAAAGTTATTGTTTTTACATTGAACACCACTGGACAGTTTTCTTAACTTATACTTTAGCTTAAAAATACATTTAATCACATACTTGAATCTAAAATTCCTTCATGGTATGACTTATAATATTTTTCCATGATATTTTACAGTCCATGTAAACTTCCAATTTCAACATTTAAGCATTCAATTTACCGATTTCTCCAAATCAGTCCCCAATCTCTATAACTTTCGATTTCATGACCATTTTTAGTTCTAATCAAAATATCATCTTTTTAACTCATTTTTCCAGCAACCAATAATCTTTTATGACAAAATATTCATTTCTTCACAAATTTCTCCTAGTGAGAATTTTTAGATTTTAATCCCTAGCAAACTTTCCAAATGCTCGAAATTTTACATTTTCTTTCAAAACAGTCCCCTTTTTACTCTATTCATATCTTCTTAATAAGTTTTCACATATTTCAACATTTCATCTTGTTATTTCATTCAAGATTCATATATTTTCATGTTCATACAAGTTTTAGGCTTGCATGCATGGTTTTTAACTCAACCGAAAACTACAAAGAGTAGGAAACTTACTTTCTTTAATTTCTTGACAACACTAGATAACTTCTTCAATTTCTTAGCTTAATCCTCCACCATGCAACCGAAAATCTCACTATTTTTAGCTCTCAAAATGGCTGACTTTTGAGCTTCTCTCCTCCCCCATATTTTCTTTTCTTCACGACAAAGGAGAGCAAAATGAGGAAGGAAGACAAGCTTCCATCTTTTAGGTGATTTGATAGCTCTCTATATTACCTATGAGCCCTTTTTACTAACTCTTTTATTCTTAATTTACTAAGGGCAGCCCCAAGGATATTTTATCCTTAACATGCAATTTTTACTATTTATAAACCTTTTAATTTGATCACCAAATTGCCTTGTTTCATGCTTTATTGAATTTTATCAATTTCATCCGATTTTCAAGGAGTGTAATGTTATTTAATTTCTTTTCGTATTATTTTGATTCCACACTTTAGATCTTGACATGACTAACTCAATTTCATTAGTTTACCAATCGGCTAAACTACTTAATTCGAATCTAATTTCCTTTCTAATTCGAATTGGTGCACTAATTGCCCAATTGAGAACTTTAGGGACCAAATTGCAAAGTTCACAAATTTGCAAACTCAATTGCTTCAAAGAATAAATAAAATAATTAAATTCTACGGCTTTAAATTCTAGGACAGAAATGTGGGTGTTACAATTCCCTCCTCCTTAAAGAAAGAATTCGCCCTCGAATTCTTACCTGAACTGAATAAATGAGGATATTGCTTCCGCATCGTATCCTCGGGTTCCCAAGTTGCTTCTGTAACGTTATGATTCTTCCAGAAAATTTTAACAAGAGGGACACTCTTGTTACGAAGCCTTTTAATTTCTCGATCGAGAGTCTGAACAGGTTCCTCTTCATAGGAGAGGTCAGGATTAAGTTCAACTTCTTCTGGTTCGAGAATATGAGACGGATCGGATCGATAACGCCTTAACATAGAAACATGAAAGACATTATGAATCTTATCGAATTCAGAAGGTAGTGCAAGGCGATAAGCTACAGGACCAATTCTCTCAATTACTTCGAACGGTCCAATGAAACGCGGACTAAGCTTTCCTTTCTTGCCGAAATGAAAAACTTTCTTCCACGGAGAAACTTTGAGAAATACTTTATCTCCGATCTCATATTGGATGTCCCTACGCATCATATCAGCGTATGACTTCTGCCTATCAAAAGCTTGTTTCAATCGGGAATGAATAATTTGAACTTGTTCTTCAGTTTCCTGAAGCAGTTGAGGTCCTAACACTTTATTGTCTCCGAGTTCAGACCAACACAAAGGAGTTCGGCATTTTCTCCCATACAGTGCTTCAAAAGGAGCCATTTGAATAGAAGACTGATAGCTATTATTATAAGCGAACTCGATTAACGGCACTGATTTCTCCCAATTCTTACCGAAATCAATAATACATGCTCTAAGCATATCTTCAAGAATTTGAATTACTCGTTCAGATTGTCCATCACTTTGAGGATGAAATGTTGTGCTAACATTCAGCTTAGTTCCAAGAGCCTTATGTAGAGCTTTCCAGAATCGAACTGTAAATCGAGGATCTCGATCTGAAACAATAGAAGTTGGAACTCCGTGCAAACAAATAACTTCTCGAACATACAGTTCTGCTAAGGTCTCAAGAATATAATCCATCCGTACCAGAATGAAATGTGCTGATTTAGTGAAACGATCAACGATCACCCAGACAGCATCACATTTTCTAGGAGAGTCAGGAAGACCAGTTACAAAATCCATCGTAATTCGTTCCCATTTCCATTGCGGAAATTCAAGAGGTTGAAGTAATCCAGTAGGAGCACGATGTTCAGCTTTGACTCGCTGACAATTCAGACATCTAGATACAAAGTCATTGATAGCCGATTTCATTCCAGACCACCAATACAAGGGTTTGAGATCCTTGTACATCTTAACAGATCCAGGGTGAATTGAAAAAGAACTTTGATGTGCTTCTTGCAGAATTTCAGCTTGTAATTCCTTGTTATTAGGAACACAAATCCGATCTTTGAAATATAAAAGACCGTTTGACTTGACAGAAAAGTCAGGATTAGATTCAAGCTTAGACAAGATTCTCTGAAGTTCCAGATCAACTTGCTGGAGTTCTTTGATTCTAGAAACCAGAATAGATTGAACTTGGAGTTCGTTCAGATAATTCCGAGCTTTACATAGTCAGAAATGAGCATTGATGGCCAAAGAAGCTATGAACAAAAAAATCAAAAATATTACTTGAAAAGCAAGACATTATTCGAATGGTTTAGAGAATTTTCAAGATTGAACATTTTCAGATTTTGAGTATTTCGAAAGACATACCGAGGTTCGGTTTCCAACTCAGAGCATCGACAACCACGTTAGCCTTTCCAGGATAGTAGTCGATGGTCAGATCATAATCCTTGAGTAATTCCAACCACCTTCTTTGTCTAAGATTCAGACCTTTCTGAGTAAGCAAGTACTTCAGACTTTTATGATCGATGAATAGCTTACACTTCTCACCGTACAAATAATGCCGCCAAATTTTCAGTGCAAAAACAATGGCCGCTAATTCAAGATCATGAGTTGGATAGTTTAGCTCGTGAGGCTTAAGTTGTCGAGAAGCGTATGCAATCACATTACCTTCCTGCATCAAAACACACCCAAGGCCATAATGTGATGCATCACTGTAAACAACGAATTCTTTTCCAGACTCAGGCTGAATAAGATCAGGAGCGCAAGTCAAGGCTTGTTTAAGCTGATCAAAACTTCTTTGTTGTCCTTCAGACCACTTGAACGGTTCACTCTTTCTGAGAAATTTGGTTAGTGGTGCAACAATTACCGAAAATCCTTTCACAAATCTCCGATAATACCCAGCTAAACCAAGGAAATTGCGGACCTCGCTTACATTGCTCGGAGGTCGCCATTCAAGAATTGACTGAATTTTCTTAGAGTCAACGTTGATTCCTTCGGCTGAAATAACATGTCCGAGGAAAGACACTTCTGAAAGCCAGAATTCACATTTAGTGAACTTAGCAAACAGCTGATTTTCTCGGAGTGTCTAGAGTACAATCCGAAGATGTTGAGCATGTTCTTCTCTGTTACGGGAATAGACTAGAATATCGTCGATGAATACGACAACAAACTTGTCAAGATGAGGCTTAAATACTCGGTTCATCAGATCCATGAATGCAGCAGGAGCATTCGTTAACCCGAATGGCATTACCAGAAATTCGTAATGACCATAACGAGTTCTGAAAGCAGTTTTGGGTATATCTTCATCTTTCACCCTCATTTGATAATATCCGGATCGAAGGTCAATTTTAGAGAATACACCAGCATCTTTCAGCTGATCAAACAGATCTTCAATTCGGGGCAATGTATACTTGTTCTTGATAGCGACTCTGTTCAATTGCCGGTAATCAATGCAAAGTCGCATCGTTCCGTCTTTCTTTTTCACAAAGAGAACATGAGCACCCCGGGGAGAAGTGATGGGTCGAATGAAACCCTTATCTTCTAATTCTTGAATCTGCTTCTTTAATTCTTGCAATTCAATTGGTGTCATACGATAGGGCGTAATGGACACAGGATTAGTTCCAGGCTGAACTTCAATTTTGAACTCAACTTCTCGAATTGGAGGGAGTCCAGGGAGTTCCTCAGGAAAAACATCAACAAATTCAGATACAACATGCATTTCTGTTAAGCCAAAATCTAGTTCATCTTGCAAAGCCATAGCAACAAAAATAGATGTTGGGTTCTTGTCAATTAGCAGATTTGACTCTTTTCCTAATCCCCTCAAGTACAGTCTTTTATTCTGACAGTCAATCCATGCTTCATGTCTACCCAACCAGTCTAAACCTAATACTAGGTCAAACTCACATTTAGGTAGAACATACAGATCACAGGGAAAAGGTACATTTCGAATAGAGACAAGGTTATTCTTACAGATCAAGTTGATTGGTAAGTCACCTCCTATAGGGTTTGAGACCATTAACCCAGTTTTAACAAATTCAGGCTTTAATTGTAACTTGTCGATTAGGTGAGAACACACAAAAGAATGAGTTGATCCCGAATCAATTAAAGCATAAACAGGAGTAAGGTTTAGTTCAACCGTACCCGCAATAACATCCGGAGACTCTTCCTCATCCTTTCCACGGATATGATAGACTCGAGCTGGAGCTCGTGATTCCTGATGTGTGGTGGCTTTCGACTGATTGCTTCTGCCTCTGCCCTGATTCCCATACTGAGCTTGTCTAATATTTTTGTTCCGATTGGATTGCACATAACTCGGATTAGCAGAGTTCTGAGCATGAGCTTGATCTCTCATCACTGGACAGTCTCTGACATAGTGGTCACTTCTGCCACAAGCAAAACATAAGTTAGCATGCTTTCGGCACTGACCAGAATGTGGTTTCTGACAATGCTGGCAAACGGCAACCTTCTCTGAATTCCCAGGGCTATTAACAGATATAACCGGGACAGAGAGTCTACTCACAGAATGAGGCTTCGGTGTGAAGTTACTACAAGGTGCTAGATTATACGAAGAAGTACCTTCTTTATAGCTTCTAGACTTCTTTGATTTCCAGTGAGACTTGTCATCACTCTTACGCTTCTTATCATGACGGTAACCGCTTTTCCTCTTTTCTGCGGTCTGAAACTTGGATTCCGTAGCAATAGCTCGATTTACGAGAGTTTGGAAGTTCGTGATATCTAGGGCGGTAAACATCGGACTCAGCTCATCATTCAGATCGTCAATGAACATACGACACTTTTCTTTTTCTGACTTGATGTACTCGGAACCATACTTGCAGTACTTACAGAAATCAGCCACGTACTGCTCTATTGGTCGACCCGCTTGCTTCAGGTGCAAGAAACGCTTTCTTCGATCGGCCAAGTACTGTTCACTGATGTATTTCTTCTTGAATTCGTCTACAAAGAATTTCCAGTTCACCGATTCAACTGGAGCAGTTAGTGTTGTAGTTTCCCACCAATTCAAGGCTTCATCAGCAACTAAGGCAACAACGCATTCGAGCTTATGCTCATCTGAGCACTGAAGTTGCTTAGTCAATATCTGAGTAGTTCTTTCTAACCAATACTCAGCTTCTGCAGGCTTCTCTTCAATAGAGCCTGCAAAAGTATAGGCTCAGTGCTGAACAAGCTTTTCAATAGGAGCTCTGCTAGGGGCAGCAGCTACCGGAGCAGGTTGTTCATGTCTCATGTTCGTCAAAAGCTGATCGAACATTTCTTTCATGCTCAGAAGACAATCTCTTTTAACATTCTGAACAGTCGGATTGTCAGTGTTCGTCTGTGTAACATCCCAAAATTAGCTTAGAGGAATTAAAGGTCTAATTGAGTGATTAAGTTAAAAATTAGATTAAATTATTAAAATTTCGAATTGAAATTTGGTTCATTATGGACCAAATTAAATTGTAAACAAATGTATAAGTAAGAATTCGGTCAAATTGATTAGTGACCAATTCGAACAAGGTGGAAAATATAAGGTTTGCATGCTAAGGCAAAAGAAAATGGATTTAGATCATGAAATTGCATGCAATTATAAGGTATATATGATTTATTATGACTAAAGTGGTATAATAAAGGGTTAATTTGAGAGATTAGTTGGAGACATGACATGTTGGTCATAGTTCATTAAATTTGTTCCCCACTTTCTCATTTCTTAGCCGGCCATCCTAAACCAAACCAATTAAGTTTCCTCACTCTTTCACACATATACAAACACACATAGAAAGTTGAGAGAAGGTTGAAGGCTCGGTGAGGAAGAAGAAGCTTGCATGTTGGTGTTAGTCCATTAGAAAATTCAAGGAAAAATTATAAGTAAGTAGCTCTTTCTCTATAGTTTCCGAGTATGTAAAAATTCTTGGAAAAAATCAGTAGCTTTAATGTGTTTAGAAAATCATAATCATAATGTTCTTAAGAGTGATTGCTGGAAATTTTAGAGATTCATAAGAATCATAAGAAGTTAAGAGCATGCATGTAAAGTATGTAATGTTTTTGGTAGAGTACACGACATGCATCTTTGAAAAATTATAAGAAATTATGTGATGAGAGTTTGAGTCTGAAATTTTGATATGTTTCACCTTAAGATGTCTAGAATCATGGAAAAATGATAAATCAAGGTCTTAGAGGCTGTGTTAAAATCTGGAAAGGGTAAATGTGTTAACATGCAAAACTGTCCAGCCTTAATTCGAGCTGGACAGTGATCTTTAAAAATTCATAGAGATTAAATTACTAGGCGGTTTGAGTCTGAAATTTTGATATGTTTCACCTTAAGATGTCTAGAATCATGGAAAAATGATAAATCAAGGTCTTAGAGGCTGTGTTAAAATCTGGAAAGGGTAAATGTGTTAACATGCAAAACTGTCCAGCCTTAATTCGAGCTGGACAGTGATCTTTAAAAATTCATAGAGATTAAATTACTAGGCGGTTTGATCTGAAATTTTGATATGTTAAAATTGGATGTGTAATCTGAAATTTGAAACAAACAACACCTGATTTGGAGTTGTATACAAGGAGAACGAAGGGTGTCAATTTGGGTGGTCAGAAATGAACAAGAACTGGAAAAAATGAGAAAATTGGTATTGAAATCGGTAAAATTGGCCAAATTGAAGCTTATAAGGTATTATTAAGTCAAGCCTTATGTTGAAGGATATGAAATCTAGTAAAATCGAAGGTCAATTTGAAGGTTTTAAGAGTTAATTGAAAGAATTAGAGTATTTAGAAATTTGTCGAATTGGATTAAATAATTTAGGGACTGTTTCGATCAAATTGAGAAATTCAGTCTTAATTTGCATGAATTGCACTCTGAAAATGTGTTATTTGTTTGTATTGAGTGCTCTAGATCTTAGAAGTGAAAGGGTAGAAGAAGAGGCTACTCCGGGATCGAATACGGATCGGGCGAAAGGCGTACGGATTACGAACTAGCTCGGCGATTAGTGAGTGAAACGAATCTTTAGAGTTGGAATTAGAGTTCCAACTATCTCATTCTGATTTTTGATTTTAATAAGCATGAAATTGACTAATTAACTATTCGATTTAGTAGGGGAAGAAGGAAAAATGGAAATTTGATTGGATGCTTGTGTTATGTGATATTGATATGTATTAGATTAAATGTGAAGTTGATGTTTGATATGTTTGATTCTGAAATTGACCAATTGATGATTGTGTTGCTTATATATGAACTTAGCAATGCTGATTTTGGTTGTTATGATAAGCTATGTTTGAATAGCATGATATTGGATTATGAGATATGGTTATGATGATTATTCCATGTATGCTTAAGTTTGATTTGTTCAATTGATGGTTGAACTATGAAATGTGACTCTGATTTATGCGATATGAGCATGGGATTATATGAAATTTTGATTTGAAGTATGCGAATTGAGCATGTAAAATCGTTATATGTTCTTGTATGATGATATGTTAATGGAAATGAAATCATGAATAATTAATCGAAAGGATTAATTAAGAATTTCTGGAATTCGATTGATATTATATCTGATTTAAATTAAAGATTTAAATGCAAAGCCCTTGGTGTGTACAGTCTGTTTAGGTAGTACGGCTAGCCTAGAGTCTGAGCTCAATAAGAAAATCGGTACGTTAGTGTACTCGATATTGTGGTACGTAAGTGTACCTACTTGTTTAATGTCTGCGGACATTTTAATATGTTATATGTGATACGAATTGGTACGTGGTACCTTAACATGGTGAATTTGATTCACAACCTCTGTTATATGTGACTTGCTTACCTATCAAACTATACTATCCAAGGCATTGCAATTTGATTAATCAAACGATTAAAGAATTGAAATTTGAAATTTGAAGGAAGTTAATGAAATTACTTATGGAAGCATTCGAATGACATGCCAAATTTGGTGATTTTGTTATACTTGATATGCTATGAACCTTGATTGTGATGATATGATACATAGAAGTTAAATTAGGCTTCATGGCTTGTATGTGTAAATGACTTATGAAAAATGTATATTTGGTGGCATGTGTTCGAAAGGAAATTCCTTTAATTCTTTGCATACATGATCGAATGATTATTATATGATATAGATAATGTTGTGGTCTATTTTACTTAGTTCATTCGATTGGAATTTACTTGATTTTCATGTGTATATACCTTCGAATGATTGATGTTTGATTATTGATAATGTTGTTATTTATCTTGCTTGGCTCATTCGAATGAACTAATGTGCAAAGTGAAGTTAAAGTTGTTTGATCACTATGTTAATTGGAAACCGGATAGAATAGGGTTTCCTCACTAAGTACGAAATGTACTTACCACTCGAACCTTCCTGCCTTCCCCTAAATTTCAGGTTCTAAAATCGTCAACCTCAACCCGAGACCTTACCGTACTCAGATTAAGTATGATTTTCCCTATCTTTGTCATACTCATGGTGGGTGTCTTAGCGTTTGGCATGTTAGTGCAGTTCGGCTTGTTGGTCATGTTTATGAACTACTATTTCGGTTCTATATAGACTTTAATATGTTTCCCTATATTTTGTTATGTAAGTAAGGGGTAAATGTGGGGTATAGATAGCCTGTATATATGTTAGGGCTTGATTCTTTTTGTTGATAGCCACGTTTTGTATAGGCAACCATTAGGTTAGCCATTTGATACCCCGGTTATTTTGTAAAGGGAAACTAAATACTATGGAATGTATGAACCGATCATGATGCTTAAATTATTTATAAGTATGAAGTATGTTTCGGTTATGTATGACTTGTATGGTATGTATGCTATTCGAATGGTTAATTGAGATAATTAGAAATTATAAATCGTATAAATCGAATGGAATTGGCTATGTATTGTTCGAATGAAAAGAGAACTTAAAAATCGATTATAATTGAATAGTTTAGCATTTGCAACACAGTTGGTTAATTTAATCGAATTGGATTTAAATGTATTGATAACCAATTCGATAAGATATGTATAGTTTTATTTAAGTTAGTGGTAATTATTGAACATAGAAGTTTTAAGAAATGGTTCACATGTGTATGTTGTTACAAGTTGCTAATGGTAAACATAATTAGAATGGATTGTAGATTATTTTGATGCTGGCCGTATGGTATAAGCTAGTCTAAAATGAGTATACGGTATGTTTATGGCTGAGAATGTTTGTATATGGCATTCGGTGTGAAATGTTTGGTTATAAATTAGTAAAGAATAAGGTTGTATTCGAAAGTGTTGTAAAAAAATGTTACACGAATTTGTATTAAGTTAACCCCTTCTGTTGTGCCTTCTAATACGAATTCTGTTTAAGTTAATATAACGCTCCTTGCCCCTAATCCGGGTGAGGGGTGTTATAGTCTGAGGCTGAACAGGAGATTGTTGTCGAGTGTTATCTGGTATAGGAGGGTTCTCCTTATCCGGAGGGTTTTCTTTCATACGGACACTATCCCCTTCACTTGAGGATTCTCGAGGACTTTCATCGTCTCGAGCTAAATGTGTCTCTTTCATTCTAATTCAGATCAAACAAAATTCAAGTTAGGATCAAGTCACAAGTAACAATATGTATGATCCCTAGGTGGCTTGACTCAACTAATGACGCACACAGAACACATTCAAGGTCTATAGGACCGATTACCTAAAAACGCTATGATACCAACAAATGTAACACCCCCAACCCGGGCTAGGAGCCGAGGGCTTTACCGGAAGTGGAAAACGGTCATAATAGAACTTATCAGACAAAAGCGGAAGCATTTCGGAAAACATGATATTATTTTAATCAATTAATCACATGAATGTGCACGCGGAAAATGGGCTAACAAAAACTTAGACATACTTTCTTTTAATCTTGCTACTAATTTACGAGCCAATTTAAAACTTTTATTTTTACTTTCATATTACTATTACAAATAGGTCATAATGTCGAACACTTAATTAATCGATTACATGCCATTCGAAAACTTAACTAAATGGTCTAGGTGATTATCGAATTAATCCAAATTACCAATAATTAATCAATTCAATTCTCATAGTAGATTTCCATTTCATGGCATTTGATTTCCTTTACTTAGAACCTTACAAAATATCATAACTTATATGCCCCTAAACATGTCAAGCTATCGACCATGGACAACAAAAAGAATCGACACAACCACTAGCTTGACTTACATTTTTATACACAAAATAATGAGGCTATCTACTTAATTACAAAACATGATTCTAGCCTCCTAACCAAGCATCACGGAGCATATAATTTCAAACACCATTTCAAACTTAAGTTACGACCAAACATGACAAAACGAATCCTTAAACAGACTTCAAAGCCACCATCTAGGAGTCTAAAGATAAGACTTAGATCGTACATATTTCAGAACTGTGAACTTGAGAACTTGATAACTTTGATCCAACGAAGGCTAGCTTTAGGGTCCGAGCTATCCTACTAAGGTTGGGAAGAAGAAAACAACAGAGTGATATGTACAAAAAGTACTTAGCGAGGTAATGCTAAAACTAATTCATTCTTGAGCTATAGCGTGTTCAAGCATTGAGTTTACTTAGCTAGGTTTATTAACGATTCAGTTGCACCCAACTAAGCTCACGTAAAATTCATACACATAGCATCATACATATCATATCAACATTCATAGCACATGCTCGAATACATAACATAACACAATAATTTATCACATGCTTGCATATAATTCGAGCAATAACATAATTCAATCCAATTTCAGCACACTCAATATCATGCTTAGCAATTGAATAAATCAAGATCTCATGCTAATCCATACATATCATTTTTAACTTATCAAGTCGAAATCACAAATTCATCATAGGCATGTCATTCGAATGATCTCAAAATATCATTCCAAAAATCAGAATTTCCCATTTTTTAATTACATATATTCGAATAGGGTCATTACCCAAATTTCACATAATCGAGCTTGTAAGCAATCCATATGCTTCATATCATAATCGGAAAGGACCAAATGTCCACATAGCATAGCACTTCATTTCATATCATAATCGGAAAGGATCAATGTCCACATAGCATAGCATAGCATTTCATATCATATCATATCATGCTAAGTCACACAATCTTTTATCCACTTCATAAGCTTATTTAACTTAGCAAGTTCCATTTAATTCATTTCATTCCTTTAATTTGGTTTCATAGCCCAAGCATTTTATTTAATGTTTTTGCCCATGGTAGAATAGTCGTAACAGAAATTCGAGCCATCAAAAGGGTAACATGTAACGCATATAGTTGCCCGCGGCAACATCAAGTATTGCACAAAGCAACATCAAAGGGGATGCCCATAGCATCGTGTGTCCCGAACAGCAATCAAGAACACACATCATATCAAGAGTACACAAAGTACTATCAATATTGCACAAAGCAATATCAAACGGTGAGCTCAGACTCTAGGCACGCCGTTCTTATCTAGAACGTCCAATCGACCAAGGGCGTAATCTTGTTAAGTGATTAGTTCATTATTTCATTTAACATGTACATTTTTTAGAATTTACTTTGCATGCTCATTCGATCATAATATCATGCATGGCAGCAATATCATTCATACATAATCATATGTGTGAAACAAATATTTTAATTTTGATATAACTAAAAACCTAAGGACTAAATCGAAAAAGTCAAAACGAATTTTAAGTCCTCAAAATATCCTCATATAATTTTAGTATTATGCCCAAGTTAAAAACATACTATTTCAAATATTTTTCTAAGTGTTTCATGCCAAAATAGTGTTTTTCAAGTACCCGTTTCGAAACGGCCCTAAGGCGTTTCGAAACATTTTCACCACTGTCGACCACCGTTCCGAAACGTGTATCGAAACACTTAAATCCGTTTCGAAACGGCACAACTCGTTTCGAAACTGTTCTTCATACAGGATTTAAAAAGGGTTAATTTAATTCAAATATTTCAGATTTTTAAATATAAAGGGGTGTTTCGAAACGGATCAAGCCCGTTCCGAAACGACCCTTTGACAGTAGCCATTCCGTTTCGAAACGGATCAATCCCGTTCCGAAACAAGGGCTAGATTTTATTTTGAATAATATGACCGTTGTATGTTTTAACTGATTTTCTTTAAACCGTTAAGGCGTTTCGAAACGGGCTAGGACCGTTCCGAAACGACCCTTGACACTGGCAAAACCGTTCCGAAACAGCCCTAAAGTGTTTCGAAACGGGCTCTTAAATGCACCCCAACGGCTCTTTCTATTTTAGTCCGTTCCGAAACAGGTTTCCCGTGTTCCGAAACGGGTTGGTGCAGACAGCATTAATGGTGGCAAGAGAGGGTTCCAACGGCTCCATTTATGTTCCCAACCACCCAAACGGCTAGAAATCAATGAGAAGGTATAAAAGGGACATCCAAAAGCATCAGCAACAACTATTGATCCTAAAGCAAACATCCAAACATCAAATTCAAGCATTTGAGCAAAAATCCCAATTTGAGTAAAATCCCAATTTGTGTTCTTCATTCTTACTTTGTAAAATTGGGTTGAGTGCTTGTATTGGGGCTATCATTTGTATTGAGAGATACCTAATTAGCCTTCAAATTTCTTTGTTCTATTGAGTGAGGGTTGGGTTGATTTTTGGGTAGAAAAATCAACCGAAATTGTAAAGGGTTGCCTCCTTGTCCTAGAAAAGGGGAAGATCAATTTAGTAAAATTGTTGCAAATCCTTAGTGAGACTAAGGTAGTGGATGTAGAGTTCATTTGGAACTTGAACCACTCTAAATTCCTTGTTCATCTTTTTTAATTTGCCAATTTTCTCTACAATCCTTTAAATTTCCAATTCACCCCCCCTCTTGGTAAATGTCGATCTTTCGATCCACTCAACAATTGGTATCAGAGCTTAACTCTTTGAGGATTAACAACCACAAGAGGAGATCCTTGGAAGAGTGTGATCATCAAAATATCAAGAGATGGCTTCAACCTCCGGTTCCGGCATGTACGAGTCACAATCAACCACCAAGCCTCCTTTCTTCAATGGTGACAACTATTCTTTTTGGAAGAATAAAATGAGGCTATTCATCAAGTCAAGTGATTATCTTGTGTGGGATGTCATTGAGGATGGGCCATACATTCCATTGAAGCAAGATGGTGAAGGCAAGATGGTGTTGAAGAAGAAAGCCGAAATGAGTGAAGATGTGAGGAAGAAGATTCAAGTCAACGATAAAGCTCTCCACATGCTTTTTTGTGCTTTCGGTCCGGATATCTACTCAAAGGTCTCATCCATTGAGAGTGCCAAATAAGTGTGGGACACTCTTGAAACCACTTATGAAGGCACCAATGATGTCAAAGAAACTAAGATTGGACTTCTCAATCTTAGTTATGAAAACTTCAAGATGGAGCCCGATGAGACGGTGTCAAAGATGTTTGATCGATTCTCCACAATTGTCAACGGTCTAAAGGGATATGGAGAGATCATACCGGAAGACAAGCTTGTCCGGAAGCTACTCTATTCACTTCCCGAATCTTGGGATGGGAAGAGAACCGCTATCATCGAAGCTAAGAACTTGAAGACATTAAAGCTTGATGAGCTTGTGGGTTCTCTCCTTACTCATGAGATCATGAAGCAAGGAAGGGAAGATGAGAAGAAGAAAGAAGAAAAAAGAGTAGAGAAGCTTGAGGTTGAGAAGAAGAAGAAGATGGGAATAACTCTCAAGGCTAAAGCTTCACAACATGATGAGAGCTCATCTTGTGAGGAGGATGAACTTGAAGAATTGGCTATGATAGCCAAACGATTCTCACGTTTCATGAGGTCCAACCGGGGAAGAAAAATCCAAAGAAAAATGGACTTCAAAGGGAAGAACAAAGAAGAAGGAAAGGATCCCATCATTTGCTATGAGTGCAAACAATCCGGCCACATCCGTTCGGAGTGCCCTCAACTCAAGAAGAAGGGCTTTGAGAAGAAGAAGAGACTCAAAGCCAAGCTTGCTACTTGGAGTGATGAGGAGTCATCGGAGGATGATGAACAAGAAGTGGCTAATCTTTGTCTCATGGCACTTGAGGAAGATTCCTCCTTGGTAACCTCTAACTCATCTACTTTAGATTTTTCATATGAAGAATTAAATGATGCATATGATGAGTTACAAGAGGTATATGATGAATTAGTTGAGAAGTTTAAAGAGTCGGTCATTAAAAACAAGAAAATCATTTTAGAGCTAAATGAGAAAAATGACTCACTCACTCAAGCTAATTCTAAATTTGAGAAAAAGATTTTAGGATTAAAAGATGAACTTAAATTCTTTCAAGATGAAAATGTTGATCTTAATAATCTTTTGTCTCAATGCAATAGTGAACACCAAAAGGTGTTAGGTGAGCTAAATGAGCTCAAAAAGTCCTTAAAAAATGTTGGTAGTGTCAAACATGAAGTAGGAGAATCCTCTAGAACACACCAACCAAGGAAAAGGACTAATTACTACAAACAAGGTAGCTACCCTAGACATAGTAGAGCTAAAAGAATTAGAAGTGTATGGGTTCCTAAGGAACTTGTAAAATCTAATAATATTATTGCTATGTCATCTTGGATTCCTAAGGGAACCAAGGTTTTGGGAGCTAACACTCATGGACCCAAAATGATTTGGGTACCAAAAACCAAGGTTTAATATCTTTGTTTGTAGGGGGAGCATTGCTACAAGGCCAAGGCACAAAGTCAAAACTCATGGTACCTTGATAGTGGATGCTCGAGACACATGACCGGAGACAAGAGTCGATTCATGGATTTAAAGCCAAAAAGAGGAGGAGTAGTAACATTTGGTGAAAACTCCAAAGGCCACATTAAAGGTATTGGCTCCATAGGTAATCACTCTACCATTCTCATTGAAAATGTCTTATATGTCGATGGTCTTAAACATAATTTATTGAGCATAAGTCAATTGTGTGATAACGGATTTAATGTTTTATTTGATAAAAATGGATGCAAAATTGTTGACATTAAATCTAATAATATTATGCTCATAGGTCATCGCATAGGAAATATATACATGGTGCATTTAGATGACATACATACATATCATGCATGTTTAGTTGCTCAAAATGAAAATGATGCATGATTGTGGCATAGGAAGCTAGGACATGCTAGCATTAGTGTTTTGGAAAAACTAGTCTCTCTAAATCTAGTTAGAGGTTTGCCCAAAATTAAATTTTCAAATGATAAAATTTGTGATGCATGCTCAAAGGGTAAACAACATAAGTCTTCCTTTAAATCCATTAATGATGTTTCTACTAGTAGATGCTTACAATTAATTCATATGGATTTGTTTGGGCCAATTAGGACTATGAGCTTGGGTGGTAAATCTTATGCATTTGTGTTAGTTGATGATTTTTCTAGATTTACTTGGGTTCTCTTTTTAAGTACTAAAGATGAGGCTTTGGAAAAATTCATCACATTTTCAAAATTAACCCAAAATGATCTTGAACTTAGAATTTCACACATTAGAAGTGATCATGGAACCGAGTTTTAAAATTTAGGGTTTGAAGAATTTTTGAATGAAAATGGCATTAGCCATAATTTTTCGGCTCCTCGAACTCCTCAACAAAATGGGGTAGTTGAGAGGAAAAATAGAACTTTACAAGAAATGGCTAGAACTATGCTTTGTGAAAACAATTTACCTAAATATTTTTGGGCGGAAGCCACAAACACCGCTTGTTACATTGTAAATCGAGTAATGATTAGGCCAATTTTAAAGAAAACACCTTATGAGATTTTAAAATCTAAAAAGCCTAACATTAGCTATTTTCACCCTTTTGGGTGCAAGTGTTTTGTTTTAAATAATGGAAAAGATAACTTAGGTAAATTTGATGCAAAAAGTGATGAAGCTATTTTTATAGGTTACTCTTTAACCTCTAAAGCCTATCGAGTATTTAACAAAAGAACTTTAGTAGTAGAAGAATCTATTCATGTTGTATTCGATGATAACCTCCTTCCTAGGAAGGATTCTTGTGATGATGATGATGTAGGAATCATAAATGCCTTTGATGGAGGTCAAACTTCAAAGGAGGATGAGATTCAAACAAAAGTAGAAGACACACAAGAACCACCTCTTGAAGCCTTGAAGGACTTGGCTATTGAGGAAAAGGAAGTGAGCTACCCAAGGGAGTTGAACTATGTCAAAGATGGTGAAATCTTGGGTGATCCATCCAAGGGGGTAACCACTCGTTCTTCTCTTAAATTAATGAACCATGTTGCATTTATCTCATGCATAGAGCCAAAAAAATATAAAAGAAGCTTTGAAAGATGATTTTTGGATTATGGCTATGCAAGAAGAGTTAAATCAATTTGAGAGAAGTAATGTATGGACATTAGTTGATAGGCCTAGTAATCAATCTACAATAGGAACTAAATGGGTCTTTAGGAATAAACTAGATGAGAGTGGTAACATTGTGAGAAATAAAGCTAGACTTGTAGCACAAGGTTACACTCAAGAAGAGGGAATAGATTTTGATGAAACCTATGCACCCGTAGCTAGGATGGAAGCCATTAGGATGTTGCTTGCATATGCATGTTATCATAATTTCAAGCTTTTTCAAATGGATGTTAAAAGCGCATTTTTAAATGGTTTTATAAATGAAGAAGTGCATGTGGAACAACCACCGGGTTTTGAAGATTCAAAATTTCCAAATCATGTTTTCAAACTTACCAAAGCTCTTTATGGTTTAAAACAAGCTCCTAGAGCTTGGTATGAAAGGCTTTCAAATTTTTTAATTGAAAAAGGATTTGAAAAAGGTAAGGTGGACACTACACTTTTCATAAAAATGTATAAAAATGACATCTTAGTAGTTCAAATTTATGTTGATGATATTATTTTTGGTTCTACTAATGAATGTCATTGTCAAGAGTTTGCTAAGCTAATGCAAGGTGAATTTGAGATGAGCATGATGGGGGAGCTCTCATTCTTTTTGGGACTCCAAATCAAGCAAAAGAAGGATGGCACCTTCATCAACCAAGCAAAATACATAAAGGATATGCTCAAGAAGTTTGGCTTGGTGAATGCAAAACCTCAAGCCACTCCTATGAGCTCATCTACAAAGCTTGACAAAGATGAAGGAGGTAAGTGTGTTGACTCTAAGCTTTATCGTTCTATGATTGGATCTTTGCTTTACCTTACCGCAAGTAGACCGGATATCTTGTTTAGTGTTTGCTTGTGTGCTAGGTTTCAAGCTAGACCTAGAGAGTCTCACCTTATAGCCGTTAAGAGAATCTTTAGATACCTTAGAGACACTCCTTGTTTAGGCCTTTGGTATCCTAGAGACTCTACCTTCAACCTTCATGCTTACTCGGATGCGGATTATGGGGGTTGTAAAATTGATAGGAAAAGTACTTCGGGAACTTGCCAATTCTTAGGTAGTATGCTCATATCTTGGTTCTCTAAGAAACAAAATAGTGTAGCCTTATCTACCACCGAAGCCGAGTACATATCCTTAGGGAGTTGTTGTGCTCAAGTCCTTTGGATGAAGCAACAACTCTTAGATTATGGAATTAAAGTTGGAACCATACCCCTAAAATATGACAACACTAGTGCAATATGCTTAACTAAAAATCCCATCCAACACTCTAGAACCAAACATATAGAAATAAGGCATCATTTCATTAGAGATCATGTCCTTAAGGAAGATGTGGTTATAGAGTATGTAGACACCTTGAATCAATTAGCGGACATTTTTACAAAACCCTTAGATAAAGAGCGTTTTTGGTCCCTTAGGAGAGAGTTAGGTCTAGCTAGCCTATCTTGATCTTTTAGGACCTATTTTGTGCTTAAATATGCTTGATATTGTGAATTGCCATGTTAATGTGTTTAAACTCCTAATTTTATCCATGCTTATAGTTAGGGGGAGTATGTTTATGCTTAAATATGTTTTGCCTGCTCATTCATGACATTTATGCATGTTAGGCCTCTTAAAATTTCATTCTTCTGCATTTTTAGAGCCTTATCTGCACTTCCAGGCCCAGGTGTATCGAAACGGGTGAACCTGTTTCGATACGAATACCTTAAATCCAGCTCTGAGAGAAGGGCGTTTCGAAACGCCTCAAAAGCGTTCCGAAACGTTTTTGATTCTGCCAAAGGGTGTATCGGAACGCGTTCCGATACGGGTTAAAGGGAGTTTCGATACGGTCAACACCGTATCGAAACGTTCTGTTTATGGTTTTAAAATGGTCAAAACCCTAGTCGCTCGTTCTGTTGGGTTGTGTGGAGCTCGATTCGATCAACCAATATATGCTCACCAAGTGGTGGAGAGTTGGATATTTGGGTGGAAGGTTTTTGGAAGCTAGAAAGATTAAAGACACAATGATTTATAGTGGTTCGGCCTTCTAACAAGCACCTACATCCACTACCTTAGCTTCCCACTAAGGATTTCACAATCAATCCACTAATTGATTCGTCCCCTTTTCTAGGATTAGGAGGAAACCCTTACAACCGATCAAGCTTCTACCCAAGCCTTGATCAAACCCTCTTTTACAAAGAGAAACAAGAAAGCAAACTTAAACCCTCTAATAGGTGTTTGTTTGCACAATGAAGCACTCACCCAAAACCTAAAACACTTGAGCAAATTTGACAATTTTGGCTCACTAGTGTTTGTCTATACAAGAAATGACACTTTAAGCACTAAGACAATTTCTTGATCATTTGTTGATTGACAATTGAAGCATTAGCCTTCTCTTGATGCTTGGAGGTCCCTTTTATACTCCCAATTGAGTTTGTAGCCGTTACTAGCCGTTGGGATCAAATTGGAGCCGTTGAGGACTTTAATTCCCTTCATAAATGCTGTTCTGCAGCTACCGGTATCGATACACGTGAAACGGTATCGATACGGCCTTCTTGAGGAAATAGCCGTTGGGCTCTTGCCAGCATAGGGTATCGATACACTTGGAACGGTATTGATACGGCCTTCATATGAACTAGCCGTTGGGCTCTTGCCAGCCTAGGAGTATCGATACGCTTGAGGGCGTATCGGTACGGCTTGATATTTAAATGGCCGTTGAGAACTAGCCGTTGGGGTAGTTGAAATGGGATCGGTACGCTGACGTGGCGTATCGAAACGACCCCACTCCGTATCGATACGAGGGTTTGCCGTATCGGTACGGGTTTTGACAGTGGCCAAACTGGGGCAAAATGGTATCAATACTGGTTAAGGCGTATCGATACTGGTAACGTGA
The DNA here is from genome assembly GCA_958450335.1 of Hibiscus tridactylites. NCBI lineage: Eukaryota > Viridiplantae > Streptophyta > Magnoliopsida > Malvales > Malvaceae > Hibiscus > Hibiscus tridactylites. Next base: position 82,303,184 of record OY288276.1, read on the forward strand.
AAAGTCAAGTTTGGCTTTTGAAAACATGAAAAATCTTTGTCAAAAACCTCTTAAAATACCTCAAACATAATTTCAAGTTGTTTGGACTTAAAACCAAGTTTTAAATTCTTTTCAACTTAGTCCAAAACATTTTTCAATTATTATATCAAAACATTAGTTCTACAATCTCCCCCTTTTTGATATAATAAAACTAACTTGAAAAATTGTTTGGGATTCTCCCCCTTTAACTTTAAAGATGTGAATAAGAGATTTAAGATGTGAAATCAAATAAAGCTCCCCCTTATTCATTTGAAAATTCAATTTTTCAAACCATTTCTCCCCCTTTTTGTTATATCAAAAAGAATTTAAGACATTAAGTTCAAAATAACAATAGAGGTAAAAAGTTTTGACATAAATAAGAATTTGGTTTAAAATTGGCTCCCCCTTACTCAAAGCATCATCAAAAGAGTTAGTCCATCAAATATGATCATCTAGTTGAATAAACTAAAACATAAGACAAATTAAATCAAAACAACTAGAAATTTTACCAACACTTGAACCCAAGGGAGGATGTGAAGCCTTCCTTCTTCAAGTGTTCTTCCTTGTGTGTATGGAGCTCCCCCTCAATGTTTGACTTGTTGAACATCTCCATCACACCTACAATAGACAATCAAGTAATTTTTGGTATCCAAATTGCTTTGGATCCATAAACGTTAGTTGCACAAAATTTAGTCCCCTTAGGAATCTATTTTTCAATTTCATCCTTTTTAGTTGAAGTATTAAGTCCTTTTGAGACCCAAACACTTCTAAAACATTTTCCATTTACAAATTTAGGGGCACTAGATTGTCTAACATAAAAGTTTGATTTTCCAAAATTGTTTTTCTTTTCAAGCTCTTTGGAAATCAAATCTTTTTCTCCTTGAACCTTTTGAAGCAATTTTTGTAAATCAAGACATTTTAACTCAAACTCTTCAAGTTTTGCTTCAAGTTCAAGTTTGGTTTTAGAAAGCAAATCATTTTGAGTTTTTAACTTTGAAATCAATTTATTGTTTTTCAAAATGTGGCTTTTAAAATCTAAAACCAAATCATCATAGGCATCTTGTAATTCATCAAAAGTGTAAGAACATGAAGTAGATGAATTAGAAGTTACCCTTGAATCTTCTTCGATGGCCATAAGGCAAAGGTTGGCTTGTTCATCGTCGGTGGAGTCCTCATCACTCCAAGTAGCCACATGTGCCTTCTTCTTATGGCTTGAAGTGCTTGCCCTCTCCTTTCTCTTAGGTTCTCGTTCAAGCTCTCTCAAAGCTTTCTTCATGAAAGGGGCACACTTCTTGAAGAGATGAACTATCTCTTCATCTTCCTCCTCCTCTTCACTTGAGTAGACATGATGGCAAGTGGAGGATTTGAGAGCCATGGCACTAGCATTGATGCCAAGCCCTTTGATTTTCTTCTCTCCCATAGCTCTAATTTCTTCCCTCTTCTTCTCATCTTCTTTGTTCTTCTTCATGATTTGATGAGTAAGGAGTGACCCCATGAGTTCATCAAGCTTCAAAGTCTTCAAATTTTTGGCTTCGATGATGGCGGTCCTCTTTGAGTCCCAAGACTCGGGAAGTGAGTAGATGAGCTTTCGAACAAGCTTCTCCTCCGGGATGGCTTCTCCATAACCTTTAAGACCATTGGTGATGGTGGAGAACCTATCAAACATCTTCTCGATGTTCTCTTCCGGATCCATTTTGAAGTTCTCATACTCCAAGGTTAGGAGCCCAATCTTGGTCTCCTTGACTTCATTTGTCCCCTCGTATGTGACTTCAAGCTTGTCCCATACCTCCTTGGCACTCTCACAAGAAGACATCTTCTCATAGATGGATGGACCAAATGCACAAAACAAGATGTTCAAGGCTTTGCAATTTAGCTCCATCTTCTTGCGATCGTCGGCACTCCATTCCGCTTTATTTCTTTTAGGCACGAACGGGCCATCTTCAACTACATCCCATAGCTTGTAATCTTTTGATTTGATGAAGAACTTCATCTTTGTCTTCCAATGGGCATAGTGGTCTCCGTCAAAGAAAGGCGGTTTGTCGATGGATTGCGCCATTTGAGCCGGTTGATGAAATAGTGATCGAGCTTGCCGGATCTTCTCAATAGGATGTTAATCCTCACCGATTGAGCCAAGCTCTGATACCAATTGTTGGGTTGTGTGGAGCTCGATTCGATCAACCAATATATGCTCACCAAGTGGTGGAGAGTTGGATATTTGGGTGGAAGGTTTTTGGAAGCTAGAAAGATTAAAGACACAATGATTTATAGTGGTTCGGCCTTCTAACAAGCACCTACATCCACTACCTTAGCTTCCCACTAAGGATTTCACAATCAATCCACTAATTGATTCGTCCCCTTTTCTAGGATTAGGAGGAAACCCTTACAACCGATCAAGCTTCTACCCAAGCCTTGATCAAACCCTCTTTTACAAAGAGAAACAAGAAAGCAAACTTAAACCCTCTAATAGGTGTTTGTTTGCACAATGAAGCACTCACCCAAAGCCTAAAACACTTGAGCAAATTTGACAATTTTGGCTCACTAGTGTTTGTCTATACAAGAAATGACACTTTAAGCACTAAGACAATTTCTTGATCATTTGTTGATTGACAATTGAAGCATTAGCCTTCTCTTGATGCTTGGAGGTCCCTTTTATACTCCCAATTGAGTTTGTAGCCGTTACTAGCCGTTGGGATCAAATTGGAGCCGTTGAGGACTTTAATTCCCTTCATAAATGCTGTTCTGCAGCTACCGGTATCGATACACGTGAAAACGGTATCGATACGGCCTTCTTGAGGAAATAGCCGTTGGGCTCTTGCCAGCATAGGGTATCGATACACTTGGAACGGTATCGATACGGCCTTCATATGAACTAGCCGTTGGGCTCTTGCCAGCCTGGGCGTATCGATACGCTTGAGGGCGTATCGGTACGGCTTGATATTTAAATGGCCGTTGAGAACTAGCCGTTGGGGTAGTTGAAATGGGATCGGTACGCTGACGTGGCGTATCGAAACGACCCCACTCCGTATCGATACGAGGGTTTGCCGTATCGGTACGGGTTTTGACAGTGGCCAAACTGGGGCAAAATGGTATCGATACTGGTTAAGGCGTATCGATACTAGTAACGTGAAAAGTCAAGTTTGGCTTTTGAAAACATGAAAAATCTTTGTCAAAAACCTCTTAAAATACCTCAAACATAATTTCAAGTTGTTTGGACTTAAAACCAAGTTTTAAATTTTTTTCAACTTAGTCCAAAACATTTTTCAATTATTATATCAAAACATTAGTTCTACACATTCCGAAACGGTCTTGACCGTTCCGAAACGGCATCGCGGACTGCTTTAAATTAGGGCTTTTAATGATACAAACTCACTTTATATCAAACTGTTAAAACCCTAAACCGCCTCCCTCTCTATAAATACCCTCTAAAACTCTTTGATTTTCAAAAAATTGTGAGGGGTTTTTCTCTACAACTCAAGTCTAAGCAAGTTTCATCAATCTTGTGCAAGGATTTTTCTCAAATCATCCAAAATCCCAAACTAAGGTAATTTTTCTATTTTTCTTTTTTTTCAATTTATGTTCGAATCTTAGGTTAGAAAATTTTATTTTTGTATAAATTATATGTTTTTTGTTGTGGGTTTTCAAAATCTTGTAAATTTTTTTTCAAATCTCAAAATTTTTTATTCGAATATAAAATTTTTCAATCGTATTTTTTAAACTGTTTTTTATTTTAATTTTGTTTTCAAAAACCTAAGTGGGATTTATTATTGGATTGATTATAATTATCAATGCATACACTTAATTTTAAAACACTTGCTTAATGTTTTTAGATGGCGGATCAATCGAACAAAAAGCGCAAGGCCGTTCAATCCGGTGATTCGAGCATTCGTCCGAATATCACTATGCTTTTTCAGAAATCTCTTAAAAATCCGGACGCGCGTGCTCGCTTTGCTTATGTCAAGGATTTCGCGGTTCGTAAGGAACGTGTCATTGATCTTGAGTTCCTCAATTCCGAGCGATTCCTTTTTCGTTATCTCCCTCGTTTGGATGAGTGGAATCTCATGGATTTCTTGAGCCTTCCGGATGTTTGCTACAAAAATATGGTACTCATCTTTTACTCTAATGCTCGTTTTCTTTATGATGAGTCCAAAACCGAGATCATAGGAATTGAGTCATCCTTACTAGGCAAAAAGGTTGTTATAAATGTTGATCTTTTAGAGTCTGCTCTTAAACTTAAGGATGAGGGTCTTGAGGATGAATGCCACTTTGGTACTTTCACCGGTAAAGCACTTAATTTGGATGTACATGATCGTGTTCTTCACTTGATGGTCTCTTGGTTTATTCGCCCTTCCGGCGGTAAATATTCCCACATCCGTCAAACCGATCATTTTTGGCTAGAGTGTTTCCGTAAGGGTGAGCGCCCAAATGTGCCTAAGATTATTTTTGCCGAGATTGTCAATAATATCAAGCTTATTGACACGAATGAGTTAAAGTCTTTTACTTATGGCATTGTCTTGAGCGCCCTATTTCATCATCTTGAAATTGATTGTACCTATGACTCTCCGGAACCTCGCAAGACCAAGATTGGTGAGTCATCCCTTCGCAAGTCCGGGTTCCAATATGTGAATGGTATTTGGGAAAGAGTTGATAGAGAAGCGGATCCTCCTCTCGTTGCTCCTCCACCGCAAGTTCAAGCCGCAAACAATGAAGCCCTCACGGCTTTCCTTACCGAGCGATTCAATGCCTTGGACTCTCGGTTCGATGCTTTGGACACTCGCATTACTTCGGGCTTTGAATCTATGGGCAATCGGTTGAAGAATGTCGAGGATCGTCTTCATTCTCTTGAGACTTCCCACTCCAACTTGGACCTATCCTTCTTCACGCTTTATGGGCAATGGACGAAGTTTCACCATTCTCAAGCCAAGAGTGATGACGATACTTCGGATGATGAGGACGAGGCTTAGGATATTTATCTCATATCATATCATATTATCTATGCATTTTAGGATTAAGGTTGCATCTTTATGTTTTCTCATGTTTTAGGAACCTATGCTTATGACTTTTTATTTGGGATTTTATTGTTTGAATTATGTTTAACTTCATGTTTGAATTATGTTTTGGATATTTTGATTATGAATTTATAATATGGTTGCTTATTATTGCTTATTGGTACTAATCCTTTATCTTCTCTATGAGCTTTTATCGTTCTTTTTTATCTAACAAAAAGGGGGAGAAGAAATTTAAGAGCCACACTTTAAACTAAAATTCGTTTTTAAATCTTAAAAGGTTTTAAAGGTTTACTTGGATTTTCTAAACTTTAAAAAAAAAACCTATCTTAAATTAAGGGGGAGTTAGAATATTTTTCAAAACTTTCAAAATTCCAAAAATTCTAACTTTGGTTTTGTTATATCAAAAAGGGGGAGATTGTGAAACAAATATTTTAATTTTGATATAACTAAAAACCTAAGGACTAAATCGAAAAAGTCAAAACGAATTTTAAGTCCTCAAAATATCCTCATATAATTTTAGTATTATGCCCAAGTTAAAAACATACTATTTCAAATATTTTTCTAAGTGTTTCAAGCCAAAACAGTGTTTTTCAAGTACCCGTTTCGAAACGGCCCTAAGGCGTTTCAAAACATTTTCATCACTGTCGACCACCGTTCTGAAACGTGTATCAAAACACTTAAAACCGTTTCGAAACGGCACAACTCGTTTCGAAACTGTTCTTCATACATGATTTAAAAAGGGTTAATTTAATTCAAATATTTCAGATTTTTAAATATAAAGGGGTGTTTCGAAACGGATCAAGCCCGTTCCGAAACGACCCTTTGACAGTAGCCATTCCGTTTCGAAACGGATCAATCCCGCTCCGAAACAAGGGCTAGATTTTATTTTGAATAATATGACCGTTGTATGTTTTAACTGATTTTCTTAAAACCGTTAAGGCGTTTCGAAACGGGCTAGGACCGTTCCGAAACGACCCTTGACAGTGGCAAAACCGTTCCGAAACAGCCCTAAAGTGTTTCGAAACGGGCTCTTAAATGCACCCCAACGACTCTTTCTATTTTAGTCCGTTCCGAAACAGGTTTCCCGTGTTCCGAAACGGGTTGGTGCAGACAGCATTAATGGTGGCAAGAGAGGGTTCCAACGGCTCCATTTATGTTCCCAACCACCCAAACGGCTAGAAATCAATGAGAAAGTATAAAAGGGACATCCAAAAGCATCAACAACAACTATTGATCCTAAAGCAAACATCCAAACATCAAATTCAAGCATTTGAGCAAAAATCCCAATTTGAGTAAAATCCCAATTTGTGTTCTTCATTCTTACTTTGTAAAATTGGGTTGAGTGCTTGTATTGGGGCTATCATTTGTATTGAGAGATACCTAATAAGCCTTCAAATTTCTTTGTTCTATTGAGTGAGGGTTGGGTTGATTTTTGGGTAGAAAAATCAACCGAAATTGTAAAGGGTTGCCTCCTTGTCCTAGAAAAGGGGAAGATCAATTTAGTGAAATTGTTGCAAATCCTTAGTGAGACTAAGGTAGTGGATGTAAAGTTCATTTGGAACTTGAACCACTCTAAATTCCTTGTTCATCTTTTTTAATTTGCCAATTTCCTCTACAATCCTTTAAATTTCCAATTCACCCCCCTCTTGGTAAATATCGATCTTTCGATCCACTCAACAATATGCATTTTCAAGCATAGCATAATCATACCATAGGGCAGTCCACATTTTCATTTTATCAAATATGATCAAGAATCCAATTCATGCATATTCATCATACAATTAACCACATGGGCAGTCCACATTTGCGCATACTCAACAACTATCAAAATCAAAATCGAACATATAATTTATGGCAATTAACATCATATAAACAGCCCACATATTGCACACAATCAAACATATATCACAAGTTTCAAATCATGCATCCAATTTCCTTTATATCTCCTTCCCTTACTAAACACATTACCGAATATCATTTAGTCCAATTTCATGCATATAAAACATAAATTACAGAAAATAAAGTGGTTCAGACACTAGTCCCAACCCTAAGACAAAATTACACTCACTATCCTTAAGCTTGATCTCGAATTGAGATGCATTTGCTTCTTCCTTTCGAACGATCGATCCTAGCTTCCTCCGAAATTTCTTCGCTATTCCGATCTTAATTCTCAACATTAAACAAATACACACTATATTAGGAAGCAATTCAACCATAATTACTTCACAATTTCAAGCATGAACTCCTAATTTCAATTCTGACTTTTCATTAAGCTAGTTGGAGGACTAGTTAGCGTTTTAATCATAACTTTTTAATTACTAATCTAAAATTAACTTATCATATACCGTTGGAAAGGTATTAAACTCTATTTTACAGTCACGTGAACCTCATATTCTTATCTTATTCGAATTAATACAATTTATTACTTAATTACACTTATTTCGGTAAATCTGGACAGCATGCACTGCCCAACTTTAAAAATTCATATCTTTTAATTTACATACTGAAATTGAGTTCCGTTTTCTCTCAATGATTCTAGACATATCAAAGTTTATACAATATAAATTTCAGCTTTAAATACCTTATATCCATTTTTTGGTGAATTTCAAAAGTTACTGTTTTTACATTGAACACCACTGGACAGTTTTCTTAACTTATACTTTAGCTTAAAAATACATTTAATCACATACTTGAATCTAAAATTCCTTCATGGTATGACTTATAATATTTTTCCATGATATTTTACAGTCCACGTAAACTTCCAATTTCAACATTTAAGCATTCAATTTACCGATATCTCCAAATCAGTCCCCAATCTCCATAACTTTCGATTTCATGACCATTTTTAGTTCTAATCAAAATATCATCTTTTTAACTCATTTTCCAGCAACCAATAATCTTTTATGACAAAATATTCATTTCTTCACAAATTTCTCCTAGTGAGAATTTTCAGATTTTAAACCCTAGCAAACTTTCCAAATGCTCGAAATTTTACATTTTCTTTCAAAACAGTCCCCTTTTTACTCTATTCATATCTTCTTAATAAGTTTTCACATATTTCAACATTTCATCTTGTTATTTCATTCAAGATTCATATATTTTCATGTTCATACAAGTTTTAGGCTTGCATGCATGGTTTTTAACTCAACCGAAAACTACAAAGAGTAGGAAACTTACTTTCTTTAATTTCTTGACAACACTAGATAACTTCTTCAATTTCTTAGCTTAATCCTCCACCACGCAACCGAAAATCTCACTATTTTTAGCTCTCAAAATGGCTGACTTTTGAGCTTCTCTCCTCCCCCATATTTTCTTTTCTTCACGGCAAAGGAGAGCAAAATGAGGAAGGAAGACAAGCTTCCATCATTTAGGTGATTTGATAGCTCTCTAAATTACCTATGAGCCCTTTTTACTAACTCTTTTATTCTCAATTTACTAAGGGCAGCCCCAAGGATATTTTATCCTTAACATGCAATTTTTACTATTTATAAACCTTTTAATTTGATCACCAAATTGCCTTGTTACATGCTTTATTGAATTTTATCAATTTCATCCGATTTTCAATGAGTGTAATGTTATTTAATTTCTTTTCGTATTCTTTTAATTCCACACTTTAGATCTTGACATGACTAACTCAATTTCATTAGTTTACCAATCGGCTAAACTACTTATTTCGAATCTAATTTCCTTTCTAATCCGAATTGGTGCACTAATTGCCCAATTGAGAACTTTAGGGACCAAATTGCAAAGTTCACAAATTTGCAAACTCAATTGCTTCAAAGAATAAATAAAATAATTAAATTCTACGGCTTTAAATTCTAGGACGGATATGTGGGTGTTACAAGTTGAACTATGTCAAAGATGGTGAAATCTTGGGTGATCCATCCAATGGGGTAACCACTCGATCTTCTCTTAGATTAATGAATCATATTGCATTTATCTCATGCATAGAGCCTAAGAATATTAAAGAAGCATTGAAAGATGACTTTTGGATTATGGCTATGCAAGAAGAGTTAAATCAATTTGAGAGAAGTAACACTTGGACATTAGTTGATAGGCCTAGTAATCAATCTACAATAGAAACTAAGTGGGTCTTTAGGAACAAGCTAGATGAGAGTGGTAACATTGTAAGAAATAAAGCTAGACTAGTAGCACAAGGTTACACTCAAGAAGAGGGAATAGATTTTGATGAAACCTATGCACCCGCAGCTAGAATGGAAGCCATTAGGATGTTGCTTGCATATGCATGTTATCACAATTTCAAGCTTTTTCAAATGGATGTTAAAAGCGCATTTTTAAATGGTTTTATAAATGAAGATGTGTATGTGGAACAACCGCCGGGTTTTGAAGACTCAAAATTTCCAAATCATGTTTTCAAACTTACCAAAGCTCTTTATGGTTTAAAACAAGCTCCTAGAGCTTGGTATGAAAGACTTTCAAACTTTTTAATTGAAAAGGGATTTGAAAAAGGTAAGGTGGACAATACACTTTTTATAAAAATGTATAAAAGTGACATCTTAGTAGTTCAAATTTATGTTGATGATATTATTTTTGGTTCTACTAATGAATGTCATTGTCAAGAGTTTGCTAAGTTAATGCAAGGTGAATTTGAGATGAGCATGATGAGGGAGCTCTCATTCTTTTTGGGACTCCAAATCAAGCAAAAGAAGGATGGCACCTTCATCAACCAAGCAAAATACATAAAGGATATGCTCAAGAAGTTTGGCTTGGAGAATGCAAAGCATCAAGCCACTCCTATGAGCTCATCTACAAAGCTTGACAAAGATGAAGGAGGTAAGTGTGTTGACTCTAAGCTTTATCGTTCTATGATTGGATCATTGCTTTACCTTACCGCAAGTAGACCGGATATCTTGTTTAGTGTTTGCTTGTGTGCTACGTTTCAAGCTAGTCCTAGAGAGTCTCACCTTATAGCCGTTAAGAGAATCTTTAGGTACCTTAGAGATACTCCTTGTTTAGGTCTTTGGTACCGTAGAGACTCTACCTTCAACCTTCATGCTTACTCAGATGCGGATTATGGGGGTTGCAAAATCGATAGGAAAAGTACTTCAGGAACTTGTCAATTCCTAGGTAGTATGCTCATATCTTGGTTCTCTAAGAAACAAAATAATGTAGCCTTATCTACCACCGAAGCCGAGTACATATCCTTAGGGAGTTGTTGTGCTCAAGTCCTTTGGATGAAGCAACAACTCTTAGATTATGGAATTAAAGTTGAAACCATACCCCTAAAATGTGACAACACTAGTGCAATATGTTTAACAAAAAATCCCATCCAACACTCTAGAACCAAACACATAGAAATAAGGCATCATTTCATTAGAGATCATGTCCTTAAAGAAGATGTGGTTATAGAGTATGTAGACACCTTAAATCAATTAGCGGACATATTTACAAAACCTTTAGACAAAGAGCGTTTTTGGTCCCTTAGGAGAGAGTTAGGTCTAGCTAGCCTATCTTGACCTTTTAGGACCTCTTCTGTGCTTAAATTTGCTTGATCGTGTGAAATGCCATGTTTATGTGTTTAGACTCCTAATTTCATCAATGTCTATAGTTAGGGGGAGTATGCTTCTATTAAAATATGCTTAGAACTGCTCATTTATCATTTGCATACTTTTAGGAGATGTTAAGTTCGAGCCTTTGGTTGTTCTTAGAACCAAATATGCATTTTTGGGCATACGGTATCGATACGGATCTACGGGTATCGATACGTGTTCTTCATTCAGTTTCCCAGAATTTACTTCGCTTCACGGGTATCGATACGATTAAACTCGTATCGATACGGGCCGTTTCGATACGGACCCCCCCTCGTTTCGATACGACTCTCCAACGGGCATTTTTGCGGAAATGACAATTATACCCCCGTATCGATACACCCTCAGGCGTATCGATACTCGATTGCGCAGACAGCTTTAAATTTGGCTTTTAATGTGTTCAACTTTTACCAAAATTAAAACTCTTCAAAACCTAAAAACCCTAGTCGTTTTTGCCTATAAAAAGGCCCTTCCTCCTTCATATTTTTCACACCTCAACTCAAATCTAAAAGAGTTTTTGAATCAAGCAAAGCTTTGAGCTCTCTCTCTCATCAATTGTGCTAGAATTTTCTTCAATTTCTCAAGTTCTATCAAGGTAATCTTTTCTTTCTTTTTCTTTTTCAATTTTTTTTGTTTTGTTTCATCTTTTTTTAAACTTTTGTTCTTCAAAACTTTTCTTCAAATTTTTTCTTAAATTTTTTTACCTTGGTTTTTACTCAAAATTGAAGAAATTCTTTTGCTTAATTTCTCTTTTAGATCATGGCACCAAAAGAACCATCGAGGAAGCGTACAAGGGTTTCTCAAACCGGTGAATCTTCCACCCTTGGAGCGATTGCTTAAGGCTATACCCAAGAAGAGGGAATTGATTTTGATGAGACATATGCACCCGTAGCTAGGATGGAAGCCATTAGGATGCTTTTAGCATTTGCATGTTATAATGATTTCAAGCTTTTTCAAATGGATGTGAAAAGTGCCTTTTTAAATGGTTTTATAAATGAAGAAGTGTATGTTGAACAACCACCGGGTTTTGAGGATTCAAAATTTCCAAACCATGTGTTTAAACTAACAAAAGCTCTTTATGGCTTAAAACAAGCTCCTAGAGCTTGGTATGAGAGAATTTCAAATTTCTTAATTGAAAATGGTTTTGAAAAAGGAATGGTGGATACTACACTCTTCATAAAAAGATATAACAATAACATCTTAGTAGTACAAATCTATGTTGATGATATCATTTTTGGTTCTACTAATGAGTGTTATTGTAAAGAATTTTCTAAGCTAATGCAAGGTGAGTTCGAGATGAGCACGATGGGGGAGCTCTCATTCTTTTTGGGACTCCAAATCAAACAAAGAAAAGATGACACCTTCATAAATCAAGCTAAGTACGTGAATGATATGCTCAAAAAGTTCGGCTTGGAGAATGCAAAACCTCAACCACACCCATAAGTTCTTCCATAAAGCTTGACAAAGATGAATGAGGTAAGTGTGTTGATTCTAAGCTTTATAGATCCATGCTAGGTTCTTTGCTTTACCTTACCGCAAGTAGATCGGATATTATGTTTAGTGTTTGCTTGTGTGCTAGGTTTCAAGCTAGTCCTAGAGAATCACACTTAGTTGCCATTAAGAGAATTTTTAGATACCTTAGAGACACACCTACCTTAGGCCTTTGGTATCCTAAATATTCTTCTTTTAACCTTCATGCTTATTCGGATGCGGATTATGAGGGATGTAAGATAGATAGGAAAAGTACTTCCGGGACATGCCAATTCTTAGGTAGTATGCTCGTATCTTTGTTCTCTAAGAAACAAAATAGCGCAGCCTTATCTACCACCGAAGCGGAGTACATATCCTTAGGGAGTTGTTGTGCTCAAGTCCTCTAGATGAAGCAACAACTCTTAGATTATGATGTTGAAATAGAAACCATACCCGTTAGGTGTGACAACACTAATGCCATTTGTCTCACTAAGAATCCCATCTAACACTCTAGAACTAAACACATAGAAATTAGACATCATTTCATTAGAGATCATGTTTTGAAAAATGATGTTGCTATAGAGTTTGTTGACACCTTTAACCAATTAGCGGATATATTTACAAAACCTTTAGATAAAGAGCGCTTTTGGACCCTTAGGAGAGAGTTAGGTTTAACTAGCCTTTCTTGACCCATTTTAGGTCCCAAAATGTCAAAAATTTGCTTGAAATTGTTTGTGATTCATGCTTATGTTAATTTTGCTCTTTTTGCTTCTATGCATGTTGCTAGGGGGAGTATGCTTTAAGTTTAGCCATTAAAACTTGTTCATAGGACATATACATGCATTTAGGGACGTTTCAAATTGGATTTTTGCACTTAAATCTGTCAAAATGCCTAATATGGTAAAGGCGTATCAATACGGCGGAAGCGTATCGATACAGGTTCATAACTGGGAAACTTTGAAGCTGAACGAGTATCGATACGACCCCATGTATCGATACGTGTAAAACCTATGTTTGATTTTGATATAATTAGATCTTTAAGGATCAATTTGAAAAACTTAAAATTGTTTTTGTAAGTCCCTTAATAAGTTTTAAAACACCAACTCTTTGAAACTGATTTGAAAAACTCAAACTCAAAATATTTTCTAAGTGTTCCAAGGCCAAACCATTGAAAAATGTTCAGGTGTATCGATACACTCCCAAGCGTATCGATACCTTTTTACAAAACTTGGCTACTGTCGGAACACGTATCGATACAGCAAACCCTCGTATCGATACGCCTCTGTGTTAAAATTCAAAGAGTTTGAATGGCGTACAGATACGGCAAACCCTCGTATCGATACGGCCTTCATAAATTTTAAATATAAGTCGGTTTAAAAAATATGACCGTTGGTGTCAATTGGTTGGTAACCAAACTTTAAAAGGTCGTTGACCCGTATCGATACGCCTAACCCTCGTACCGATACGGATATCGACAATGAGTTTAGTTGAGAAAAAGGTATCGATACGGCCTTTACCGTTTCGATACCCCGTACCGATACGCTTACGCGCGTATCGATACCCCTTATTTATTGCACACAACGACTCTTTCTCTTCTGATACAGGTATCGATACACCTCCCCGCGTACCGATACGCATAGCTGCAGAAGTGCATTTATGGTGGTAAGAGAGGGTTCCAACGGCTCCATTTATGTTCCCAACCACCCAAACGGCTAGAAATCAATGAGGAGGTATAAAAGAGACATCCAAAAGCTACAGCAACAACTATTGATCTTCAAGAAAACATCTATTCATCAAATCCAAGCAATTGTGCAAAAATTCCTTATTGTCTAGAAACCCCAATTGTAATTTTCATTCTTATCTTGTTCAATTGGGTTGAGTGCTTGTAATTGGGCTATCATTTGTATTGAGAGATACTCTATTAGCCAACAAATTTCTTTGTTACCTTGTTGTGAGGATTGGGTTGGATTTTGGGTAGAAAATTCAACCGAAATTGTAAGGGTTGCCTCCTTAGCCTAGAAAAGGGGAAGAACAATTAGTGGAAATGTTGCAAATCCTTAGTGAAGCTAAGGTAGTGGATGTAGAGTTCATTTGGAACTTGAACCACTCTAAAATCCCTTGTCATTATTTTTAATTTGCAATTTCCACCACAAAATCTTTAAAAATCCAATTCACCCCCCTCTTGGTTTATATCGATCTTTCGATCCACTCAACAATACGGTTAAAGTCAATGGAAATAGTCAAAGCCAAGCGTACCGATACGGCCCCGCGTATCGATACGGTAGTAACGACGAATATAAAATTAGGGTTAAAAGGTATCGATACGTGTGTTTAGCGTATCGATACGGTCTCGACGGAGAGGCTATTTAGAGCTGCTATCGTTAAAAAGCTTTAAAAAACATAAAACCCCTCTTTTCTCTCCAAAACCCTAGCCGCAATACCCTATAAAAACCCTCTCAATCCTTCAATTTTTACCATCAATCTTAAAAATTCTTTGAGGGTTTTTAATCTCCACATCAAGGCTAAGTTTTGTCAGCAAATCTTGTGCATTCACATCACCTCATTCATCCAAATCTAAGATTCAAGGTAAAAAAACTCTTCTTTTTTATTTTCTTTGATTTTCATTTGATTTTTATATTTGTTTCAATTTAATTTTTGTACAAAACATGTTTTTATTTTATGGGTTTCAACTTTTTCATAATTTTTTTTCAAAAATCAAAATTTTTCATTTGAATATATTTTCTATTCGAATTTTTTTAATCTGTTTTTAAATTTTTTTTTTTCGGACTTGTGAATATTTTTTAAAAAAATTAAATTTCTTTTATAATTACCTTGAATTATTAGAATTTATTGGATTGAATTAGATGTTAATTGCATACATATTCGAATTGCTTTTTGATGTGTTTTCAGGGTTATGACACCATCGATAAAGGGAACTAAGCGTCATCGTTCTACTTACGATCCTAATGCGGATGTCGAGGGTAATCCTACACCTAATCTTCCTTACATTATCCAATTAAGTTTTCCCGATGATGGCGATATAGAATGATACAAACTCTTTCAAAGTATGAACCTTAGGGAAGAACATGTTGTGTCAATCTCATTCTTAAGTTCTGCCCGTTTTAAATTCCAATACCTATCTTTGATTAAGCAATGGAAGTTTTTACCTTTTTTGAGCATTCCTCCTATCCTATATAGGAATCTAGTCATCGTATTCTTTTCTAATGCCGTATGCGTTCATGATGAAGCTAGGGAGAATGTCATTGCTACTGAATCTTCTGTTATGGGCAAAACCTTTCAAATTGATCAAACAATTTTATGTAATGTTTTTGGTTTTGAAAACGTTGGTATTGATGATGAACAATCCTTGGGTACGGGTCCTTTAGGCTCAACAAAAGTTTTAAATGCTCATGACCGTATCCTTCATCTTCTTGTCTCTTGGTTTTTTCGTCCATCGGGTGGGAAATATTCAACTATTCGTCAAATAGATGACTTTTGGCTTAGGTGTTTTAGAGAAGGTCAATGTCCAAATCTTTGTCAAATTATGTTTGCCGGCCTTGTCTTTTTAGTCCAACACCGTCACACCAAACAAGTCTCATCCTTTTACTACTCAACGGCTTTGAGTTATCTCTTTCATTCCCTTGGCATTGATTGTTCCCATGATTATCCCGAAACCCTTGGCCTACCCATAGATGAGCGTTCTCTAGCTCGTTCCGGTTTCTCGTATGTTGATAATGAATGGGTTCGTACCACTCAAGATCCTCCACAAGATGCTCCAGTCGATACTTCTCGTGCTTCTTCGAGCTCTCACCGTGCTCCGTTTGATTCCTCCTCCATGGGTACTCTAATGACTTTCCTAAATGAGAAGTCCACTTCCATGGAAGTCGGGTTTACCGCGATGGATACTCGATTCACATCCTTAGAAGATCGCGTCAAAGGCATGGAGAAGAAGATGGAAACCATGGCTTCTCGCCAAAACTCCATGGATATTTCTCTTACCGCCTTTCATGGTGCTTGGCTCAACCAAAACCGAAGGAATCAACCCCCTCAAGATGATGAAGAAGAAGAGGACGAGGACGATGATGATGAAGAGGGGGACGAGTAGTTCATGCATCTCATCTTAGAGCATTTAGTCTTTTATATTCTGTTATTGCACTCTTGTTTTTAGGATCTAAGTCTATGCCTATTATCTATGTTTTTAGGATTTTAAAGTTTGGATTATGATGTTTGCTTTGAAGTTTATGCATTTGAACTATTATGTTTAATTTGAAGTTTATGCATTTGAACTCTTATGATTGCTTTAAGTTTAATGAATTATTGTTGCTATTATGTTGCTATTATCCTTGTATTCATATTTAATCTAACAAAAAGGGGGGAAAGATCATAGAGTCTATGTTTTATTTTTGAAAATCTATCTTAAAGTAAGGGGAGAAAGCTTTTCAAAGTTTCAAAAACTTAAAAATTTATTTGTGGTTTTGTTATATCAAAAAGGGGAGATTGTGAAACCAAAATTGATTTTGATATAACACATAAACTTAAAGACCAATTTGCAAAATAATAAATTTTTAAGTATTCTTTAAAGTCTCACAATTGACAAGTATTTTAAATAAAGTAATATCTTAAGACAAGCTATTAAATATATGAAAAATTATCTAACTCTTTTCCTATGTTTTTCAAGCCTAACTATGCAAAAACGCCCAGGCGTATCGATACCCTCTTTTGCTACTGAAATTTTGATTTTCAAGCCAAAGTATACAAGAACGCCCACCGTATCGATACCCTTATGCGTATCGATACGGGCTTTTGCCACTGGAATTTTAATGGACTTACCATACCGATACGCTTTACAACCGTATCGATACGATATTCATCTGGACAACTCTTTTAATGAAACCATACCGATACGCTTTGAAATCGTATCGATACGATAAGCATATCTTTGAAAAATCTGAGCATTTAATTTTTCGACCGTTACTTGTCAGTTGGTTGGTTTCCCAATTTTTAAAAGACCGTTATACCGTACCGATACGCTTGGTATGCGTATCGATACGCTTTTTATGAAAACTAAACTTGAGATTTCAGTGAGTAAACATTGTATCGATACGACCATCCGTACCGATACGCCCTTAAAACCGTACTGATACGCCTTCTATGCGTATCGATACGCTTTGTTTTCAGGCACAACGGCTCTTTCCTCTTTGATGTAGGTATCGATGCGCCCTTCTCGAGTACCGATACGGTATGCCGCAGAGCTGCATTTAATGCGGGAAAATTGATCCCAACGGCTCTCTTGATGATCCCAACTACCCAAACGGCTAGAATTCAATGCAAGGGTATAAAAACAAGCTTCAATTGACCAAGCAACAACTATTGAACCTACAAGCAACATCAAAGCAAAAATCCAAACCCTAGTGCTCTTCAAAGTCAAATTCTTGTACCCAACTCTAGTGATCTTATTGTTATCTTGTATTGTGAGTTTGGGGAGTTTGAAATTGTATTTGGGTAAACATTTATCCTTTGAGAAGAATTGTTTGAGTTTACCAAATCCTTATCTTTGT
Source organism: Hibiscus tridactylites (assembly GCA_958450335.1). NCBI lineage: Eukaryota > Viridiplantae > Streptophyta > Magnoliopsida > Malvales > Malvaceae > Hibiscus > Hibiscus tridactylites. The sequence goes on from OY288276.1 coordinate 82,320,785, forward strand.
AAAAGTGAGTAGATTAAGCTTTGGGCAGAAAGCTTAATCAATTTGTAAGGTTACCTCCTCATCCAAGAAAAGGGGAAGAATTCAAGTAGTGAATTGGTTGAAAATCCTTAGTGGGCATTAAGGTAGTGGATGTAGAGTTCATTTTGAGAACTTGAACCACTCTAACCACTTGTGTCACTTTTATTTTTCACTAATACCTCCCACCAAAATTTTAATTTCCAATTCACCCCTCTTGGCCATTTGCAATTGTGTGATCAACTCAACACCAACCCAACCCGATATGATAAAAAGCATAACCCGACCAAACCCCAAAAATTTAATAAAAAAACTCGATTAAACCCGACCCAACCTGAAGAAAATTAATAAAAATGTTAAATATAATATATAAAAATATAATATATTTAAATATATATATATTTATATATATAAATCGGGTCGAGAAATTTCCACCCTAAACCTGAACCCGACCCGACTTAAACCTATTTAAAACCCGACCCGAAACCCAAAAATTCAAAAAAAAAATTGACCCTATCGGATCGGGTCATTATAAGTCTGATAGTTATTTAAGACAAAAGAAAATTATTTTGAGTAATAAGATGTTGACACGTCACACATATTTTTTTGACAAATAGATAGTTGAGGGACTAAAAGAAAAAATTGGCATAGTTTAGGTATTTATTTTGACCAAAAAACAGTTTAGGGATTTAAAGTGACCAAAAATAATAGTTTAAGGACTTATAGTGACCAAAAATGATAGTTTAGGGTCTTATTTTGTCCAAACCATAGTTTAGGCCTTAGGGGCTTAAAACAGAAAAAATGTATAGTTTGAGGGCATACTTTTGGTTTAGGCCTTTTTGTAAAGAAAAGTACACGTAGGAATAATCAACTAATTATGTGTGGCCGGCAACTTGGCAACCAAGGACCCACCCAAATGAAATTAAGTTTATTATATTAAATTAAATAGAACTTACCAACTTACAAATAAACAAGTATAGTCATAAAGGAACGCTGACTCTGATCAAATCTTTCGTCGTCGTCTTCTTCTCTGTTATAATTCCTCAGAAAATGAACTCCGCTCCTTCGGATCACTCGGTCTATAATTAGTCAATAAATAAATGTTTCTCTGATATTGTTTTTCCGTCAGTAATTATTGGGAAGGAATCTTCTTTTTCACCTTTTGTTAACTTGTGATTCTGAAGCTTCCGTTTGGGGAATCCTTGTTAACTCGCCGCGTTTACTCGGAAAGTAAGACCCTTTTTTCCCTCTCTTCCCTTCTTTTTGTTCGTCGTTTTCTGTTTCTTTGATTGGATTTTGTTTTCTCCCTTTAACGTTTATTTGAATTAGATCTGGTAATTATATATCCGAGGGAAACTCCGGGTTTGATTGCTAGATAGGTTTAAGCATTAGGTTTCTTATGGTTATTATTTGGTTATGGATCTTGGATTATGTAAGATTTGGGGATTTAGTATTGGTTTCTTTTGGGTATTAATTATATGTGTGTTTTCAGCTGATTTCCATGGTGATTTTAACTCTTCGTGGTTAGATTCTCTTAGATTTTTTATAGACGTTCATTTCTTGTGATAATTTTACCTTAATTTTTATTTAAATATTAGTGGTTGTGATATGCTGAATCCGTGTTTAGAACAAAACTTAAAAGCAAAAGTCTGTTTTATGCCATCTTTGCTCTTTCTCTTCGTTGCTTAATGAATTGAGGGAATTACTATCATGTTTTTCAATATGATGAGTATGCAAACTGACGTTTCTCAAAGATTAGAATTTGAGGTCCCAAATGGGAAGTGTTTAGTTCAAATTTCCAGGATGGCAGTTAGAGTTTGTGAGGGCAATGATAGTTGCCTCCTATTATGTTTTCATGATTATATCTTTGCATGCATCTCAAAGTAGAAGATTGAGGCTTGCTTTTCAATCTTCTTGTAAAATTACAAATCGAACGTTCTAACTAAACTTGGCATCGTTCTAGAACTCTGGTTCTAAACTATTCTCTTTTATGCTTATGTTAAGGAACTCTAGTTTCTTCTATTCTACGCTTTCTGCAATTCTTATTGGGTTGGTCTCCTTTAAATTTGTAGGCGGTGAGGATGTCAACTCCAGCAAGGAAGAGATTGATGAGGGATTTTAAGAGGCTGCAGCAAGATCCTCCTGCAGGAATTAGTGGTGCTCCTCAAGATAACAATATTATGCACTGGAATGCTGTTATATTTGGGTATGTGGAAAAATAAGACTGGAGTGTCTTTTTTTTTTGAATTATTTTACCCTTTTTATATAAAGGTTCAATAGCATTGTGCTAATGTCTTTGCTTAATGGATTTGCAGGCCTGATGACACCCCATGGGATGGAGGTAAAGTAAATTCTGATGGATTTTCTTTCTGAAGTATCAAATTTCATGTAGTTGTTTGGTGTATTTGTTTGCTCGTCTCTTTAGAACATTGCTATGTACATTATATGTTGTTATGACATTACTGAACACAATTCCCCAGTGATTCTACTGCCCCGTACTGATATTATCAATTTATGATACAGTAATAGGTCAATTGTTGCTTTACACCTATCCCTTTTTATCTACATTTTCTGTATGGTTTTGGTGCAAAAAACAGAACAGAGTTTCTGTGGATCTTATGAGCAGGTACTTCATGTAAAATGCTGAAGATTATATTTATTTGATTGGAGTGGCATAGGTAATGGTCCTTTAGAGTTATTTTTCTTGTAAACAATGAAGCAGATGACATTAAACAATCTTGTGGTAGACTAGAACCTTGAGGAAATTTTTGAAATTCGGTGACCCTGAAATTATTTCAAGAATGTTCTTAAGAAACTTCCCTTTGCCATTTCTTCCTATGCATTTTAACCTTCAAATCAGGACTGTGGTTAATGGTTATGCTTATTTCTCTTGAGAATTTCTTTGGATATCTTTATCATAGAATGCAGGTATATTTCTAAGAACTATGAATAATCTCTATCTTGATATTTTGATCTTTCAGGTACGTTTAAACTGACACTTCAGTTTGCAGAAGATTATCCAAACAAGCCCCCAACCGTTCGTTTTGTATCTCGAATGTTCCATCCAAACAGTGAGCCTCTAGACAAATCCTATTCTTTAGCTATATTAACATTTTCATAATGTGTATTCTTGCATTCCCTGAAGTTTTAGATTTTTTACCACTTGCTTTAACTTCTAAATTATTTGTCCCTTTTTCCACGACAGTTGTAATGATATATTAGGTGAAACTGTAGTGTTTGTGTTTGTGTCATCCATTATGCTGTGATCTTTCATCGGCTATACTCGTGAATGACTAGACCTAATTGTTTGAATACTTGATGAGAGACTAGATCCCTGCTCGGAAAGTGGGTGCATATACATGTAGCATTTGTTTATGAATCTCTAAATATTAGCTAATGTTCAGGAAACACAATATAGTTGTTTGTGTCAGGCATCAGCCATCTGCTAAAACATCCATAGATGATAGATGTTTGAAAGTGATGTTGATTAACAAGTTGCATGTTCAGCTCGGGTTCTGGTTTTCTTCATTAAATTTGACAGGCTAAAGTGTAGCTGGTCTTGTTCTGATCCCTATTTTACCCTTCAATTTTCTCAGTTTATGCGGATGGAAGCATCTGTTTGGACATTCTACAAAATCAGTGGAGTCCAATATATGATGTAGCAGCAATACTGACATCTATTCAGGTATGGTATAGTTCTCAGGCATTCATTTGTACAGCTATCTGAAAAGCATGGCTTAAAGTATAATATGATTCCAATTCAAGCTTGCAATAGCCTATGCCTTTGTTATTACCTGCCTCATTTTGATATGGAAACATTTGCTGCTTTTGCAAAGCTGTTTGTTAATGATATTTTTATACGTTATGCAGTCACTGCTTTGTGATCCGAATCCAAATTCTCCAGCGAATTCAGAAGCTGCTCGAATGTTTAGTGAGAACAAGCGTCAATACAATAGGAGAGTGCGTGAGGTCGTGGAGCAAAGTTGGACTGCTGATTGAGAGCTCATTCGCGCGGGGATTTGCTCAGTATGGAACGTCGAAAATAGTCCAATGCACTTATATGTCTAAATAACATTTGACACTGAAAATATGTGTTGCAAACTATTTAGACTTTATTTATTATGTTGGTTTGTTTTATAAGGATGGATGTCGCTCCCATTATTGAAATGATTCGTGTATCTTCATGTGCATCTTTCGTTCAATGGATAGTTTAAGATTTCTTTTTGGGGCAAAAAGCATTAATGAGGGAATGATTTAAGGTGTTCGACAGAAGTAATGATGGTGGACCATGTTGCCTTGTGGAAAGCTTGTCATGATGCTGATTTTGCCAAAGAATCTTGTGTAAATACAAGTGGAAATGCAAACACATTTATTTTCGGAACAACTGTAAAGTTACAGAAGACAATGAATTACGGTTGCTGAAAAGTGTGAGAAATTGTAATGAAGTATTACAAGTGTGTGGCAAGGTTTCCACTACTGGTCCATCCTTCTTGAACTTGAATCGAGTATTGCAAATTCCAAAGAACGTCTTCAATCGAGGGGCGCTTGGTTGAATCTTTGGACAGGCAATTGATGGCGAATTGAACAGTTGTTTGCATCGAGTCGTATGCAAAAGTGCCCCGTATCGAGGGATCTATTACATTTCTCAACTTTGATGGTCCTTCGGCCAAGCTCTTTTCCAGCTGCAAACAATGCATTTGCAAATTTAATTCAGTGTTTAGTGTTTCTATAACGCCATGAGAGAAGTAGAACAAATAAACTCTGCTTACCTGATGTTTAAGCTCGTCGAGTTCACTTGTGAATGTGGCCAGTTTACCCGTAATAACTTGTAGCAGAAGAATTCCCAGCTGATAAATGTCTTCCTTCTCACCATTCTCATCACTGCAGGAATGGTTTTAAGTTATAGCATTGCGTCGGTCGGTGGAAATCAAAATGGACAAGGCCGGAGAAAGACATTACCTGCTAAGCCGATTGGAAATGGGGCTTTCTGAACCTGTCTGCATTTTCATCAAGGAAACACATGAAAAATAAGAACATATTAAACTCAGAAATAATGTGTATAGAGTATAGATGCTATTGTTACCATACCTTGAGTGGCAAGGGGATGTTGTAATCGCTAATTTTGGCTGTAAGAGTCTCATCCAACAGAATATTATCAATCTTTAAATCGTTTCCGTAAATGCCAGGCGAAATCCCCGTGTGCAAGAATTGGACTCCTCTTGCAGCTCCAATGGTGATTGCCATTCTCTGTGGCCATTTCAGTATTTCCTTCTTTCTCCAATCTGCCAAACCAAATCGAATGTAAATTTAAGTTCTTCAAGGACACAACTGGCTAAAGTATTTGAGGGGTTAGCTTTACCAGTAAGATAGTCCCGCAATGATCCGTTGGAAATGTGCTCGAAAACGACGAACACTGTACTGGCAATATTGGGATGATCCTGGTAAGTAACGATGCAGTGTCCGAGAACGCTAACCAAATGCCGATGCCTTAGCTTGGACAGAACTTCCATGTGTTGCATCAGATTTTGAGGTGCATGCTTCTGCTTTAGTTTCAAACATTTTACCACCACCACTGAGCCATCTACAAGCCAACCTTTATAGAGCTGCAAACATCAAAAGCACCCATTATTCAACTCGAATGCAACCTTTACAAGCTTCATATTTCAGGAGAGTAATAAGTAATGACATTTAACACAAATGTTTTACCTGCCCTTGAGATCCTTCCCCCATAAAATTCGATGGGTCAAAGTTGTTGGTTGCATCTTCAATTTCTTCCAAGCTGAAAACACGATATCGAGGCAGCCCAATCGCAGCCGATCTCATTGTCTGAGGAACACGCCCTGTGGAGTAGCAAAGCAAGCAGGTTTAGTAAGGTAACAATCTTGAGTTAACGCTTTCGAAGAAAGGTACAAAATTAGATGAGTCTTACTTGAATCAATGGCTGGTTTCGGAGAGCTACGAACGGACATCTTGTCTGCGATGGATCTGTCATCGTCTGCATCTTCACTTCTTTGTGATCTTTTGACAATGAACAAAATTAACAAAACAATAGCTCCTGCCATGACAACAACCCCTACAATGATACCGAGTATTAGGCCGAAGTTGATCCCGGGCTCCTGCTCCTTCCTTTCGACAGGCTTAACAGCCAATGCTAGTTTGTTGCAAAACGAATAAGGATGCTGGCGATTCGATTTCCCATCAGACAGACAATTCCATGAACTAACGACTGTCCTGTCTCTGGAACTTGATCCCATGCATGATGGGAGTTTTCCTATCAAAAGGTTGTTTGAGATATCCAGAAAGGTGAGGTTCTTACTACAAGAAGTACTCGAAGGAAGTGCTCCTCGTAATTGGTTTTGGGACAAATTAAGATACTGAATGGAAGCCAAGGAGAAGAGAAACGATGGGATTGGTCCGACCATTTTGTTAGAAGAGATGTCCAGCTTCTGAAGGTGATTGAATTTCTTCAATCCTGAAGGGATTTCAGATCTAAAAGAATTGTTGCTTAAATCTATACTTACAAGACTCTGGCTTAATGAAGGAAATTGAGGTCCGAGGTGATTGCCACCCAAATTCAGATCTTGAAGGAGTTTTAAGCCTGTAAGATCCGGAACACTCCCGTTGAACAGATTGTCAGACAAAACCAGAGTGGTTAGATTCTTTAAGGATGCAATGTTGTTGGGAATCTCCCCGGAGATGAAATTGGAGCTTACGTTGAGAGCTTGGAGTGAATGAAGCCTGTCGATCTTGGGTGACAAGGGACCCCATAACCCCAAGGAAACCAAGGACAATGCTTTCAGATTAGACATCTTGGTCAGGACAGTGAACAATGAATCAATGGAGAACTTTTCGGACAAAGTCTGTCCAGCTGAAGAGCTCTTGTTTCCAACTATAAACAACTCTGTAACCCGACCGTTTGAACAGACGACCTTGAGAGAAGGAGAAGGCGGGAGATAGCACAAGTTGGTCCATCTTGTCCATCCTTGAAGAACTTGGGGGTATTCCAGAAGCTTTTTGACTTGGAAAAGAAGCATGGTTTCACTTGGAGTTAGCTGCGCTATAGAAGCTGGAACCGCCATGAAAATTGCAGAAAGCAATAAACAGAAACCAACCCTGGAACTGAAAGTCTCCATTCCTGTGATCTATCTACTTTGCTAAACTCAAAACACGAAGATAAACATTTCCGGGAAAGGGAGAATCACATTAACTTTGCATTTTCAGCTGCAGAATGCAGATATCCAGACAGGCCCAGCCTAGCACCCCCAATAAATGAAGGTTTCGTCTGAAAAAGACAAGTTTCTGATCTGGGTTTCAGCACACTACTTATAAAAGGTTAAAAATGGTGTAATAGGAGCCACAAATTATAGGATCATGCAAGTACTTGTAAAATTACTTAAATTTGTTGGAAAAAGTAGATGAAAAGCTGATGGTTGAAGAGGTGGGAACTGGGAACTTTGAGCATGCAAACGCACTGCTATTATTGCTAGGGAATCCTGATCCCAAGGTACAAGATGTATCATATTTAAATTGCAACTGGGATTATTAAAGAAGCAGGGGAGAGTTAAAGTCAACTCTTCTTAGCTCTGAATTCAAACTATTGTTAACGGTAAACTCGGCTTCATGTTGACCATCCATGTTACGGTAGACCCTCGAGTAAAGTATCGCTAAAACAATTAGGCGTAATAGTAAAATAAGTAACCAAACTATATGCTATTAATTTTTGGTGTCTAAATTATTTTTTTTTTCTGCTCAAAATTGGTACATAGCGTTTTATTTTAGAAATTTTAAGTGTCTACTATTTACCACCGTTAATATTATTTAATTTCTTTTAGATTTAACTTAATTTTAATAGAAAATTAAATTTCATAAGATTCATAAAATAGTCTCAAGTCCTTAACCCAAAATTAAAATCCTCAAATTACCGTCGTTGTTGACTGTCTCATCAGTGCCCACTACTAACGTTGTCGGATGCTGCAGCCTATTTCTCCCAACAACCCATCTTTGGAAGTCATTAGTAAGTGTGACGATCGACTTCCTAACATCGTAGGAATCCGATTGACACACCTACCGTCAGTTACTACCGATGAGTAGTTAGGAAATTGACAGAGGTATTTTGCAGAGATAGTGGTGTGATCCGGTAAGACAATCAACGGTGACAAGGAAGATAATTTGGGGATTTTGGATTAGAGAATGAAACTATTTTGTAAAAAAAATTAAACTGTTATTTCTTTTTAAAAAAAAAACATGCCACATGTAATATTTTGATTGGGTGCTAAAATTTTCGAACTTCTTTTAATAATCAGGCACTTAAAATTACTAAAATAAAAAATTAGATATTTATTTTACCAAAAAAATGATTTAAACAACAAAACTAAACAACATATACATTTTGAGCAATTATTTTGCAATTAAACCAACCATAAATAAAAGGAGCACAAAAAGCCATGCACAAACAATGGAGTCACGAGGAGTTCACGTGTCAAAATGACCAAAATGCTCTGCTTTTTGTTTACTCACAATTGAAAGCAGTGGTTTACAACGACTCCTCCGGGGAATGAGGACAATGCCACCCCCGGTTTGGCCGTTTGTCCTGTGTCGGACTTGGAAGTGCGGTTGTGCTTGTGTCGGTGAGAAAGGTTGTCGGATTGTGAAGCACGGATTTTAATGATGTATTAGTTTTACCTAATCCCCCTGTATTATCATTCCTGCTCAGCTTAGCTTGCCCCTTTTCATGGATCAAAACCATTAACCATACCTTTCTTTGCCATAATCATTAGTCTTTATATTATAAAATTAAATATGCTAAGGCAGGGGAAGTGTAGTTTTATATAGCAGCACATGGAGTGCCTTGGAGAAGATGCAATTTTTCACTTTTTTTTTATGGGATCCTGTCTTCTACTTGGAAGAAAAATAAGGGGTTTTTTTAATATTGTTTCTTTCATATATAATTTATTATGATAATGATGGTATGCCAGAGGAGAGTAAATATTTTTTTTATTAAGGATAGATTTTTTATAAACAAAAAATTAATGTTAATATTTGAATTTATATAAGATAGGATAAAATTAAAAAGTGAAAACTACAAATTCATAATTAATTTATTTTTTTTACAATTTTTACCTAATAGGAGGGGAGGAAAAATTTGCTCTTAATAAATATTGAACCTACAACCTAAGTAAGAGGAGAGAGTGCCAACTAAGAGCTTTTATCACATACTTTAAAGATTAATGACGTAATTAAACCAATTTATATTAGAACAAAGAAAAGAAATTCTAATGTGTGGGGTGCAAAAGCTTCTCTCAAGACCGAATAGAATAACGCAAACATTATTATTCACTCAGTTAATTAATGGATATTTGATTTTATTATGCAATATAGTAATCGTAGAGCAACAGTATCTAAGAATAGGGACAATTGAAGTTTTTAAGGATGGGGATCCCGTGATGGAAAAAGAGAGAGAAAGGACTAAAGCCGGGGTCCTGGGCAATGGGTTTGAAATTTGAATGTCTTATTATTGAAGGGTTGTAGTCCTACACTTAACTATTCAACCTCAACCTGAAATCCAAGTATCAAGGGCTTGCCGAGGGCCCAATTAGTCAATTACGGACGTGTTTGGATGAAGGGTATTTTTATTTATTTAAATAAAGATATTATATTTTTAAAATTAAAACTCATATAAAATGAGATAATATAAATATTTTTTTTGATAAAAGAATGGAAGAAGGATTATCATAGGCCTCGTTAAAAACCCTCCTAACCTACAGAGGGAAAAGAGTACCTATGAAAAATCCGTACAAACTTCGAGATTAAACTCGACCAACATAAAACATACATAAACTAGGGATAATCCTCCCTCAAAAGTTCAAACACCTTAACGGGGAGGTGATTAAAAACACAAGTTTCAAAATTAGCTCGTACCGCCAACTTCGCCATCGCATCCGCCACTCGGTTAGCATCGCGGCAAATATGTCGAAATTCCACTCCACCATGTATCGTAGCAAGGTCTCTAATAGAATCGAACAAGGACGAGGACATCAAACGAGGTGACGAACCCGATAGGGCACGAAACACATCCAAGTTATCTGTTTCCAACACTAATTTCATCCCATCCACACCCATAGCGCATTTAAGGCCCTCAAACACCGCCCAAAGTTCCGCTTCAAACACCGAACATTTTCCAATGTATTTAGTAAAACCGGTGATCCAATTACCTTGAGAGTCACGGATTACGCCCCTACAGGAAGCATCCCCGTCGAAACTGCTTCTCGCGCCGTCCACGTTAACCTTGACAGTACCCCTCTCCGGCGGCCACCATCGCCTCCGCCATTCATGTTGTCGAGTGGCATTTGCAGGTGAGTATTGTTCATAAACCTGCAGTCCTCGCTGTGCACCAGCAACCAGCCGCCTGCTCCGATCCACATCTCCCTCGCCATGCATATTCCAACTGTCAAAGATTCTTTCGTTGCGGACTCGCCATAAGGTCCAAAGAATCCCCCCAAACAGCATGCCCCAGTTCGCTTCATTCGTAGCAAATCCATCACCTGACTGCAAATTCCTTCTCAACCATTCCGGCAGCGGTAAAGTCAAAAAAACCGATAAGCACTGTGGTTTAATTAGTGCCGACCAAGTCGATACTGCCATGGGACAACATCGCAGGATATGATCAATGTCCTCGCAAGCTACCCCACACAACGCACAAGCTGCTGAATCCGTCAAATTCCGCCGAGCCCTTTCCGCATTAGTTAGAAGACGACCCTTGCCGATGAGCCAAAGAAATGCCTTAACACGCGGCAGTCCTTTGTATGCTTGAATCACCTTCCAGAAACTATCCTCAACCCCTTCCAACGGCTGCGAACGCGCCTCATAAGCTGACCGAACTGTGAAGTGTCGTACCCGACTCCACCTCCATCCCGGCCAATCAGGCCCATTCGAAGCTGCAGGCGGCTTGATCAACGCGATATGGTCTAGCACATGCCTAGGCAGGACGTCCCGAAAAGCCTCCCATAACCATTCTCCTCTAGCGTCAACCATATCCTTAACCAGTGTCGAAACCATGGCACCATCTCCAATACTCCAAAATATCCCGTCTTGAACATCATTCCATACTGCGCTCACTCCCCTCTATAAAACCGAGCAATTATTTCTAACGGTTGTAACCGGAATGCGATCATAACATTTGTACTTGGCACGTAAGAAACGAACCCAAAGCTGGTCCGTCTACACCACAATGTTATAAGCAACTTTCATAAGGAAAACATCATTTTGTCGGGCTAAGAACTTGAAACCAAGGCCACCCCTAACAATGGGCGATGCAACCTCCTCCCATTTCACAAGGTGTACCCCCCGTTTCAAAGCCGAATTCCCCTATATAAATGCACGTATAATTCCCTCAATTTTATCGCAAACACCCTTTGAGATCTTTGTCGTTTGCATGCAATAAGAGGGGATCGCCGAAAGTACCGATTTTGCCAAGACGATGCGCCCAGCAAACGATAGATACCTCGCCTTCCAACCATCCAATCGATCCCTAACCTTCTGAACTAAAAAAGCATATGTACCATTAGTTACCCTCTGATGTAGCATAGGCACACCCAAATACTTTCCTAAATTTTGGACTTCCATAAAGCCGCATACCGTGCAAATAGAACTACGAAGCGAGCTTGGGACGTTCCTAGAGAAAAAAATATTGGTCTTTGCCACGCTCACTTTCATCCCAGAAGCACTACAAAAATCCGCAAGCACCGAATGAACCACCCCAACCCGTTCCATCGATGACTCGGCAAACAAGACCATGTCATCTGCAAACATAAGATGGGAGATAATCGAGCACTGTCGCGACACCCGAAAACCCTTCCATGCACCTTGAGCTATCTTGTGCTCAATAAGCTGTCCAAGCCTCTCCATACAGAGTACAAAAAGGTATGGCGATAACGAATCACCTTGTCTGATTCCCCTAGACGGTCGAAACTGCTCTGTCTGCGCCCCATTCCACAAAATTCTTGTCGACACAGAAGACACACAACGCATAATCAAATCACGTATCTTCCTCGGAAAACCAACATCGCAAAGCATATCAGCGATAAAGGTCCATTCAAGGCGATCATATGCCTTTTCCAAATCAATTTTCACTGCCATCCACCCTTTAGCACCAGTTTTACGACGCATAGAATGAACCACCTCCTGCGCAATGATAATGTTATCCGAAACTAGGCGACCAGGAACAAAGCTCGTCTGATTATCTTTCACCCACTCAGGGATAAACGGTTTAATCCTATTCACAATGACTTTGGTCACGATCTTGTACAAGACCTGACAAAGGCTGATAGGCCTAAATTGCGTCATATCCTCAGACGACTTCACCTTTGGAATCAAAACCAACAACGTGTCATTCAAACTATCGAGAAAAGGAGCTCCCTCAAAAATATCCTGAACCAGTCGACAAACATCCGACCCAACAGTATCCCAGTTCCGCTGATAGAACAACGTATGAAGCCCATCACTACCAGGTGCTTTAAACGCATCCATCTGGAAAACCGCCCTGCGAACCTCATCCATAGAAACAGGACTATCAAAAAAATTAGTTGTAGAATTACTAAGACCAGGAAATTTACCGCGTATCGAAAATTGAGAAACATCTACATTTCCGCTAGTAAATAAACTACTATAAAACTCTACAGCATGTCTCCGAAGTGCCTCATGTGACTCTAACCAACGACCAATGTCGTCTCACAACCGAGTAATCAAATTCCTTTTCCTCCGGCTGATCGTAGATGCATGAAAGTAGTTAGTATTCCTATCCCCTGCATGAACCAACGACATCTCGACTTCTGAAACCATAAACTCTCCTCCTGTTCCAAAACAATATCAAGCTCCGCCCGTAGGGTCCTCTCCAAATCCACTAGCGACTCCGAGTAATTGCGCCGAAAAGCCCTATCAATTCTTCTCAGGCGTGCCAACAGTTTCTTTTTCCGTGTGCCATTATGTCCAAACACCTTTACATTCCATTCCAAGGCAGTAGTTCGAAACCTTGCGATATTCGATTCAACTGACTCAGTCGGCTTCCAACTATCACTCAAAAGATTAGCGAAATCAGGATGATCCTGCCAAGCTGCAAGGAAGCGAAAAGGTCTATCATCGTCAGCGCTGGTATACGATTCCCTCATAAGAATAAGCGGACAATGATCTGACCCCAAACGATCCAAATGTAGGACTAAACTATGCGGGAAAATATCCTGCCAAGCACCATTCACCAAACACCTATCAATACGCTTCTATGACCGCCCACGTCTCCATGTAAAATCGTCACCCCTATACTCAACCTCAAACAGCTCAGCCGTATACACAAACTCATGAAATAAAGAGCTAACACCCGATAGCCCCGAACTGCTACCACAACATTCCTCATCGCGAAGAATACAGTTGAAATCACCTCCTAGCACCCACGCTTGATCTGCACTTGGTTGAACCTTGAGCAAATGATCCCAAATCAACCTCCGCATTGATACCGAAGGTGAAGCATACACAGTCGTAAAAAAGACCCACTGATTGATATCCTTATAAAAAAATCTGCCATGAACGAACTGATTCGACACAACTAAAATCTCAACATTCACTTCCTCACGCCAAAGAACCCAAACACCACCACTAAAACCACGACACTCTACGCGATAAGAATTACTGAACCTCAAACTACGAATCACTCTATCCGCCTATAAGCTACTAACCCTTGGTTCAACAAGACAAACAACCTTAGGATCATGCTTCCGCACAAAGGATCTAAAATGACGGTGAAATTCTGGGCTCGCCGCACCCTGGCAATTCCAAAATATTAAACTAATCATTAAAAATAATAACAGAGGCAAAGACAAAACCTTAACAAGACGGGTTGGAATTTTCCTTATTAGAACCATCCGCTACAAAATCACAGTCTTGCGCTTTTGCAGCCGAGCCCATAACCGTAGGAGGTGACCTCAAATTATTATCGCGAGAGACACCATCTCCACTCGTCACCCCTTTTGCATTCAAAACTGTATGATCATGCATATCCTGTAGTTTACCTGATAGCGATTGGACCTATTCCGCCAACACCGGCTTCGACGGAGTACACGTCACTTGTCCACGCTTCGATTGTTTCAAGGATTTCTTAAGCGCAACCTTCACCGGCAGGAGACTCTTCCCTCGGCCAACATTCTTCCGTTCACCTCCCACAATGCCCTTGGCTGTCTCGCCTTCAGCAATAGTAATAGCCCTATGGTTACCATTAGCAAGGGTCGGCTTATAGGCTTGAACTTGCACCGCCAAGTTGGGGACCATCGAGACAACCGTTGTTCCCTCGTGCTGAGCTGCTCCCTTATTCGAAACGATCGTCAACGGGACTCGCCCTGCACCGGTCAGCTTTGCACGAGGCAGCGTTGTAACACCCCATTTTTGCCCTAATTTTAAAATCCCTAATTGTAAGAATTCCCAATTGGAAACCCTAGAATTTGGGGGAAAATCAGAATTTAACTTAATCTAAAAAGGGGATCCAATTGAATAAATTAAGAGTTTGGCGGTTAAATTGTTAGGCGGGCAAAACTTTGGACCCTACTTTTGTAATTTACCCATTTGTCTAGGGCAAATACTCTTTGGGTTTTATATGAGTCTGTGCGCCGTCTTCCTTGTTTCTAATAAAATAATATTAAAATACCAAAGCATCAGACCCTTCCCCTACCCTTTTCCGTTGAAACTCCGGCCAAGGGCCTTCATCGCCGATCAAGCATTTCGAGACCACCAGAGCGCTCATCGTCGCTGTGCGAACGAAACCCGATCACCCAGCTTCCGTCCCGCCGCCGTTCTTCGCTGGAAACGAGTTCGAAATCGGGCGTTAAAGCGTACCCTGCCGCCGCCGTTCTTTGTGTGTGCCGTCGCCGTCTTCTGAGTGCACGCCACCTCTGTCTCGGGTTAGGGTGAGTGTTTGGGTCGAGTTTGTTGGGCTTTGGGTTTATCGTTGCCGTTGTGTTGGCCATTCCGACATCAGTGTTGGTTGCGGTCGGTAAGCAGTGGCCGCCGTCGGGTTCGCTGGTGGCGTCGTGGGGGTTGGTGCGCCGCCGGGATCTGGTTAGGGTTTGTGTTGGGTGGCTGTTAGATCTAAACTGAACCGGTGGGGTGTGTTGGACCGGACCGGACGGTTGAGTTGAACCAGACCAGTGGACTGATGCAGGCTGACGTCATCTGACGTCGTTGCTGATGTAGGCTGACGTTAGTGATGACGTCATCCTGGTCAGCGATGACGTCAGCGTTGACTTTTGGTTGACTTTTTCGGCTGAGTCCACTCTAAAGTTTTTCGACGTTCCGGTTCCGTTGCCGCTGTCCGTTTCTTCAAATTCGAACCCGAAATGCTTTATGGATCAAGGTTTTATGTTAAGCTCAGATTTTTGTAAGTGTTGCATCGGAATTTGACTCGGTTGTTTGTGTTCAGGTGACGTGGATTCTGACCACGAGATTTTACCTCCTCCTCCGCCAGGCAGACCTCCGGTGGCACAGTCTTCGAGATCTGCTAGTAAGTTATCTGTTAAGTGTATTTATTCGAATGTGGCATAGTAGGAAGTCTTATATAATGTTCTTGTTTTAGGAGTTGATTCTGTTCGACCTTCCGCTAGAGCTGAGCGTGGGAGACGTCACTATCGACGTTGACTATTTAGCTGCCTAAGGTGTGTTCTCTGTCCGTGCTACATGTATGTGTTGCTTGATTGTGTGATCTGTATGAGAAATGTTTTGTGTTATCTTGTTCGGTTGATTGAGAAATATTTTATGTGTTATTCTGCTCTGTCATTTGATAAATATTGCATGACTCGATTGTATGTCATTCTGCTCTGTTATCTGATAAATAATGTATGACTCGGATGCTATGATCATGTTATGTAACACATATCGGAATCGGATTATTTTGTACATGCATCTTAGTTATTTAACAAGATTGCATTCGGACTCTGAAATCGGATTCCATGTCATATCATTGGGTTGGGATATTGTACGGAGGAAGCTCAGCGACTTCATCATTCGGGTTGAACTTCGCTTCGGATCAGTAGTTCCATCCTTCGGGATGAGTTCTGCTTCGGACATGGTGTTGAGGTGCAGAGTGGTTCAGGGGAACCTTACTCTTCGGACGGTGATGTAGTTGGGTGCATGTCATGTCATGATATCTGTATGCTCTGCTTGTATACTTCGGAATATCTGTAAATTCGTGATATGTTGTTTGACTGTTGGATTGACTTTTGTTATGCACTTTAGAGACACACTGAGCTTTATAGCTGACTCCCCCTTAGTATCTGTTTCAGATTCCAGACTTAGGTTTCGGTACTTGGAGGATCTCGTTCGAACATTATTTGATATTATTTATTAGTACGTTTTGTTCTAGACTTATATTTAATTATTTAAGTACTTTCGGATTCGGTTGTAAAAGTGGACTTTGGACATTTATTGTTTTTGGGGTTTGAACAAACAATTTTAGCATGTTGTTTTACTATGAAACATTTAAGGATATCTTTTATAATTGAATAATAATTTCGGCATAATTTGTTATAACCAATCTTACTTGAGGGGAAAGTTTTCTAAATTGTCAATTTCAAGATGTTATAAACCCTTAGTTCAAAATAGGGGGTTACATTTAGTGGTATCAGAGCCAGGTTACACCCCTCGGCCTGTGAGGCTCGATAAAAAAATTTTGATTTTAAAGTTAAAAAAATGCATGCATAATAAATGTTTTCAGAAATTATGAGATTTTCAGATAAATGTCCGGATTTTAAAAAAAATAATATATGTTTTAATTAAAGTCTCCAAGTACCAATTTTGACTTTAGGACTCTTCTTTTGTAGATAGACTACTATGCCACCCCGTAGGAGTACTAGAGCTACGACCGGCCGAGGTCGAGGCCGTGGACGAGGTCGTACCGATGCTAATACGAGTGACGTTAATCCTCCTGAGCATTCGCCACCACATCAGGAGGACCCACAGCATAAGCAGGCTGAGGAGCAGCATGAGGTTCATACGAGTGGTAAACAGACCGATCACCCTGATCAGCAGACTCAGAGTGACGGTCCCCGTGCAGCCGGTAACAGTGAGACTGCTGGAGTTGATGTTGCTGATGTGCATTTGGAGCTACTTGAGTATCTTCGACAGGGTTCTAGGAGACCCATATCTGCCGAGTTTTTGTCTGCTGGTATGTCGATGTTTGATGGTAAGACGGCTGCAGATCCGGCTGACGCTGAGTATTGGTTGAAGAAACTGCAGCAGTTATTTGATGAGATGGACTACCCTGCTGACAGAAAATTAAGAGCTGTTGTATCTTTATTGAAGGGTGAAGCCCTGAACTGGTGGGAGGCTGAGAAGACCGTTATTTCTGCAAGTCGGATCACTTGGGATCATTTCCGTCAGGCTTTTCGAGACAGATATGTTGGGGCCGAGTATCTAGCCAAGTGTCATGAGGACTTTATAAATCTGAAGCAAAATGACATGACTGTGAATCAGTATGAGATTGAGTTTCTGAGGCTGGTACAGTACGTCCCTGGGTTAGTTACTACAGAGGAAGAGAAGTGCAACAGGTTTCTGAAGGGTCTGCGACCTTCGATCAAGACTGGTGTGTCTTTACATTTGGACAAAGAGTACAAGGCTATTACTTTGCGAGCTAGGACTGCAGAACGCAATGAGGCAGAGTTGAGGCAAGCTGAGTCTCATGGTATGGATCGGGGTAAGAGGCAGTCGACCGCGACAGTTTAGTATAGTCAGGGTAGCCAGACCAGGAAGAGGGCAAGAGATGAGAGTGACTATCAGAGTTATTCCAGAGCCAGACCAGTGACCACTGCTGTTCCGACTTCTAGTGTTGGAGGATCGTCTAGCACGCGGGGGCCACCACTGTGTTCTTTCTGCAAGAAATGGCATTCTGGGGAGTGTAGGAGACATTTCGGGGCTTGTTTTCGAGTTGGGTCTTTTGATCATATTTTCAGAGATTGTCCGCATGCACCTCCGTCAGCTCATATGACGACTCCGTCACAGGCATCAGTACAGACTCCTGCTAGGGGTAGAGGTCGAGGTAGACCCGATTTTACAGGTTCTGCTGGTAGAGGTAGGCCAGCTCAGAGTGGAGGATCAGCTGGATCCGGGGTGAGACAGCCAGGTTTGGTTTATGCTACCAGGAGACATGAGGATCGTGATGAGCCAGATGTTATTGCTGGTACATTTTCTATCCACTCTATTCCGTATTTTGCTTTATTAGATATTGGTTCTACCCATTCATATGTTGCGAGTTCGGTATCTGGGGGACTTGAAATTCCGGTTGAGAATACTGGGAACGCGGTTTCCGTTTATAGTCCAGTGGGTGATCATGTCAAGGTTACCAAGGTGTACAAGAATTGCCCTTTGGAGATTCAAGGGAAAATATTCTCCGCCGATTTGATGGAGCTACCTTTCAGATAGTTCGACCTTATTCTCGGAATGGACTGGTTATCCGCTCATCGAGTCCGTTTGGATTGTGAAAAGAAAAGGGCGACTCTGAAAACCTCAGATGGGTGCGAGGTGATTATGGTTGGAGAGCGTAGAGGTTATATGACCAATGTTGTTTTGGCTCTCAAAGCAGAAAAGATGATTCGACATGGGGCTACTGCCTATCTTGCTTATATTCTTGACTCGAGGCAGTCAGATTCTGGTTTGGATAAGATCCCGGTGGTTAAGGATTTTCTAGATGTTTTTCCGGAGGAATTGCCTGGGGTACCGCCAAAACGTGACGAGGTTGAGTTTGGCATAGATGTATATCCGGGTACAGCTCCTGTCTCTATGGCTCCTTACAGGATGGCTCCGAAAGAGCTTAAAGAATTGAAGATTCAGTTGCAGGAGTTGTTGGATAGGGGTTTCATCCGACCTAGTGTTTCTCCTTGGGGAGCCCCTGTTTTGTTTGTGAAGAAGAAGGATGGATCACTTCGGCTTTGTATTGATTATCGGAAGCTGAACATGCTGACGATCAAGAACAGATACCCACTTCCTCGTATTGATGACTTGTTCGACCAGTTCCGAGGAGCTACAGTATTTTCTAAGATAGACCTAAGATCGGGTTATTACCAACTCAAGGTTAAGGATTCTGATGTGTTCAAGACCGCTTTTCGGACTCGTTATGGTCATTATGAGTTTCTGGTGATGCCATTTGGATTGACTAATGCCCCTGCAGCCTTTATGGATATGATGAACAGGGTGTTTCAACCCTATCTGGACCAGTTCGTGGTGGTTTTCATTGACGACATACTGGTTTATTCTAAATCGGAGGCAGAACATGAGGAACATCTCCGGATTGTCCTACAGACTTTGCGTGAGAAGTAGTTGTACGCAAAGTTCAGTAAATGTGAATTCTGGTTGACCGAGGTTACCTTCTTGGGACACGTGGTTTCTGCTAATGGTATTCAGGTTGATCCAAAGAAGATTGAGGCTATTTTGGGTTGGAAGCAACCCAAGAATGTTCCTGAGATTCGAAGCTTCTTGGGCTTAGCTGGCTATTATCAGAGGTTTGTGGAAGGTTTCTCAATTATTGCAGCTCCACTGACCAAACTTCTGAGGAAGGATATTCCTTTTGTCTGGACTGAGGCTCAGCAGACCAGTTTTGAGAAACTTAAGACCGTGTTGACTGAAGCACCGGTTCTGATTCAGCCTGCGCATGGGAAGGCCTATACGGTATACAATGATGCCTCTCACACAGGATTGGGATGTGTTCTGATGCAGGAGGGGAAGGTAATGGCCTATGCATCTCGTCAGTTGAAAGTGCATGAGTGTAACTACCCTACCCATGATTTGGAGCTTGCTGCTGTGATCTTTGCTCTGAAAATCTGGAGACACTATCTCTACGGAGAGAAGTGCTATATATTCACCGATCACAAGAGTTTAAAATACCTTCTTACGCAGAAAGAGTTGAATCTAAAACAACGTTGCTGGTTGGAGCTTCTTAAGGATTATGACTGCGAGATAGAGTATCACCCGGGAAATGCGAACGTGGTTGCCGACGCCTTGAGTCGTAATGCTATCTCAGATTTGAGGACCTTGTTTGCTCGGATGAGTTTGTTTGAGGATGGTAGTCTGATGGCAGAACTTCGGGTCATTCTTACGCTGATATCTGATATTCGAGCTGAGCAGCCTACGGATCCGTTTCTTATGCATCGTATCAGAGAGGTTTCTGAGGGTACATCTGTGGATTATACTATTGATCAGGATGGTGTTTTGTGTTTCTGAGGCCGGTACTGTATTCCGAGGAAATCTGGGTTGAAACAGGTTATTCTTCGCGAGGCACATGATAGCCCCTATTCTATGCATCCTGGTGGTGATAAGATGTATAAAAACCTTCGTCAGAGGTATTGGTGGAAGGGTCTTAAGCGGGATGTTGTCGGGTTTGTGTCTAAGTGTATGACTTGTCAGAGAGTCAAGGCAGAGCATCAGCGTCCATCTGGGTTGCTTCAGCACATCGAGATTCCTCAGTGGAAGTGGGAGCGTGTGACTATGGATTTTGTCAGTGGTCTTCCGAAGACTCCGTCCAAGAAGGACTCCGTCTGGGTTATAGTGGACCGTTTGACTAAGTCTGCTCATTTCATTCTGGTTCGAGTCAACTATCCTTTGAATAAGTTGGCTCGACTCTATATTTCTGAGATCGTTCGACTTCATGGGGTACCGCTATCAATTATTTCTGATCGTGATCCGAGGTTTACAGCGAAGTTCTGGAAGGCACTTCATTCTGCTTTAGGTACCCGGTTGAATTTCAGTACATCTTATCATCCGCAGACTGACGGGCAGTCCGAGCGTGTGATTCAGATTCTTGAGGACATGTTGAGAGGTTGTGTTCTCGATTACAGTGGTAGTTGGGAGGATTTCTTGCCGCTCGCAGAGTTTGCATATAATAACAGCTACCAGACCAGTATCAAAATGGCACCGTATGAAGCTCTGTATGGGCGTAGGTGTAGGTCACCGATTGGATGGACTGAACTTAATGAGCATAGACTGTTGGGACCAAACCTAGTCCGTGAGGCCGAGCAGACAGTCAGATTGATTCGAGACCGGCTTAAGGTTGCTTTTGACAGACAGAAGTCCTATGTTGACTTGAGACGTCGAGATCTTGAGTTTGAGGTCGATGATGAGGTTTTCTTGAAAGTATCTCCTTGGAGGAAGGTACTTCGGTTTGGTCGGAAGGGTAAGCTGAGTCCTCGTTATATTGGTCCTTATCAGATTCTTCGTCGGGTTGGACCTGTTGCTTATCAGCTCGAGTTACCACCAGAGCTTCAGCGTATTCATGATGTTTTCCATGTTTCTGTGTTGAGACGCTATCATGCTGATCCGTCTCATGTTTTACCTGTGGAGGAGATTGAGATTTGTCCTGATTTACGCTTTGAGGATGAGCCTATAGAGATTCTTGCTCAAGATAAGAAAGTTCTCAGAAGAAAGACCATTAAGATGGTCAAAGTCTTGTGGCGTGGTCGCAGTCATGATGAGGCTACCTGGGAACCCAAAGCTGTCATCAAAGCTCAGTATCCGCATTTGTTTGCTCAAGGTAAATTTCGAGGCCGAAATTTCTTTTTACGGGGGGAGAGTTGTAACACCCCATTTTTGCCTTAATTTTAAAATCCCTAATTGTGAGAATTCCCAATTGGAAACCCTAGAATTTGGGGGAAAATCGGAATTTAACCTAATCTAAAAAGGGGATCCAATTGAATAAATTAAGAGTTTGGCGGTTAAATTGTTAGGCGGGCAAAACTTTGGACCCTCCTTTTGTAATTTGCCCATTTGTCTAGGGCAAATACTCTTTGGGTTTTATATGAGTCTGTGCGCCGTCTTCCTTGTTTCTAATAAAATAATATTAAAATACCAAAGCATCAGACCCTTCCCCTACCCTTTTCCGTTGAAACTCCGGCCAAGGGGCCTTCATCGCCGATCAAGCATTTCGAGACCACCAGAGCGCTCATCGTCGCTGTGCGAACGAAACCCGATCACCCAGCTTCCGTCCCGCCGCCGTTCTTCGCTGGAAACGGGTACGAAATCGGGCGTTAAAGCGTACCCTGCCGCCGCCGTTCTTTGTGTGTGCCGCCGCCGTCTTCTAAGTGCACGCCACCTCCGTCTCGGGTTAGGGTGAGTGTTTGGGTCGAGTTTGTTGGGCTTTGGGTTTATCGTTGCCGTTGTGTTGGCCGTTCCGACATCAGTGTTGGTTGCGGTCGGTAAGCAGTGGCCGCCGTCGGGTTCGCTGGTGGAGTCGTGGGGGTTGGTGCACCGCCGGGATCTGGTTAGGGTTTGTGTTGGGTGACTGTTAGATCTGAACTGAACCGGTGGGGTGTGTTGGACCGGACCAGACGGTTGAGTTGAACCAGACCAGTGGACTGATGCAGGCTGACGTCATCTGACGTCGTTGCTGATGTAGGCTGACGTCAGCGATGACGTCATCCTGATCAGCGATAACGTCAGCGTTAACTTTTGGTTGACTTTTTCGGCTGAGTCCACTCTAAAGTTTTTCGACGTTCCGGTTCCGTTGCCGCTGTCCGTTTCTTCAAATTCGAACCCGAAATGCTTTATGGATCAAGTTCTCATGTTAAGCTCAGATTTTTGTAAGTGTTGCATCGGAATTTGACTCGGTTGTTTGTGTTCAGGTGACGTGGATTCTGACCACGAGATTTTACCTCCTCCTCCGCCAGGCAGACCTCCGGTGGCACAGTCTTCGAGATCTGCTAGTAAGTTATCTGTTAAGCGTATTTATTCGAATGTGGCATAGTAGGAAGTCTTATATAGTGTTCTTGTTTTAGGAGTTGATTCTGTTCGACCTTCCGCTAGAGCTGAGCGTGGGAGACGTCACTATCGACGTTGACTATTTAGCTGCCTAAGGTGTGTTCTCTGTCCGTGCTACATGTATGTGTTGCTTGATTGTGTGATCTGTATGAGAAATGTTTTGTGTTATCTTGTTCGGTTGATTGAGAAATATTTTATGTGTTATTCTGCTCTGTCATTTGATAAATATTGCATGACTCGATTGTATGTCATTCTGCTCTGTTATCTGATAAATAATGTATGACTCGGATGCTATGATCATGTTATGTAACACATATCGGAATCGGATTATTTTGTACATGCATCTTAGTTATTTAACAAGATTGCATTCGGACTCTGAAATCGGATTACATGTCATATTATTGGGTTGGGATATTATACGGAGGAAGCTCAGCGACTTCATCCTTTGGGTTGAACTTCGCTTCGGATCAGTAGTTCCATCCTTCGGGATGAGTTCTGCTTCGGACATGGTGTTGAGGTGCAGAGTGGTTCAGGGGAATCTTACTCTTCGGACGGTGATGTAGTTGGGTGCATGTCATGTCATGATATCTGTATTCTCTGCTTGTATACTTCGGAATATCTGTAAATTCGTGATATGTTGTTTGACTGTTGGATTGACTTTTGTTATGCACTTTAGAGACACACTGAGCTTTATAGCTGACTCCCCCTTAGTATCTGTTTCAGATTCCAGACTTAGGTTTCGGTACTTGGAGGATCTCGTTCGAACATTATTTGATATTATTTATCAGTACGTTTTGTTCTAGACTTATATTTAATTATTTAAGTACTTTCGGATTCGGTTGTAAAAGTGGACTTTGGACATTTATTGTTTTTGGGGTTTGAACAAACAATTTTAGCATGTTGTTTTACTATGAAACATTTAAGGATGTCTTTTATAATTGAATAATAATTTCGGCATAATTTGTTATAACCAATCTTACTTGAGGGGAAAGTTTTCTAAATTGTCAATTTCAAGATGTTATAAACCCTTAGGTCAAAATAGGGGGTTACAAGCGTGCTCCCCTTTCCATTTCCAGCAACACTCTCTTCCACTGCATTAACAACGCCCTTTCCATAGGGTCGCTGCTCAGAATTCCCAGCAGCATGCTTCACTACGCGTTGCCTCTGCTGTATATCAGAATTAACCCTCTCTTTGTCACTGCCAACTTCACCACCTAACACTGTGAATCGAGAACCCCCGGAACCATGTCTACCAGCCGCATGCTACTGCCCCACCACCTTTCGTGGCCTCCGTTTCCTAGCATCTACCACCATCCATGGTTCATATAAGCTATCCGAACCAGCCTCCGGTTCCGTTACCCCCTCACTCGTCTGTTCCATCACCACATGCCCTTTGTCCGACTCCTCACCTATACTTGTACCACACCCATCCGACGAGTGCCCATAGATCCCGCATTTAAAGCAAATTTGATGCAGCCCCTCGTATTCGAGCTTCTATGTAAATCCATCAATACCAATACATGGTAGTAATGGCTTATTCAAATCCACCAACACCGCAAGTCTAGCAAACTTGCCCCTTTTACCCGCCGTCGTATTATAATCGATACGAATAATAGTTCCTATAATACTACCAATCAACTTAAACAACGCTTTAGTATAGTACATATATGGGAGGCCAGTGAGGCGTATCCAAACCACAACTTGCGATGGATGCTTCTGCGACGTCGAAAAAGATCGCAACCATGGTTGCACTGTTAAGTAACTACCAAATAACGTTCACGGACCAACCGAAAGAACCCTAGTGTAGTTCTCATTCGATTCAAAGTTCACTAAGAAGTAATTGTTATAGAGATCCACAACTTGATAGTCGCCAGTTGGTGCCCAAAGGCCAGGAATGCGAGTTAATAGCGTTTTGTATCCAATAGTTCACCAAAGAAGTCGGACAATCACAGCTCGCCTCATACTTTCGTCAATCGATGCATGAACTCACTCTGAGAACCTTATTTTTGGAAACGAGCCACTGCGATCAATCGAAAAATCATTATCTAAAACTTGGATTCCATCCGTGGCCACACCGGACTTGTGTTTACCACCGGAACTGCCAGACCGCGCCACCATATCAGCGTATAATCCTCTGCTCGGACCAGACGTGTCTGCAACCGTCCTACCTCCATCCACAGTTGCCATCGGCTTCCCAACAGACTTTAGGGCATCCCTCTCATCACCACCAAGCTCAATATTATCAGAGACGACCACCTCCATAGGCGCCGCCTGCTCTCCACGCAACTCTCCCCGCAACGGTTGTGGTTCAGGGCTAACAGTAGGAAGTGGGACAACCGCCGGTGGCCCTCCTCCCGGCGGCTGGCCGCCTGAAAAGGTAAAACACCCTATGCTAGGGTTTTCCCGTTAGGTTTCTTAGTGTCCGAAGAAATAGGAGCAGTCATTATTTTCAACCAGTTATGATTTGATTTTGTTTTCTTTTGAGCAAATGTCATAATATAAATATTTTTAGTCACTAGGTTAATTAGTGGATATTTTTTTGAATTGTAAAAGAAACAATATGTTAAATAACTAAGGGGATTGAACAACACCCCTCGCTCAAGAAACTATCTAAAACAGACAAAAGGGTTTTAATTTTAATTTACACATGTTTGACTTTTTGAGAAATAAACTTACTTTTAGTGAAAATAGTAAAGAATTTTAAAAGATTTTAGGGAAAACCACTCCAGTGACCACCGAAGTAATTGGGGATGTCTATTTGAACAACCGGACTATAAAAAATGCCAATCATACCACAAAACTTATTAAATCAACCTATTTTAACCATCGCCGTTAAAAAGTTAACGGATGGGTGACAGAAGTGCCACGTGGCAGTTAACAGGACATTTTAAAATTACATGTTTAGTCCATGTTATTTACTTATTAAATCAATTTGATCCTAATTTTATTTTAATTAAATAAAAATTTAATCAACCAATCAAATGATGACACGTGTCATCACCCAATTGGATTAATTTAATTTAGTTTTAATTTATTTTGTTTAATATTTAATATATTTTTTCCTCCAATCAGGTGGTGACACGTGTCACCATCTGGTTAAAGGAAATTTAAAGAAGAAAACCATAAGGGTGTTATGGTGGTTCGAACCTAGGACCAAGAGGGTTAATCCCAAGCTTTTACCATTGAGCCAAACTGCTCTTAGTGAAATTATTTGCACCTTTTATATACATATCTTATAGTGCAGTAAAAGTTAAGGGAAAAAGAAGTAAAAAATGATATGACTCGAACATAGATTACTTGGGATGTGTATAATCACACAAACATCCGATTTAATTTAAATCTGAAAACTATTAAATATTTGATTTTAAAAAATATTCGATTTAAAAGAAAAGAAATTCGATTTAAAATATTCAAATATTTAAATACGAAGGAGAAAAATTACGAAAAAGAAAAAATATTCGAATATTTTACATTAAATTTATTTTTAGATATTCGATTTAAATATGAAAAAAGGAAAAATATTCGAATATTTTAAATCAAATTTCTTTTCTTTTAAATCTAATATTTAATAGTTTTCAGATTTAAATTAAATCGGATGCTTGTGTGATTATACATATCCCAAGTAATCTATGTTCGAGTTGTATTTCAACTATTTTTACTTCTTTTTTCCCTAACTTTTACTGCACTATAAGATATGTATATAAAAGGTGCAAATAATTTCACTAAGAGCAGTTTGGCTCAATCGTAAAAGCTTGGGGATTAACCCTTTTAGTCCCAGGTTCTAACCACCATAATGCCCTCTTGTTTTCTTCTTTTTCCCCTAACTTTTACTACACTATAAGAAATGTATATAAAAGGTGTAAATAATATCACTAAGAGCAGTTTGGTTCAATAGTATATTTATTAAAAAATCAATAAAAATATTTTATGTTTCGTGGTGTGTTTGTGCTATCTCATGTAATCAAGAAATTATATTACGGGTCATTCCTATTACGTCATTAATGAGACCAACCAATAAAATGCATTAATTTCATTAATTTTTCTATCTCATCTTTTTATTAATGAAATTAATACATTTTATTGGTTGGTCTCATTAATGATGTAATAGGAATGACCCATAATATAATTTCTCCTCGCAATCCCATATTTTATGTATTTATTATAATAATTTGTTTTTTGAATAATTGCATTGGGTGTACTTAGCTACTACAACGTGTCACTCACTCTATATCATGGTTAGTAGAAAGGGCCTAATTAAAATTTCTAAAATATTTGAGGAGTATAAATTAAATTTCCCCAAACCTCGGGGGTGTCAAGGCTCCCTTAGGCTCCATGGGTGATCCACCTCTGATCACATCTTTGCTTCTCTTTTATTTTATTTTTCTAGTTTTTAGTAAGAATAAATGTCTTTGTGGCATATTTTTAAACTTCTTTTTCAGTCGTTTGATCGTTCTTATTTTTTCTCATTATTGAATTTGACGTCATCTAAACTAATAAAGATGATGCTTATTTCTTTTCATGTCGATCTTCCCTAGGACTGAATTTGGATACACGTTCACAATCATCGTTTTTTGTTCCCGATTAAGTTGTGTTAATGCCCGTTTTGTCAGTGTGCCTTTAGTGTTATATGCATTTTTAATGTTACTGTTGTTATTTTTATCTTTCATTGTTGATTATTGGTGTTGTTCGTATCTATTTTTTGTTTGAGTCTTTTGATTGTGTCTTTAATATTTTTTGTATGATTTCAAGTGACTAGTTTTTTTGTTTCAATGGTTATAGGAAATATCCAAAATATGTATTTAGGTTACATTTATAATTGTAAACCATCACTGTAATTTTGCATATTTCCTCTTTTTAATAAAACAATATGCGCATCTTGTTTAATTACAATATGTTTTTTTTCAAAGTTTAGAGAGTTTTCTTTGGCTCAATTGCCTCTTGTTCTTTCTATTCGATTTAGCCGTCGGCGGCGACACCAATCTCGGTGCTGGTTGTTGACCGTCAGTAATCTTTGTTATATTATATTATATTTTACTCTTTTTTTTTCTAGATTTCAATAAGAATAATTCTGCCTTTATGGCACATCTTCTGTTGCCTTGTGGCACGTTATCCTCTGCCTTTTGGCACATTTTTTCTCTTAGTTTTTATTTTCTTAGGGTTGGATTTGACATCGCCTCGACTGATCAAGATAACGCTTATTTGGTTATCCTGTTAATCTTCCCTGCTTTAGACACTTGGGTTTGATTTGGATACACAGTTTACGTTCGTGGGTAGTCTTCTCACGACGCTCAGCTCTAATTTGCGGTTGTCGGTGGTCTTTCAATAGTTTGATCCCCTTTATGGTTTATTTGCTGATGCAGTCAGATCTATTCACATCTATGTTTTGTTCCAGTCTTTTGGTTGGGTTTAACCTTTTCCATATATGGTCATTGTATGATCTCAAGTGGCTAGTTTATTGTGTTATTGGTTAGAGAAAAATGTCTAAATTATGTGTTTTGTATACGATTGTGATCGTAATCCCTCATTGTAATTCTAGATATTTCCTTTTAATAAAACTAGTGACTTTCTATAAAAAAAATTATATGCTTCTATAGAAAATAATATTCATTGTAAAATTGAAGAGTGTAATTACACTAATTCTCACCTTCCATGAAATTTGAAGAGTTTAAGTTGGGAATGTTAGTTACACCCGATTCAATAGGGCCTACAAATTACGATAGTTGTCCAAATACATTATAACTGTGTAACCATACTCTGATCCAATTATACGACGACTTTCCAAATACATTTTTAATGTATTATTTCTCTACATTTTTATGTTATTTTTATAAGAAAAATATTTTTTGATACACAGATTGTGTAACTTTTAGTTTACATAAGTCATTAATTTTAGGGTTTAAAATTTATGGTTTATGTTTAGAAAATAGGTTTAGAATTTTATGATTTATGATTTCAGATTTTAAGATTTAAACTCAAGATATATAGATTTATACCAACAACTAGTTGGTCTAGAGATGCTAGCTAGGTCCCTCCCTTAAGCAAAGTCAGGGATTTAAGATCTGGCATTATCAATAGAGAAAACTAGATTAGAAGGGTCTCCCCATAATGAACTTATACAGAACCTGATTCGGACTAATCGGTTAATAAGGTGTATATTAGTGTTCAAACTTGAAAAATATGTAGGTTTATATAAAATAATTTACATCCAATTTGAATAACAACAAAATCAAGTAGATAAACCATTTTCAGTTGAATAGATAGATTTGAGCAATCTTTGTTTACCAAACTACTTTAGAGAAAGAACTCCTATCAAGGCGGGAAACAAAATGTTACATCGAAAATTGTCACGATGTACATAATAACAACCTTAATTGGATGGAAAATGTAAATTTTAATGAAACATATTTTTTTTCATTATTCACATTAAGCAAAGCCTTCACCGCTTTAAGGCAAAGTAGGATGAGAGAGGGGAAATGTTACATTTGGATAGCCGACTACCACTCTGCAATATCAATTTCTTTTGGTAGAAAGGTATTATTATATTCATAAATAATTATATACTGAGAATATTAGTTAAAAATTTTCTAAACTTAAATGGAGGAAAAAAATACTCATACTAATAAAATACATCTAACGTTCAATGGGAACACTTGACAAAATAACAACAAACAAAAGAACACTAACATATGCACAGAATCCGCAACTAACAACGAGCTAAGCTAAACCGGTGATACCATTTGAAAAACCATCTCCAAACAATCCCAACTCACACTCTTAGCTAATGCATCAGCTACCTTATTACTTTCACGTCTCGCATATTGAATTCTCACGAGCCAGCGTCTACCCTGAAGTTCATCCAAGTACCATTTAAGGTCATGGTACCTTTTGAAATCTTCCTTCAAAACCTTAATAGCCTCCAAACTATCCAACTCAAGAATAACCTGGCGATGCCCTGACTCTCATGCATAAAGCAACCCATAATATGCTCCCCACAACTCGGCATCAAGGACTGAACATATGCCAAGGAATTTTATATACCTAAAGCACCAATCCCCATCACTACTCCGACCAACACTGTCACATGACGCATAGCCATCCATGGCCCTATAAGCCCCTTCCGTATTAACCTTCAACCACTGCTGCTCAGGGGGAGACCAACGATCAGCACTGCTCAAAGTACCTGCACCAATAGTATGTGCAAGATCACTGCCTCTGCTCGATGCTCATGCACAGACAGAGTGCGCACGACTGCACCCATTGCTCGACGCACCAACCCGACCTGCACCAACAACTTGCGTAACATCGCTACTACATGACCTGCCCAATGTTGCCGAAATCGATTGAACCTCCAAGACGCGCAACACCAAATTAGCGTTAATCGAATTCACAACCAGTCTCTTTGTACTCTCGAGTATGCTTCCTTAACCCTCAATTGGATTATCAAAGGTATGAGCATTCCTATTGAGCCACAAATTCCATAAAGTATAGTCAAACACCAGATCCCAATGCTTACCATTACACGCAAATGACATTAATTCGGATAGATTAACCCGAATCCAATCATGCAAATCCATGGAAAAAAAAATTATCCAATTTAGCGGGTTGAACCAACTTAGTCCATAGCTGAATCACCGACAAACAATGTCGAAACACATGCTCAACATTCTCAGTCACATTCCCACACAGTAAGCATCGACTACACGTGGTAAACTGATGCTTACAACGTTCCATATTAGTCATTAACTTTCGACAACACACAAGCTAAAGAAAGGACTTAACCCGAGGTAATCCGTGAAACCTATAAATCGTAGACCACATCGGATTCGAAGGACTATCAATGCTCCCAACCTGCAACATGAAAGCTGACTTTATCGTGAAACAATGACCGCGACCACCTCGCCAACCTATGGTGTCGCAGACAACTCGAGGATCTGACCCCTTAACCACGATAAGCCCCAACAAAATCTCCTACGGAAGTAGATGCTCAAGCCAACTCCATTTCCATTACCCTATATGGTCCACCATATTGGCAACAAACGCATGACCGACCGTCGATGCCATACCTGGAGCAACATAGTCAACCAATAGCCCGACATCATCAAGCCATGGATTACGTCAAAAGTCTGTCTGATGACCTGACCCAACCGACCAAATAATATTAGATCGAACAAGACCTTAAATCGTACTCAATCCCATCCAAAGGTGAGAACAACTAGTATTACACAAAGATACCGAGATCCTATCACCACACTTGTACTTCGCTCGTATAAACCGTACCCAAAGAGCATCCTTTCAGGCTAGAATATGAAACGCCAACTTCATAAGAAATGCCTCATTAAGAGGTTTCATTGGACAAAATCCCAATCCTTTATGAGAAATAGGTTTACAAACATCGTCCCACTTCACTAAATGCACCCCTCCTCGCTCCGACGTAATACCCTAGATGAACCAACGAATTAACCTTTCTATTGCCATGTAAGTCTTCTTTGGTATGGCTGCAGTTTGCAAAGTATAGATGGGAATCACAACCTACATTATCTTTGCTAAAAGAATTCGACCTGCCAATGATAAACACTTTGCTTTCCACCCACTTAACTTACACTTCATCAAACACACAAGATATTGATATGAAGCCTCAGTGACCCGACGATGTAATAGAAGAACTCCTAAATATCTTCCAAGATCATCAACTTCTTTAAACCTTAACCCATTTGTAATTAACACTCTAGTGCCAATGGGAACATTCTTGAAAAAAACATCATCGTCTTATCAGCACTCACTTTATGCCCTGAAACAGTACAGAACTCGCCCAACACATAACAAATGACTTCCATTTGATCCAACGATGCCTCAGCAAATAGTATCATGCCATCAACGAATAACAAGTGTGAAATCTCCGTATCACTAGAAAAATTCCTGAACGACATCCACAACCCGACTGAAGTAGATACAATAATTGCTTGCGTGAGCCTCTCCATACACATAACAAAAATATATGGGGATAGGGGATCACCATGACAAATCCCCCTGGTCGGGGTGAATGAATCAGTTATGGCCCCGTTCCATAATATCCAAGACGAGACAGTGGACACACATTGCATAATCAAGTGAGTCATGGCCTCTGGAACACCAATATCGCCAAGAGTATTTGCAATAAAATCCCTTCCAAGCCTATCATAAGCTTTCTCCAAATTAATCTTCAACGACATCCATCCTTTACGCCCAATTTTTCGTCACATATAATGAATAGAGTGAAAATAATATTCTTCGTTATCGCATGCCCAGGGATAAAGCTCGACTGATTCTCTGACACCCAAGACGTCATATACAGCTTCATCCAATAACCAAAATTTTAGAGATGACTTTATATATAACAGTGCACAAGGTGATAGGGCGAAAATGACTCATCTTCTCAGGCAATGGTACTTTAGGTAGAAGAACAAGTAGGATCTTATTAATATATGTAGGAATCACTTCATTACTGAACACATGTTTGACGAACCCGCACATAGTCTCACCAACTATATGCCAATTCCGTTGAAAAAAACCAACATTCAATCTATCAACCCGAATGCTTTTGATGCACCCATACTAAAAACTGCCCATTGAATCTCATACGAAGATACCTCAACCAAAAGTTTATCCCTAGTACTCGGTTCCATTACCGGGAAACACCTCCGCATGGCATGGCAGGATCGCGATTCCGGTGAGCTGGTGAGTAAGGCCCTATAGAAATCTGTCGCCAAGCCCTTTAACTCTACACATTCGTACACCATTCACCACCACCTCTTTGGAGTGCATAAATACAGTTGGCACGTCAACGAGCTATCACGGAAGTATGAAAATATTTAGTGTTGCGATCCCCCTGCAACACTCATTGCGAACAAGCCTTTTAACGCCAGAAAGATTTTTCTTGATTCAACACCATCTCCAATTCTATCTTCAATTTGTTAGCCAGCTCCACTAAAGACTCTGAATACCGTCTCATTAACGCTCTATCAATCCCTCTAAGTCGTGCACACAACCTCATCTTTCGCTCGCCAATATGGTCGAACACCTCATGGTTCTAAGTACCTATCCTATCGCATTACCCACATTCTCTGCCCAATCCACATCAGAGGACCAAAGCGAACCTAAAAACTCCTGAAACTGCGGATATGATTGCCACGTCTCAATAAATCTAAAAGTCCGACTCTGATGATCACTCCAATCCTCCCTCAACGAGACTAACAGAGGCCTATAATCCGACCTCAATTTGTCTAGATGAAGAACTTGAGAATCAACAAAAGAAGCAGTCCACATTGAGTTAACAACACACCTGTCAAGATGCTGACACAAATTACCTCGCGACCGAGTGAAAGGTGGACCCCTAAAACCCATATCCGTCAGCCCCTAAGTGAAGAGAAAATCATAAAACAATCAGCTCCCACAATTCCTAACACAGGCTTCGCCAGTTCACTCATTATCATATACCAGAACATTGAAATCACCCCTACCAACCACAGAACAGAATTACCCAGATTGAGAGCTGCAAGTTATAGCCACAGAAGCTTCCGTCGTGAACTATTTGGGCTCACATAGACTTTCATAAGCTCAAATGAACCACCCCATCACTTACACTAACTCGAGCATGCACAAACTGATTGGAAAGCTTACGAATCTCCACCTTCGCGTTATCATTCCATAACAACCAAATACCACCACTAAAACTATGTGATTTAACTCGAAAAGACTGAGAAAACCCAAGCCGCGATATAACTCTATCATCAATACGCCCACTGATGCATGGTTCAAATAACACCACTATAGTAGGACGATATTCACGAACAAAAGAACGAAGATGGCCGCGAAACTCCAATCTAGCGACACCCTAGCAATTCCATAACATGATCTTCATCATAAAATAACAAAACGAAAAAAATACAAACCTTATTGGTCGTCAGCGAAAACTGCACCCTTGGGCAGAACCTTCGGAGAATCCGATAAATAAAACTCCTCACCATCGATTGAGTAGACCATAGGGGATGCAACTCCAGAAAGTTCCAGACGGTGACTGCTACCAAGACCAACCCAGTCGCAACAACATCCAGTTCTGTCGTTAATTGACTCACCAAATCTGACACTGAGATATGACCACTAATACGCGAATCTTACGGATGCCTAACTTGTAAACCCCTCCGATAAATCTCTGTCTTTCCTTTACCAACTACTACTATCCCCCGATTTCCTTTGGCGCCACTGGCTATTCCATTCTCCATTATAGTAATATTCTGATGCTCTCCAACTCTCGTGTTGGTCGTATGTTCAAGAACCTGAACATCCAACGTGCCCCCTAGCAGAACCACCTCAGTCGTGATGCTCCCTTTCCTAGCCTTACTCTTTTTATCCGAGTTAGAAGCCTTATACGCCTCATTCTTCCTAACCTTCTGCAACTTTTCCTTGCCAACATCCTTAACTTGCTTAATCGAAGCATCGGCTACATCAACAACATGTCCCAAAGGCTCACGAGCAATACCATACGACGACCGCTCATAAGAAGCACCATGCGCAACACCACCAACACTTTTCTTCACATCCAAACTCATAAACTTCGACCCAAAAACCACCTTTCTAAACCTGAGGAACATCTGTCCGATTATGTCCCCCCCTACATCGACGATTCAAGACCACCATCCATGGCCCAAACAAATTGGACTCTGATACATCCTTTCTACTGGTACCCCAACGACAGTCGTAGTCGAAGCATTCACCCCCACATCCTTCTGATCACGCGAAGAAGCACCACATGTCTCTTTAGAATGCCCATAGATACCGCATTCAAAACAAATTTATTGTAAACCCTCAGATTCAATCGTTTGAACCCTTCCATCAATCATAATACATGATAGCAATGGTTTATTAAGATCGATAAGGATCGTCAAACTTGCGAATCGACCCTTACCGCCAATATCAGTATTATAATCAATGCGGACAACCCGTCCAAGGAATGCAACAATATGATGAAACACAGTCTTGGTATAATATCTATACGACAGACCAGATAATCTTACACACACAATCACTTGTGTATGATACTTTTCAGTAGTAGTAAAACCAGGACTCTATGGTTGCACTGCCAAGTAGCTCCCATAGATGGTCCACGATCCCTCTGTCAACACCTTGGTATAATCACTAGCATCCGAGAATCGCACCAAGAAATAATTATTATCGAGATCGATAACATGTAACTCTCCCACATGTTTTCATAGAGCATGTACCCGATTGACTAAAGCTCTATACACTACCGTTCTTCCCAAAAGCCGGACAATAATAGCGTTACACATATTACTATCAATTTGATCATGTAGTATATTCGAGAAACGGATAGATGGATTATTCCCATTACGATCCATAATAATATCCTTCGCAAGTATCGTAACTTCATCTTTAAGAAAACCCAAATTTTCCCCTCCCTTTTCCTTCGAATGAGCCACTTTACTTGCATAAAAAGGTACCGCACCCCCTGTCGGAGCTGCCACCTCAGACCCAGCCGCACTTTTCTCTGGCTCCCCAGCAACCGTACCCTGTCCAATGGGGGTGTTCAAATCCGGGTACCCGAAAAACCGGGTACCCGGACCTTCGGGTATTAAGTTTGCCGGCCCGTGTCTCGACCCGTAAATACCGGGTACCCGGTTTTATTTTTTGTTGATTTTTTATTTATTTTAAAATTAAAAAAAAAACTTAAAAGTTTATAACACATGATTCAAACAAAAAAAAATAATAATGATTTGAAGTATATAACCATAAGAAAGACATTAAAAATATTAATCTCGGTCGTGATTTTTTTTAATCTCATATTTTTTAAAGAAACCTACTAATGCATAAATGCAACAGAGAAACTTTGTTATTTGTTTCATATCGAATCTTACATATTCACAAATTAATATTTTTTTGTTGAAAAATTTAAAACATGAAATCATATAATACAAATATATAATGAATTTAGATATTTAAATATAGTTCTAAAGTAAAAATATTAATTAATCTAATAAAATAAAAAATAGGAACCGGGTACCCGGAAAAATCATACCCGAGTAAAAAAAAAAATTTCGGGTACATACTCGCTTATTTGTGTTCGGGTAGTCGGGTCGGGGAGTTCGGGTCGGGTAATTTTGAATCCAACAACCTCCACCCCAACATCAACATCCATCGCGACCCCATCTACCCCATGTTCAACCAACTCATCATTCCTCCCCTTCTTCGGCTCTCGCATCCATCCAACAGAGTCAGAGACGCTAACCTCTCCCTGGCCGAATCACCAGAGATCACTGGTACAACAGCCGGCGGCCGCCCACCAGGGTTATCATAGCTGCAGCCCTGGAGCGATCCAGTAGGAATACTCTCGACATACATTAGGGTTTTCTTATTATTTTTGTTTAACCACCCTTTTAATCTCTTCTTAACATAAATGTAATGCAATATCTATTCTTTTAAAATTAGGGATGGACCGAGGCGAGATTGGAAGGGACAGTCGTCCCCCTAAAAGTTTAAAATTCGTACATGATTTAGATTTTTTAAATTATTTTTATTGAATATCTATTTTTACCCCTAAAATTTTATAGCTTCGTCCTCCTAACATAAAATCCAAGGTCGGTCTATGTATGCAATCATTACATAACTTCTACAGTGATACTTGGCCGATGGTTGTGCATTAGTATTTGCATGGATCCGGGGGTCAAAACAGTCTAAACCAAATCTTCCATTGAAAAAAGTTGGAACTTCACTTTATTTTGTATGAGGTTCCCTCCCCCTTTCTTTTTACCCTTTGCTTTTCCTTTGCTCATGATTATAGTTGTCCACCACTATAACTTCTACCCTCCAACCCCCCATTTGTGTTCTTAATAACATAGTTTTCAAAACTCTTCTTCCTCTTCACTGCTGACACGGGCGAGATCAGACAAGTGAAGTAATGGGCGGATTCGTTTTCATGTTTGGTCAGACAGAATTGATGTTCTTCTGCAGCATTCTCTGTAAGTATGCTGCCTTACAGTTTACATTCTCATTTTTCTCATCTTTGAAACTCGAAAGAAACACAGCAATTAGTTAAATCCTCAGCTTTGCCAATGATCCAAGATGCAACTTCAGCTTAGTTTCTGTAATTTCATTGCCAACTGCAGCATCATGTTTTCAGCTGTGTAACTTGTATTTCATTATCCATGAATTCAAAGAGGAGAGCAAAAAGATAAAGAGCTTAATTCCACACCAAAACCAAAACACATCTTCACTCAAATCATATCCAGTTCCATTACATTAGAAATCAGAATAGAAAAGCACAAAAGTAAAACTTATTCTATACCCTCTGACTCTGCACACCCAAAAACATCAAGGGGGTTAATCCTCATTTTCTGTTTCCTTTTTTTTTTTTACTTCATCTGTTCTTTATCATATGTAGGCAACTCGCCAATGTATTACTTACACTCATAAGGATTTTATATAGTAGGTTCTGTACAAGATTACAAATCAAGAACAAAAAATGGAGCTGAAAGATGCAATGAAAGTTACCCGAAACCGCTCGGGTGAGATGAAAAACAAAAGAATTGACACACACTAACAAGCACACACTGGTTTTAATGTGAGTATTAAGGTAGTACTCTCTAGGAAATTAGAGGGAAAAATTGAAACTCATGACATCTTACTGGATGTGTCTGAGAAGCTAGAATGCACCAAAACATTCTAAGCAAGGTTGCTAGGTATGCAGATCATTAAAGGCCTTGTAAAATTCTAGACCAAGATGGCTGCAATTCTTGGACAAAAAAAGGATGAAAACTCAAAATGAGCTATGTTGCTCATGGGAGTAAATGATGAGATATGTGGACTATAGACTGATATGATTTCGGTATATAAGAGAAGATCATAGGTTTTTTAGAGGCTATGGAGAAGGGCTCGTTTGCAAGGTGGTGACTGTGACAGATTATTTGCTGGATTAGGAGAAGGGGACTCCATTCCAAGTGTCTTAAGTAGGAAGTTCCTTTCCTGAAAAAGAAACAAAATCACAGTGGTCAGTATGTATTGTAGTTTGAGATAGCATGCTTATATGCACGTGTATGCTTTCATGCCTAGGTTGGATTATAGAAAAGAACAATACATGTAAAAATGGTGCACTCAATACACCGAGCTTCGCTTGCTCATGTTTTCAGGGTAAAAGAATCTAAAATACAACAGTAAGAGATTGAAACAAAGCCAAAATCAGTATTACCACTTGAGCATTAACAAGATCCTAAAACATATTTTTTGAAGTAAAAAGTTCCAGTTGCAAAACTCTTTCCTTTACTTGGAAAAACTACGATCCAGGCTATAACTTGTATGAAGTATGATTCGGTTACCTTTTTCTTTTCATTTTATAACTATCAAGGAGCACTAATGCACTATGGTCAAATCTTACTTAGGCAATGAACAAGATCTTCCCTTAGTTTGCATTTTTCTTAGAACTTAGACCATTGTCTATAGAGGATGACATCTAGGCAATAATCTCAGAAATTTTGAAGTATAAAAAACTCATCAGACAATTAAATTTTAATGATTAGTTAATTGGTTGTTGCATCCTTTAACTGCATAATCTCACAACTCTACTAAAACTACCGATGGAATCATGGTATTGATAATGATAATAAGAGCTACTAAGTACTACCTGATACAGCAAATTCTACTGATACTACAGCTCCTACTATTAAATGGAACTATAGTTGGTATACTAAACAGTTCAAGATAACATACACTTTCTGAAAATTTTGGGCTGGGAATTCCTGCAGCTAGGGATCTGAAAAGTGGGTTAACTTGAACTGGGGAACTGAACTCTGCGCTTGATGAGGTAGAAGCAACTATAATGTTTGTTTGGTCATCAGAGGATGAGATTATCCCAACTGTTGCAACATAAACACATTTCGTTAGAAACATCATTTAAGCTTATTTAACCATTGTATGGTGATAAACAAGGGATTCCTGGGCCATTGTACCAGAGATAGAATTTCATTACCATGATCTGTGTTTGCGCTGGAAAGATCCCTTTTTCCCTCCTCAGTCCTGCAATTCTGCTCTCCAATATGATTTGACATTATATCTGGGTGCAGTGCATCTATTTTCGATTGAGCTTTTTCTCCACTTTCCCCAGCAGGATGAGGCATCAGTGTTGACCCTGTGCTATATTCAGAGCTGGATGGAGACACCTCATAGAGATCAGGTTGCCTACAAAATATCAATCATCAATTAGTATTGCGGAAGGAGACTTACTAAATCTGAACTTTAAGTCAACTGATTTATCTGTTACCTCCAACACGGTTGACTTCCCTCGTTACTACTCCTTAAGTCCTCTAGCAAGTCTTTGAAATCTTCAATTTGAAAATCAATATCAGAGATTGTATATCTCAAGGTGTCATTTTCTTTACTCTGATTCAAAAAATCTTGGAGGACCTGATTATACATTTATTAGGAATAAGGTTAGGGACATACAATGCATATATATTGGACTATATAAGCCCCACAATATTTAAAATTTAGCAATATTAAGAAGCTACATGTTGATAGTATTGGATGTTTAATTGTTGGTAAACCAAAAACAATGTAGAAACTAAAATTATATCTCACCTTCCAAGCATTTTCCAGACACTGTTCTGTATTGTCTGTATTAACCTTCAATGCGAGTGAGCTGAGTAGCTCTGCTTGCTGCATCAAAGCAGATATCTTAGGATCATCCTTTCTGAGAAAGGTTCCTTGAGTTCTATAATTTTGAGCTGCGAATGAAGAAACGAGAAAAAGAATGTTAGTGTTATATTATGAAGAATACAAACTAATAGAAGACTGAATACACAGTTTTGGCTAAACTGAAAAATGATTTAACTATTGTTAAAACCATCTCTGCAGGTTATTTACCATCATTAGAGACCTCCTTGACCTTGTTGACTTGAGACTGCACCACCAAGTTATTAGCATTGTGGATATTTTGGCCCAATACAGCAAATGGGTATCTTAGCTGCTGATTGATTACTGTCCCAGATACCCTATGTGCTCTATCTCCAAAGTTGCAACTTTCAGCTAGATCAGGAATGTGGGATCTCCTGAAGTGAAAAAAAAAAGATTTCAACTTGAGTAATAGTTCCGAGTCCTTTCTATGTAGATACATTTGTACGTTACATTACGGCACCTCATTCTCTTAACAGGAGCAGTGCAATCAGTTGTTCCATCTGTATTGAATCCGTTTTCAAGAAAAGTTCTTTTGTTATTTGGATTTATACATGAATTACTGTTCTCTTTGGCTAAGGCTTCATATTTGGCTCTCTTCTTGCACAGTGTGGAGAATCGATTTTTAACAGCATTATCGGTTCTGCATTAACAACATGATCAATAAAAGTTAACAATCTACAACAGAAAAATGGAAAAATGGTAGTAGAAAAGGTATCACTTTTTTTCCCACAAAGCCTTTTTCTTTAATTTTTTTCAGAAAAAAAAGGGGAAGCCATATATATATACCTGCCTGAAACCACCTTTGCTATTTCTGTCCATCTATTGCCAAATATTTTTTGAGCCTGCAAATCACCTTAAGTCATCAGCTCAGAAGCCACATTCAAGGATCTACAGCAGCACACATCCAAACTGAAATTAAGTGGCTGTTGTTTGCCCTACTTTTGGAAGGCAAAAATTTGTATCAATTAGTTTAAGGTCTAGCCTACCTCTACATATAATTTCTTTTTTCCTGTTTGGAAAACTCAAAACCTAGTGTACCAGTAACATGCAATAGCCTGATACAGACATTTCCTCCAAATATATCACCAGAAAATAAGTTGTTTGAAACATTCATTTGAAGTTTTTTTAAGAGGGGAAAAAAGTGGCTCCATTTAACTTGAAGGGAAATGGAGGACATAAACTTATTAATTACCTCACATAAAAGCATATCTTCCTCTGGTGACCATCCTCCTTTCTTGAAATCAGAATTCAAGTATGTGTACCATCTGAGTTTTTATTGTGAAAAAGTCATTGGATTGGATTAACAAAAAGTCGAATAGGACTAAATGATAAATTGGATCAAAAACAAAAGATGATCAATGAACTTTTTGGAATCATTATGATTTCACTTTCACCACCAACCTTCTTCTGCACTGCCTTGTGGTTTTATCCTTGAATTTAGAGGCAATGATCGCCCAGCTGCATTCAAAGAATAAAAATTACATTCTTCATTTTAAAAAATGGCAAACAGTTTGAAATGGATGAAACAAAAGGCTCACTTTTGAGTTCCATGTAAACTGATTTGTTCACGAAGAATATCATCTTCCTGCAAACCCCAAATCCAAATAAGAAACCCCAAAACAAAGAATCAATCAATGAATGGACAAACAAAACAGAGGGTGTGGCAAAGAAGAAGATTGTTTTAAAAAGAAAAGAAAACCTCTTGAGTCCACGTCACGATATGACGCTCCTTCTTCTTGGAATCTTCATTTCCACCCGCTCCACCACTATTCTTCTTCTTCCTTGTTTCCTGCATATTTTATTTCAGTCTAAACTCTGTGTCTCTCAGTGTCTGGCCTTCCCTTGACGCTCCCTTCCCTTTTATTAAAACCCAAGTGGCGTATACTCAAAAAAGCCAACCCTTTTACAAACCCTTTATAAAATTACAAAAAAGAAATACACTTCCATTTCCCTCTCTTTTATCTTTTTTTGCAACAAAACTCACTGTTGGGTTC
Organism: Hibiscus tridactylites; assembly: GCA_958450335.1. NCBI lineage: Eukaryota > Viridiplantae > Streptophyta > Magnoliopsida > Malvales > Malvaceae > Hibiscus > Hibiscus tridactylites. The sequence continues at coordinate 82,362,283 of OY288276.1, forward strand.
AAACGGAATCCTCATAACTCTCAACAATTCTATGCTTTGTTTCCCCCTTGTACGTCATTATTCCTCGGATCCTATCCTTTTAATCTTCCTTTCGGTTTATACTTGGAAAATAGGATCACTAAAAAGCTTGAGCTTTGTGATTCAAAACTACATGTATATACGTACAATCGAAAAGGGTAGATCTAAAGATTCAAACTTTGAACAGAAAATATGGAAAATGGAAGAACTGATGGATGATCTGTCCTCATGATATATATATTGGGTTTTTCTTTACAATGAAAGAAAAGGTTTTTGAAAAATACTCTCTTTTTTTTTTATTAATAGAGGGCCCTAACTTAGATGGAGGAAAAGAGTACTCACCATACCATTACAACGTACTAATAAACGAAATAAAATTAACCCGATATGGGTATGAAAAATACTCTCTTTCTCACAGGGATTTTGGACTTTTTTAGGTTTTATTTTTGTTGTTGTTTTTTTTAAATGGAAAATAGGGTTAAAATATTAATTTAAATCAACGGATTCTTGCTTTAGTGCGCGGGTACGAAGGAGAGTTTGAAAATATTAAAAAGAGAAAAGAGAAATCTATAATTGAATAAATAAATAAATAACGCCGAATTTCATGACGCTGTTGTGTGTGTTTTTAATGAATGCCCTGGAGACTACCCCACTGTGCTCCTAAAATAAAACATTATTTTTTTATGATAATAAATGTTTTTTTAATATGTATAATAATAATAAATATTTAATTCACCAATAGACTAATTTTAATTAGATATTACAGATATTGTATGATAAAAGGGGTTAACATCTTGGAGATAGAATATCATATTTCTTTAATTCTAATATGAAATTTTATTTATTCTACAAGATAATTAAAGCATCAGGGACGAAGTCACATAGATAGTGAGATGGGCAATTCTCTCAAATTTGATAGATTAATTGTATTTTAAGTCTTAATATATTTGAATCAATGCAATTAAATCTCTACCCCTCCCAAAATGTGGTTTATTATTCTTTTAGACCTTATCATTTAAAATTAATAAAATTAAACTTTGACCCTCATTTTTTGTTTAATTATATTTCAAGACCTTTTAATTTTAAAATTTATAAAATTAAGCTTAAACACCCTTAATTTTTATGGTTTAATTATTTTTTAAGATCATATTTGTTTCAAAATTAATTGGTCTGGCACCCTCGTAGTTTAATCTCGGCTCAGTCCCTAATAATACCCAACTAATTTTCTAGGTTTTTAGTTTAAGGTTTTTTTTCTTCATAAAATAACTTATTTCTTATATTATTTTATCGTTTTACAACTATTTCATTTTATAATTTAGTAATTTACCCCTCTGAACTATAATTATGATTATTTTTTAGAGTACATGAACCTTCATTTTCTTCCCACCACAGCTCATTTTTTATTATATTATTCCATATATTCATTGGTTTTCTTATTTTAGAGGGTGAATTTTAGTTTTGAAATTTGTAAACGACGGTCAGGCGCAATACATTCACGTGAAAGAAACGCGTGCGTTTTATTGGATTTAATGCCTATGTGTCAGTCAACGTTGCTGGTTTTCGTTGGGTAGTGTAGTCCACGTGAATTCTTTGCCATATTGCCAGTTTTCTGACACAGTTAGTTCTTTTTTCTGTTGTGTTGTGTGTAGAAAATTATGGCATTTTCTCTGATATTTTTTTACTTGAAAATGGCTTTCATTTTCCTTTTTTTGTATATATAAAAAATAAGGCTTTCATTCAATTTTCTGACTTTCCATTTGTTGGTTTGTTAGTTCGATCATGTGAAGCATATAAATTACATTTAGATGTTTGAGGGAAAATCCAAAATCCAAATCAGAACTAGGAAACTTCTCTTCTTGCTTATTATTTTGGATATTGAAAGTTTAAACAAAATAAATACAAACTTCTTTTGTCTTTTTTTCCTCTCTTTGTCGAGGATGAACATAAGAGAGGACGGTGACATAAAACTAAATTATACTTACAGTGTTGTGAATGTTGCGTCGTAATTTTTCTTTAAAATATTATTATATTTATAAATTACGATTACAATTTCACAACAACCTTAAAAATCTTTAGAATATGAGCAACATTGCAGCCACAATCTAATACTATTCCTGGGGTATGTCGATCCGGCCAACATCATCTCTTAAAGTTGAAATTTACTAACAATAAACCGTGTGGAGCTTACCTTAGCCGCCCAAACTCTTCTTAATACCTTGTTGGAGTGCTTTGGCCTATTGAAACCCTAGAAACTAATGCTAACTAGTGGGTACTGTATTATCTGCTTTTTACCTGTTAACGTTGTCTTAGATTTTCACTTATCCCTCAATTAAACGGTTTTACCTGTTTACTTCTCGATAGCCACGTGGACATGGAAATCGGATCGAGCCATCTTATCTAACTTCAAACTTTTAAAACCATTGATGGAGTGGTGGGAGCCAAGACTGCAGGAAGACAAAAAAAACACATAGAAAATGCCATTTCCATTGGTCTCTTTCTTGATTGCGAAATCTCCCGCCAAAAACGACCAGTCGATTCAAGCCCCTCTTACGTTAGTTTATGTTTATCTTTTATATATGGACGATTCGAAGCAGAATGAATAACGTATAAGATGCCGCATTTCAAATTTAGAAATGAAGAACAAATATCGCTCGTGTTATAAAGTGTTTGGATATATATATACTAAAATGCTCGTATAGTTTCTAGTGGGATGAAACACAAGGTTCTTTAAGCAAGGTTAGGGTTTAAATCCTAACGTTGTGAATGGAGCAAAGTGAATTGGAAGGATTGCACTCATAATAAACATCTATAGTAACCAATTCAAATTAGTCAAACAATGCGTTGATACCGGTAGTTAAACAAAAAAAAATACTTGTATAGTTGGGCTTGTTGTCTTTAGCTTTTCTAGTCACATGAAGAGTTCACTCCATCTTATCAAATATATCAAGATGTTGAAACCTTACCTAGCAGTATATATTATAGCTAAAGTTTAAAAGTCATCCAACTTTCAAATATTATAAAATTCACATTAAATTTATGATTTATTACAAAATAATCACCACGTTGTTAACTGTTGTTGAGAGGTGATGTAGCGGTTGAAAAGTTTTATATAATAACAATTTTAATATTTCACATTTACACATTTAATCAATTTAGTCATAATTTAAATTTTTAATGAAATTAGCTCTTACTTACATATTTTATTAATTTGGTCATATTTTTAATTAGAGAAGACGTGACTTAAATATATTATTTTGTCATTTAACCATTTATATTATTGATAAAATTATGAAGAGCATGTATATATCATGAACAATAATGCAGATGAAAATGATAAGAAACTGGTTTTCTTTGTACACATGCACACCCTATTTCTGTGATTCGAACTCGAGATTATACTACTGGGTTTGATACAAAGAAAAAACATTATGTATATACGAGGAAGCAATACCTGAAAAGATAATACGTAAAGAAAGGTAGGGGAAGGGTGGAGTGGGTGATATATCATATATATTTGTCCCACAGGCAGCCATCAAAGAGCAAGACGACCCAGAAAAAGACCGACCTAGTGGAACCCTATGCAAAAGTTTCAATTGCTATATACCTCTCTTAAAACCCCTTATCTCTTTATAAAAAACTACAAACTTTGAAAAAAGAAATCTCCCACAAAGCAATAGTATATACACACCCAATGAAGCTGCACCCATAGGCCACACCTTAGTTTCAAAAAGAAAAGAAAAAGAAAAGAAATGTCACTCCTTCCTTCTTTATCCTCCCACTAAGCCTTAATTTTGTCAGGTTTCGGCTTCATTGACAGCATATGAAACATTAAACTTTAGTCATCTGGATCCATCTCTTGTCTTGGCTCGACACCTATACCTATATATATTTCATATTTGCATTTCCACTTTATGAAATATTAGGTAGAGAAGGAGAGGAGTCTGGGATTGATGGGATTTGGGAGAGGCCCAAAGTTTCAATCCCCACAATGTGATGGTAGAGAGATTTTGTTAGATATCAACTTGATTACTTGTGTATAATAAAAACTTGGTCGGCCATGGGGGAATTATTAGTAGTCTCAACATATTGGCGCAACTAAAGGCAATAGGGGTCCCTAACAAAGAAGCCTTATTCATACAAATTTCCCATATGACCAACCTCCCTAAACCGACTTTGCAGGTAGAATTTGACTGGTCTAATTCCATATGGTGGAGTCATGTAATAATATACAGCAAGCTACTATTCATTGTTAAAACTCAAGCCATTCTAACGAAGTACTACAATGTTAGTTATACAGTAAGCTAATACTCAGTTCATTATCATCGAAAGGGTTGATTTACACTGTGCACACAAGGTGCATTTATACAAAGCTGTTACACAGCATTCCCGCCAAATCTAACAGCTATAGTGTAAAACCCTAACAACTTTGAATTGTTGTAACAGAAAGCTGCTGACTCAACTTTTCTCTGGATCTTTCTAATAATGTTAGTTATACAGTGAGCTAATACTCAGTTCATTATCATCGAAAGGGTTGATTTACACTGTGCACACAAGGTGCATTTATACAAAGCTGTTACACAGCATTCCCGCCAAATCTAACAGCTATAGTGTAAAACCCTAACAACCTTGAATTGCTGTAACAGAAAGCTGCTAACTCAGCTTTTCTTTGGATCTTTCTAATATTTCCCCCGCTTCTTCAACTTCCTGGAGCACTAGAAAGAGATCGAACACATAGTTGAAAACGAAAGTCTTCAAAACTGGCAGTAGGAATTGCCTTAGTGAAAATGTCTGCGACCTGTGCAGAAGCTGGAGCATAATTTACTTCTAGGGTATGAGCCATGACCTTCTTTTGGATGAAAAAGAGATCGAGATCCACATGTTTCGTTTTCGCATGCAATACAGGATTTGCAGCCATCGCGACTGCACTTGTGTTGTCACTCCAAAGAACATGAGACTGATGAAGCTCGATATGCATGTCATGAAGAATAGCCTGGAACTAAAAGATGTCTGCAGCAGCACCGGGAAGGCTGCGAAATTCTGCTTCAGCAGTGGACCTGGAGACGGACCTTTGTTTGCGTGAACTCCAAGAAACTAAGTGTGGGGCGATGAACGTACAGTGACCTAAAATAGACCTTCGATCGTCAGGGTCACTGCCCCAATCTGCATCAGAGAAAGAGTGCAGAGCAAAGGTAGATGAGGGCTGAGATGCGAACCAGAGACCAAGATCAAGGGTCCCTTTAAGGTAACGTAGAACGCGTTTGACCGCCATCCAATGAAGAGCAGTAGGACGTTGCATAAATTGAGCAATCTTATTGACTGAAAATGCAATGTCCGGGCGCGTGTGACATACATATTGTAAGGAGCCCACAATACTACGAAAATCAGAAGCTCGTTCAACAGGTGCAGTAGCATCTTTGTGTAGCTTGGTGTTGGAGACCATAGGAGTCGGGGCAGTGGTGAGCTCACGAAAGTCAAATTTGACCAGTAATTCAGTGATGTATTTCCTTTGGGAAAGGAGTAAGCCGTCAGATGTCCGAGTAACCTGAATTCCTAGGAAAAAATTCAACTCCCCAAGATCCTTTAAGGAGAATTTGCGATGCAGATGCTGAACAACCTCAGAGATGTGTGAGGAAGAAGAACCCGTAATCAGAATATCATCGACATAAACAATGATGTATGTCGTTATAGTGTCAGCAAAGTATACAAACAGCGAAGTATCAGCATTAGAGGAACGAAAATGCAGGGATTGAAGAAAACATTTAAGCTTGTCAAACCAATTTCAAGGAGCCTGACGTAGCCCATACAGAGCTTTCTTAAGCTTGCAGACGAGTTGAGTGCCATCAGCAGCAAGTTGTTGAAATCCATCGGGCTGAATCATATAAACATCTTCATCGAGGTCCCCCTTTAAAAACGCGTTATTAACATCCACTTGACGTATTTCCCAGGAATGAGTCACATCTAGGGATAGAAGAAGGTTCACAGTAGAGGCTTTGACCACAGGGCTAAAAGTTTCCCTGAAATCGCAACCTGCAAGCTGGGAATAGCCCTTCGCTACCAGACACGCTTTGTAGCGTTCAATGGTGCCATCAACAAGACGTTTAATGTCACATCCCAAAAACCGGTCTAGTCAGAATTAGGTTCTGATGACCGAGTATTTTATATCGATTCTATAAATTATTCGATCTTATTAATTATTCGGGTCAATTTATGATAGTTTATTATTATTATTATTAAATAATAATATATATGGGTGGGACCCACAGCAAATCCTTCAAATTGAAGGAATGTCGTGAGTCACCAGGACATGCGGCACAAACATAAAATGGAGTGGCAAAGTTGGTCCATACGTGGACAATGTTTAAGGGCATTCTCACATGTTGAGACACCCGGCCATTTGAAAATTAGTGTGGCAATTGCCACTACACGTGGCACAAGGTAAGGTGGCCAAACCTTTGTATTTTTCACCACGTGGAAGATTGGAATTAAAATTCCAATTTCATGGAATTTGAAAGATGCGGCTTATACAAGTATAAATAGGGGAAGAATTCCATGAGGAATGCACGGCAAAATTAAGGAAGAAAATAACATGGTTCAGTGTTAGATTGGTAGTTCGAATTTTAGGGTTTAGCAATATCGAATCTTTGCTGACGTCGGGGTAAGCTCAAATCTTTGGTTGGTCTAAGTTTCGGTATTGAATCTGATTAATATTTTTATTGTCGGTCCTAACTGATTCTAATTTAATCTAGTCCAAGAAATTGATAAAAGAACAACCGCCAACCAAGGGAAAAGGTGACGTTATACGGGAACCCTAATATCGAAGTGAGTGTAGCAGCGTCTCGGGTTAGGCAAGGGCCTACTCGAATGTGTCGTTATTTTTGTTAATACTAACGTTGAGTTAGAAGTTTTTACGTCATCGATCATATGTTGGTAAGTGTACGGTAAGCATTGCATTGATCCTATGATTCATAGTATGATTATTGTTGTCATGAAAATCATTGAAAGCATTGACATGTGATAAGTATGACATGAATTATTGATATTGTTTATTGATATGAAATATTGTTATGAATCATTGTTGTTGAACCTTGGATTCGAAGTATTGGATACAATTGGCATGCCATAGAATTCATGAGCTTATTGGTACGGGTATTGGGCTTCGGCCATTGGTGCGGCGGAGGGATGTGTTGTGTATTGGTCAATTGGTGCGGCGGAGGGATTATGACACGACCATTATTGTTGGTGATGTGGTGGAATTCGCGTATCCAAATACCGTTGAATCGGTCCAAGAAAAAATATTGATTATTGATATTGTTTGCTATGAAATCATGATATTACCGTTCATGACATGATACTATGTTTTTATTATTGAATAAGAAGCATGCCATGTTTATTGCATAATTGATATTATGATTGTCATCAAAGCATGATAAATGGCATACCATGTTCATTCATTGTTATTGGCTACCTCACTTAGACTATGTAAGTCTAATGCATTCATTTGCATAACATTTCAGGTTAAGGAAAGTAACGGATCGAGATCGGAATTAGTTGGAAGATCGGCAAGTCACTACAAATAAAGAGTAATGTGTTTTGTCTTTATGAACTCCTAGTATGGTGGCAAAGTAGTTAAAGTAATTAAACTAGTCGCTTGTGGCCTATTATAGTATATATGTTGCCTATGTTTTGTATAAGGTTTTAAAGCTATAATGATTTTTGAGTTAGTAATAAAAATTTACATAATTGGCACTAAAATATTGGTTAAAAGTTTAAGATTTATGTCTTCGATTTTTCATTTTGTTTTCGGTAACGCTCTCCGACCCGGTTCTCTACCAGGCCGGGAAGGGGGTGTTACATTTAATCTTGAATAGCCATTTACATCCAATGGCACGACGATCATGGGGCAATGGGACCAGATCCCAAGTATCGTTGGCAAGCAAAGCTTCATACTCAGCATTGACTGCAGCTTGCAAATAAGGGTTTTGCATGGCAGTATGCACGTCCACAGGAATATCATCATCGAGGTGTAGGTGATAGACTTTTGGTTTGAACACTCCAGCCTTGCTGCGAGTAACCATAGGATGTAGATTAGGGGGAGAGTCAAGAGGTTTCACTGGAAAGGAATCACGTTGAGGATCAGCAGGAGAATGAGATGTGCCTGGATCTTCGAGGGCAACTGGAGTTATATCAGGTAAAGGTGCTTCAGGTGGAGGAGGGGACTGAGGGATTGCAGGAGTGATTGGAGATGAGGTAGTAGATAGGGGTGCAGCAACAGGAGGAGAGGTTCCTGTATCAGTAGGAGAGGTTGAGATAGATGTAGGAGTTGAGGTGGTATGTGAAGTAGGGGAGGTAACAGTTTCAGAAGATGCATCTGGAACTATATGCAGCATGGAAGAAAGATCATTTGAAGGTGATGAAGATGAAGAAGCAGCAGAGACATCAGTCTGAAAAGGAAACACCGATTCATGAAAGCTAACATTTCTGGAGACAAAGATTCTTGTGATATAACACCTGAAAGGGAGATTGACCAGCAAGATTTTTGGAGGGCATCCTGTTGATTAAGAAAACAGCACTGAGTGCAGCATAAGACCAAAAATGGAGAGGAAGTGAGGCCTGTGCAAGCAGCGTAAGAGCTGTTTCGACTATGTACCGATGCTTCCTCTCAACCACACCATTTTGAGAGAAAGTATGGGGACAAGTAACTCTGAGCTGTACCCCTAATTGAGCCAACAAAGTATGTAGAAAACGAAATTCACCACCCCCATCGACTTGCACGGCTAGCAGATTCATTCCAAACTGATTCTTTATTAAGTTGTAAAACTGACTAAATGCATTACACGCATCGAACTTCTTTTTAAGTAAAAACAACCAAGTGTTGCGAGAGAACAGGTCAATACAAGACATATAATAAAAATAACCATCAGAGGCCACTGAAGCTGGTCCCCAAATGTCAATCTCAACGAGCTGAAACGGAGAGGTGTAAACTGTAGAGGACTCCTGAAATGGAAGGGAGTGACTCTTGCCTAGGTGGCACACATAGCAAAAAGAATCCTTTGGTGGAGTAAATCTTTTATTCAAAGCGAGGCTCACAACTTCAGCTGAAGGATGACCCATCCGATTGTGCCAAAGCCAATAGTCAATCGAGGAAGAAGAAGAACACACAAGCATTGGTGAAATCTGCTGAGGAAACTCATATAAGCCATTAGTTTGGACCCCTCTCAGGAACACTGTTCTTGTACGCTCATCCTTAAGACAGCAAGAAGAGGCATGGAATTCAAAATAAACATCATTATCGGATGCAATTTTTGAAACAGATAACAAGTTGCGTGTGATATCAGGTACAAGAAGAAGTTGATCAAGAAGTAAAGAACGAGAACCAGTGGGCAATAGACCTTGACCAATATGTGTGATAGCAAGGGACGAGCCATCCCCAATATGAACTTTACCTTGACCTCCATAAGGCTGACTGGACTGAAGCTGAGATGTATCACTGGTAACATGGTGCGTAGCACCTGAATCAGGGAACCAAACACCTGGAGTAGCAACAAGTGTGTTGACCTGTGGATTTTCAGCTGAGGGAGAAGGTCTTGTATCAGTGGCAACATAAGGGGAGTAACCTTTCTCTGGATCAGCATGTGTACAACAGCAATTATGAGCCTCAGCATTAGATTTCTGGGAACCTTGATAGTTTTGATTAAACCTGTACCAGCAGCGATCTGCAAGGTGGCCCAGCTTGCCACAAATCTGACATTGGAAACGCGGTCTGCCCTTGAATCTACCACCATTACCAGCATTCGATCCAGCATGTCCACTACGAGTGGGAGTGCCAGGAGTGTAGGGTGCATCGGATCGAGAGTCGGAGTCAAGAGTTGTATTGTTGATTCCCACCGAAAGACGTAGAGGATCTTCAAGTCGCGTCTCAGCATCAGTGAGCAAGGAAACTGCCCCATCAAAAGTATATGAATCCTTGCTGGAAGTGATGACAGCTACAACAGATTCGAATTCAGGGGGAAGGCCATTAAGAATGGTGGCGACTTGCTCGAGTTTAGAGATTGGACTCCTACAGACAGCAAGCAGATCGCAAATCTCCTTTATCTGAGCAGTATAGGCACTGATGGACAGGGATCCTTTCTTAAGAGATCGCAAGCGAACATGAAGGTGTATAACTCACGTTGTAGAAAGCTTAGAATAACGAAGAACAAGTGTTTTCCAAATGGAGGAGGAAGATTCAGAACCAACCAGGTGTGGAAGAATTGAGGTACTAACCGTTGATAGAAGCCAAGAGGCTAAGGAACTATCCTCCTTGAAGAACCATTGATAAGGAGGATTGGGAGATTTGGTTCCATCAGCTGCCACCAGAAACTTCGCCGGAGGAGTGTATTCTTCATCAAGGTAGTGCTCAAGGCCTTGCCCTCGAACCATAAGAAGGACCTGTTGACGCCATAACAGGAAATTTGTATCATCAAGCTTAACACTGATTTGTTTGTTGAAAAACCCTTGAGAGGACGAGTCATCGGGAACACTAGAATCAGGAGCAACAGAGGAAGCACCGTCGGCAGGCATGGTGGGCAGAAGAGGAACGAAAAAAAAACGATTAAAAAAGAAGGAAACCCAGGATCAAACAAGCGAATGATACCATGTTAGTTATACAGTGAGCTAATACTCAGTTCATTATCATCGAAAGGGTTGATTTACACTGTGCACACAAGGTGCATTTATACAAAGCTGTTACATAGCATTCCCGCCAAATCTAACAGCTATAGTGTAAAACCCTAACAACCTTGAATTGCTGTAACAGAAAGCTGTTGACTCAGCTTTTCTCTGGATCTTTCTAATATACAATATATATGTTGATGGTAAAAGTGGGATGGTGGCGGTTTTAGACGGTTCGCTCCTTCTCATTTGGACAGAGTTGCGGTCAGCGGAGAAATGGAGAGAGAGATAGAAAAGAGGGATTGGAGAGATGATGAATAGTGGACTCCGTCAGTTTACCTTGTGTGTCCTTGATCATAGGTTGGTAAGTACAAATACTAGGATGAATAATGGCTATTGATAGGTTGACATGATCGTCTGACGATAAAGTCAGTTGATGGGCCAAATTGACTTAATAAAGATTCTCTCCGAAGACTTTAAACACCACATGCGGTGGAGTGACAACAAAAGAATCACGGCGAAAGGCTCGAAGACGAAGATACAACAATATACTACCCAATAGCCTCTAAACCAAAAGTTAGTGATAATTTACTATACCGTTATTTTATATATTAAGTTTATAAATGTTGTAGGAAAGAACACTACTTACCAAATGCATGCATTACTATATATTTGCAGGTAACAAGAATGAAATTACAAGACATGTAGTAAAAGATGTAATGATAATTTGCACTAATCTCTTGAATGAATAATGAAGGTAGTGGAGGATTGAGAGGAGAGGCCCAAGTTCCCAAAGAGATTGATAGGTGATGAGATAGGGGGTAGCCGCTGTGGGTCTTGTATTTTTAATCTTCTTTTGATGAACTCTTTCATCATAGCCAAGTAGAGCGCTCTCACAATCAATTGCTGCGAGCCATGTGTCTCATACGCTCCCTCTGCCTTTTCATCATCTCTTTGTTTCGTTTTCTTTCTTTCCTTTTGGTCTAGTAATTACTGGGTAAATTTAAAAGTACGTGGGCCTTTTACAAGCTCCCCCGTAAAGGAGATATAAGAATGATTTAAGTACAAAGATGTTCAATCATCTTATCATAACATGTGTTTTGTTGCTTTGCTTTAGCCTATTAATAACCCTAAGTATTGCTTAATCAATGACAGAGGTGGCAAATAGGTCAATCGGTTCGAATTTAGTTTAGATAATTTCAGTTCGGGTCTGACTACATTCGATTTAAGTTCTGATCTAGTTCGGTTTTAGTTCGGGTCTATGGTGAATTCGGTTCGGGTATCGAGTCAGATCAGTTGATTTTTTGTTCAATTGACTTTCAGTTTGGTTAATATCGTGTCGGTTATTTTTGGGTCGGTTGATTTCGGGTCGGGTCAATATCTATAGGAGATAGATCAGTTTTCAGGCCAAGTTAGGTTTTTACCCCTATATATGACTTTATATAATCTGCATATTTGACTTTTTGGTGAGTTGTGCGATAGTTCACATCTTTCTTTATTTGTTTTAACTAAAATGCGGGTCGATTTCAGTTCGATTTGATTTATTTTGAGTTTTGAATAAAATTTGGGTCATCATATTAGAGTCAATTGCGAGTCTCTGGTCAAGTTTATTAGATTTAATCAATAGGCTCTATATAGCTAGATCATTACATGAATATACCCTCAAATGCTATGTGTTTAGATTTGGTGATTTTGACATAAAGATTAAAATTCGAATCTCAAATAGTGTCATATTATGGCATGTTTAATTTAATTAATTTTATTTTTCTATGCTTTCTTTGAATGATGATTTTTGTTAATGAATCAAGCACTACCTAGATAATTTTTGTGAATAATGAATTAATTAATGACGTTGGACGTGGAAAAACAAAGAAAGAGTATTTTATGCTTTAATATAAAGAGTAGTGATCATTTCAAAAGTTGTAATTAGGAGCCTACAATCTTTGATAAGTTCGGCTTACTTTCGGTCCATGTAATAAAATTAGGGTACATCTCCTAATACCTCTCGGATGGAAAGTCTCGTTTTTACGACCTATTTCTCCAATTGCAAGGGTCCATGATCGATCATTTTAAGTTTCAATTTTTTGAGGGCCATAGGAAAAAAGAAAGTTAAAGAGCCAATTTTAAATTTCAAGGCAGTAAAAATATGGTCAGGATATACTAGATATATATATATATTGAATATTTTAAAAGTGATTACAATATAATATCTGCCCTTTTACAATGCACACAATTTGTATGCAAAACTCTCATAGGTTAAACATCATCTACTTTTTCTTTACTGAGACCACTTATTGAGTTTTATACTATATAATTTTAAATATATTTGACGGGTTTGTATTTAACTCAATGAACTCTATAAATTCAGACACTATCATTGAATTACAATAAGACGCGTTGTCAATAAATTAAGAAACTTAAATTTTAAAATTATTCAAAAAAAAAATATACATATAAGCAATTTGTTAATGGGTCCAACTTTATCTGGAGCTGCCTTTTTGGTAGGATACAATGGGTTTAAATTTTTTTTTAGCAAAGTAGTTACTAATTTGTCTAGTTGTTTGTGCATTGTCTCATAACATATAGATACACCAATTGATAAGCAATTTCACTAAGATTAATCTCTCCTTTTTGTCCTAAGGGCCCCAAATTTGGGGTTTGCTTAGCGCTCCCCCTTCACCATTCAAAGCCAAGACTTAGTAAAAAGTAGACAAGAAGGTCGACAAAGTAGGCTGGATAAAGAGAGCGAATTTTTACCCTACGAAAAAAATAAAATTAAAACTAGACGATGAGTACACACCACTTTCTACCATTTTTTTTCTTTATCTTAGTTTTTAATCATTATTCTTAAAGATTTATAGTTTTAGCATTTTTTTAATTAAGAATCCAATGAGTGATTTCAGTAAAAAAGATGATGTTCATACTAAGAGACTTAAATTTAAATATTTGTATGTGCAAGTTGTGCGTGTCGTTTGGTTAGGGTATTAGGATAGTTCTCCCCTTTGATAAAATGGTTAAGGAAGTGTTTAGCTATTTATACAATATGAGTCTACATAGAAACTTTTCCCTATTTCTTGTTATGTATACATATAAAACAAGCACTTGGTTAATTAGCATATGCAACAGACCAACCGAATGGGTCATCAACCAGCTAGGCTTGATAAAAGTGCATATTTGAATGTCAGCTTCGTTGGTCAACATATTCTTCAACTTAAAATGAAGCATGGCATGGATTCAAACGTGACATATTCAAGGTACACAATTTGGGTTTTTATTTCCTTCTTTCTTTTTTTGAAATGACAAACATTGTTCTTATTGAGTGGGAGAAAATATTCTTTAATCCCATTTAAAAGAAAATAAACAAATCAATAATCAGTTGGTGTAGTGAGATAAGTTGTTAAGTTTCTTAAGTAAAGTTAGAGTTCAAATTTTGACTGTGAATGAAGAGAATTAAGTATATAGGGTTGTTCCCATATTAAACCTCAGCAAAAACTTGATTTGAATTAATCAGCTAATAAATCAAATATTATGATTAAAAAATATATAAAAAGCGGGAAGGCCCCACGTGTGGAACAGAATTTGGAGCATATGCAGCACTAGTTTTTATCCATATTTAGCTTTATGTGCATGTTGCTTGGGATTCCTACCTTTTTGTGGGCACCTTTGTTTGATATTTGAGCCACCTTTTCAACCCTAGCCCGGATCTTCACTTCCACTCATCTTTTCTACAAAAAAAAATATATATTAAAGCACGCTAGCTCTTGTTAAAGGAAAAAGGGTTTTGGAATCCTATGCCCTCGCTGTTCACCTCTCCATCACCATGTATATTCCTGTATTCCCAGCAACAATTTTCGTTTTAATTTTATATCTGTCGTGCAGTTTATATTCGAAGTTTAAAATTTTCTTTATCAATAAAATTATCTACTTAAAAATATAATATATATTATCATTACACCCACGGTTTACTGCTTCAACAATAACTAAATTTGCTTTCTTTTTACTCAAGTTCAATTCGAGTTATTAATATTGTTTGATCATTTATTAATTGTGAAGCAAAATGATTAAATGACAAAAGTGTCGGTGAGTGTTGGATTATTTTGCAGGAAATAAGGGTACATATGTGGTCAAACTAAGCATTTGACTCACTTAATCTTGCAGAATACTCTCTGCAGCGTCAGTATGTCACATGGAAATTAAATTAACTTCCTGTTTTGCAGATAATTAAATAATTACTTTAAAATGTCCTACCAACTTGATTGCTCTCTTCCCTTAGCTCCTAATAAAATAATGAGTAAAATTCCCCCAAATTATATAATTATGTGTTTAGTTATGTTATAAAAACATTATTTTCCTTTAAAAATTATAAATTTAATTAATTAAAATTTTGTTACAAACATATTACCCATTATTAAAATTGGAAGAGTGTTTGACGTGACTTGGTATGAAAATAATTTAGTCTCGAAAATTTATATATTCTATTACTTTAGTCATACTTCGAAATAAATTAATAAATTTAATCATTTACATTTAAAAAAATTTTATTAATAAAACTACAGTAACTACTAGTAGACGACATTGGGTCATAACAGATCTATTCCATTAGTCTATTGTCTAGTAGTGAAATGACAACGTCAAAATTTTAAATACGATGAGTTAAATTTATTGAATTAGGACTAAATTGATAGAATGTATACATTTAGGGACTAAAACTATTATTATATCATACCGTATTTTTTTGAAACTTGAAACCGGACAACTTTATTAATAAACAAAAGAAAATTAAGAACATAACCTTTCAAAGGTTTCAAACATCCATAAAACAATAAAAAAACGACAAATTTAAAAAGAAAACTAGAGGGTTGTTCTGGCCAAATTAGACACTTCCTCATTGTACCAAGCAAATATCTGAAGTACATTGTAGGAAGTGTCCATGGGGAGTTGTCAAAACATGAACTAAATGAAATCTCCAATAAAAAATTTACCTTTTTATGTCAGTTCCATAGGCTTCGATCCGCTACACAGTTCTGATTACATCAGAAAACAACTACAAAAGGGGATCAAGCTATCCGAGACCATTGACAAACCTAAATCATGAACAAACGACGTGAGGACCACTGCACAAGCATCAAGCGACCGCAAAAATATCTAGAAAACCTGTCATAAGACAAAGACATGACATCAAGCCCGTCCCAAAAGATGTGCGGACCCTGTGATACTTTTTAAAATAAGGCCCCTAAAATATTTTATAATAAGATGAAATTGTAAAATATCAAATTTATAATACTATGTTTGTTTCTTACAAAATAAAAAAAATTCAAACATATGAAACTAAGACAATGTCACAAAACAACTCTATATCTTACCTTTTTTTTTCTTACATTTTCCACATCCGAAATCATGTTTCCTAATTGCATGACCCATGATCAAATTCTCAAAGAAAAAGACCAAGTGTTAACTAAAAGGATATATAGAAAGAACCTAAGAAATTAGAAGAATAAAAGTATGAAACATTAGTCATCAATCGATCAAGACTTCGAGAGCCTTAGACATCCATTTTATCTCTCAATTAAAAATATAATCTTCAATTAACAACATCAAACAGAAAAAATATGAGAATACTGATAAATTTACGATACTAAAAAAATGAAAAGAGTAATCTATATTGTCAAAAAAAATAAAAAATAAGAAGCATTATACCTTCAACAAAACCACCGAATTGGAAAAGAGACAACCTTCACAATTTCAAAATCTTCAAATTTCACGATTAAAAATTCAACCTTCAAAATAATAATTAAAAGTAGTAGTAGGAATTTTTTTAACCTTTAGAAGATGAATATCATTGACTAGTAGTCGAATCTAAAGTAATTGAAGAAGATTAAAATTAAGATGGACAAAAAAATTACCTGTTACACACCATGAATTTGATAAGATTTTTTAAGAAAGCATTGATTACAATTAATTTCTTGAGATAATGAGAGAGACAATTAAAAGGTTTTTTAAGAAAATAATATTTTTGGATTAGTAGTTTTTTTAAGTGTAGGATTACAAATTTTAGGGTACTGTGACGTGTCACATGTTATACTTGTGCATGGACGGGCCTGTGGGCTAAAGATAGAGAAAAGACGTGCCACAAAAGTAGAAAAAACAAACGCAACGAGATCTGCGAAAAATAAATAACCAAAACACATAGAATTTTATTAAAAACTAAAAAAATTAGAAAATAAAAATTAAACCATAATATAAAAAAATATGAAAAAATTTGAATACAGACGATCAATGACCAACACTAAAATTAATGTCGAAGATTGCTGTCAAAGCAAGATAAAAGAAAAACAAAATGGTTGGGTTGTGAAAATGCCGTTAGGATATATAGGAATTCTTATAGTAAATACTAAATTATTAATGAATTAATACTATTTTTATTATTTTAATAAAATATTATTGCTTCAATGGGAACTACACGTGGAGGATGGTTGCGTCCTTTGCGAGGCTGCAACGGAATGCAAGAATATGGATGATCAAAAAGGCGTGTGGCCTATTCCATATCCATCGATCTTGGGAGGCATCCCTACATTGGGAGATTGAACGTTCGCGAGGTAAATCGCTTCTCACTTTAATTTTGAAATTGGCATGAACAGGGTATTTGTACAACATTTGAAAAGAGCGCAATACAAGAGTCTTCCGAGGTATAAGTCGTTCCAGCGACATTTTCTTTAACAATTTAAAGAATTCCATTGTATACGGTTGTATAGATACAAAATAGATAAAAATAATAGCACCAATAGAAAATTTTGTATAGATTGAGGGATCAACTGATTTTGATCCTCGCATAGTATTTTTTTTTTGTCTCTTTTGTTCTATGTAGCAGCTCGTTGCTTTTTCTTCGGATAAATACAAAATACCATTTATTCAAAAAAATATTAATGTTAAGATACAACTTTAAATAATATCATTTTGGATTTTAAAACCAATATAATACTTTTTTTTTGGTAAAAATATTAACTTTTATTCAACTAATTAATCATCAAAACTCAAACTAATACAATATGTTTATAAAATAATTAAAAACAACACCTCGTCCGGAGGTTGAATAAAAGGAAAACAATAAAAATTACTTTTATCCAATATTAATATATCAATATTTATGCTACTATAGGTATTTAGATTTATAAGGATTGATTTTCAGAAAAAGAAGAAGAAAACCCTAGAGATTGATCTTAATGTTAAAAAAATCTATCCAAATGGAGTGTTATTTTTATGCCAATATATGATGAATTATTGCTTAACATACAATTTAATTTTTTTGGGTAAATTACATGTAGATTTTATAGCCTATGTTCAAGATTCATAGCTCTCTGTCTTAAAAATATCATTTTCAAAGATCGAACTCGAGTTCCTAACATACACTTTTTAAAAAAAAAATGCTAATGAACAACCATTTTTTGGGTTGTTATTAGACCTGGATAAGACAATACACCACTACCTACTTCCATGTCCATATGCTACTTTGCAGAAACAAATCACAAGAATTATATAGTTAATGGCCCCGTAATAGATTTTATCATTAAGGCTAGGATCCTCATTTAGTATTTAATCAAACCATAATTCAAATCATACCCCTACAATGGGGCCTTGCTCCATTTCTTTTGTCAATCCGGTACATAATTGAGATTAATAAATTTCAATTTGAAGAGTCAAAAATATTTATAGCCTACAACTACGTGGTGCAAACTATTAAGAAGCTATATTAGAAAAGTAGGGAGTGCAGAATTACAAATTTTAAAGGAGTGCGATTTTATATTATCAATAGAAAATACAAAGAAATTATCTAAACTATAAAAAAATTTAAAAATTTTAAGGAGTATGACTGCCCTCCAGCACTTCCTCGATCCATCATTGCCTATAATCCTTAAAAGAGCTAAGAGCCGATCTCCCATGTCCCAATCATATACAGATTTTTGCACTGTTCCATTCATTAGATGGCAGCACTGTTTGAGCATACCAAAAAAAAGGGGAAACCATTCAATTTTTTCATAATATAAACCGGCAAAGTGGGAATTGAAGATGAATTTACATTCTGTCACTCTGAACTGGTGTCTCCCTCTTTAGCTACTTTCAATAAAGAAACAGCTCACCTTACACAAAACAGCAGAGATTTACAAAGTTGCAACCCAAAACCATGACTCGATACCCTCTTTTAATTAATTCCTCAACCCAAATATTCTCCTGCTTTTACATAAACAAATAGGAAGTGAAAAAGAAGTTTGGTCAAAAGTATACTCATTCCTAATGAATTCATAACCCCAGCTCCTCTTTTACAAGGCTTAAGAGAGGATGGGCCATTTCTTTAACTCTGCCCGAGTGAAGTAGGGATAACCAAAGCATGGGGCTACTGCTAGCCATTAACTTTGGAGCCTATAACCAAAGTATATGCCTACCCCTTTGAAGCAGCTATCAAAACCCTGTGCTACCCCATCCACTTGAACTATCTCCATGCATGCACTAAACTTTTCTTTGTCATTATTATAATCTCTATCACTGTTACTATTGTTTGTATGTACAAATATATGATGATGTTGTAGATAAAGTAGACTAGTCTTATGTGTCAATCATTATAATCTCTGTCATTATTGGAATTGTTTATCTACATATGATGTTGATGTTGTAGGTAGCAATAGCTAAGGGAGAGTATTTGATTGGGTGAAGTGAAAAAATTTTAGGATAAAGTACACAGACGGTCACTGAACTTTGGTAAAAAAAACAAAATGGTAACCAAACTTTCAAAAATCACAAGATGGCAATTAAACTTTATGTTTTATAAAAAAATAGTAACTAGACGTTAAATGTCGTTAAGTGGCTGTTATAAACTTTAGCGTAATTACACATTTAGTCCTTCATATTTATACATTCAATCAATTTGATCCTAATTCGAAACAATTCACTAAATTTAGCCCTCGTTATTTACGCATTCTTTCAATTTGGTCCTTAAAGCAAAATTCCAAAGTATGGTAACATGATAAATAATTACAATTAATTTTTTTATAGGAACTCGAAAACTCGACTCGACTCAAATCGAAAAAATTTCAAATAAAGTTTGAGTTGTAAAATATGACGCGTCAACTCGAATAACTTAAAAATTTTTGATTCGACTCGATCAAACGCCCATCTCTATCTTAAGATATGACGCGTCAACTCGAATAACTCTATATTCGAATATTTTAAATCATTTTTTCTTTTAAATCAAATATTTTTTAAAATAGAATATTTAATATTTTCATATTTAAATCACATTGATTATTTAATAACAACTTTAAATATTCGATTTAAAAGAAAAAATAATTTAAAATATTTGAATATTTAATTAAATTTTTATAGGAACTCGAATCGAAAAAATTTCAAAAAAAAGTTTGAGTTGTAAAATATGACGCGTAAACTTGAATAACTCGAAATTTTTTTACTTGACTCGATCGAACGCTCACCTCTATCTTAAAATATGACGCGTCAACTCGAATAACTCAAAATATTCGAATATTTTAAATGATTTTTTCTTTTAAATAGAATATTTTTTAAAATAGAATATTTAATATTTTCATATTCAAATCACATCGAATATTTAATAACTAATTTAAATATTCAATTTAATTTAAAAATATTCAATTTAAAAGAAAAAAATTGATTTAAAATATTCGAATATTTAATTAAATTTTTATAGGAAATCGAAAACTCGACTCGACTCGAATCGAAAAAATTTCAAATAAAGATTGAGTTGTAAAATATGATGCGTCAACTCGAATAACTCAAAATTTTTTCGCTCAACTCGATCGAACGCTCACCTCTATCTTAAGATATGACGCGTCAACTCGAAATATTCGAATACTTTAAATCATTTTTCCTTTTAAATCACATCGAATATTTAATAACTACTTTAAATATTCGATTTAAAATATTCTAATATTTAATAAATATTTAAAGTAGTTATTAAATATTTGAATATTTAAAAGAAAAATATTTAAAATAGTTATTAAATATTCGAATATTTTCAATCATTTTTTTTCTTTTAAATCGAATATTTTTAAATTGAATTGAATATTTAAAGTAGTTATTAAATATTTGATGTGATTTAAATATTCTATTTTAAAAAATATTCGATTTAAAAGGAAAAAATGATTTAAAATATTTGAATATTTTGAGTTATTCGTGTTGACGCGTCATATCTTAAGATAGAGATGAGCGTTCGATCGAGTCGAGTCAAAAAATTTCGAGTTATTCGAGTTGTCGCGTCATATTTTACAACTCAAACTTTATTTGAAATTTTTTCGATTCGAGTTGAGTCGAGTTTTTGAGTTCCTATAAAAATTTAATTGCAATTATTTATCATGTTACCATACTTTGGAATTTTTCTTTAAAACCAAATTGAAAGAATACGTAAATAACGAGGGCTAAATTTAGTGAATTGTTTTGAATTAGGACTAAATTGATTGAATGTATAAATATGAAGGACTATATATGTTATTATACCAAAGTTTATAACAGCCACTTAACGACATTTAACGTCTAGTTACCATTTTGTTATAAAACATAAAGTTTAATTGCCATTTTGTGATTTTTGAAAGTTTAGTTACCATTTTGTTTTTTTTTACCAAAGTTTAGTGACCGTCTGTGTACTTTACCCAAAATTTTAAGTTATTTGAATTAACTAGTCTTATTCTATCATTTAAATTTTATTTGAAACTTTTTTGAATTAAGTTTATAAAATTTAAATTGAGTTGTTCGAGTTTTTGTTCAAATTTAATTATAAAATATTTATAATGTTAAGATAGTGATTGATTCTAATTTAAACAACTTTCTATAATCATATACAATATACATGTATATTTCTTCGTATATTTTAACATGTGTGAGTGAGATTTGTAATGTTATTTAATAAATAGGCTTAAGGGATCATTAAGCCCCTAAACTTTTACAAAAAAAATCAATTAAGCCTCTAGACTTTTTTTGCACTCAATTAAGCCCTCAAACTCAAGAAAAAAATTAATTTGGCCCTTTGACCAACATTGACCGTTACCTTTAACGGTTTTTTTAAAATTATGACACATGTTGCAAAATGATAGTGCCACTTGTCATTTCTAGGATTTTTAAATTTTAAAAAATATTTTTAAAACATAATAAATTCTAAAAAATGAAAAATTATGAAAAATTGTTTTAAAAATATATAATTTTTTTTAATTTCGAAATTTTATATAAATAATAAATAATAATTTTAAAAAGATTAAAATATTTTAAAAAATTAAAGATATTAAAAATTATTATTATAAAATTATAAAAATAATTTAAACATTAAAAAAACAGAATAAATTCTAATTTTGTTTCAAAAATTCTGGAAAATTCTAAAAAATATTTTAAAAATATAAAAATATTTTTAATTTCGTAATTGTATGATAATAATTTTTAATATCTTTAATTTTTTTAAATACTTTAATCTTTTTAAAATTATTATTTATAAAAAATTTGAAATTAAAAAATATTTTTTTATATTTTAAAAATAATTTTTTAGAATTTTTTTACTATTTATTTTGTTTTAAATATTTTTTAACATTTAAAAATCCTAGAAATGACAAGTGACACTATCATGTTGTGACATGTGTCATATTTTTTTTTCAAAAAAAAAACCCGTTAAAGTTAACGGTCAACGTTGGTCAAAGGGACAAATTGATTTTTTTTCTTGAGTTTGAAGGCTTAATTGAGTGCAAAAAGAAAGTTAAAGAATTTAATTGTTTTTTACAAAAATTTAGGGGCTTATTAAGCCTAATAAATATTATATCATCTAAAATTATATAATTGATAGAAGAAAGAATTTGTAAAGTGTTGTAGGCAGATGACTGAAATGGATAAAATTAAAAGTTGAGAAAAAAATTTGTTTTCAAAGAGTAGAATTGAAGTTACATTGCTATATAGTATGAAAGGAGCCCGAGGTTCAAATTTAATCAAAAAAATTTCGAGTTATTCAATTTGATAAGTATTATTTTACTAACCTTAGCATTAATTTGTCCCGCACACGCATTGCATTTTATACCCTCTAAAACTTTTTATTTATTGATTTCTACACTTGGAATTATTGGACAGGCGCGACATGAGCGACCGCACAGAGCCCCCAAGAGAGAAGGGCCCCGAAAATAGGGAACCTAAATTAAATTAAATATTTGTAAAATATTATAAAATTATATATATAATTATGTTTATATAAAAAATTATCTAAAACTTAAAACATGCAAAAAGAATGATAATTTTGAAGTGAAAATGTTTGATATTTAGATGTTTATAAGTCAATTTTTTGGTTCTCAAGCGGACAATTTAATAATATTTTTGTATTAAAGTATTTTTTTTGAAAAAAACACTTATATCTCTTACTGATTATAAATTAAGAGCCATATTTTAATAAATTACACAGGGCCCCCAAAATCTTTGAACCGCCCCTGACTATCATTACCACCCTAGTGAAATGTTATAGCAGATTAGCAGTAAAGAAAGTTGAGTAAAATTTTAGAATTGTTTTAAGATGTTAGTAGAAGCATGCTGAGTCTGAGTTTGGTGAATCAATTGTGTGTCTTACTCTTTGCATGATTGCTTACTTTTATTCACATTTATCTGTCAGATTCTAATGAGTAAATCTCACTACAAAATGTCATTGGAACAGCAAGGATGTTTTGATTGGTCTTTCCAAAGTGTTTTTTTTTTTTTTTAACTGAAGTTGATGTCTGTGAAATGAATGATTCACTTCTGGGGACCCCATTCACATAAACATGTTGATTCAGTCTGAGGGCTAACTGGAATGGAGATGTGTGTCTCTTGTCAATTGTCATGATAGCAGTGTCCCTGGAGATGCATATGGGCCACAGCTGGTCTAATCATGTCTAATCCTTAAACAAAACCAGGGCCATTCTTCACCTTTTCTCTTTGGGCTTTGGACATGTTCAGCCCGAGTCAACTCAACAGTTTGACCTTCTTGATTTAGTATGTCAACAATAATATGGTCTAAATTCGAGGTTAAGAGGCTAATTATGGTAAGTTAAAGGTTGATTAGAAGTAAAAACAAAAGTGTAATGCAGTGTGGTAGGGTCATTGGTGGTGGCTAGAGACTCCCAGATGTCATACATTAGGGAAGGGTGTCTCTTGATTGATAATGGCACATAATCACCTTTTTATTTTTTTTAATATAATCTATTGTAAGGTAATTTTTAAATATAATCTATAACTATCCAGTAGGAACGAAATGCATCGAATTAGAGTATAACATTAACACGCTCCAAGATATTTAATTGCAACTAGTTTATATAATCTATAACTGATATTAAATTGTTATTAATAATCAAGTGCAATAATCCCAAGTAATATTTAATATACATTTTTTTATTATTTAAATAACACGACATATTTATATCTAAATATTATCTTTTATAATTATCTCAAAAATACCTTTATATATTAAAATATTTAAAAGTATATTTTACTTTATACATAAAATTTGGAATCAATCCGCTGGATTCAATTAGGATTTGGTTGTGTGTCAGTTTTAGAGTATTTCGTGGCAGTGTTCATGGTTTAAAATTGGGTTTTACTTCATATTTCAATATCTGCTATTGAATTTAGGCCCATTATTTCGGGCTCTTTTTGTATAGTTTAGGTATTAGTGGATTGGGTTTTGAGCCCAATTAAAATATTCATTCCTTTTCTTTTAAGTGCCTTCGTATTTTTAGCCCAATCTAATAAACATATACTCATAAAATTATTGATACGTTCTTTTGTAAAAAGATGTAGTACTTTTTCATATTAGATGTATGTTTCATAGTAAATATTTTTAACCGATATATAAAATTTTTGATAGTGTATGTTGCATATCAAATACTTTTTTTTTCTTTTAAAAGTAGAAATTATCAAATTAAACATGAAGATGATCCTCTCTAAAAGATAAAAAATAATATTGGACCATTAAATTATTATCAAATATGATGGTTAACTAGTAAATAATTTTTCACTATTTATCATATTACTAAAAAATAAATAATCATAAAAATAAATTATTCATTCATTTCAACTCAAATTTCGGATTAAAACCAGCTTGATGTTTGATTCAGATAGGATATGAGTAAAATAAATTCGAGATGCTTTTGATTCGGGTCAAATTGGTCCATCTAATATTAGAGTCATTTTTTTAGTTTCGTTGTTTTGAGTTTTTAATCAAGTATAGATCATTATGCTCGGATCTATATTGGTTCGAATTATTAGATTCAAATCAAATTTGTCAATCTAAATAAAATTATAAAAAAAAATATATTTAAAAACCTAAAATATTACAAAATTACAAAAATATTGTTTTGTTTCTAAAATTAAATCTCATATTAAAATTATAACATTCAACATTATCACCTCATTAATATTATTTTATAAAATTAGAATTTGGCTTCATGGTTCTTGAGGTCGTTAAAATTTTGAAGAAGAAAAAAAAATAGTGTGACCCATGAACTTATTTTGCACTTAAAATACCCTTAAATTCTGAAAATACTTCATCTAACATAATTTGTTATAGACCAATATAACAGAAAAAAATATAATTACTAAATATTGACATGACGGTTCACGATATCATTTTATAATTTACAAACTAACATAATTTGTCATTGATCAATATAACAAGAAAAAAACATGGTTATTATAATATTGGCATGACAATTCACGATGTTATATCATGACTTACAATAAATTGTTATATTAACATCATAAATCATCATGTTAACACTGTAAACTGTCATGTCAATACTATAACATTCAATTATAATTTTCTTCCATCGAAGAAGCACATTACTTTTTTTCAGAAGTTCCTCAACAACCATCAAACCTTAAAATTTTAATTAATTCCCATCTAACTCTTTCCCCTTAGCTTTTTAATGTATTACTTTTTTGGGTAAAAGTTAATTTTCTTAGATGTAAATCTACACAAGTCTGTTTGCGATTTTGACAACTTATTTCGAATCCAACACCATCACCTTCAATCACAACATTCGACTAGCCTTTCTCACATAATGCTCTAACCTCCACAAGTTCAACATTCAGCAAGGAGAAGACTGGCATCTACTAAACCATTATGATTTCTAACAACCACTCCCAATAGGGTGAGTATACAACCGAGTCGAATCGAATAAAAAAAATTCGAGTTAATTGAGTTGACGAGTTCTATTTGTTAACTCAAACTTTATTTGAAAATTTTCAAGTTTATAATCAAGTCAAGTTGTTCGAATTTCTGTTCAAATTTAATTGCAAACATTTATAATGTTATGGTACTAGTTAGTTCTAAATTTAAACAACTTTCTATAACCATATACAATACACATATTTTTTTGACAATTACAATTAGGGTTGGACGTTTGATCGAGTCGAGTAAATTTTTTTCGAGTTATTCGAGTTTGCAAGTCCTATTTTACGATTCAAACTTTATTTGAATTTTTTTCGAGTCGAGTTTATGAAATTCGAGTCGAATCGAGTTTTCAAGTTTCTGCACAAATTTAATTATAATTATTTATTATATTATAGTACATATTGATTCTAATTTCAACGGCTTTCTATATGCATATACGATATACATATATATATATATATATATTCGTATTTTCACATGTGATATACATAATATATCATGCATAATTGACATACTCAACTCGAATATAAAAGCATCAACTAATTACTAAAAAAATTTGAGTTATTCGATTTTCCATTTCATAACTCAAACTTTATTTGAAATTTTTTCAAGTCGATTTGAGTTTATGAAATTACGAGTCGGGTTTTTTCGCCTTGAGTCGAGTCGAATAATTTACTTTTTTCTAGTCGATTTTTGTCCACCCCTAATTACAATACACATATATTTCTTCATACTTTTTAGATGTGATATATATATATATATATTGTTTGAGTCGAGTCGAATAATTTAGTTTTTTCGAGTCGAATAATATATATATATATATATATATATATATATATATATATATAAATTGTAAAAATTTCGGTATCGACTTTTTGGTATATACCAAAATTCTTACACTTTGAAGATTTTTAAACTTTTTCTAAAAAAATCGGTATATACCGGAATTCTTACACTTTGAAGATTTTTAAACTTTTTGTAAAAAAATCGGTATATACCGGAATTCTTACACTTTGTGTATAAAATTCGATATATACCAAAAAATCAATACCAAATTTTTTAATTTTTTTTTTGTAAAAATTTCTATTGTGCCTCATTTTAAGGCGTTTCACACTAAAACTTCCTATAAGCACACAGATTCAATTAGCACCAAAAGAATAAAAGATCCCATTACTTAACTAATTAATAAAGAAATGCAGTAATTAATTAATAATCACAGGCATGCACGGATCGGAATCCCCTTCTTAAATTCTCTCTTTAATTATATCATCCGAAATATTTTTGTTAATAATTAATAATTAACAAATCCTTCCTCAAATCAAAGGAACTAAATTTAAAACCAGCTGCCATGCCAGCATGCACGTGGCCAGGAAACAAGCTCTACTCAACCAGCATTACCCACATTTCTTAATCATTCTTTTTTCGGTCACTAAACATAACTTAAAAGCCACTAATCCATGTTGGCATTTTAAAACTGCATTAACCAAATGCCAACGTTTCCAGACATGTTGTCAAACGAAGATTACCTCAAATCTCTTCACATGATCCCATAAAATATATATGTATAGGCGTTGTTTTATAAACAGAAGTTTGAGTTAAAATTAAAAGTTTGACTGGTTAAATCAGTTAATTTGGATGTTTGATGAATAGCGGATTGAGATGAAACCTCAAATTTTGAAAAAAAACTGCTAAGTTTTGACATTAGAGTTATAAAGATCTTTTTACCCTTAACAATTATAAAAAAATCTTCAAATAACCTAACTTTAAATTTTCTATTTTAATTCTTCGGCCCTGTTTGGCAATTAGCGGATAGCTGATTACATTAGCTGATAGCGGATAGTTGATTGCATTAGATGATTTGACTAGCGGATTGTATTAGCTGATTGTATAAAAGTGTTTGGTAAAATTAACTGATAACTGTTAGATTATTTAAACAGGTAAAATGATATATAAGTTCATGGTTATATTCAATATTTGTTTAAATAATTTATTAGTTATCAATATTTTTTATCTAATTAATATTAATTAGATCTATAAAATTATTTTTAATATAACTTTTCTAAACATATTCGAATGATTTATATATTAATTTATTATTGATATAATTATTTTAATATAATATAATTAATTAATAAATTTAAATACACATATAAATATGTGGTAATAAAAAGAAAAAAAGTAAATAGGATTAACTTATAAATAGGGTGAGAAAATATTTAATTTAGGTTATTTTGAGATTTTTGGTAACTGATAAGGGTAAAAGAGTCTTTACGACTCTAATATCAAACCTCTAATCTCAAAAAGCTCATATTATGAGCTTTTTCAAAATTAGCGGTTTCACCCCAATTCGCTCTTTCAATCCATTATTCATCAAACAACAATATTAGCGGATTTAATTAGTCAAACCTCTAATTTTTGCCCAAACCTCTTTTTACCAAACAAGGCCTTCATCCTCATGTATTTACATTGTAACATTTGTAAACTGATACTTTTTCTTTTTATTCTCACACACTTATATTTTTATTTAAAATTAATAATTAATTAAATTTTATTAAAAATAATTATATATATATATATAATAAATTAATGCAAAAAAAATAATATATAGATCCTTCAAATATGCTTAGTAATGTTATATTAAAAATTATTTTTCATATTCTAATTAATACTAACAGATACAAAATATTGATAACTAATAAACTATTCAAACAAGTATTGAATATAATCATGATTCACGTCCTTATATGTCAATTGCTTATTTGAATAATCAAACAACTATCAACTATTAGTTAATTTTACCAAACACTTTTATATAATCAGCTAATACAATATGCTAGTCAAATCAACTAATGCAATCAATTATTGGCTATTAGTTAATGTAATCTGCTATCAACTATCCGCTAATTGCCAAAGGGCTATAGTATTTCAAATAAACTAATTTAAAAGTAAACAATTTTCTTACATATCTAATTGGGGTTATTGGCTAATTATAGCCCCAGAATCTAAGTTTATTTGCATGATTTTCTGATCCATCTGTCTACATATTTGTTTATGGAGTCCACCAAATGAAATTGTATTGATTCGTATACCCAACTAATCTGCATGATAGATTTTTCTTTATAATATAAACAAATACAAAGGAAAGAATCCTATGCCAGGGTGGGCTAGCAAGCAAGAAGCAAAACCCTAGTTGTACTTTTCTTGTTTCCATGTGTGCATTGTGATATAAAAAACCATTTATTTAATATCACTGTGGTAGCGTGACATACAGATTGTCCATCCTATTCCTTCGCCACTAACTTATAAAAACCATGTCCAAATCACAAACTGAAAGCAGTCGGACTGTACAGTGACAAACTCGAACAACTTGATTTTTTGGACAATTTTTTATTTTATTATCCAAAAGAAGTAGAAAAATCTGTTACGTTATCATTTCTATTAAAGAATTGATAAACCTATTAAAGAATTCCCCAAGCTATACAAAGTTGAGCATTTACATTATCATTTCTATCAATGCATACTCACAATCTCCAGCATTGCAGTCACACTACAAACTTTTCTATTTCCTTTTCTGACGTGGAGTTAATGTCTCTCGTTTCTTTAGGGCGATATAAACACCGAACATTATTGGTTTGGATTGAACGGAGAAGAAAGAAGTGATGCAATTGACAGTTACTTTGCACCTGTGACTGAAAAGAAGAAATTGAAAGGAGTAGAAAATAGAAGAGAAGGGACTAGGGTGAATCATGGGAGTGGGGTAAAGAGAGGAGTGTGTTGGATGCTAGGGAGTGGGTGACAGTAAGTGGGTCACATGAGTGTTTATTATTATTATTATTAGTATTTTGGTTTGGTGCAGCAATCAAACACTGAAAAAAGGAGGGATACATTGCTTTTGGATGCCATTCCCTTGTTTGTCAGCACAGGATTTGCCATTGCCTACGTCCCCTTTCACGAGGATGCACCATTTTCCAACTCCCCTTGTTTTTTTTCTTCTCTTTGTCTTCTTCTCCCCTTGAAATGTGTGTTGTACGAAAAAAGATATAATAGTTTGATATGATTAATTTTGAGTATATTAGGTTCACTGCAGGATGAAATCAGCAAAAATGGTCATCACAATCAATGCAAATCTCAAGCATTTCTTTCTTCTATTCAACACTCAACAGTACAAACGACATGCATGATTGATTCCAAAGCAATAAAAAAGAGAGATTATTGTTTTAACTGGATATAATTCAACTTTTATACACCACTCTGAAGGTACCAAAACATTGATGTTATAATCATATAAGGCACCAGCCGCCATGATCAATTGAAATGTTGTTGTTGCTCAAGCCATGGCCAAAACCCGGTTTGATCTTCAATGGTGCAGAACATGTTGCTGAGGCTTTCTTCTTTAACCATTTGATCCATCTTTTGGCATTGATGGTGATGATCCGGCCTTGAAGATGAGGTCTGGAATAGTTGTGCAACACCACCACCACCACCTCCTCCACCGCCTGCCGGCCTAATATTGGATGTCGGGAAGAAGGTTATGCTTGTGGGATGAGTCGACAAGGGGCTGTCAGTTGCCGGTGTCCTAGAGATATCCAACTTAATATCCGAGCTGTTTTCACTTCTGTTACTGCAAGAACCTTCGGTTTCTTTATTGAGATTGATAGACTCAGTTGGTTCTCTACTTTTCATTGCCATTATCTGCATCGAATCAAAGAACCATGATTATGCTGGAAGAAACAAGGCTCTGAAAATCATGATTAAGGAGATGGAAACCTCAAAACTTTTGCTTAACATTATTAATACCTCAGCCTGAAGCTTTTGGTTCAGAGCTTGGAGTGCAGAATTATCTGATTTGATTGCTTCGTACTGTCTCTTGAGGAGATCATAATCTTTTTCAAGTTGCTTGGTTTTCCACCTAGCTCTTCTGTTTTGGAACCAGATAGCGATCTGCCTCGGTTGCAGCCCAAGAGCTCGAGCCAGCTGCATTTTTCTCTCGGGTTCAAGCTTGTTACCCAACTCAAAGTTCTTCTCAAGAGTCTTCACCTGCTCCATGTTGAGCCTCCTCTTCTTTTCTCCCGCCTGTGAACCGTCGTCTGATAAATCATCTTCCCCATTTGCTTCTTCACACACATCTATCCCTGAAAATGACATTGATCTCTTCCCAAGAAACGATGCCACACCTAAAACCAAATCAAAACCATCATCAATCATACATACATACATACATATGGTTTCATCAGCATCAGATGAAAGGTGTAAATAAATACCGTGGAAGTCTTGGGGCGGGCAAGAACGAAGCATTTGATTGATAGAAGTTGAGGGTTGATGATGATCTTCATCTTGAGGAGTTTGGAGCATGAAATCTGCTGGGAAACAAGCCATCCCATTGCAAGACATGATCCAGCAGGCGGGGTTCTAATGAGACTACCAATACTATTAACAGAACTCTATATTCATTGTGTCATGAGTGTCCTTGAGGCAGCAGATCCTCGGATTGGACACGGAGTTTAATGCAAGAAAAGCAAAATGGATTTGATTTTGATGTAAGGAAAAAAAACTGGAAATTCTTGAATTGGAAGGGTGATGCAGTGATTTGTTAAAAGGAGATAGCTTATATACCTTATCAACTTCTAGGGAAAAAAGCACTCTCTTTCTTATATAATATTATGAGAGAGAGAGAGAGAGATGCATGAATGATTAATAGAGTTTCCACTTCTCTTTATATGAAGATTGATCCATTTGAGTTAAAAGGAAAAAAAAGAAAGGACCTTTAATTTCCTTTGCTTTAATAAATATAGTACTTTGTTATTGCAAGGGAAAAGCTGTTTCTTTTTTCATATCATATACACTGAGATCATTATGAGACGACTTTTTAATTCGAACCTTTGACCTTAAGAATTTAAGGTTTCCTTCTGTTAGACCAACTGATAATTAATAAGAATAACAATAGATTTTGATTAATCATTTGCTTGCTTAGGAAGGAAAAGAAGGCATAGTTAGAAAATTGAATGGGAACTAAACCCGGTAATAGCAAAGGGGTGCCCCTGAAAACATATTCCAAGTTCAATAATTTGAGGTCATTGTCATCCTTTCCCTCACACTTGAAGAGACAAAGTAGTGGAGTTTTCTCAACAAAGACAGTTGTCTTGAAATACAAGGAAAAATTAAAAATTTGCAAGAAGCTTGACACCGTCCATGGCTATAAGGTACATAGAGAATGGCGTATTTCATGATTTAATAATGTGAAACGGGTGAGTTTGCACAAGAGGCCTAAACAAATCTGATTTGATTCCTGTGTTTAGACATAGTAAAACCAGAAGTAGAGTGGTGGATTCATACGGGGGAGAAGAGTGTAGGGTTTTGTTAGGAGAAGGAATCTAGGGAATGGGACCAGACTCCAGAGGCAGAGAGGGCAGGGACTGAGACTGCCACCTAACCACCAACAGGGATGGTGCATTAGGCCTCTTTCTCATCCATTTCCCTTTCACCAGTTTCAGTCCTCTGCATTTGAACTGAATCCATTTCAAACTATATTAAAATCTGAAGTTTTAATTGTGAATGTTCCCATCATCTAAAATTGAAAAGCCGAAACAAAAATGGACCCAACAGGAGCTGGTCTGTTTTGTCTTTGTGCCCCATCCCTATCCCAATCCTCATTTCATGTCCTCGCCTTAATAATTCAGTTCTAATTAAAAATAAATAAATTAGGTAAATCATCACTAAATTTTACTCGCATACTTATACTTATTTTGGTTATGAAGTTTCAAAACGTTCAATTTTTTTATCCAAAAAGAACAGACATTCATTAAATAAAAAGAAAGACCTTACACGAGAGAGCATGGAGAACCATGCAAACAACCATGCAAAAAATAAAGATCAGCAGACAAGGCCCTCGACCTTAAAGGAAAGAGCAAAACAACAGACAAAAACACAACAACACCACGGTGTGCGCAACAAGACCATGCTTCCAGTGGCAAAGCCCTGGGTAGCATCATAACATCAGCAAAGTCCGGTAGCAAGGACGGAAGCTCAATAACCAGCCATCGTATTCTTTGGCCACCACGAACATAACTAACTACGCCGGAGAGCTCTATCCAGAGGCAGGCTTTCACACCATCGAATGTGATCCTTGTCACGGCGTTAGTAGAAATGAACTTTGAAAGGTAACTTGGGAACACTATACTAGGAACTTCACCCTTCCAGAACCAAAATGCAGAAGAACAGACACCGAAGCCACAAGAAACAGAAACAAAGCAACAGAACCTTGAAGTAAAAATAAACCTAGAAAACCTACGAAAGACCCTAACACAACCGAAGCCAAGGCTTCTCGGGGAAGGACTTGAAATCACCGCCACCAACCGCTCCTTCCATATGTCGATAGCGGGAGAACTATTGAGTGCCTAAAAGTTCTATATTTTACCCCTCATTTACCCATATTTTTGCTGCACTCAAGCATGATTCATTGCATTTAGAATAGATTTTTGCATACACATCACAATTAGATAAAATTGCACAGTTTCTGCTGATTTTGGTTACTTTTGCAGGTAGCTGCTGCGGCAGACCCAGGGCAACAAGGGAGCCATGACAACAGAGGAGTGCTGAGGTGGAAAAGTGAAGTGGAGCTCGACAGATAGAGGATTTCAAGCCGGTCTGTCGTGGACCACTCCCATATTTTTCTAAGCCCTTAAGCAGAATGAAGGCCAAGCCCAAAGTTCAAGGAAGAAACTCAAGGCAAGAAAAGAGGATGAATTCAAGGCATCTACTCAGAAGATTTAGTCTTTAATAGAGTTGCACTTTAATTCAAAATTGTATTCTTGCCATATTAGAAAACTTGGACCCAAGGCCTATATAAAGGCATGTAATTCGACCTAGGGAAGGATATCTCACTTCTAGCCGTCTTCCCCCAAAACCCTTGTCGTTTTCCCTTCTCCACCATGTTCTAAACTCCACCTAGGGCTAAGGGTTGATTTTGTAAAGTAGTTGCAAGGATTGTACTGTTTTAGGAATTTTCTGTCAAGTAATAAAAACTTCAAGTTTATTTACTCTGGTTTTCATATCTCATAAGAGCATTAGGAGAGCATTGTGAGGTTATCCATTTGTTTGATATCGGGAGAGTCAAGCATACGAAAGGAGTAAATACATGTTTTCCAATTTATGGTTAAACCATCTTGGCTTAGGGATAAGTTCAAGGTTAAGTGGTTAAAGAAGAATTCACAAATATTGGTGTTCACCCTTTGATTTACGCCGGGAGGTATCATCCAAGAAGTGTTCATCAGCAGCACTTGGGCCTAGGGATAGGACAAGTCATCACATGGATTCTTACCAAGCTTGAAGTACGAAGTTGTTGATCGCTGTCGCGACATCAACAGACCTCTGCCGCGACAGGTGCTGCCGCGATATGAACGGCGACAGACAACAGAAGTTCCTCTAACAGTGCAACACCTTCACTACTGAGCAATTCAATACCGGCCTATTCGCTAAATCTGATTCCTTTATCTTTTATTTCAGTTGTTTCTCAAAATTACTTCATCCATTCAATTAAACTATTTCTTTCTCTTGTGCAGCAATTCAAGGATAGAGTTATTTCCTGTCCCTGCGGAGACGATATCTGATATTCTAGTATCACTTTACTACTTGCGTCGTGTACACTTGCACTATTTGCGATAGTTCTATTTACACGCAACAAGTTTTTGGCGTCGTTGCCGGGGACTGGCAACATACCTTTACCTTTTTATTACTGCACTTTATTTTTATTTTCTATTTTTAGTTGTGTTATTTACCTCAGGCTTTTCACAAGGTTCTCTTATTGCTTATGTGCAGATCGAGACGTGGTAAGGAGCCTAAGTACGAGTTAGACCCAGAAATCGAACGCACATACCAACTCAAGAACCAAGCCCGACTCTTGATAGAATGAAATAACTATCTTGAGGAGATACTGGAAGCAATGGTGAACGGAAGGAAAGGCAATGTGAGAGATGACCCCAACAACAACAATGACCCTAGGGTTATTGTTGATCCTCCTAATGATGCCCGGAACGATCTGCTGCCGCCCACTGCCCCTGCAGCACGGCAGACCTGTCGAGACTACATGGATAACGGCCATGTTGAATTGGAAACAACCCTGCCAGATGTGGAAGCTGAACACTTCGAACTGAAACCTGTCATGTTCAGCATGATAAACTCTGCTGGCCAATTTGGTGGTTCTGCTACTGAGGATGCACGAGAACATCTTAAAACTTTCCAAGAAATCTGTGGATCGTTCAGACTGCCAGGGATAAGTCCGGAAGTACTGAGGCTCCGGCTATTCCCTCATTCATTCAGAGATAGAGCTAAAACTTGGTGGAACAAATTAACGACGGGTTCAATAAGAACTTGGGCAGATCTCTCTCGTGAATTCCTTTCTCGTTTTAATCCTTCTCATTTATCTGAAAGATTGCGTAACGAGATTGGTACTTTTCAACAGGAAGATGACGAACCAATGCACGAGGCGTGGGACAAATTTATAACTCTCTTACGGAACTGCCCAATGCATGGATTCCCTATGTGGAATCAGGTTCTCAAATTCTACAACGCTGCCAATGCACACACTCGACTGAGAATAGATTCAGCAGCGAATGTGCTATTATTGGATAAAGAACCAGACGAGGCAATGCTAGTGTTGAAAAAGTTAACAAAGAACGATGAGCAATTTCCTACTGCTCGAAGAGGAGGCAAACGAGGAATATCTGTAAAGGAGTATGAAGCTGACAACTCGGTTAAAACACAGATTGCATACCTTACTAAGCTAATTGAGAATCTACATCGGAAGAATTCTAAAGCCGTATATTCTGAAGAAGAGGTGTGTGAAACCTGTAGTGGGAATCACAGTTCAGAAGACTGTCCTTTACAGCTGGAAGAAGGGATGTATGTTGGGAACTATAACAAGCCTAGAAACTATGATTCCAACAACTACAATCCCAACTGGAGGAAAGACCCCAAATTTTCCTAGAGCAATCCGAATAATGCATTGAACCCTCCAGTGCAGAACAACCAGAACCAAAGAGTACCCAGAATTCTGTCACGACAACAACCACCAAAGCATCTGGTAGCAACACCTAGTATACTAGAACATACCTTGGCAACATTTATGTCACAAACGGGAGCATACATGGCAAACATGGATCACTTTGTCAAGAAAACTGAAACATTCATGGACAAGACAAATATGAGAATGACAAACCATGAGGCTACCCTAAAATCTCTGGAGACACAGATGGGCTAGGTCTCACAGTACATCAAACCGAGGCAGAATAGAGGATTCCCTAGTGATACTAAGGTCACTAGAAAACCCACACATGAGTAGTGCAAAGCAATTACAACGAGGAGTGGGAAACAATTACAAGAGCAAGAACTAAAAGAAGTACCAAGTGAGGACCCAACTCTACAGACACCTGTCATGAACACTACCCCGGGAGAGGAGGAACTGCTTACTTTCGCCACACCTGCCACAACAACAGAAGGGACAAAGGAGCAGACAGAAGATGCTGAAGATCTTGAGCCTCCCTAGATCCGAATTCCATGTGAAGGATGCCTTGAAGATTACCGTCCTCCACCCCCTTTTCCACAGCAGTTACAGAAACAGAAACAGGAGTACCACTTTAAGAAAATTTATGACATTTTTAAGCAAGTACATATTAACATACCGCTGCTAGAAGCCATTAAGCAGATGCCAGATTATGCTAAGTTTCTCAAGGATGCAATGTCCAAAAGGTTCAGACTTGAGGAATTTGAGACAGTGAAGATGACAGAAGGATGCATGACAATTTTGCATAAGCATCCACCCCAAAAGAAGAAGGACCTTGGGAGCTTCATCATACCATACATAATTGGAGACAAGTTTGTGGGTAAGGTACTTTGTGATCTTGGTGCTAGCATTAATCTAATGCCCAAATCAGTATTTCAGAAACTAGGTATTGGACAAGCAAGGCCCACGACAGTCATGCTGTAGTTGGCAGACCGCTCTTACGTACAACCGAAAGGAAAGATCGAAGATATCTTGGTAAGAGTGGATAAGTTTATTTTTCTTGCTGAGTTTCTTGTTTTAGATTGTGAAGCAGATGAAAATGCACCGATCATTCTGAGGCGACCCTTCTTAGCCACATGCAGAACAGTGATCGATGTCGAGAAAGGAAAACTGACTATGAGAGTGAATGATCAGCAAATCAAGCTCAATGTTCTCCAAGCAATAAAACAAGCTGATGCAGAGAAAGAGTGCAAAGAAATCTCAGAAGTAGTCTTTGACCAACCATGCATCAGGTCGAACTGCCACGACAGAAAGTTTTGTCACTGCCACCGCAATCACCCTGAAGACTGTCACGGCAGCAACGGCGACAGTAACCCCTCAGACACAGAATCATCCGACACTGAAGGTCCTGAGGAGGTAAATTGGATACGCACACGTCCAGGTAAGTTCTTCGGGCCTTTGAATTATACCTCGAATGAACATGTAATCCAAAAGCCTTCCATTGAACAGTCACTTGTTCTAGACCTTAAACCCCTGTCAGGGCAACTTAAATACGTTTTTCTTGGTTCAAAATGATATGTTGCCCGTAATCATCTCTTCCAAGTTGATGTAGGAACAAGAACAACAACTGATCAAAATGCTACAACAGCATAAAAAGGCAATTGGATGGACCATTGTTGATATCCAAGGCATCAGTCCGACGTTATGCATGCATAAGATCCTCTTGGAGGATGACCATAAGCCGACTATCAATGCCCAAAGACGATTGAGTGAGGCTTTGCGAGAGGTGGTGCGGAAAGAAATCATCAAGTGGCTTGATGTCGAAATAATATATGCCATCTTAGATAGCAAGTGGGTGAGCCCGGTGCAATGTGTGCCCAAAAATGAAGGCATAATCGTAGTAACGAACGAGGAAAACGAACTAATTCCAACCAGGAATGTGACCGGTTGGAGGGTTTGTATGGACTACTGGAAGCTTAATAAAGCTACCCGGAAGGACCACTTCCCCTTACCTTTTATCGATCAAATGTTAGATAGATTAGCGGGGAAGTTTTACTATTGTTTTCTTGATGGTTACTCAAGTTATAACCAAATCGCAATCGCACTGGAGGACCAAGAGAAAACCACCTTCACATGACCGTACGACACATATGCCTTTCGAAGAATGTCGTTTGGGCTCTGCAATCCACTAGCAACCTTCTAATGGTGCATGATGGCAATATTCTCCGACATGGTGGATGATTTCCTAGAAATTTTCATGGACGACTTTTCCGTCTTTGGAGACAGCTTTGACGGTTGTTTAGGCAATCTACAGAAGATCCTTGAGAGATGCAAAGAGGCGAACTTGGTTTTAAATTGGGAAAAATGCCACTTTATGGTGGATGAAGGCATATTACTAGGTCACAAGGTTAGCTGCCGCGACATAGAAGTAGACAGAGCCAAAATTGAGGTTATTGAAAAGCTACCGCCACCCACCACAGTCAAGGGGATACGAAGCTTTTTAGGGCATGTAGAGTTTTATCGAAGATTCATAGCAAATTTTTCGAAGATTACTAAGCCTCTTTGCCACCTATTGGAACAGAATCGCCCCTTTGACTTTAACACTGAATGTACTGAAGCATTCAAGATACTGAAGGAGAAGCTGGTAACAGCCCCGATAGTGCAGCCACCAGAATGGAGCTTGCCATTTGAGATAATGTGTGACGCCAGTGATTATGTTGTCGGGGCAGCATTAGGGCAGAGGAAGGATAAACTCTTCCATGTGATTTACTATGCCAGCAAAACGCTGAATGATGCCCAAATAAACTACACCACAACAGAGAATGAGCTACTAGCAGTGGTGTTTTCAATTGACAAGTTCCGTCTGTACATACTTGGAACGAAATTGGTGGTCCATACAGACCGTTCAACACTCAAGTATCTGTTCACCACGATTGATACGTTGGATTCTGCTGCTGCAAGAATTTGACATTGATATCAAGGACAAAAAGGGGACAGAGAACCAAGTAGCAGACCACTTGTCAAGGCTGAAGATGGGAAGTAATCAAGTGAAAGACAAAACCAACATACTTGAAACCTTCCCATATGAGCAGTTGTTTGCTGCCACCAGCATTGCCGCGACAGCAATGGCGGCATGTAAGCTTTTTGAAACCCCTTGTTATGCTGACATTGTCAATTATATTGTAAGTGGGTTATTACCTTCTGAGCTTAATTACCAAGCAAGGAAGAGGTTCCAAAATGATGCAAAACATTATTATTGGGATGAACCTCTTCTCTTTAAGCACTGTGCAGATCAAATTATCAGGAGATGCATACCACAGGAGGAACAGAAAGAAGTACTTCACCACTATCATGCTGCCCCTTATAGAGGACACTTGGGAGGAAATAAAACTGTTGCCAAGGTTCTACAATCCGATTTCTATTGGCCCACACTGTTCAAGGATGCACAAGCTTTTTACACGAGTTATGACAAATGCCAAAGGACTGGGAATATATCTCGAAGATATGAGATGCCACTACAGAACATACTTGAGGTTGAAATATTCGATGTTTGGGGAATCGACTTCATGGGGCCATTCCCAGCCTCTTGTGGGAATTTATATATCCTGCTGGCAGTAGACTATGTGTCTAAGTGGGTAGAAGCGATCACCACTCAAAATAACGATGCCATGACTGTGCAAAGACTTCTTCACAAGCACATCTTCTCAAGGTTTGGCGTCTCAATAGAGATAATTAGCGATGATGGGAGACATTTCAACAATAGGGTAATTGCTAGTGCACTAAGGAAATACAAAGTGAACCACCGAATTGCAACAGCATATCACCCTCAAACCAATGGGCAGGCCGAGATATCAAACAGAGAAGTAAAGAACATCCTAGAGAAGATGATTAAACCTACTCGAAAGGACTGGTCTCTATATCTAAATGATGCACTCTGGGCCTACAGGACAACATTCAAGACACCATTGGGAATGTCACCATATCGCCTCATTTACGGGAAAACTTGCCATTTACCTGTCGAAATAGAACACAAAGCATATTGGGCTATCAAGACAACAAATATGGACTGGGACAAGGCAGGGCAGAAAAGGCTACTGGACTTGAATGAAATTGAGGAAATTCGAGCAATGGCCTACGACAACGCTAAGATCTACAAGGAAAAAACAAAGAAGTGGCACGACAGAAAACTGGTGCCACGACAGTTCTGCCCAGGGCAGCAGTTGTTGTTGTTTAACTCTAGGTTGAAGCTTTTTCCAGGAAAGCTTAAATCTAGGTGGTCTGGCCCTTTCCAAGTTGTCCAAGTTTTCCCCCATGGTGCCATTACAATCAAATCAATGAAGGATGGGCACCAATTCAAGGTCAATTGACATAGACTCAAGCATTATCAGGGGACTGAAGCCCCAAGGATGCAGGAAGTAGTTACTTTAGGAGATGTCCCTCAAGGCATCCCTAATTTAACTTTATTTTATTTTATTTTATTTTATTTACTTATTTATTTATTATTTAAGAATTAATGTTTTTATTTTTAGGAAATAAGATTTTAACTTAGTTTATTTATTTATTTATTTTTAGGAAATAAAGGAAGCAAAGCAAAGAGAAGGAATGAACCAGCCCACCATATTCACAACAGCCCATAAAACCCAACGGACAACTCTGTCGTGACAGCCTGTCACCAGCTGTCGCGACAGACGCAGAAAAGACAGCCTGTCACGGAGCCGTCGCGACAGACACGCAAACGTGTAACTGATGCGCAGCAGACACGGAAACGCGTGACAGAGGCGTCAGAAACCGCGTGACAGCTGGCCCCGTTATTCGCATATGTCGTTATAGTCCCAACGGGCAGAAAAATCCCGTTCTATACAAACCCCTACTCTTATTTCATTTTTCATCTCATTCTCATTCTCTCTGCTTACTCTCTAGAATTTAGGTTTTCAGAAATCTCTTTTATTTTCTACAATTTTCCTTGCAATGGCTACCAGATCAACACGACGAAGTGTTGCCTCCACCTCTGCCGCGACAGTATCCACACCAAGCCACATCGGAATACCCAGCCGCTTCACATCAGTGGACTCAGAGTAGAGGTACTATGGGTCATTTCAAAAGAGAGAGATGTGGGAAGAAAGAGGGTTCACTTACACCCAAAAGACGGGACAATTAGGGCTTGAAAGTTTCATTGCGAATAAAATCATCGCACTCAAGTGGCATATGTTTGCTGCCCAGCCAGAAGAGATGAACGTCACCCTAGTTCGAGAGTTCTACGCTGTCGTCCCCGACAAAGATTCCACGACAGTGACTGTCAGATGCAAAGAGATCTCCCTCGAACTGGCATACATCAACACGTTGTATAGCCTCTATGTGAGCAAGAAGAAAGATGCGCATCGGAGGTTCGTGAACCGTCTGTCGCCGCCAGACTACGATGTTGTCATGGCAAAGTTGACAAAAGAGGGCACGCAATGGAACGATGATCCCAAGCACCGGTGGACAGTGCGGAGGGCTCATCTCACCCCACAAGCCAAATTGTGGAACCATTTCATGAAGAAACGCCTCATGCCTACCTCACATAATACCACGGTAGACCGACAAAGATTAGCCCTCGTACATTTCATCCTCAATGAGAGGCAAATCAATGACGACAGATACATCCGAGACGACATCATTGAGTGTGCACTCCGACCAACGGGCCCCCTATTCTTCCCATATCTGATCACCACACTCTACCGAGGCAACAACGTACCAGAGATCAATGAAGATGTCAAAGTCCGAGGAAAGGGATGGACGCAGCAGAACCTTTATAGTCTGATGGAATTAAAGGTTGTCACTCCTCTATCTTACGTGGACCCCACTGCTGCGACAGAAGCAACAGCAGAACTTGACTCCTCTGAACCTGTCACGGCAGAACCGGAGCAGACGACGACAGCACCACTGGCAGACACCTGCAGCCAGATCCTGAAGATGTTGCAAAAGATGGAGGAATGACAGCTCGGCCTTATGGGTTTTATGAGGGATTTCACTGCCGCCACAGTAAATTTTATTAAATCTGATTTAAATTTCCCAAACGTGTAGTTCCGTTCTTTCCCAAAATCCCTTTTTGCCGCACCCACACATGCTGCTAGCCAGTGGCGGAAGGTCTCTAAGACCTATAGGGGCTGTGGCCCCCACTAGAATAATAAAATATTCTTTCTAATATATATATATATATATTAATGTATGTATATAT
Source organism: Hibiscus tridactylites (assembly GCA_958450335.1). Lineage (NCBI taxonomy): Eukaryota > Viridiplantae > Streptophyta > Magnoliopsida > Malvales > Malvaceae > Hibiscus > Hibiscus tridactylites. Next base: position 82,404,355 of record OY288276.1, read on the forward strand.
ATTAAATTGTTTGATTTGGTCCCCGCTTGATTGAAATTTGGATCGACATCGTGATAAATGTTAGTTATTAAAAAAGAGTAAATAGCATAATAGTTTCATTTGTCATTTCATGGTAAAAAAATTTATACTTTTGCAGGGCCCTTCATCTTCTTTAAGTTCAAAACATTCTAAATATTGACTCCATTAAAGTTAAATTTAGAGGTAAATTTTTTAAAACTTTTTAATTCAGTTCATATTTATAATTTTGTTTTGGTTAACATTTTTAATTCAGTTGAAGGTACAAGTCATTTATGTTTTCAATTCAATTCAATTTTTTTGTCATTTCGTCTTCTTGTTTCAGTTTTAATTTTTCAACTATAATATGATATCTAATTTATTTTGTATTTTAGCTTCCTCCCGATTTATAGTTTCATCTTCACCATGAATCCATGATACTTTGCTTTCATTTATTTATGTTTTCAATTCAGCTGAGATTTTTGTCACTTCGTCGTCATGTTTAGATTACATACAATGATAGAAAAATTAAAAAGATTATTAGGCAACTGCAAGTGTATTAGATTAGGTGCTCTTTTCACTTTGAATTTAATATACGGACTCTAATCCTCCTTATAACAACTTTAACAAAATATCATTGTATTGTATGAAGATTGATTTGTTGTAGAAAATGTTATTATTAAGTACGAAAATAACAAACGTGTTGATTTGGAACTAAAATGCAATTTGAAATACTTGCGGATTTATTGTCATTTTGTTGTTTTTGGTTACTGCCATCCTTTTATATTTGAACAAGTGACGAACCAATCAACAAATGTGTTTATAATTTATTGCATCACAATGTCATTGATTCCAATAAATTAAACTATTTTTTATGGTTATAGGTTGTGTGAACTCATGGGCAAATAAAAAAGACTAGATTCTTCTTCCTTTTTTCAGAAAAAATATGTTGATAAATAAATTAGTACGTCATCGAAAACTCCAAGGCTTGAGCATCAAATTAGTTGTAGTCAATCTCCCTCTAAATCTCCGGTTGTTAAAGTTGAAGAAGTTAATCTTCCGTTAATAGATGCCCCCCCAAATAAATTACGGCGAGTTCCGCCACTGCTGCTAGCCCCAAAACACCCACTGATGCCTCCACATCATCACCTGCCACGACAAGAGATGTGGGCAGAAGATCTGTCACTCCCCGATGAGAGAAAATGAAGGAACCTCTATCAGAAATCGACCTGAAATACTTTGAAGGGTTCTCACCCTCTTCCGTCTGGCAGGATGATTCTGAATCAGAGCCGTCGGTCGTCCTGGACATATCGAAAGGCTTCCCTCCGATGAGGATGAAGAAGCTGAATGAGACTGTTGAAGGACCCTACCACGGCAGATCAGACAGCAGCAGCAGCAGCGATGATGACCTCGAGGTTCTGGACCAGCCCCCACACATCTCACCTACCCGAGTCCAGCCACCTCAAGAGGCCAAAAAGAAGATGGCCTCCCCGTCTCCCAGTACCTAGCCAACCCCTGCCATCAAGGTCACTGCCCGTCGGCAGCTTCGCGTCAGCAGCAGCAGCGACGACAACTCCTCAACTTAAGTACTTTTTCTTATATATTTGTTGTCTTTGCTGTTGTTTTATCTATTTTGTGATGTTGTTTTTTTTCTGTTTTTCATTTTCATTGTTGTCATACATTGAGGGCAATGCAACCCTAGAGTTTAGGGGTGGGCATCCCTCTACTTGTCAATTGTGTCTTTAATTTATGTCTCTTTTTAAGTTTATTTTTGTGTCAAAAAAATATAAATATAAAAATTTGTCTTAAATCTGTGAACTGAACTTACCTGCCGCGACATTCTCTACCGTGACAGTGCCTTTAGGATGTTTTAGGAATTATTTAGAGCCTTGTTATAGTTTTGAACTTTAGAACACCCTTGTGACTCATATGTTGTCTAGATTTCGGTAGTGAACTAGAATAGGAAGGTTTACCCACTTGAGTTGCCCTTAGAGGTGCCTAACACTGGCTCTAGGAAAGGAATAAAAGAAAAGAAAAAAAATAGACTCACTTGCCCCTAGAACTGCCTTACAACGACTCTAGGAAGATTTTTTGAGTCTAAGTCAGAAAAAAACTAAAGGAGCCTAAGAATTGCCTCTAGAAAAATGAAGTTGAGTCTAAGCCAGAAAAAACTAAAGGAGCCTAAGAATTGCCTCCAGAAAAAATGAAGTTGAGTTTAAGCCAGAAAAAACTAAAGGAGCCTAAGAACTGCCTCTAGAAAAAATAAAGTTGGCATAAAATTCAAGTGAGTAGAACAACTATTCTGGTAAGCTAAAGGAGTCTAGGCACATATTTGTTCACAAAACTTGCACAAACTTGCACAAGAATTATAGCATTGTTCCGGATAAATCCATAAACACCCGACAAGGCACTGCTATTGATAGTGAATGTGTTGTAGGTAATGAAAGTTCACTGAATTAAGCCAAGCCAAAAAAAAATTATTTTTAGTTAGGTTGTATTTGCTTGAGGACAAGCAAGAACTTGAGTTTGAGGGTATGTTGAGTGCCTAAAAGTTCTATATTTTACCCCCCATTTACCCATATTTTTGCTGCACTCAAGCATGATTCATTGCATATAGGATAGATTTTTGCATACACATCACAATTAGATAAAATTGCACAGTTGCTGCTGATTTTGGTTACTTTTGCAGGTAGCTGCTGCGGCAGACCCAGGGCAGCAAGGGAGCAGAGGCAAATTACAGAGTTGGAGTTGAAAAACAAAGGCTGTCGTGACATCTGTCGTGGCAGCCATGACGATAGAGGAATGCTGAGGTGGAAAAGTGAAGTGGAGCTCGACAGATAGAGGATTTCAAGCCGGTCTGTCGTGGACCACTCCCATATTTTTCTAAGCTCTGAAGCAGAATGAAGGCCAAGCCCAAAGTTCAAGGATGAAACTCAAGGCAAGAAAAGAGGACGAATTCAAGGCATCTACTCAGAAGATTTAGTCTTTAATAGAGTTGCACTTTAATTCAAAATTATATTCTTGCCATATTAAGAAACTTGGACCCAAGGCCTATATAAAGGCATGTAATTCGACCTAGGGAAGGATATCTCACTTCTAGCCGTCTTCCCTCAAAACCCTTGTCGTTTTCCCTTCTTCACCATGTTCTAAACTCCTTCTAGGGCTAAGGGTTGATTTTGTAAAGTAGTTGCAAGGATTGTATTGTTTTAGGAATTTTCTGTCAAGTAATAAAAACTTCAAGTTTATTTACTCTGGTTTTCATATCTCATAAGAGCATCGGGAGAGCATTGTGAGGTTATCCATTTGTTTGATATCGGGAGAGTCAAGCATACGAAATGAGTAAATATGTGTTTTCCAGTTTATGGTTAAACCATCTTGGCTTAGGGATAAGTTCAAGGTTAAGTGATTAAAGAAGAATTCACAAATATTGGTGTCCACCCTTTGATTCACGCCAGGAGGTATCATCTAAGAAGTGTTCATCAACATCACTTGGGCCTAAGGATAAGACAAGTCATCACAGGGATTCTTGCCAAGCTTGAAGTACGGAGTTGTTGATCGCTGCCGCGACATCAACAGACCTCTGCCGCGACAGGTGTTGTCGCGACAGGAATGACGACAGACAACAAAAGTTCCTCTAACAATGCAACACCTGCACTACTGAGTAATTCAATACCGGCCTATTCGCAAAATCTGATTTCTTTATCTTTTATTTTAGTTGTTTCTCAAGATTACTTCACCCATTCAATTAAACTATTTCTTTCTCTTGTGCAGCAATTCAAGGATGGAGTTATTTCCAGTCCCTGTGGAGACGATATCTGATACTCTAGTATCACTTTACTACTTGTGTCGTGTACACTTGCACTATTTACGATAGTTCAATTTACACGCAACAATAACTCCCACCGGAGTTATCCGCAGTCGCAAAGACGACACCGATAAACCTAAGAATATCAACCAGATAGCAGTATGGATGATAATCAGAGAAATCATAAATCCAAGTCATAGGCAGATTTTGCACAAGATGTCCTTTCCTTCAATAGTAATTGTTTGCAGGCATGAATTTCTTAAAGGAGAAAGAAAAACAACCAAGCAAAACAATTAAGGAAATGTCAAACCCCTTTATGTATTTAAAAGAGAAAGGATGCCAGCCAATCCCACCAAATCTGGTGGACATTTTCCAAAAGGGGTAGACACAATGAGTTGGACATTGAAGGTCGTGCCTGGAAACACTTATCCACACAATGAAAGTCCAAAATGCCCCTGGAGATCCTTCCCCGTTTCTGGTCTCTCTAGTCGCCGACCTTGCAGATATCCCAGGATCAAAGCTTATCGGAAAGCTCCCGCCGACGTTACCCACAAATGAAGAGACACCCCATATGTCCAACCAAGCACCGTTTGTATAGAAGGAAGAATTTAGAACCAGAAACTCAGCTTTGCCAAACCATGGAGGGGATTGAAGCGGGTTTCTAGTGCTCTCATAGGTGGAAATCAAAAAAAGGTATTACGGTAGTGACCGATTTGCGGCAGCGTTGGCACACCTGAGCCTCGCCTATGGACCACTCCCCTCGCCGCGAAACAAAATAGGCTCGCTCCATACTGTTGGGTCAAGCCACCAGTTGTAAACAAAATAGGGTTAATTATTTATAAAGGGGTGCCGTTTTATTCATAAAAGGAGTGTCATTTGTCTATATTTTTAATTGTTTATAAACAAATTATATAGAAAAAATAAATTTCTAAAAAAATTTGGGGTGTCATGAGGCACCCCATTCCAAAGGGTGGCTCAGCTCATGCTCCATTCACAACACCTAGATTCAAACCCTACTTAAGGGACCTAGCTCCTTATCCTACTAGATCAACTGGTTGTTGGTTATTTTTTTTACTAATGCTTGGCTTTTATTTCTAATTACAATTAGGACTAAACTGTAAAGATTTGTAAATATTAATGTTAAATTTATTAATTTTTTTATCAAATTAGGACTAAATCGATTGACTGTGTAAATATGAAGAACAAAATGTATAATTATACAAATTTACTTAACTATCATATCACCACTTCTATTAATTTTTAACCGTCAGTGACTTGATTGAGCATTTAAATAGTTGAGTGTCTGATTGACAAAATTCATATTTCGGTGATTAAAATAAAATCGACCTTATAGTTTAGTGGTCACCGGTGTAATTTATAGAAACTAAAAAGGTTATAAGGCTCTTATAATAGAAGGTGTGTTTTGGTAGGACCTCATTTTATTATTGCCCTGTATTTAAAGGGACCTATGCAAGATAAGCAGAAGTTTATCAAAATCCTAAAGAGAAGTTTGGGTTTTTTTTTTAAACGAGGCCTAAAGTTTCAATCTCCCATTCATGTCAAATTGAAGGTGTCCAAGCAGCCATTATCAGAAGCTTACTTATGTAATAATAATGTCCACTTGTTATTCTCTCTCAGTACCCATTGGTTATGGTGCAGCAGTGTCTATTTTTTTATTTGTAATAACAAAAGTTTCCAAAGTATACATATATTTTCAAATTTTCATTTAATACTATACATGTATACCTCTCTCTCTCTCTCTCTCTCTCTCTCTCTCTAATATGTCATATTCCAAATATGCAAAGACCGTTGACTATTTGCTCTATATAAGCTTCAAACTGCTAACTGAGTACATATGCGAAGGTGATTATCTACAACACCAAGAACTGTATGTATATATGTATTGCTACCAAAACATTACTGATGAACACCGCGATTACCCAAGTCAGCTGTCGCTTTAGCTGCTCGTTCTAATGCACCTGACACCCAAAGAGCTCCCTAGGAAAAGTAACTGCTGTTGACCACGGTTTTTCCAGCAGCTGCTGCGGTTCTTCCTGCAGCATAAATGGCTGATTTGGTGTTCTCTGATACATGGTACCTCTCATCCACAAATCTAACAGCACCAACACCTACACGAAGTTTATATGTGAGACCAATCCTCTCACTTAGTTCAGCAACTTTGGCGACAGCGGTTGCCGAAACTTGATGAGATTCATCAAAGGATTTGGCCTTGCTTAAAGCATCTTTGCCTAACACATATCCATTGGCCAACATGACTTTTACAGCATCCTGAGCGAACGAAACAGCTTCTCCAGCATGAGATATAAATTGGCTTCTCAGTGGAGGTTGTTACAAAAGGGGAAAAAATGAGAAGAGAGAATAGAATTTACTAAAGTAAAATTTCCACAAGGATCAATTCAAGAGCATAAAAAAGATAAGAAGTCACGTACCCATGAACTTGCTTCATCTTTTTGGCTTCTTAAAGGGCTGCTAAAATCAAAATCCTCCTCATAGTACCCCCAGCGAGATATGAATATACGCTGATTAAGAAGTGTCGCACCCTACAATGATGAGATATTTTAAGAGCAAAAATACGAACAAATTATACAACCGTCATGTCGGAGTGGAGATCACAATTCATGAACAAGATTTAATATTATCTTGAACACAAATAGTAGCATAGGAAAAGGAATGGAACTAAACAGACTAACGAGATATACTTCACTCAAAATTAATTGATACAGTCATAGGTTAAAATGCCCATAGGTTGATATTACAATAAAAACAGAGATAAAGAGATCAAAAGACAAAAATTACATTAACAGGATAATAATCAGTTTTAAAATGAACACCATGATCATAACTGCAGGAACGAACTGTGTACTTGTATAAATCTAATATGAATCCCCATATACAATTTCGTCAAAACATGAAATGGACATATTCTGAGTTCAAGGCAATAGTCCTACTATTGAACCAAAGTAGAATACTTCTTTTAATTGTTTATATTCACTTATTATCCATTTGCCATGTAATTTCGATTATTAAAATCACGATTACAAAGTTAATACATGAAAACACCTCCCATAAAGTGCACATATATATTCTCCTGAATCCATTTCATACTTGATTAATCTACACCAGTCACATAAAGTGCAACTTTACTTATACCATAAAGGTGATGTTAGCAATGCATTTCATGATAAAATAGGTAGATTTATAGATGCAAAGATGAAAGCTGCCCTGAAGGCAAGAATATAAAAGGCAATCTAAAGCTTGTGAATGAAATAATGGGAATACATACACTAAGCAAGATGGCGGTCTCCTGGGAATAAGCATTTTTGAATGTCACATATGAAGCACTTGCATATTCACTAGACCTGCTTTCATCCAAAAAAGTCCAAATGACTACTTCAAGAAGAAGCAAATATGAAGCATAAATATAACAACACAGTTAAATATGATTCAGTATTGCAAGAAGTTCCGGTAGTGCAAAGAAGAAATCTTGTTAAATATGATTCAATACTCCAAGTGCCTAACAATCTCAATATGTTCAATGGCACCAGAAAAGGTGAAAAAATCAAAAATATCTTTCTCAGTAGTTTTGAGAGACAGTCCAGTCACTTCTACTGTATATCTAAAATCATTCATTTTTACAATAAAGATTGTTGATCAAAGATTTCAACCTAGCCAAACGATCACAAAAATTGAGCTTTAAAACAAGATAATAATACAGAAATTCTAGAATCGAGAGAATGAACGCAAATTAAACTGACGGAAATAAGAGAATGCAAGAACAGTTAATAACTAATCATGAACAAAAGTATAATTAATTTCGTAAATAATTAAGCAGGGAGGAAAAAAAGTGTACCTGTTGAGACGAGAGACTGAGATTTAAAATTACGAGAAAAAAATGAGAAGCGCGTGGACTAGGGTTTTACTGGTCATTGAACGAGAAGAATAAAGAAGTCGGTTTGGTGGTTACTGGTTACTTTACTTTTGAAGGCGATTTTTAGCCCGTTTTTATTTTCGGATTTCATATGGATAGTTTTGACTCATTCACTAGAGTAAATAAAACCTTAAGTAAAGTTCATACTAAATTATGTCTTAATGTTCACTAAATGTTGAATTGTTATAAAATTGTTATTAAACAATCAATTTTGTTATAAAATAGTAACTGAATCCTAATCGTCCTTAGGTGGAGTGATATGTGGCAGTTTAAGTAAAATTGTTTAGTAGTACTAAACACCTAAACCTTTTTAGATTATTATTATTATTATTATTATTATTATTATTATTATTATTATTATTATTATTATTATTATTATTAATTACATTAAAAGTCTTAAATCAATGATGTTTAATATTTTAAGAATGTAATTAATTATATTTTAATAGATTTCATTGAAAAGTAAAATAACAATTAATGATAGGAATATAGTACTTCTTATAGCAAAACCCAACTATTAATAGTACATATTCTATTAATTTAATTATATTTTTATTAGAAATATTTTAATCTTATATTTTAAATATATTAATAATATTAAATAATATATATTTATTAAATATTTAATAATATACATTTATATTAAATTATTAATAAATGCATATCATTAACAATGTATATTAATAATTATGTATATTATTAAAATATATTATTAATAATTTAATATAAATATATATTATTCAATTAATAATTTAATATAAATGTATATTATTAAATATTTAATAATATTATTAATTATTAAAATAATGTATATTATTTAATATCATTAATATATTTAAAATATAATACTAATGGTTTAATATAATATTAAATTATTTCTAATAATAAAACAATGGGGTTGGTCAAGTGGTAAGCAACTTGGTATCGGTGTCTCGAGTTCGAGTCCTTGTGTATGCAGAAAACTTTCGTTGGAAGACTCACCCACCAAAGCCAGGTGTGAGACGCTGGTCGGTCCATATTAGTCATAACAAAGTCAGGTGTGAGACGTTGGTTGGTCTAGATTAGTCATGACAAAGTCCTAAAAACCGAAAGGGCAACAAAAATTATTTCTAATAAAAACATGACTAAATTTATAAAATTTATAAATAATGAGCCTAAATTAATTGATTTTTTCTGAATTAGAGTCAAATTAATCGAATGAATAAATATAGATGACTAATTGTGTTGTTAAAAAAAATATTCAAACTGTAACATCACTCCACTTAACGGCAGTAAAGGCTTACCATTTTGTAACAAAATCGATTGTAACAATTGAAAATTTACTGGCCAAAAATGAACATTGAGTAATATTTTAGTGATCATTTACGAATTTCACCTTTAAACCTATTTTTATTTGCATTAACTACAGAATTAGTCATCTAACTATTAAAATTTTTCTCTTTCAGTCACTTAACTATAAAAAATACAAAATGATAACTCAACTTATCGATTTTATTAAAAATAATAAAATATCAAGGACTAATCTTGTTGCGTCAGATTCTATGAGGGAAGTGGTTAAAATGGCTCACATCGAAAAAGTTTATGTATGAAATTGAGAATGAAAAAAAAATATATGATCTTAACCATGAGATGTAATGTGGTGTGGTGGTTGCTCACCTCATCTCTTAATCATGATGTCAAGAGTCTGATTTCTAGCAATGAGAATGGAGCACATTTCATGGTCAATCGTTTACCTCTTAGTGAGAGCACCCGCGGCGAGGGGATTAGTCACCGCTATTGGAAGATATTGATATTAAAGAATTGAGTATAATTCATGTTCCATAAAATATATTTAACCCACACATATATGTATGTAAGAGAGAGGGGGAGAGGATTTAGTTACATAATTTAAAACTTGAGAAATAATATCATGGATCTTCCTTATCACATCAATCACGGTTCCAATTAATATAAATCATACATTTCATCATTTTTTTTTCTATGTCATCAATCCACTCAAATAGTTATTTTTAGAAAACTGTTTTTTAAAATCTAATATAGAAAGATACGAGTGAAGATTAATTTGTTAAAAAAATTGACATAGTAAAAAGATGTGAAGTGAGTGATTTTTATTGATGGAAACCATGAATGATAAGGTGGGAGAGTTCATAATATCATTTCCCCTAAAATTCATGCACTTTTACATTGGTTTAAAGTCGTTGAATTAAAAATATCAGAAGTTGAGAATATATTTAAAATTTCACTTTTTACCCTAAATCTCATCCTTTAATTTTGTTAATCCACTAGTTATAAATCAATTTAAAAATATATGAGTTTTATACCATGGAACTGCCTTTTTCTATACGAACAAAAGTCGTTAGTATAAATAATTACAAAATTTAATATTATTTATTACGAGAGACATTTAAATTTTTTAAATTTATCATTAATAATATATATTTTATATATTTTTGAGGGACTAAATTTTTTTAAATTTGATAATATATAATTTATTATCGTCCCTTATTGCAAGAACCAAAGTCGATGCTGAGTTCCACTTATAAAATAAAGTATCACCAAATAAAAGAAACTGTATCACACCCCTAAAATCGTGCAATCAAACCCAGCCCAAAAGAAGTCGGTTTCACCTAAATTATATTGGCACAACCTCTGAGCAAATAAATCGAGTAAATTAAAATATGCTCGAATTGTAATATTTAGATTTATTATAAAATATATATTTAAAAATTATGGTTGTTCCTTGTAAAAAATTATCTTTAAAAATATTAATTAATTGTTTTTATTGGAAATTTTAAATATATAAAAAAATTTATTAAAAAAGACATTGAAACCCTTATTAAATAACATCTAAATAATTATAAAATAAATTCTTTTCGTCATAATAAAACTTAAAACTTAAATTCGACAAGTGATCCGAGTGAACAAGTGGATGATGTTTATCCTAAGAGACTCGAATTTAATCGCTTTGTCAGCAAGGTGTGTGTGCATTGTCAAAGAGTTAAGAATGTGTAAACGGATACTACCTTCTAATCAACTTTAAACTATTCAAAGCAAAACAAAAGTCAAAACCTAAAATTAATATGAAAAACTGAAACCAAATCAATTCGATCTCACCTCTCATATAGAAAAGGCACTTTGGGCCTTTAAGGTAAAAGCGAGTTTCAAATGTCAAGAAGAATGTTGAGTGAAGCTCACTTTAATCTAACTCTAACTCAAATATGATTATGGATCGAAAAGATAATTACATCCTTGAAAATTTTAAATTCTTATACTTTGTTTGTCCCACTATTTTATCACTTGTTGACTATTCACAGAATTTAAGAAGAAAAGGTTTATATAAAATATTAAATGACAAATTTACTCTTAAAAGTTAATTTTTATTTTTTGTTTGGGAAACTAAAAATGATAGAAAAGTATAAGCATCTTATAAAATTTGTTGAGTTTTTTAAAGTGACAATTTAAGTGAGACTATTTTAAAACATAAAAATGGTAACTTTATTAGGCAAGAGGGAGCATAATTTATATATATATTTTTTTGTATTCTCTATTGATGATTTAAGTTCACACCCATAAAATTTTGTAATTACTCCTAAATTTTTAATACAATTCCATGACAGTTTGCAAATAAATCTTGCGTCCGTCCCTCCCTAACCCTATTAACAAATAGAAAAAACAATATTTGGGGCTGATGCAGCATGGTGTATTTGACCACCATTAAAAAATAAGGTAAAATACATTGGCAATCACTAAATTTTTAGGATACTTTCTTTTTGGTCACTGAAATAAAAAATCTTTCATATAGTCTCTAAACTTTTAATTTAGTTTCATTACAGTAATTTTCGTTAACCCTGCTAAGAAATATTGATATAGCACGTTAAAGTCTTCTTCGTGAAAAAAACCCTTAACGGTCGTCGATCAATTACAACGGTGGGAAAGATTCGTTTTGCCATAAGTTTAACATAGTTTTGTTTCAAATTGATATAATGGTTAACATTGGTGAATCAAAACTAAAAATCTCAATTGAAATTAAAAATTAACTTTTCGATCTACCATCATTAATCGTCATATCAGTTTCAAACCAAACTATATTAATATTTTGGCCAAATAAATTATTAATTGATCGGCAATGTCTCCATTCATCGGAACTTTGGCCTTGGTGGGGGTTGAAAACTTGAAAAATTAAAATTCTTCTTTGGGAAGAAGACTTTAACGTGTCACGTCAATATTTTTTAATGATAGTAATTATAATAAATGACCTTTTCAACCCTAATTAAATGTTATACGAACATGATGTTAGATTTTCAACAGTAATGATCAAAAGTTATTTTAATTAAATTACCTTTTCAACCCTAATTAAACTAAATCCTTCGAAATATCTCCCAAACGTTTAAGTATTTAGACAGATTTATCCACTCCCCCACCTTATCTCAATTCAACCGTCCATATTCTCCTACAAGTACTAAAAAGTTAAATTTGTTATGAATATTTATCTATGTGGATGTCTATCATGATTAGAACTTTATCAAATGAGTTTGATTTATTTATTATTAGGAATATTATCTCTATGAATTAGAGTTTAATGTATTATGTACTTCTTATGCCTATAAATAGATGATTCATTGAAGGTATTGTATACAATTCTATATTTTGAGAATAATATAAATCTCCCTCTTCCTCTCATTTCTTTGTTCTTCTTGTTCTTCTTTATTTTATTCACAACACGTTATCAGCACGAGACTCTAATCAACTGAGGTCTTCATCGTTATAATTCAAAAGAAGTTACCAGGAAGAATTCGATTATAGAATAAACCAAAGATAAGTTTTTTTTCTCCTTATTTTTTTTAGTTATCGATTGTCTTTCTCTTTATATTTTAACTTTATTTTAATTTTTGAAAAATTTTGGAAGTATGTTTGATTTTATTCGAACATTGGAAAGAGATAAATTTGTGGCTTCTCACAAACCAAAAGACGAATCGAAAGAGACGAAGAGGTTGTGTTTGGTGTAAATTACGTGTGTTTTCTCTTGTTCCTAAAAGGGTTAATTAGCGAAAAAAATCGATAATGTCGCGCTGTTTTCCTTACCTGCCTCCTCGGCTTTTAAAGCAGGGAACGATGGAATCGATTAAGGTTTGTTGAGCGAAAGTATTTGTGGGTTTTCATTTTTGGTACTCAACTGCTTATGCTTTTCATACTTAATTATTATTATTATTTGTGTTTGTATATTTGTAAATTCATGAGGTTTGATGATGGTGCATGTAAAGCCTGTTCGATTTACTGACTATACTTTGTAATCATGAATAACAAAGTTATGTACGTAGAACTATGGTAGTCTTTCATATAAATTCATTAAAATACGTACTCTAGGTTTAAGTTTTTTTTAGTAACAAAGATCTGTACATTAATGAAACACCTTTGTTGGTTTAGTTTTTTTTTAAGAGAGAATTATGACATAGATCCTCTAATTTCTAATATATTCAATTCAGCCCATACATATAGATCTTATTATTATGGTTTCATATATGTTTATTTTTGACACAATGGTTGAACTTTGTATTAAGATCAATATGTGTTTATAATATTTTATTTGATGATATTGATATTTTAACCATGTATTGAGTTTTACATGTATTTAAATGACTTGGAAAGAGACACGACATTATGAGAAGATGTTTTGGTCATTTGCTACGTCTCCATTTTCCTCAAGAGGAAAACTAATATCGGTAAATTCTTATTTTATTTTTTTATTCTTTAAATTATGATTTTAATGTGCGATAAATCATGATGAATTTCAATCTATAAAAAGATTGTTATAAAGTCTATATTTGCTCGAAAGCAATTTTTCTTCTTTGTCGAAAAACTCGACCATAGACTTCTCCCAATTTCAAGTTACGGAATTTTTTCTTGATCCAAAAAGTTTTATGGGAGACATTCCTTGAAGTGAATGCAAAGCATGATGTTTATTCCATGCGATTATCAATGATGTGACATTCCCTGAAGTGAATGCAAGCATGATGTTTATTCCATGCAATTATCAATGATGGGGCATTCCCTGAAGTGAATGCAAGCATGATGTTTATTCCATGCAATTATTGGATCTGTTTCATTCTCTAAAGTGAATGCAAACATGGTAAATCATTATTCAATTAGAGACATAATTTCGATATAATCCAAGTATAATTGGCTGGACATCCCGTTCTACGAGGCTACTGGTCTCAAAGGAGGTTTTTAAAGGACCTTGTGGACAGGTTTAACAATGCCGTGTACGAGGATTAAATATTTGTTCTCTGTGATAAGGATATGCGAAAAAGGTTTTAAAGGCCCACTGGCTCAACTCCATTCCCTGAAGTGAATGTGAGATTATATTATGGAAGGAATAAAAAATCACATTAAAAGTTGTGATCGTGGTCGAGGCTATGAATATACACATGAAAAATATAGTCGTTTTAAGAATACTTCTACCCGCTGGTAGCGAAGTTATAAGGATGACAAGAGTGATAAAGATCATTCTAAGAAAGTGAAATCCTTTTACCAACGTGATGTTATAAACCATTGGTTTCGTACTTGTCAAACGCCAAAGTATTATGGACTTTATCCATAATCATGAATGATAAATGAAATAAAATATAAACAAAATTTGTTTATGGCGAAAATAATTATGGCGTTATTGGTCCAACTCAATTAGATATTGTTAATTTTCTCATAACCCTTGAAGGGAATAATTTACCATTTATTTTATTTCCCTTATAACCTCTAACAGGAATAATTGTTTTATTTATTTATTTTATTTTTTAATGTTAATTCGTTTTATTTATTATTTATTTATGTTAGTTTGCTTTATGTTTATTTATTTCACATATTATTTATTTATGTTTTATGTTAATTTATTATTTGAAGAATATGATTACTTCCGGAATAAAATATACAATGAATTGTGGCTATTTATGCCTAGAATTGTGGCTATTTATGCCTAGGAGATAATGCAAGTACTCATATTGTACTTAAGCATAAGAAATATTTTTCCCATTTAAATGCAAGGGGAAATATGAGTAGTATTTCTCAAAGTACTAAAATATCAATACTTCGGAAGAGCACTTGAAAGTTTATCTCTGATAGATAATCGACTTGATATGATGTGCTATATTTTATATTTTTCATTCCTCGAAGTGAATGATACAAAGTACATATTTTCATTACCTGAAGTAAATGAAACAAAGCACATTTTGAAAGGTGCACAATTATGCATTTCTCGATTAAAATGCAAGGGAATAATGTGAGTACTATATCCGGAAGTACTAATATCACAAAAGGCTCTGGTTGAGCAAATATGTTATTGTCAAATGGAACTTTATTCCATATTCACAGTGCGTTATACTCGTCAAAGTCATAAAGAGAGGAATATGAGTTCGCAAACTATCCCTTTGGGAATTATAGATAACATATGTTATCAATTGGCATTTGAAATAAGCCAATATTGATATAAGTTTTGGTAGCCAAAAAGTCAGTTGAAAGCTCTAGAAGAGCTGTATATTACTACCAAAAGATAATTTCAATTGAAAGCTCCGAAAGAGCTAAATATATTCCTATTTAAAGGAACAATTTTGATGGCCGTACTAGACATGTACGAGTGAGATTGAATTACATGTTATGGTAAACAAGGAGTTTACAAATTCAGAGATATATACACACATATATATAGTTGGCATGATCGGTTAGACCATCCTGATCAATGGTGCAGAAATTATTGAGATTTACATGCACATGTATTAAAAGAACATGTAGTTCTTGTGGTGCTTATTCTCAAAGGAATGAATTAAATTCCACTTATTAAAGAACATGAAGTTCTTGTGTTGCTTAAAGGAATTGTTTAAATTCCACTTACTAAAAGAACCTGAAGTTCTTGTGTTGTTTGTTCTCAAAGGATATAGATGATCCCACTTACCAAAAGAATTAGAACTTAAAGTTCTTGTATTGAAGTTGAGACTGTATGTCTTGCATATCTGAATGAAATATGGGCCCATATATCCACAAATGTGGAAAGTTTTATATGATTTTAGTAGATGCATCTACATTGTTTTATCGACTTACAACCAGAAGTTTGTGAGATTGATTCTAAAAATATTCAGATTATGCAGTTAGACTATTCGTCTTGAAAAGCTAGTGGGTTTATATTTTAGGCTATATCAGTTTTTACAAAGCCTATTGATTATGAAAAATATAGTTTAGCAAAATTTCAATTGGATGCCTCCTATTTAATAGCTAAACTATGAGAACAAAAGAGTTCTTATTTATATGGTGTTTCCATATAGCAACACTTATACGCATCAAGCCAACGAGTTATAATAAACTCCCCGTTATGATTGGTTTTTGGTCAGAAACCATACATTTCCCATTTTATGATTTTTGAATGTGCGATATGAATTGCTCCACCACAACGCACAAAATGGGTAAATAAAAAGGGTTGAGAATATATATTGAGTACGAGTCTCATTTTATGTTTAAATTCTTAAACATTAATTGGAGAATCATTTATGACACGATTTTTCTCAACATCAGGGGGAGATAATAATCAGCTGGATAGAGGAAAATGAATTATTATTATCTAGATCCTAGTATATGAACTAGAAGTTCATATGATAATTCATGTTATTACATGTCAACTGCCAGACATATTTATTGACCCAATGAGAGTAATTAAGTCTCATATACCAGCTGAAATGCTCTAAGTTTAAATTACATGTTAGAGCGAGAGAATGTAAATCATGCCTGAAGCATGATAGTTGAAATGGTTCCAATGATCAAAATTCTCGTAAATAGAAAGTAATATGAGATGATCATATATTGGAGGCGGGTGCTCCTGAAGAGACCCAAGACATAACAAATAATAAAACTCTTGAAGAGTTTCAGGTACCTGGAATAAAGATTGAAATCTTGAAGAGATCTCGATGAGTTATGTCATTACGAGAATGAAACTAGAAAATTGGAAAGTTGTCGACAACGATTTTACAAACAATTTTACATAAAATACTTCTATAGAAGTAAAGAAAGAAATCGAGGATCTTGTATAAAATCTATCCGGAAGTATAGATATTGAATTGGCCAATGTTGAAAGACGCTTTGAACTTCTAAAATAGAAGTATTTGGACCACCAGTCCAAACACCTAAAGGTGTAATGCAAGTGAGGCACAAATAAGTAGTCGTAAATACGACTTGAACTGTGATTTATGAAAAGTTTTAATTACTTCATGGTGGATGCAATTACTTTGGCAGTTTTGAAAATTTTACATGCGTCTAATTATTTGTGGATCCATATTTATCCTTGAAGGATCTAAAATGCTATAAGCATTTGGAAATTTCTGAGGAAATTTATTTAGACATGTCTCATGAATATTTTTGGCGCATTTGGTATAATCGCCTTAGTGAATACTAATTGAGAAAATACTATAAGAATGATCAGATTTCCTTATGTATTTTATAAAGGAGTTTGGATCAAGATACATTATGATAATTTTAGAACTTCTAAAGAGCTTCAAATTGGAAACTCATGAAGTACTTTCAATACAAGTACTTGAATCTTGACATCAAGTTTATCTCGACCTGAAGATCGAGCATTATTATATATTTCTTTTGTCTTTGAATAGACATAAGCTGAAAGAATCTTAAAGAAGATTCAATATGAATAGAACATATCTATTGAGTATCCCAATAGCTGTAAGATTGTTGGATGTGAATAAAGATAATTATATCTTTTCTTAGTCTTGAAGCACTATATATTAGTTGGTCAAGAAATATCTATGAATATACAAAGATCATTACATTTAGATCTTCAAACATTCGTTGATGCCTCCTCAAATGTCGTAGAAATAATTGTTATGCACGAGGCAAGCCAAAAAATGTGTTTGGCTAAGACTATTGACCTAACATATCCAAAAGATATGTGGATTTACTTTTACAAGATATGATAAAAGCTATCTTGTGTGAAGATAACGCAAGATGTATATCTCAGTTTGAAAGTGGATACATCATGGAACATATTACTCCAAAGTTTCATCCCTCACGATCTTTAGAAAAATGATATTCAAGATTAAATTATGAAGATTCAAAGATCTTCTGTGATGTTTGCATGAGGGGGAGTAAATACGCGTTGCACTCTTTTTTCCTTAACCGAGGTTTTGTCCCAATGGGTTTTCCTGGTAAGGTTTTTAATGAGGCAACATGTTATGCGTATCAAAGATGTGTGTACTCTTTTTCCTTCACTAAAGAATTTTTTTTCCCACTGGGTTTTTATCTTAGTAAGGTTTTAACGAGGCACATTATCTTCATAGACATCCAAGAGGGAGTGTTATGAATATTTATCTATGTGGATGTCTATCATGATTAGAACTTTATCAAATGAGTTTGATTTATTTATTATTAGGAATATTATCTCTATGAATTAGAGTTTAATGTATTATGTACTTCTTATGCCTATAAATAGATGATTCATTGAAGGTATTGTATACAATTCTATATTTTGAGAATAATATAAATCTCCCTCTTCCTCTCATCTCTTTGTTCTTCTTGTTCTTCTTTATTTTATTCACAACAAAATTTATATTTATTGTAATTATTGTTTTGTCTACTCTTGTAAATGGAAGCCTGAATTATAATACAGCATAGTAAAAGTGCTCGTGCAACACAGCAGATTTTTTTTACTCGGCAATTAGGAATTTATTAAGAAAAGCATAAAAACTTAACCCGACATTGTGTGTCTTATTAAAAATCTCTCTAATTCTAACCGGAGGAAAAGAGTATACACATCAGCTTACTCGAATCTGCTGCCTCGAGACGATCAAGTGCCAATTAAATCAGTCGAGCCCCTCCCCACCAAAGGGATACCACAAGTCTGAATATTCCCTTTGCGAGACAATCTGTGAAAGGGCAATGTAGTGCAATGCTAATCCTAGTTAGTGCCACCACTTGAATAACTCCAAAATAGCTCCCAACACCGCTATCTCAAACAACTCATTACAGTGTTGCTCTCGAAACAAAGCTGGAACATGCCAACATCCAAAGGTTCCAAACCATTAGCAAATAACAAAGTTCAAAGAGTTCATGTTAACGAAATCGACCTCTAGCGAAGCTTAGACGTGCATTGGCTCGGCTCTGAGTGACAAAGAAATCGGTGTCGAGATATCTGAAGCGAAGTAACTAAACGTTTCCATCGAAGTTCAAAAACTGTTAGGATTCACAGACTTCAGCCATTCTCATTATGTCTTCCAATATTGCATCAACACTGAAATCCCTCAAGTATTGATGGTCTCCATTTTATCAATACGTTCCACATTTGCACTCCCATTGTAGCCAATTCTACCAGCTCTTCCATGGCACTCGTAGCTTGTTGGATGGTTCTGAAAACAAGTCGTCAACATGCCGAAGCTTCCAAAACAACCTCAAACGACATGAGCGCCATTTTAATTTCTTGAGTAAACATCTTACCAATATTCGGCATCATCTATAACCTTTGGCCACCAAACTCTTAGCCTCCGACCCTATTACAGTATTACTTATGCAATTCGCAATCCACCCTCATGTTAAACCAAAATTCTCACAAGATTCAAAATTCCATCTCCTCAAACGCCCACTTCAAAAGTCATAAAATCATCCCCATGGCTCTGTGCTCCAGACTTGGCAACCACATTTTGAGCCGTGAAATTGCTGTTAACTCCAGCATTATACCTTTCATCCACTGCAGCGGCCCAAGAAGACCCACATTTCATAGGTTTAAGACCAATATTGTATATATCTTCTAAAGCCCTAGAAGAAGCAACGTCCATATCTGCTAAAATTGTATCATCTTTATTCCCACACAAAAAATTATCCACTTTGTTCACACCTTTACTTACCACTTAGGTGTATCTTTTAAGGTGTGGGATTTAGGATCTAAAATTTTATATTAGAATTTAAAATTTAGTATTTTTAGTATTAGAACATAAAAAAGTACACAAAAAAGTCAGAAATTTTTTATCCACCAAAGACCCTACTTATATGATGACTGCTGCAAATTCAAATCAACTGAAAGTCGTCGCAAATGATTCTCTCGTTTTCTTTGAGGTTGCATTTAGGGCCGTAAACGAACCGAACGTTCAGCGAACAGTTCGTGAACTGTTCGGCGGGAAGTTCGTTTGTGTTCGTTTATTTATTAAACGAACGAACATGAACACGATTTTTTGTTCATCTAATTAAATGAACGAACACGAACAAAAGGCTTGTTCGTTCGTTTATGTTCGTGAACGTTCGGTAATCCGTTCGTTTATGTTTGTTCATTTATGTTCGTTTATGTTCATTTAAATTTATTCACATATGTCTAGGGGTGTTCATTATTCGGTTAAACCGAACTAACCGACCAAACCAAAACAAAATTGGTTAATCTATTAGATAATTTTAGGTTTCGGCTAATGATTAAGAGTTTTTTCAAATTTCAATTATCGATTAATTCCATTTAAAATCGGTTAATTAACTGAATTAATCAAACTAACCAAAAATATTAAATATTTAACAAATTATATATGTTCGTTTGTGTTCATTTATGTTCGTTTACCATTTAAACGAACGAACATGAACGAACACGAACAAACTACATTCCTTAATGAACGAACACGAACAAAAAATTTTGTGTTCGTTTATGTTCGTGTTTGTTCATTTGTTCGGTTAAAGTTAAACGAACGAACATGAACACACCCTCGTTCGTGTTCGTTCGGTTCGTTTACAGGCCTAATTGCATTTGATATCTCATCGTTGATAAGAATCAATTCTGGGTCGTACTACGTTTGTCCTTTTTAGTTTTATTGGCTTGGTGATTCTTTTCGATTTAGTTAAATTTAGATAGGATTAGAGCTGTATCTGGGCCTAGGCGGGAGGGGCAGCTGCCCGGGGCCCAAATATTTTATAATGAATTATACATATTTTTTATATATCAATTATAGGGTCTATTTTTTTCACTATTTGTTATTAAGATTTATTTCTTTTTCAAATATTTGTTATTAAGACTCATTTTTTTAATATTTGTTATTATGAGCGTACTCTTAACATTTAATTTTTTTCTAATACTTGTTATTAAGGGTCCAATTTTTTCAATACTTGTTATTAGGGGTCTAATTTTTTTAATATTTGTTATTAGGGGTCTAATTTTTTTAATATTTGTTATTAGAGGTTTACTCTTAAAATTCAATTTTTTATATTATTTGTTACTACGAGTCTAATATTTTTAATATTTGTTACTAGAGACTATTTTTTTTCTTCAATATTTATAATTATGAGCATACTTTTAAAATTTATTTTTTTTCAATATGTGTAATTAGGGGCCCAATTTTTTTTTTCAATACTTATTATCATAAATCTACCCTTAATTTTTTTTCAATACTTGTTATTAGGGATATGAATTTAAATAACGGCCCGCAACCACAACAATGATCGTTATATAGCGGTAGTGACATTGTCCGAAACCGTAATATCTACAGTAACATATATTATTTTAAAAAATTCACAATCGCGATACTCACATTGACCGCAATCGCGAATAACGCAATGCGACCAAAAAAGCGATCCCAATCGTATTTTAAATCCCTCATTATAGATGCAATTTTTTAGTTAGCCCTACGACAACCAGAACGGGCTTGCGCAAGGGCAAGTGATGAGCATGTTTGCTTAGTTTGGACCGTTGAATGCTTGATGTGAAGTGTCGTTTTCTTATTGTTTTCGGTTTGAGTCCTGAGTTTGTTTTTGTGTTTCTGCCCCCAAAGTATGCCCTCATTTGTGCCCCCACTTTAAAATAGTGGGTTTAGGGTTTAGATTTTGGGGTTTAAGGTTGGGGCTTAGGGTTAGGGTGTAGGGAATTAGGGGTAGGGTGTATTTTTTTAGGGTTTAGAGTTTGGGGTTTAGGATATGAAAATTAGGGTTATGGGGCAAGATTTAATTTTTAAGTAATTTTAGTCAGGGGGCATAGAAGGAGGCATGGTTAGGGGGCAGGAGATTTTTACTTAAAAATATTTGCGTTGAGGTTCATAGTTTATAACAATCTCACAGCTGCGTTAACATTCCTCGACTGATTTTGTCCAAACAAAATAAATACGTTACCAAGAATTCACGGGTTCAACTTCAAACTGCAAAACTATTTCAAAAGGGAAAGAGTATTGATAATGTTATACGAGCCGAGCAGAATTTGGTGTGCGGCAAATCACGTGTCAGCTACTCTCAGGGTCCACCGCCATTCTCAAAATCCAAATACTCCATCCTCCATTAATATAACATCTGTTTTCTCTCTTCTCTTTGGTCCATGGAGGAATAAATCAAGTCTCTTTTTTATTACATAAATAGATGATGATAGACTTCAATAATATACAAAGTCTGTTGATGACAAGAATCATAAAACATGTTTAACCCTTCTTCTCTGCAATATTACTACTAGTGATCGATGAAACATCACCAAATACTTAGATATATAGAAATCATGTAAAAACCAATGGGTACTGAGACAGAATCACAAGTGGACATTATTATTACATAAGTAAGCTTCTGATAATGGCTGCTTGGTCGCTATCGCTGTCTGTGGAAGCTAACAGCTGGGATAACCGGTCGCTTAGGTCGTCCACTTCTCTGTGTAAGCTTCTGATGTAGTTGCAGGTCTCCTGCAGGACCTTGGAGGATGATACCTGAATAGGAAGATTAATTAAAACAACGTGAATTTTGTTTTGAAGTAATAATATTTGGATTAAGTTTTGATGATATATTTGAGTGTGATGGGTAAATTAAATTACATGACGTGCTAAAAAGGAACAAATCGAGTCCCACACCTTCAACTTGTTGGTTTGCTAGATATGAGGCTGTGAATATGTAAGACTTATC
This sequence comes from Hibiscus tridactylites, assembly GCA_958450335.1. Classification (NCBI taxonomy): domain Eukaryota; kingdom Viridiplantae; phylum Streptophyta; class Magnoliopsida; order Malvales; family Malvaceae; genus Hibiscus; species Hibiscus tridactylites. Next base: position 82,426,983 of record OY288276.1, read on the forward strand.
TACGAAAGTGAACCAAGTCCTCACAAAACAAAGGATTTATTTATTTATTTTATTTTTTTGAATTTCAATTTAGAAAGAGAGAGAGGGGGGTAGTGTTGTTCTTTGAACCTTTCATGGGATAGTATCATAGTAGTGTTGTTTTTTTTACCGTCATGCTATATTCTTTTCTTCCAACTTAAATTAGGGAGTTATTTTAATGAGGTACGTGATAGTACTTTTACTGTATGATTTTCGCCTCTGAATAAAATCATACGATTTTGATAAAAATAATGGAAGGGGAGAAAATGGTACCTTGTCAAAGCGCCGTCGACGAAGCTCGGGGATAAGCTGTTGCAGCTTGGAAACAAGATCGGCGATCTGGTCGTCGGTGATCCTGGAAACACTCGACTGCTTGGAACGTGATCTTCTGCCTGACATTGTGTTTAAACTGAGGATATATGCAAGTCTGAAAACCTAAGAAGAATGGGAATAGAGATATTATAAAGAAGAATGGAGGTGAAGCTGAGAGAAGAGAAGAGCAATGAGGTAGTGAAATAGAAGAGAAAAGAGAGGTGCGTGGAAGACTGCGGTGGGTTATGGTGCTTATTAAATAGGGTTCGTCTGCTCCTAGTGTGCATGCACCCAAGAAGAGGATTGAATCAAAGAAAATGCGTCCACTTGATATGATTTTCACCGCACCTCACTTGAAGATTCAAGGGTAAGAATAAGATAAGATAACACTTGAATTGAAAACTACATTTTACGATGAAAACACAAATTCTTGCTTTTCACCATTTTTTCTATGTAGTTTTGATTAAAAATACATAAATGTGTCCACAATATCTGGATCATGTTGTTAAAAGCTCCCAGTTGACACCCTCCCCTAAGTTGTGGGTTCAATACCCAGATGCAAATTTCTCATCCCCTCCCACTAGATAGGAATTGTTCAAAAAATAGAAATATATATATATATATATATATATTATTTAATTAATATATATATAATGCAATGTTTTATTTTTATATTGTTTATATTAACTTGTATATGGTTTATATTGAGACAAAGACATCAGGCCACTTGCATCAAACACACTTTAACATGCATGAGAAAAAACACATTGACATTTGTATGGTATCAAACCTAAAATCTTATAATCAAACAAATACTTGTATATATAGTAAATTACTTATTTTATCACATTTAAAACAATCAAATACATGACATTAGTTTAGGGTTGGAGTGCAGTATGATTGAAATTATGCCAAAAAGGAAAGGGAAATTGAGATATGTATGCCATACTGTCCTTCCCTAACATGTCCCCAAGCTGGGGTAGTAGGCAAAATCAAGTGAGTTAAGGGCAAGATGTGATCTGCTCCATATAATCACCCAACTACAAGGCCCTCCATTCTGTCAATTTAGCATGCAAGCCTACGTTATCCTCTTATTATATGTTTGAAGTATATTATATTCTTATATATAAATATCATATTTTCGAACCCATCAAATTGTTTCAGTGGAAAAGAGGATGATGTTCATCTTAGGAGACTCTAGTTTAAATCGTTTTGTTTGCAAGGTGTATGTGCATTGTCAAAGGATTAAGATCAATATATATATGAGCAAATACTATATTTTAATTACCTTAAGACTATTAAAAAATAATTAATTAATTTTTTAGTGTTTACTTTTTCTATACTTATTTTTCAATATATAATTTCCCATTCCTTCAAACATTGTTTTCTGAAAATATTTCAATTTCATTCAAAAACAAAATCCCCCTCTTCATTGATTTTCTCTATTCAGCTTAGCCATATTGCATAGTGCCAGAGATGATTAAGTGGTAAAAGATTAAGGAGTTTGATATCTATAAGTTTTATATTCAAGTCTTGTAGATGGAAATTAATATTGACGTAGAAGAGTTGTACCCTCATTTTAAGGATTTAATTCGAACATTGGTGGTTCTAGACAGTTGTAATGTGAGTGATTGTCCATGGCCCTAAAAATGTTTCAAAACGAATTAAATTAAATGTATGCAAGAGAAAAGCAAAAAATTAATTCTGAACTAGTGAAAAAAATACTTTCTTTAAAATTGTGTTGTATTTTACAGGTTTGAGTCATGTTAGACTCAATTTTATTCAAAAGTTAACATGTCACGCACACAAGTCAATACACATTTATTTTTTTAATTAAAGGTCATATTTTAATAAATTACACATGACTTCTTAAATCTTTAAATCGTTTGTAAATTCGACTAGACTTCAAATATAAACTATACACATACAATTATAAAAATACCAAACTATATAAATAAAAAAAGATGGCTAGTTAGAGGAGAATGAGCTAGCGTGGTGTTTCTTCCTAGTTGGGGTGTGAAAGTCGCAAAGAGGGAATAGGGAAATGTGGTAGCCTAATCGGGGAAGGTAAGGGTATAGTAGGCGACTTTGTTGACCGCTCTGTGAGTCACGTTCTATCATCCAATTGTCCTCTCGTAAACCATGCAGACTCCAATTTTTTATAATCATTTATATTCAATTTATTTATAATAATATTTTTTATTTTTATAAAAACGTAACCAAACACCCCAATAAATATCTCCATAATTATTAAATATGAATAGTAGTATTTGAGCAAACACATTTGGTTAATTGGTCAAGCTACTCATATTTGTTCCCTTATATTTCTTTAAGTCATGAATTCTAAACTCACTAGAAATACTCTCATTCTATCCCCTATGTCTCAATTTCCCTCCCTATTAGGTAGAATTAAGATTAGATTTATTATTTGTCAAAAAAAAAAGTAATAATCCCTTTTGATTTTTGGATTAAATGTATCAAAGAATCAACCCAAATTTATGCATGTGATTTTTTGAACATTCAATATACAGTGTTTATACTAACTAGACTCCTTTTCAACCATTAACATAGAATTTTGAGTGCTTAAGCATGTTTGATCTTACATAAGAAATAGAAGCTTTAAAAGACCTGCGGGAGCATAGCCTCCCCAAATTTTGAAAAAAACTATATTTTACTCCTTTAAATTTTCAAAAAAAAAATTAATTTGTTCCCCATAATTTTAAAAAATTCATATTAGGTTTCGGATTTTTAAATTTTTTAATTAAATTTTTTCCATAATTTTTAAAAGTTCTTACCATACCTCTCAAAATTTTAAAAATTTTAGTTAGACCCCAATTTTTTTAAAAAATATATAAATAAAACCCTTCATTTTATTTAAAATTCCAGTTTAAACTTCTAATTTAAAAAATATATATGTTGACCACCACATACTCTTTTATCAAAGTCTCCACTGATCCTACATTATCGTGTATATTATATCAAAGATTTGATCTCGGGTGAATAAAATTAATACTATTAGTAGAATATGACTTAAAATTTTGGTACATAACTAATCAACACCCAAAGGGTTGATGATTGAATGGTAAACGCTAGTGTACGTGTGGATTAAGTAATAAAGTGATTAGTGATATTCATTTCTATTTTCCACTAAGCCCAAATTCTAAGTTAACAAGTACAAACTATATATCCACTTTTATCTAATGTAGGTCAATAAAATAATTATAATCAATATTGAAAGTAAATGACACATAATAAATTAATTAATTAAGCTAATGAGAATGAAAGCTTTCGGATTTCTCAATCAATTTGTGAACATGAAACTCTAATTTCACCTAATCCAATTGTTAATTTTATGAAAATTTTAATATAGGCTTCAATGAATTTAACTGGAGGAACTCTAATAAAATATTTGCTTTGCGAAAAAAATTCTTATATTAGTCAAGTTGGGATAATTTATTAAGTGCAAATCTATTGAAAAAAGCATCAAGTATATTTATATCCTAACTACAAATTGATTGTTGGTCTATGGTACTTGAATCAATCACAATGTATTAAGTCCAGATTTAAATCCCAACTTTCTATTCCTACACAAATTTTTCTTTATTTTTCAATTTTTTATCATAAATATCCTGAAAATTTGGGTTTTTTATAATCACCGGTGCGTAATTTATTGGTTAATTAATTTAAATTGAGTATTACAAAACCAAAAGTAATCTTCACAATATAATTTGTTTCATTCAAAATATTAAATCGGAACAGAAATTTTGAGTTTTTAACCGAACAATTTCCAATGGAACGGACCAATATTTGGCACTGACTTCGCCATCTCCCCCCTGGTCATAGTCTGCTGGTTCGAAATACTATTTTTCACCAGTTCGTAATTTGTACTCCAACTCTGACCTACAATGGAAATGGAGAACTGCAAGTAAGTTTGAGTTAACTCTAAAAATGACATAAAATAAGCCCAAAGACGAATAAAACATAATTACTTTAAAATTATAAAATTTAATAAAAACAACTTTTCTAAATTTTAGAATTTTCTCACCAAAAATGGGATAAAATAAATCTAAATGTGATAATTATCAATGGTTTAAAAACATATGTAAGGTTTTGTTTTGGTACAATGCCTAGATCTATTTGAATCTCTCAATATCAGAATAGGAAAATAATGTATGTTTAATTTTTAAACATGTATCAAACCATATCTTTCTAAATATTATAAATTCTATCAATCGAACTAAGAATTATCTGTGTATATATAGTTTTGTTTAATATAGAAATTGAGTAAATATATATGTATGGGTTAGGATCCACTTACACTGAATGTAAAACTCTTAGTTTTACACATTTTTCGAATCGTTGGATAAAAAAATAAATGACTCAGATTAATTTATTATTTTTTTTCAAGTGATAACCTTCACTTAACCCGCTATTAATCTCAGTTTACATGTTAAAAACTTTTACACGTTAAAAATTCTATCCCTACTCCCTAGATGTATATCTGTTGACAGTATATCATATCTTATAGCAATAAAAAAGAGGTTGCTTCGTGTCCACACGTGATATATATATCATCTGTTGTTATTGCAACTTTTTCCGGCTAGATTCCCGCAGGTACAAGGTAGTCTGAAGAAATAGATCTGCAGCACCTGGATAAAATTTTAGCTATGGAAAACAACTTATTTTTAGTAGGGTTAGTAGATTTGAGTGAATTTTTTTAAGTTAAGTTAAATTAATGGATTTTATTTTATTTTATTATTCTAATTTAATTTGATTTTTTCTAAATTGAATCAAGTAAAATGAAATTCGAGTAGATAAAATTGTTTGATTTAAATTGAAAAAATAGAACTTATCATGTTGGGAAAAATTATTTTTTATAATTAACATTTTTATAGAATTCTTTTTGAAATTTTGAAATTTTTTTGAATATCTTTTTGAAATTTTTTATATATAGGAACCATGTTGCACATTTTCAAAACCGATCGAGACCGAATGAGTATCTACATCGAATTGTTATTCAGTTATTTAACTTGTAAAATTCAACTTTCTTGGGAACAAAAAACTCGAGTTACTCAAATAATTTGATTCGATAAACCTCAAAACTCAAAATTCAAAAATATTTTCGATTTTTTAGAATCAAATTCAAATTTTGTTCATCCTGATTGTTGTATCAAAATTTAAGAAGTCGTGAGCATGAAAAGTTTGGTTAGATGAAGCATTGAACATGTATGGAAAACATCAAATATTAAGGATGTGCACAATCACGACATCATTATTCTCATGTGTGTTGAAAAGTAAAAAGGGAAAGAAATCATGAGAAACGACGTAAGTTGAGGTTTGAGAAGAGGATGCATGTTAGAACTTAGAAATGAAGTAAATATGAAACAGATGGAAGCATTGCTTTGTTAATCAATGATTGAGTGTTGTCTATTTTTGGTGGGAAGTAGCCGTAGTGCTCCATGTGCGTCCATTGAAATCATCGGCAACCATCAAGGGAATCACAACCAAAACTTGCTGCTCAAATAGTTAACCACTGCTGTCAGCTGCTTTACTAATCGCACACCATATTATTTGGATTTAATGCAAAGAAACATGATCGAAGTTTTATGTTTCTCTTCTATAATCTTACTTATCCGATTAATTGATTTATTAATTCGGATCAGATATTATATATGTCAATTATAGAGTGACTCTTCTAACTCAGTTTGTTCTATTCATAACGCCAGGGTTTAAACTCTAACCTTACTTAAGAGGCCTAACACATCATCGTGTTAAACCAAAGTTTGGTTAGATGTTTCGTTTTCTCATTGGATTTATTTTCTATGAAAGTCACTCAAAATCAATGAAAATCTATCAAAAGGTCTGACATACTAATACCCCGCCCCTCGGTCTTCTCCGACGGTCGCCCAATGAGGCTAGTTTCGAGTTATGTTGTTTGTCTTCTCAAAAAAATGATTCTCAATGTTCAAATTTTCGAACAAACACCCCCAAACCCTCAAAATATTGTGATTTTTATTTAATTTTATTGATTTTGAGTGTGTTTTGTGAAAAAATCAATATGAGGAGAATAAAGAAGTCAAATATGAACGTGTTGGGTTTTATGGTGCTCGATTCCTTCAATTCTTGCTCACCAAGTGTGGAGAAGTTGGATAATTGGGTGTTTTAGTGGGAGGTGAAAATTGGACAATAAGACACAAGGAATTATAGTGGTTCAACCTTCTAACTAAGGTCTACATCCACTACCTTAGCTCCCCACTACGGATTTCAACAAATTCACTCTAGAATTTCGTCCCCTTTTCTCGACTTAGGAGGAAACCGTTACAACGATTAAGCTAACTACCCTTAGCTTAATCAAACACTCTCTTACAAGAGAAATTCTTAAGCAAACTTGAAATCCCTCTAATAGGTATTTGTTTGCACTATAAAGCTCTCACCCAAAACCTAAACACTTGAGCAAATATAACAATGTTAAACTCACTAGTGTTGTCTAAGCAAGGAATTTACAATTAAAGCTCTAGACATAATTTGTAATCATAGTGTTGTTACAATTGAAGCATTAACCATTACTTGATGCTTGGATGTCCCTTTTATACTCCCAAATGAGTTTGTAGCCGTTAAGGACTGTTGGGGTTGTCTTGGAGTCGTTGGAGACTTAATTTCCCACCATAAATGTTGTTCTGCAGACGTTCGTTTCGAAACACTCGACCCCACACGGAACGCCCTTCTTCAGAACTAGCCGTTGAAGTCTGATGTAGCAATTCGTTTGGAAACACCTCTGGCTGTTTCGAAACACCTTGATCCGTATCGAAACGGTATCAATCCCGTTTCGGAACGAGTGATAGTTGAGCTGCAATTTAAAAAGTCGTTGGGAAAGTAGTCGTTCGAGATTTTGACCGTTGAGGTCTTTGCCACATAGGCGTATCGAAACGGTATGTAAAAATTCTCACCCAGATTAAAGCCCGTTTCGAAACAGACAGAGCTGTATTGAAACGATTTGAAACTGTGAATGGTTGTTTCGAAACGCCTAAGGGTGTTTCGAAACACCTTGGTGGTTTTGTAAAGTTTGGCTTTTGAAAACACTTCAAAACCTCTTAAAACAACCCTCAAACATATTTTTAAGTTGTTTGGACTTAAAGGCACTTTTGAAATCTTTTCAATTTAGTCCAAAACTATTTTTCAATTATTATATCAAAACATTAGTTCTCAAATCTCTCTCTTTTTGATATAATAAAATCACCTTGAAAATTGTTTGGGATTCTCCCCCTTTGTATTTAAAATTTTGAATAAGAGATTTCAAAAATTAAAAGATGTTAAAGCTCCCCTTTATTCTCTTGAAAATGTAATTTTTCAAACCATCCCCCCCTTTTTGTTATATCAAAAAGACTTTAAATAACTTTAAGTTAAAAATAACTTAGAAGGTTAAAAAATGACACAAATAAGAATTTTGGTTTTAAAATTGGCTTCTCCTTACTCAAAGCATCATCAAAATATGTTAGTCCAACACATGATAATCTAGTTGAATTAAAAGAAAATAAATCAAATTAAACAAGTGAAAACAACTAGATTTTACCAACACTTGAACTTCAAGGGAGGATGTGAAGCCTTCCTTCTTCAAGTGTTCTTCCTTGTGTGCATGAAGCTCCCCTTTAATATTTAGACTTGTTGATCAATCTCCATCACATCTAACATAAGACAATTAAGTAATTTTTGGTATCCAGATTGCTTTGGATCCATAGACATTAGTGGCACAAAATTTAGTCCCCTTAGGAATCCATTTTTCAATTTCATCTTTTTTAGTTGAAGTACTTAGTCCTTTTGGGACCCAAATACTTCTAAAAACTTTACCATTTACAAATCTAGGGGCACTAGATTGTCTAACATAAAAGTTTGATTTTCCAAAATTATTTTTCTTTTCAAGTTCTTTGGAAATCAAATCCTTTTCTTTTTGAACTTTATGAAGCAAATTTTGTAAATCAAAACATTTTTGTTCAAACTCATTGAGTTTTGCTTCAAGTTCAATTTTGGTTTTAGAAATCAAATCATTTTGAATTTTCAAATTTGAGACGATTTTCTTATTTTTCAAAATGTGATTTTTAAATTCTAAAACCAAATCGTCATAGGCATCTTGTAATTCATCAAAAGAATATGAACATGAAGTAGATGAATTAGAAGTTACTCTTGAATCTTCTTTGATGGCCATAAGGCAGAGGTTAGCTTGTTCATCGTCGGTGGAGTCTTCATCACTCCATGTAGCCATATATGCCTTCTCCTTATGGCTTGAAGTGCTTGCTTTCTTCTTCTTCATAGATTCACGTTCGAGTTCTTTCATGGCTTTCTTCATGAAATGGGCACACTTCTTGAAGAGATGGATTATCTCTTCTTCTTCATCCTTCTCCTCACTTGTATCAACGTGGTTGCACTTGGAGGACTTGAGAGCAAAGATATTCGCATGGATGCCTAGCTCCTTGACTTTCTTCTCCCCCATTATTTTATCTCTTCCTTCCTCTTCTCCTCTTCTTTTTGAGTCCCATGACTCAGGAATGGAGTAGATGAGCTTTCAGACAAGCTTCTCTTCCGGAATGGCTTCTCCATAGCCCTTGAGTCCATTGGTGATGGTGGAGAAACGATCGAACATCTTCATGATGTCCTCATCCGGATCCATTTTGAAGTTTTCATACTCTAGGTTGAGGAGGCCGAACTTGGTCTCCTTTACTTCGTTTGTCCCCTCGTATGTAACTTCGAGCTTGTCCCAAACTTCCATGGCACTCTCACAAGAAGACATCTTTTCGTAGATATTGAGGCTAAGTGCACAAAAGATAAAGTGCAAAGCCTTGCAATTTAGCTCCATCTTCTTACGATCATCAGCACTCCACTCCGCTTTGCTTCCTTTTGGTACGAACGAGCCCATCTTCAATGATATCTCAAAGCTTGTAGTCTTTGGATTTGACAAAGAACATCATCCTTGTCTTTCAATAAGCATAATTTATCCCGTCAAAGAAATGAGGCTTGTCGATGGATTGCGCCATTGAGCTGGTTGATTGAGATGTTGATCGAACTTGCTGGATCGCCTCAATAAGATGTTAATCCTCTTCAATTGAGCCAAGCTCTGATACCAATTGTTGGGTTTTATGGTACTCGATTCCTTCAACTGTTCTTGCTCACCAAGTGTGGAGAAGTTGGATAATTAGGTGTTTTAGTGGGAGGTGAAAATTGGACAATAAGATACAAGGAATTATAGTGGTTCAACCTTCTAACCAAGCTCTACATCCACTACCTTAGCTTCCCACTAAGGATTTCAACAAATCCACTCTAGAATTTCATCCCCTTTTCTCGGCTTAGGAGGAAACTGTTACAACGATTAAGCTAACTACCCTTAGCTTAATCAAACACTCTCTTACAAGAGAAATTCTTAAGCAAACTTAAAATCCCTCTAATAGGTATTTGTTTGCACTATAAAGCTCTCACCCAAAACCTAAACACTTGAGCAAATATAACAATGTTAAGCTCACTAGTGTTGTCTAAGCAAGGAATTTACAATTAAAGCTCTAGACATAATTTGTCATCATAGTGTTGTAACAATTAAAGCATTAACCATTACTTGATGCTTGAATGTCCCTTTTATACTCTCAAATGAGTTTGTAGTCGTTGAGGACCGTTGGGGTTATTTTGGAGTCGTTGGAGACTTAATTTCCCACCATAAATGATGTTCTGCAGACGTCCATTTTAAAACACTCGACCCCGTTTCGGAACACCCTTCTTCAGAACTAGCCGTTGAAGTCTGATGCAGCAATCCGTTTGGAAAGACCTCTGGCTATTTCGAAACACCTTGATCCGTATCGAAACAGTATCAACCCCGTTTCGGAACGAGTGACAGTTGAGCTGCAATTTAAAAGGCCGTTGGGAAAGTAGCCGTTGGGGATTTTGACCGTTGAGGTCTTTGCCACATAGGCGTATCGAAACGGTGAAGCCCGTATCGAAACGTTATGTAAAAATCCTCACCCAGATTAAAGCTCGTTTCGAAACAGACAAAGCTGTATTGAAACGATTTGAAACTGTGAATGGTTGTTTCGAAACACCCTTAGGCGTTTCGAAACACCGGGTGGTTTTGTAAAGTTTGGCTTTAGAAAACACTTCAAAACCTCTTAAAACAATCCTCAAACATATTTTTAAGTTGTTTGGACTTAAAGGCACTTTTGAAATCTTTTCAATTTAGTCCAAAACTATTTTTCAATTATTATATCAAAATATTAGTTCTTCAGAACGTTTTGATACTGATCTTGTTGTGAATGATGACCGATGACAGGCGACGACCGACCAACAGCGGCAATCAAAATGTTCAGTGGCTAAAATATAATCGTTTTAAAGCTTAATGTCAAAATTAATACACCCTTAAAGTTTAATGTCTAAAACAACATCGTTTTGGACATCAATAGTCACACTAAAATGACGCTATTTTTCCCATGTCATTATGTCGTTTGGGTTTTAACGGTTCAATGATATAACTAAAGTAAAATGAAAGTCCATTATTATAATTGAAAAAATTAAAAATTTGATGGTATAAATAATAGAACGCCTAAAATTCAATGAGCCGATCTAATTACCCTTATATTAATTAATACCAAATTTCTGCTGATAATATCATGTGTGTTGTGAATAATGTGAAAACAAGAACAAGAAGAAATAGGAACAAAATAGGATGAGAGAAAAGAAAGAGATTTGTATTATTCTGAATATTGACTTGTATACAATGCCTTCAGTAAATCATCTATTTATAGGCATAAGAAGTACATATTACATTAAACTCTAATTAATGTAGATAATAATCCTAATGATAAAATAATTCAAATCTCCTTTGATAAAGTCCTTATCATGATAGACATCCACATAGATAAATATTCATAACACTCCCCCTTGGATGTCTATGAAGACAGTGTGCCTCGTTAAAACTTTACTAAGGTAAAAATCCCGTAAAAAAAAATCTTTAGTAAAGGAAAAGAGTACACACATCTTTAATACGCATAACATGTTGCCTCATTAAAAACCTTTCCAGGAAAACCCAATGGGACAAAACCATGGATAAGGAAAAGAGTACAACGCGTATTTTGCTCCCCCTCATAAATACATCATATAAGATCTTTGACACGACGCAATCCGATATTATAAATTAACTTCTCAAATGGAGCAGTAGGGAGTGCCTTGGTAAATAAATCTGCCAAGTTATCACATGAACGAATCTGTTGGACATCAATGTCTCCATTCTTTTGTAGATCGTGAGTGAAGAAGAATTTTGGGGAGATGTGTTTTGTTCTATCACCCTTTATGTATCCTTCTTTAAGTTGGGCAATACATGCCGTATTATCCTCATATAAGACCGTTGGAGCTACTTTTCCAGAATGTAAACCACAATTTTCGCGAATATGAATGGTTACAGACCTTAGCCACACACATTCACGACTAGCCTCATGTATAGCCAAAATCTCAGCATGATTAGAGGAAGTAGCAGTAATTGTTTGTTTCATTGAGCGCCAAGAAATTGTTGTACCACCGTATGTAAAAACATAACCAGTCTGTGATCGAGCATTATGAGGATCAGATAAGTATCCTGCATCCGCAAAACCAACCAATTCTGTTTTGGATAGATTAGAGAAAAATAATCCCATATCTTTCGTACCTTGAAGATAACGAAATATGTGTTTGACCCCATTCCAATGTCTTCCGGTTGGGTATGAACTAAATCTTGCCAACAAATTGACAGCAAACGATATGACAGGTCGTGTGTGACTAGAAAGATACATTAATGCACCAATAGCACTTAAGTATGGCACTTCTGGACCAAGAATATCTTCATCCATCTCTCGAGGACGGAATGGATCTTTGTTAACATCAAGTGACCTAACAACCATAGGAGTGCTCAATGGATGTGCATTATGCATGTAAAATTTCTTTAACATTTTTTCTATGTATGTTGATTGATGCACAAGGATTCCATCCTTTAAGTGCTCAATATGTAATCCAAGACAGAACCTTGTTTTCCCAAGATCTTTCATTTCAAATTCTTTCTTTAAACATTCTACTGTCAATGAGATCTCTTCAGGAGTCCCAATAATATTCAAATCATCAACATACACAGCAATAATAACAAATCCAGAGCTAAATCTCTTAATAAAAATACATGGAAAAATTGGATCATTCTTATAGCCTTCTGCTAATAAGTATTCACTGAGGCGATTATACCACATGCGCCCAGATTGTTTTAATCCATAAAGGGATCTGTTCAATTTGATTGAATAATATTCTCGAGAACTTGAATTAACTGCTTCAGGCAGTTTGAAACCTTCCGGAAGTTTCATATAAATATTATTATCAAGAGGCCCATACAAATAGGCTGTAACAACATCCATTAAGCGGAAATTAAGTCTCTCTTTTATTGCCAGACTAATCAAAAATCTAAAAGTGGTTGCATCCACCACTGGGGAGTATGTTTCTTCATAATCAATTCCCGGTCTTTGTGAGAATCCTTGTGCAACCAAACGAGCTTTATATCTCGCAATTTCTCCTTTTTCATTTCTCTTTCTCACAAAAACCCATTTATACCCCACAGGTTTTACACCTTCCGGTGTACGGACTACAGGCCCGAATACTTCTCTTTTTGATAGAGATTTTAGTTCCACTTCAATTGCCTCTTTCCATTTTGGCCAATCATCTCTTTGCTTACATTGTTCAATTGACAATGGTTCATGATCCACATTATCATTCAAAATCTCTAGTGCTATATTGCATGCAAAAGTATTATCGACGTCGATTTTGTTTCGGTTCCACTTGTTACCAGACATGACATAGTTTATTGAGATCTCATCATTATCAGGTACCTGATTCATGTCTAATGTCTCTTTTGGAGACCTTTTAATCTCTTCTCGAGATTTTTCATAATCCATCGATTCCTCGATTAGACCATCACATGATATAGCTCCTTTTCTTTTTCGAGGATTTTTATCTTTGGAACCTACTGGTCTACCACGCTTCAGGCGTGCGTTTGACTCATTAGCAACTAGAGTTTGTCCTTCTGGGACATCAATCTTAATCGGAGCATTCACAGCTGGTATATGTGACTTAGTCACTTTTTTAGGGTCAGCAAAAGCATCTGGCAATTGATTTGCTAAGTTTTGCAAATGAATTATCCTTTGAACTTCTAGTTCACATTGTTGGGTACGTGGATCAAAATGAGATAACGATAATTCATTCCAACTTATTTCTTTTCCCAGCTGTTTATTTTCTCCCCCTAATGTTGGGAAAACTGACTCATTAAAATGACAATCGGCAAATCGAGCTGTAAATAAATTCCCTGTCATAGGCTCAAGATATTTAACTATCGAAGGGGATTCAAAACCGACATATATTCCCAACCTCCTTTGAGGACCCATCTTTGTGCGTTGTGGTGGAGCAATCGGAACATATACCGCACATCCAAAAATTCTAAGATGAGAGATATTTGGTTCCTGACCAAAAACCATTTGTAATGGGGAGATATTATGATAACTTACAGGCCTGATGCGAATCAATGATGCTGCATGTAAAATGGCATGTCCCCATGCAGAAATCGGTAGTTTTGACTTCATTAGTAACGGTCTTGCAATTAATTGAAGTCGTTTGATAAAGGACTCTGCAAGACCATTTTGTGTATGAACATGCGCTACAGGGTGTTCAACACTTATTCCAATCGACATGCAAAAATCATCAAAACTCTGAGAAGTAAATTCACCAGCATTATCAAGACGAATTGTCTTTATAGGGGAATCTGGAAAATGTGCTCGTAATTTTATCAACTGAGCAAGTAACCTCGCAAATGCCAAGTTGCGGGTTGATAGCAAGGATACATGTGACCATCTAGTCGATGCATCAATTAAAACTAGAAAATATCTAAATGGTCCACAAGAAGGGTGTATAGGCCCACATATATCACCATGTATCCGTTCCAGAAAATTGATAGACTCATAATTTACTTTAGCTGGTGATGGTCGAATAATTAGTTTGCCTTGAGAACAAGCATCACATGAAAAGGCATTACTTTGAAGAATCTGTTGGTTCTTCAATGAGTGACCACATGAATTGTCGATAATTTTTCGCATCATAATCGAACCGGGATGGCCTAACCGGTCATGCCAAATAATAAAGTTATCGGTAAACTTATAGTTTACAATAGCATGTGCTTCAATTGCACTAATTCTTGTGTAGTACAATCCGGATGACAGTGCATGTAATTTTTCTAAAACTTTCTTATTGCCTTGAGTTATACTTGTAATATAGAGATATTCAGTATCTCCTTGGCAATTACTCTCAATATGATATCCATTATTGCGAATATCTTTAAAACTTAATAAGTTTCTTTGCGACTTTGGAGAGTATAGCGCATTATGAATATGAAATAGAGTTCCATTTGGCAATAACATATTTGCTCTTCCGGAGCCTTCTATAATATTAGCACTTCCGGATATAGTACTCACATTATTCCCTTGCATTGTTAAATGGGAAAAAAATTTCTTGTGCTTAAGTATAGTATGAGTACTTGCACTGTCCGCTAAGCATAAATCGTCACCATTTTTGACGGATTGTATTTGAGACGGAACCATATTCTTCAAAGAAAAATAAAATAAATATTACAAAAATATTCAAAATATAAACAAAATAAATAACATCCATGAATTTTATTCTTATATATATAATTCCTAATAAAATATTATATCTTTCTAACAAACTTTTCCTAAAATAATAATAAACATAAACAAAACAAAAATAAATAAAAATCAAATATTCTTCTCAGGGGAAATAAGGAAATCATTAACATCTATATCTGTAAAGCCATAATCGCCATTGCTAGTGCCAGTAATGCCATAATCATCTTTGCCAACTGCCATAATCATCTTTTTCATTGATATAAGCAAAATTTGTTTCAACTTTCTTTCCTTTACCATTGATTGACTGTTGGTAAAGATCCACAAGATGCTTTGGCACACGGCAAGCACGGGCCCAATGATTTAAGCTGCCACATCGATGACACATAGATTCCTCTTTCTTGGATTGATCTTTTGCACTATTGTCATCTTTATTGTTCCACTTACGGTGGGTATAGTTATTTTTAAAACGACCACCTCGCCTATGTCCTCGACCGTGACTACGACCACGACCACGCCCATAGTTATGACCACGATGGTTGGTGTAACCTTTATTTCTTCCGCTATAAAATGTCGCATTCGCTTCAGGGAATGGAGCGGAGCCAGTTGGGCGATATTCATGATTCTTCATCAATAGCTCATTGTTTTGCTCAGCCACAAGAAGGCAAGAAATTAACTCAGAATACTTCTTAAAGCCTTTTTCTCGATATTGTGTCTGAAGGACAACATTATTTGCATGAAAAGTGGAGTATGTTTTCTCTAACATATCCTCATCAGTAATAATTTGACCACATAACTTCAATTGTGAAGTAATACGAAACATAGCAGAGTTATACTCGCTTACTGATTTAAAATCTTGCAATCTCAGATGCAACCAGTCATATCGAGCTTTAGGCAGAATAACAGTTTTCTGGTGGTCATATCGTTCCTTTAGATTATTCCAAAGAATAAGAGGATCTTTCACCGTTAAATATTCTGATTTCAACCCCTCATGGAGGTGACGGCGAAGAAGTATCATGGCTTTGGCCTTATTTTGGGCAGATTCTGCATTCCCCTCTTTAATGGTATTTCCCAGACCATTAGCATCAAGGTGTATTTCGGCATCTAAGATCCAGGATAAATAATTCTTTCCGGAAATATCAAGAGCCACAAACTCAATCTTTGCAAGATTTGCCATTGATGTACTATAAAAGATAAACAATCAAATTAGATTAATTATAAATTAATATATATAATCAAAAACAACATAAAGAAGATTTAATCCTCATACGTGGCATTGTTATACCTGTCCACAAGGTCATTTAAAAACCTCCTTTGAGACCAGTAGCCTCGCAGAACGGGATGTCCAGCCAATTATACTCGGATTAAACCATTAAAACAAATATCATATAAATTCATTGTATATAGGCATGGTATGAATTAAAACAAACAAACATATAATTTATAATAACCAAACATGGCAAATTAAAACAAATTATTAAACAAAATAAATAACAACAATTGGATTAATTAAGTAAATATTGTTATTTGTTATATAATAGAAGTCATAAATACCAACAGACGGATGATAACATACAGATGATAACAGACAGATAATTAAGTAAATATTAAACAAAAATGATTACTCTCCTTTAATACCAGCAAACAACAATTTTATCATTATAGGTATGACTTTGTTAGCTTATATTAATTAAATTGATTAATAAAATATTAAACAAAATAAATAACAACACATGGATGATAATATAAGCAAGGAATTAATTATATATTGTTTTAATTTATTATTGTATATATATTATTTTATAAATTGAAATATATAAGATGGAAAAAGAATATACCAGATAAATCTTTGGAGAAGCTTGATTTGTAACTGAAATCTTCTGAGCAAACTCGTGCTGATAACGTGTTGTGAATAATGTGAAAACAAGAACAAGAAGAAATAGGAACAAAATAGGATGAGAGAAAAGAAAGAGATTTGTATTATTCTGAATATTGACTTGTATACAATGCCTTCAGTAAATCATCTATTTATAGGCATAAGAAGTACATATTACATTAAACTCTAATTAATGTAGATAATAATCCTAATGATAAAATAATTCAAATCTCCTTTGATAAAGTCCTTATCATGATAGACATCCACATAGATAAATATTCATAACAATGTGTTGTGTTGTGTTCGTAATAAAAATGTGATTTCCTAGGATATATACTGACCTCTTGATTTTGCACTCTTAAGTACTTTATCCTACCCACATCTTATTTTCTATGATTCATTTTGTAAAATGATGGGTTTGGAATTGTTGAAATAATTTATATTGTATAAAAAATATTTGGAAAAAATTTTATTAAGTAGAGAGGTAATTATATTTTTAGACAAATATCGAGATTCGAACTCATACAACATGAGATAATAATGATAAAATATTTTTTTTTAATTTTATAAATTTTTAATTTTATAAATTTAAATTTATTCGAACACACAACGTTTGTGTTCAGTTATTAAAGTGAATATTTAATTTGGAAACCACGCGTTCACATTTCCATATTCAAAAAGTAAAAAATAACTAGTAAAATTCACTTATCATCTATTATTCACTACTAAATTTCCATTTTCATCAATTACTTTTTAAAATGTTGTTTACCATCCATACTTGTTAGTAAAGTTTTATTTTTTATCTATAACCTTTCAAAATGATATTTATCTTCTACAATCTTTACCAAAAAAATGTATCTATGACTCTAAACTTTGTAATTTTTCTTAGCTACTGATTTTTTCTCTCCATATTATTCTCGAAATTAGTATTTTCTTCACGATTTAATATCAATATTTTTTTGTTGCCTCTCGGTTTCTTAGCTAAGATTTTGCCCAGACGAATTCAGACGACCCGCGTCGCATACCTAGCTTGGTGGGTGTATTTCTCGGTGAAATTTTTCTGCGTACACAAGACCTTGAACTCGAAATCTGCTTAAGCGATACAAAACTGCTTATCACTTGAATCAACCCCGTTAGTGTTTAATCTCAATACTTTAATTCAATACGGGAAGTACTAATAGAAAAAGATGGGTTGTATTTTAAAAAAATTATGGACGATGTTTTAAAATATAATAGATAAAAATGAAACTTTAATAATAGATGATGGATGGATTTTACTCAAAATTTGATGTAATAATAGATTGAATTAATGAATATAAGGAGTGAATGAGAACTAATAATGGAGGGAGGCAAGCAGGCAGGCATGTTGGGCAATGATGTGAATGAATAAGAAGGATCGCAATTGACAAAGCCACGACACTGCCCATTTGCTGCCCAAACGCCTGACCATTTGATGTTGTTCAAACCCCAGACAAGCTCAAGCATCTGCACCACCACCACCACCACCCTCTTTCTTTTCCTTTTAGAGTAAATTATTTCAGTGACCACCGAACTTGAGGCGTACTTATTTTGACCACCAAACTATCAAACTCGTCAATCAGACCATCCAATTTTTTAAATTGACCTATTTTGACCACCACAGTTAAAAAATTAATAGAGGAGTGACATGACAGTTAACGAAATTTTGTAAAATTACACACTTGATCCTTGTTATTTACCTATTATATCAATTTAGTTTTAATTTTAATTCAATTAATTAAAATTAATAATCACACACTGCCCTAGCCTCCATTGAAGCTCCCTCAAGCTTCAATCACCATCATTCATCCATATCCACACTCGACCATAACCCCTCCGCCTCCCTCAAGCTCCTTCCCCTCACCTTGCGCTCAAACATACCCAAATTGTATCCTTCAAACAACCACAAAACAATAAGTAATATGTCCCCAAGACGAAAGAAAGGAAAATCAGACCAAATTCAGAAGAAGAAAAAATCAAAACTGAAAAAGAGAAAAAAAGAATTATCGTTTCGGCCGGAGCTCGTTGCCGGCGTTCAGAGTGTTGTCGTCCAAATCCCAACGGTAAGTATGTTCCAGGCGGTGAGGAAAGCAACATATCTTGGTTTGGCGATGATCTATCAGTGGACGGAAGAGATTCGACGAGAAGAATTCAAACGGTTCAAGAAAGGGGATTACCGTTTTGGCCGGAGCTCGTTGCCGGCGTTCAGAGTGTCACCGTCCAAATCCCAAAAGTGAGCATGTTCCAGGTGGTGAGGGGAGCAACATATCTTTATTTGGCGATAATCTAACGAACGACGGAGGAGATCCGACGAGAAGAAGTCAAACGGTTCAAGGCCATTTTCGTGAAGATCAGACGACTTTCTCAAAAAACTATTCCGAGGGGAAAAAAGGGACGGTGAGAGGAGTCTATTGGCGGTGATGGTGTGTCGAATCGACGCCGGACGACGGCTGAGCGGCGGCGAGGAGATGTGGCAGCACTGGTCTTTTTCTTAAAGAGTCAAGTTGATATTATAGGTAAATAATAGTGACTAAATGTGTAGTTTTACAAATTTTCGTTAACTGTCACATCATCCCTCTGTCACCCCTTCGTTAGTTTTTTAACGATGGTGGTCAAAATAGGTCGATTTAAAAAGTTGAGTGGTCTGATTAACGAATTCGATAGTTCAGTGGTCAAAATAGGTACGCCCCCAAAGTTCGGTGGTCACTAGAGTAGTTTACCCTTTCTTTTATTTATTTCATACGTCAATATTACCTCAGCACAAAATACCAAGATTACCATGCAAATAACCACGTTATTTTCCTTAGGATTTTGTCATTTCCAGGTATGAATTAAATATATGTTTATGCTTTGGGTCTCCTCTTTTGTTTCTCAGTTTGATAGTTTTTTCTGTTATCTTATTTTATCAGTCTTGTTTTTTTTATCCCATGGCTTTGGAACTTTTGATCAACAAACATTACACAACAGCCACCCATGATGTATTTGGAGGCATCGATATGGACACCATAACCAGACATTAAAATGTGAATGTTTTTGCTCCATAGTCTATATTATTCATGTGACTGTTAGCTTTATTGTCTGAGAACAGTCAATCCCCCCTTGAGTCTGGCCCAAATCGCCATGCAAGGAGAGAGGGATGTGGTCCAAGTTAATGTGTGAAACCAAACCTTGAGCCATTCTCTTTGCGATTTCACCATGTGGGGTGTTCGTTTCAGACATCAATCTTGAAGACCTTCAACTTATGCATCCTAAGACTGCAACAACTCTGCTTTCATATGGATATTAGAACCATGTGATTCAGTTTCCTATGTGGTTCTTTTAAGACAAGACAGCAACCTGAAACCTGTTCATGTAAAATAGCTGAACTTGTTTTTCAATTTGGATTTTACAGTAATTTTGCTTCACCAGTGTTCATAAGAAATGTGATGAAGGATGAACAACATATTCTAAGGACACACCGGTGGGGACAAGGGAATCCAAATTTGTCAAAGATGGGAAAAAGTTGAGTTTGATCTCTCAAAGACAGGAGGAGGCTGCACATGTAATGTTTTTTCAGTTAATTAAGACAGAAACGGTTAATATAGTGACAGTGAGTCTCAAAATTATACACCCAAACTCAACCATACACATGATTATGATATCCCCATATTGTTTAGGCCCATCCGCATAACAAATGTTTGAGTAAATTACATGTTGATGACAGTCAAATTCAAAGTATAAATAACCAACTGTTTTAAAACAAGACAAGAGATGCACTTAACCATGTTCATGTAAAAAACAAATACAGATAAGGGATTTCTATTTTCAGGAACCTACACAGTCCCCTTTTGTTCTGGTAACAGAGTGCTACCAAGAAATTGAAAGATTTACATATTGATATTTGCCCAGATATCAAGCAATTGGTTTTCCAAAGACGGCGGACTTTAATCGCAATCGCAATCCCTCATAGTATTATTGTAGGTGCCTGATGGTGACACAACTTCACTAGGTCAACAACCATTATTATTTCTCACAAAGTAAAACCAAAGGAATTCAGGTCAAGATACATTTTCTTTCGTTCTTTTCGAACGAGCTAGGTACCAAGTATAGAAGACTTTTCTGGTCACCAAATTTCTACCAGAACTGGTATCTGTAATGCTATCTCTGACTTTATAAAATATCAAGGTCTTGGTCATTTTCTTTGCCGATCCAGACATTGTTTAGACGTTCAAGGGAAGCATTTCATTCGCTGCAATGGCACAGTATCAACCAAACCTTACAGACAGAAAATCAAATGGTGCTGATTTTAATTACACAGCAATGAGGAATCTTAAACACCTTACCTGTCGTTCAATTTCAACAGCAGATGCAGCAAGCCTTCGCTTCAAGATACCCCTTTCCTTTTCGCAGCTCTCCATCTCAGTATCTAAAATCAATTGAAATAACAGCAAGATTAAAAATGAGTAATAACAGAATATCAAAATCAATGATATTCTCATTTCCATGTCAAACTCGAGCAGAAATAACACTATGTGCAAGGCTAGGTTAACTAGTAGCAACATTCTCCATTGGCAAGTTGTATTCTAGTCTTCTCTTTTTCTTAAGTAAAGCTTGGTTTATCCGATTAGGAACTAGTCGGAGTTTACACTGAATAAAGAGTCTATCATGTATTGTAGTCAGCCTAAACAAATCAGAAACCTGCCTGCCCTGCTTCCCATGTAATCGAGAATTCCTTTCTTGCTAAATAAAATACCATAGGATTTCCAATCCAATTTGAGGATAATTGACCCCAGGGATTTGCTATTAATATTCTCAATCAGACATGCTAATTCAACCTGCCAGATTTGGAGATTATGGTCTTTCTCACAAGGTAGACACTCAATAGGAGTAGAGAGACCCCAACCTTGATGCGTGCTTCGAGTAGACAATCTGCCTAAAAGTGCAAGCCAAGAAAAAAAAAAAGGAGTCTTGTGGAACATTAAACCGACTCCATATCAGTTTATGTTAATCATTGGAATTGACAGCTCGGCATTAACACATTTAACACATGCATATGTAATTAGTCTGTTGTAAATTGGTTATGCCGTTACAATTTAGAGCTGAAGCTGCTTGATATATATATACACATACATACAATTATGTACTGTGGAATAGAGCAAAGCAATCAGATTCATCAATAGCTTTCCTTCTTTATTATTTTCTCTTGTTTCTCGTCACTTTCCTGAGAAATATACAAACTTTCCTACAGTTTATGCCAAATTACTTTCATCTGCTTGTGCTGCAAAGTGTTCCACATTGCTGCTGAATTGTAGTGGGTTCCATTCCAGCACCATTGTAATCTTGTCCCCTGAATAGTTAAGGGGAAGGAACATTCCCAATTTCTGAATACCCTTAAAAACAAACCTCATCCTCGCTGAGGAATACCCACGATTTTTCTCCCTTTTAAAATATACCTCATGTTACCCATGGATTGCCTGCTTGGGAGACAATGAGCTATATATTCCTAATAAACAGACTTATCCCAAAGCAGAAAATTCCTCAGTTCTAGGCCTCCCTCAGCCTTTTGAATGGCATATAACTTCACAGATCACTCTAAGTTATGACTTATTGTAAATTTGTAATAGATAATTCAACTCTTCAAAGGGAGACTGAAACTTCATGCCTCGTCAGAGAAAGGCCCATATCTCTTTAAGATTTTTTTTAATAGAAATTTGAGGGTTTTATTATTTCATACGACTCTTTAACTAAGGACCGGTCTTATTTCATAGATAGAAACATGTAGATTGTAGAAATTGCTGAAAGTTAGGGAATCTTATTCCTAAATATCTAATTGCTGATATTCAGGTTTTTTATCAATAAATAGGAGCAGATTTTTAGCTACTGATTTTATGTAATAGGTGCAGATATAGTTGCTGATTTTTTGTGTAATTTTTCCCTAGATTAGGCTCTTTTTGTAACCTATAAATAGGTGTTATTTTATCAATAAAATATATAAAGAAAAACAGAGAAATACATTCTTCTTTGACTCAAAATCACTATTGTTCACATGGTATCAGATTAGGTTTTCGATTCTCCACAGAAATCCTAAAGAGATGCATCCCATTTCTTCATCAGAAATCAGTTCTGGAACTGATTTGAATTCTTGTCCAGAAAATTCTGATGTTTCCTCCACCCAAATAACATGCCATAGACTTGTTGGCAATAATTATCTTCAATGGTCTCAATCCATGAAGATTTATATCACTGGAAAGGGCAAAGCTGTGTACATCTCTGCAGACATGTCAAAACCAGATTCCAAAGATCCATCCTACTCCAAATGGGATTTAAAACACCTAAGGAAGTCTTTCTTCAAACTTTTCCCTTCTTTAAACCCATGTCTTCTACACTGCCTGTTAAAATATTTGGTTCTTGTGCCTTTGTTCATGTTCACAAGCAGTTTCGAAGCAAATTAGATCCTAGGGCCATCAAATGTGTTTTCCTAGGATATTCTTCTCTAAAGAAGGGCTTTAAATGTTATTCCCCTGTCACTCGAAAGTTCTATATATCTATGGATGTTACCTTTCATGAATTACAACCTTTTTTCTCCAATTCTGAAATCCAGGGGGAGAGTTGGGATGAATTTCAGCCTCAACCTCAATACATTAAACTTCCTCTTGATGAACCTAGTGTTATACCAGATTCAGATTCCATTCCCATACCAACTTCAACTCCTTTGCTTCAGCCTGAACCTAGTGTTATACCAGATTCGGTTTCCATTCCCATACCAACTTCAACTCCTTTGCTTCAGCCTGAACCTATGTCGCCTATACATGAATCACTACCTAAAACTCCGCAAAACCTTCCTTCAAAAACTCAACTTGGAACAAAGGAACTTAGTGTCTATACAAGGAAGAAAAGGAGGCCTGTTCCACAGGAAACTACACAGCCTAGGATTGTTCAAGAACTGGAACCAATTCCATTATCCTTAGAAGATGAAGAAGGTACGGAATCTTTGAATAATGACATTGTTCCTATAATTGATACATCTGACTTGCCTATTGCTCAAAGAAAAGGTGTCAGGAAATGTACAAGTCATCCAATACAAAAATATGTGGCCTATGGGAAGCTAATGCCCTCATTCAAAACCTTTACTGCTAAACTTGATAAGGTGTACATTCCTAAATCTGTGGATGAAGCCTTGAAAGATCCTAGGTGGAAGAAGGCTGTAGAAGATGAAATCAATGCACTGGAAGCAAACAAGACCTGGGTTATGACTGATTTACCTCCAGGAAAGAGGGCAGTGAGTTGTAAATGGGTATTTACAGTCAAATACAATGCAGATGGGAGCATCGAAAGGTTCAAGGCTAGGCTGGTGGCAAGAGGATTTACTCAATCCTATGGAATTGACTACCAGGAGACATTTGCTCCAGTAGCAAAGCTCAACTCAGTAAGAATCCTATTATCTCTTGCTGCAAATTTGGATTGGCCATTGCATCAACTTGACATCAAGAATGCATTCCTAAATGGAAACTTAGTGTAGAAAAGTGGTATGTGCAGAGAAGAAAGATAATTTCTCTGTATTTCTTGATATCTATTATTGATAAAGTAGTACCTATTTATAGGTTACAAAAGGAGACTAATCTAGGAAAATTACATAAAATCAGCAACTAAATTATTGCTAAATTCCTAAATGTTAGCAGCTAAATATTTGGGAATATAATTTCCTAACTTTATGCAATCTAATCTTTATTTTAAATGCCAATTATCTACACTCCCCCTCAAGCTGGTGAGTATATATTGTAGAGTCCCAGCTTGGATATGAATTCGTCAAAGGTAACTCTTGGTAGTGCCTTGGTGAGTACATCAGCTAGCTGCTTCTTTGTAGAGACAAAGTTAAGTTTAACCACTCCATTGTTGACCTTTTCTGAAATGAAGTGTCTATCGATCTCCACATGCTTTGTCCTGTCATGTTGGACTGGATTTTTAGCAATACTAATAGCTGATTGGCTATCAGTTTGCAATTCAAATTGACTGCAACTATCAAGTCCCAGTTCTGCCAAAAGTCTCTTAAGCCATATTCCCTCGCAAATTCCCAAAGCAAGAGCTCTATATTCTGCCTCAGCACTGCTTCTTGACACAACTGACTGTTTTTTACTTCTCCATGTCACCAAATTTCCCCAAACAAAGGAGCAATATCCACTAGTTGACCTTCGGTCTGTTAACTCTCCAGCCCAACTTGAATCAGTAAAGATTTTTATTGTTCTGTCTTCATTCTTTCTGAAAATCAAACCATGGCCAGGAGTCATTTTTAGATACCTTAGAATTCTGTAGACTGCATCAAGGTGCTCCTCTCTCGGGTCACACATGTATTGGCTTACAATGCTGACAGAAAATGCTATATCTGGTCGTGTAAGTGACAGATAAATTAATTTCCCCACAAGTCTTTGGTACTGTTCCTTGTTAACAGGAATTCCCAACTCATCTTTCCTTAACTTCAAGTTGATCTCCATAGGAGTTTCTGCTGGCTTACAACCCATCATTCCAGTTTCTTCAAGTAAATCTAAAACATATTTTCTCTGATTAATAACAATGCCCATCTTGGATCTTGCTAGCTCCATTCCCAAGAAGTATTTGAGATTTCCAAGATCCTTGGTTTCGAATTCAAAGGCCAGTATCTTCTTTAGTTGTTCTATCTCATAAACATCATCTCCTGTAATGATAATATCGTCTACATAAACAATTAGAATTGCCTTTTTTCCACATGGAGCTGTTTTTACAAACAAAGTGTGATCAGTTTGACATTGCTTGTAGCCATTTTTAAGAATGACTCTAGTAAATTTATCAAACCAGGCCCTTGGAGATTGTTTTAATCCATATAAAGATTTTTCCAATTTACAAACCTTTTGATCATTACGATGTAGTTTCATACCTGGAGGAATTTTCATGTAGACCTCTTCTTCCAGAGTCCCATTCAAGAATGCATTCTTAATGTCCAGTTGATGAAGTTCCCAATCTTTATTTGCTGCCAAAGATAACAACACTCTAACTGAATTTAGTTTTGCAACAGGAGCAAAAGTTTCTTCATAATCTATTCCATAGGATTGTGTAAATCCTTTGGCCACAAGTCTAGCCTTAAATCTCTCCACACTACCATCAGAATTGTACTTCACTGTAAAAATCCATTTACAACCTACTGGTTTTTTACCTGGTGGTAAATCGACAAGAGTCCATGTTTTATTACCTTCAAGTGCACTAATCTCTTCATCAACTGCCCTCTTCCATTGAGGATCTTCTAAAGCTTCCTCTATTGTTTTAGGGACAAAGATTCTGTCTACATTTGCAGTAAAAGCCTTGAATGAAGGATTTAGTTTTCCATATGCTACAAACCTTTGAATTGGATGGTTAGTGCACTTTCTCACACCTTTCCTTTGAGCAATGGGCAAATCAACAATATCAATAATAGGAATAGGAGCTGTATTTTGAGAAATTCCCATACCTTCCAAGTGTTCTGAGGCTGTAGGGCTGAGTTCCAGTTCTCGGCAGTCTCCAGGTTGTATATTGGTCTCTTTAATAGGCTTTTGTCTCCTTTTATAGACACTAAGTTCCCTCTTCTCAAATTGCTCAGGTTGGGTCTTTTGAGGAGTTTGTGGTGAGCTAGGAACTGGAGATTGCGTGGGTCCTGAAGATGGTATAGGTTCTGAAGGAGAAGTTATAGTTATGAAGGGTTGAACTGTAGGTTCTGAAGGAAGTATGGGTTTTGAAGGAGAAGGTATAGGTATGATAGGTTGAGCTATAAAAGGCTGAAAATCATCAATAAACTGAAAATCATCAAAAAGCTGAGGTTTTCTTACACTCTCCCCCTGAATTTCAGCCTTGGAGTAAAAAGGATTGTTTTCCAAGAAAGTAACATCCATGGTGGTATAGGTTCTTTTAGTGACAGGTGAGTAACACTTGTAGCCCTTCTTAGTGGAAGAATATCCTAAGAAAATGCACTTAAGAGCTCGAGGATCAAGTTTTGACCGAGAATGAGGATAAATATGGACAAAAACGGTACACCCGAAGACTTTTAATGGCAGATTGGAAGAAAGTGGCTGAAAATTAGAAAAATGATGAAGAAAAACATCTCTAGGTGCCTTAAATTGCAAGGGTTTACTAGGCAACCTATTTATAAGGTATGTGGCTGTAAGAATGGCTTCCCCCCAAAAGAATTTAGGAACATTTGTGGAAAATAATAATGACCTTGCTACCTCTAAAAGGTGCCTATTTTTTCTCTCGGCAACCCCATTCTGTTGAGGAGAATCAACACAAGAGCTAATATGAAGAATTCCTTTTTTCCTGAAAATAGGATCCTAGAGTTCTAGTGAAATACTCACTGCCATTATCAGTGTGAAAAATCTGAATTTTTGTTTTAAACTGAGTCTCAATCAGGTTCTGAAATCTTCTAAACACACTCTCGGTTTCAGATTTTTCTTTCATTAAGAAAGTCCAAGTGAGTCTAGAGTGATCATCTATAAAAGTAATGAACCACCTAGAACCATCTATGTTTTTCACTCTTGAAGGGCCCCAAATGTCACTGTGAACAATGGAAAAGGGATGAGAGGATTTGTATTTGGATGGAGGGTATGAATTTTTTGTGTGTTTAGCAAGTGGACAGATTTCACAAGTAAAAAAATTTGGACTTGTATTTTGAAATAAATGAGGAAACATTTTGGCAAGGTACTGAAAATTAGGATGTCCTAGTCTGTAATGCCATAATATAACATTTGGAGAAGAATTAGAACCATGATTAGGAAAAAAGTTTGGTTGAGAACAACTTGAGTTGGCTTGTCTATGTAGAGATGGTTGGCCTTGAAGAATGTAGAGGCCACCACACAACCTAGCACTTCCAATCACCTTCCCCGAGTCCATAGCCTGAAATTCACAAACACGTGGAGAAAATTTAATAGTGCAGCGAAAATCAGTAGAGAGTTTACTGACAGAGAGAAGATTGCAAGCTAAATTAGGCACATATAACACATTCAATAATTCAATGTTTTCAGAAACTCGAATTGAACCACTCCCTTCAGTGGGTGATAAAGAGCCATCCGCAGTCTTTATGTGAGAGGGAAAATTTAATTTCTGAAACTTCTGAAACAACGTCACATCTCCTGTCATGTGATCTGATGCTCCTGAATCCACGATCCATGATGTACAATTATTATCAGCCAAATTTGTAAAAATTGTACTACCTCCATGAGTCTTAGAAGTCACATTGGTTTGCTAAAAGGATGAATGTGGCTGTAGATTATCAGCATCAATGGGCTGCTGGAAGGTTGAAGATGGCTGGAAGTTATCAACAACATTGAGCTGCTGAAATCTGTTGTAAGGCTGGAAATTGCCAACAGCAGTGGGCTGCTGGAATTTTTTTAAAGGTTGAAATACATCATCTGAAATATTTTCTGAACTGATTGCGGAAGATGTATACATCTCGCAAGTTTTAGGATCTAAAACCTAATCTGATACCATGTAGAAAAGTGGTATGTGCAGAGAAGAAAGATAATTTCTCTGTATTTCTTGATATCTATTATTGATAAAGTAGTACCTATTTATAGGTTACAAAAGGAGACTAATCTAGGAAAATTACATAAAATCAGCAACTAAATTATTGCTAAATTCCTAAATGTTAGCAGCTAAATATTTGGGAATATAATTTCCTAACTTTATGCAATCTAATCTTTATTTTAAATGCCAATTATCTACACTTAGAAGAGGAGGTATACATGCAAACACCACCTGGTCTAAATGGAAACTCAAATTCTGGTCAGGTATGCAAATTACTGAAATCTCTTTATGGACTTAAGCAATCGCCAAGAGCTTGGTTTGACAGGTTCACTAAGGCTATTCTGAAATTTGGCTATCATCAATGTCAAACTGACCACACTATGTTTATCAAGACCTCTTCCGAGAACAAAAAGGCTATCTTAATAGTCTATGTTGATGATATAATCATTACGGGTGATGATTCTCTGGAAATCAGAAATTTGAAGAAGTTCTTGGCAACTGAATTTGAGACCAAAGATCTCGGTTACTTGCGATACTTTCTAGGGATGGAAGTGGCTAGATCAAGCATGGGAATTGTGATCAATCAAAGAAAGTACATTCTAGACTTGCTTTCAGAAACTGGAATGATGGGTTGTAGACCTGCCGAGACACCTATGGAGTATAACTTGAAATTCAGAACTGATAACAAAGGAACTCCTGTTGATAAAGAGCATTATCAAAGGCTGGTAGGTAAGTTGATTTATTTATCACTTACAAGACCAGATATTGCCTTCTCAGTTAGCATCATAAGTCAGTTCATGAATGATCCGAGAGAGGAGCACCTAGAGGCAGTGACTAGAATCTTGAGATATTTAAAAATGACGCCAGGCCATGGAGTAATTTTTACCAAGAATGAGAGTAGAAAAGTGGAGGTTTTCACAGATGCAAGTTGGGCAGGAGAGCTCACACTCAGAAAATCCACTAGTGGATATTGTACTCGAGTTTGGGGTAATTTGGTAACATGGAGAAGCAAGAAACAATCTGTAGTGGCAAGAAGCAGTGTAGAAGCTAAGTTTCGAGCATCAGCTCAAGGGATCTGTGAAGGAATTTGGGTTCAAAGACTCTTGACAGAACTAAAATTAAATCAGAGTGAGGAATTTGAACTTCAATGAGACAGTAAATCCGCAATCAGTATTGCAAAGAATCCTGTCCAACATGACAGAACAAAACATGTGGAGCTTGACCGACATTTCATCTCTGAAAAGATTACAAGTGGGACAGTCAAGCTTAACTTTGTGCCTACTCACAAACAACTAGCCGATGTGCTCACCAAGGCACTTCCAAGAACTACATTTGATGCGCTCACATCCAAGCTGGGACTTTACAATGTATACTCACCAGCTTGAGGGGAGTGTAGATTGTAGAAATTGCTGAAAGTTAGGGAATCTTATTCCTAAATATCTAATTGCTGATATTCAGGTTTTTTATCAATAAATAGGAGCAGATTTTTAGCTACTGATTTTATGTAATAGGTGCAGATATAGTTGCTGATTTTTTGTGTAATTTTTCCCTAGATTAGGCTCTCTTTGTAACCTATAAATAGGTGTTATTTTATCAATAAAATATATAAAGAAAAACAGAGAAATACATTCTTCTCTGACTCAAATCACTATTGTTCACAAAACATACTCGTCAGGGGTCCTCTCATAGGCTATGACCAACCTTCCTCAACCAACTTCAAACAATCAGGATGATCAACCAAAAGATTTAAAAACTTGAAGGGCTTGGGAGGAGAGAACTCTTCAAACTTGAGTAAACTCGAACAATAATCTAAAATACCAGGGGTTAGAAAAAAAACTGTTGGGATGTGTGGGGCTCGATTCGTTCAACCGATTATGCTCACCAAGTGGTGGAGAGATGGATTTTTGGGTGAAAGGGTTAAGGAAGCTAAAAAGAGAATAGACACAATGATTTATAGTGGTTCGGCCTTCTAACAAGCACCTACATCCACTACCTTAGCTCCCCACTAAGGATTTCACAATCAATCCACTAATTGATTCGTCCCCTTTTCTAGGATTAAGAGGAAACCCTTACAACCGATCAAGCTTCTACCCAAGCCTTGATCAAAACCCTCTTTTACAAAAAGATAAATAAAGCAAACTTAAACCCTCTAATAGGTGTTTGTTTGCACAATGAAGCACTCACCCAAAACCTAAAACACTTGAGCAAATTTGACAATTTTGGCTCACTAGTGTTTGTCTATACAAGAAATGACAAATTAAGCACTAAGACAATTTCTTGATCATTTGTTGATTGACAATTGAAGCATTAGCCTTCTCTTGATGCTTGGAGGTCCCTTTTATACTCCCAATTGAGTTTATAGCCGTTTAGGACCGTTGGGGATGAATTGGAGCCGTTGAGGACTTTATTTCCCTTCATAAATGCTGTTCTGCAGCTACCAATATCGATACACGTGGAACGGTATCGATACGGCCTTCATAGGAACTAGCCGTTGAGCTCTTGTCAGCTGAGGCGTATCGATACGCTTGAGGGCGTATCGGTACGGGTCTACATTTGAATAGCCGTTGGGAAATAGCCGTTGGGGTAGTTGAAATGGGATCGGTACGCTGACGTGGCGTATCGAAACGACCCACTCCGTATCGATACGAGGGTTTGTCGTATCAGTACGGGTTTTGACAGTGGCCAAACTGAGGCAAACTGGTATCGGTACGGGTACAACCGTATCGATACTGGGACGTTGAAAATACAAGTTTGGTTGTTTAAAACATGAAAAATCTTTGCCAAAGACCTCTTAAAATACCTCAAACATAAATTCAAGTTGTTTGGACTTAAAAGCAAGTTTTAAATTCTTTTCAAATTAGTCCAAAACATTTTTCAATTATTATATCAAAACATTGATTCTACAGAAACTTTGGAGGTTTGGAATGCCTTGTACCAATTGGGGTTGGCTAGCACTCTATCCAACTTTCTGGAAGTGTTCCTTCCAACCTTCGGTTACACCATGTGAACAAGGGATCAGAATGAAGATGGTCAATGTAGCTAAGAAAGAAAGATACTATTTAACCTTCAGATATTGTTACACAAGCCATAAGGTCTAAAGAGTGAACCTTTGCTACAAAAGTAAGGTTACAAGATTGTGACCCTACCCACAAAGTGTAACCAGGAGAGTAAACCTTGTTGCAAAAGTGAGGTTACAGCATTTTGATCCTAGAAGTGACCGGCTCAGGATGTGAGACAACCTCGAATTACTAGAAATTCCAAATCCAACAATGTGAGAGCCTCATGCATTGAGAGGCCTTATTTACAAAATTTTTGACCTAATATTGGAACCCAATTTATCATGAGACTCATAAAATTTTGCATTCAAGAATTCAAGCCATGAATGCATATGAATTGTTTTGAGACCTGCAAGTTGATTGTTTGATCAATGTAATAAAGTTTACTTCTAGAAACCACTTACTCTATTCGACGTATTCGTCTAGATGTAGGTAAACATTAATATTTAATGATAATGAATCTTCTAGCCATATATCCTTGGATCCCAAGAATTACTAGTGTTTTGTGAGAAGGTGAAAATTAAACTATTTTGTATGTGCATTTAAATTCTAATGGATGAGGTGTAAAACCCATAATGTAGGACATCCAATTATACAAGTCACAGCACTAGCCATCATCCAAGGAAGTTTTTCCTTTTGTTTAGATGTCCAAGGAAGTTCAAGATTGCTAAAAATAGAAAACTCCATTACACTACAAGCCTTTCCAATATTCACTTTAGCTTTCACCCTCAAATGGAACCATGTTGTTCTCCCAAGAATTTATCTTTTTTAATTTTCATTAACAAAAAAGTCCCAGAACTTTGTGCTTACCTATTTCAAAAAGGCCCACATCTTTTCTGTTTCTCTAGAACCAATCTCATAAAATTTCATCCAAATATCAGTTTTCCAGAACCATGTGATTGTGTTTTCTTTTGCTGATAAAAGGATCACTGGGAGAAAGATAGTGGATTGGTAGAAGATCCCATAATGGTTTATCTTATGCTACCATATTATTTTGTAAACTGCGGATGTTTAATTCCTTCCAGGTGCAAGGTAACAACTAGATGGTGTAATAATAGATTTCATACCTAGTCAAAGAATATACAGGGAAAATAACGGACCGAGCTTAGTGATTTTTGTGTAATAAAAGACTGAGCTTAGTGAAATTTTGTTGTAGAGTAGTGAGCCTAATATCTGGTCAATGCTGTAGAACAGAATTACAAACTGCACATCTTTGAAAAACAACCAGATAACTGTATCATATCACCTGCTTGACAACATCCTGGAAAGCTAAAGTTCTCAAACTTTTTAATGCAATATACTAATCAAAATTTTTCTATGAAATATATCACTTGTTTGACAATATCCTGGGAAACGAAAGTGCTCATATTTTTCAAATGCAATAGTGACTAAACTTTTTGTCCATGGATTTGTTTATATAACTGTAAGGAATGACGTGCACGGAAATCTTGCAGCAATGAATAAAAGCATGAATGTACCATAAAACTAATCAGCCACAAAATGTCAAAAGAGGCTGCTTAATTCTTACCATAATAGTAGGATGAATGAATTGTGATGCGCTCCATAGGCTGGAAAAGAAACAAAAATAAATTAGTATTCCCAGCAGAGACATGGATAAAATCAGCCACAAATAGAAATAAACATTACTTGCATTCTAAATTCCTATCAGACTATTTGGATAGAGGATTAGAGAAAAGGTGAAACTTTTAAGACATAATTTAAGGGTACATTTACAAAGGAATAACAAACACATACAGAACAGAATTTTGTGCATGAGTGCTGAATAAGAAATTATAACTGATCACTAAAGTAGCTGAATGAAGCAATTTGCTCATGTTAGTGTCTCCCATCTTACTTTATCTTTTATTTTTCCCCTTTTATGGATTATTTGAAAATAAAATAAAAGAGGAAAATTCCCTCTTTACGAGAATGAAAGAAACAGTGCCATAAAGGTGAAACAAGTATAGACCATGAAGGAAACTGATGGATCCACCATGACAAGACATCTTGAATTTTCTATTGCATTACAAAGGAAAACAGAAAGTGTGACACATTTATACCATTACAAAGATCCCCTCACGACGAGTAGGAAGTTCCTCAAGCTTTCTCAAAGTCTCATCACCTTTGGTGACCTTACCAAATATTGCATACTGAAAAGATAAACAAAAATATTTATGTAATATGTACGCTACATATCATATAAGATTCAGAAATAATCATTGCAATGATGCTCAGCAAGTGTGGCTGGAATACCTGGCCATCAAGATGAGGAGCATCTCCAAGAAGCATTGAAAATGAGGACTGTGCACTGTCTGGATCAGAATACCTACACCAAAGCAGAACTCGGTTGCATATAAATACATAATAAATCGTATAAAAATCAAAATTGAAACTAGTAAGGTGTGTTTACCTCCCCATAGAAAGAATACCTCTCACATGTTTTACATCACTAAATTCCCCAACAATTGTCTTTTCAGCTTCCCTTCTTTGCTCCTCATTCATGGGAGCTGATCGTCCACTTGCAACATCTGCCACTTGGGCGACAAAACCCTTATCAACCTACAACAATTTAAAAATGATAATATTATCCTCACCCACATCTCAAAACCACATTAATTAACTGACTTAGCAACCCAAGTCCAAAATCCATGCTTTTTTTTTCTTTAAGTTCTGCCACTTACTCTGAAGAAGTGATTGGTGTTATAGCCACCAAGACGGACAAGCTTAAAAATGTGATCAACAGTTTTGGGTGCAACACTTGGGTAAAATCCAAATTCAATATCTCCATAATTTGTCTGCATTACAACGAATAATTCTTCAAACCAACTAACAAATTTGATACATTTCAACTACTGGCATCAACAAAAGAAAAATCCCATTCATTTACATAATTCACAATAAATAAAACACAAAGTAATGAAAAAAAAATGACCCAATTCATATATAGGTGAGAGTGAAGTGAAAAGGCAAAAAAAGTACCTGGAAAACAACACGAGCAGAGCTTAGCTGGGGTTCTTCAGACAAAGCACCAACACTAATAATTACAAACACTAAACAAACCCAACAAAAGATCTTCATCTCTTCTTCTCTCTTGGCGCTTGATCTAAATCTGCGTGTGTCAACTCCCAAAGTATTTCTTCTAAAAGGGAGGAAAAAAAAATAAAGTGAGCCGGGTCGGGTCTCATACGGAAGGAAAATCAGTCCAATTCTCTTTGTCAATTGTGGCCCAATCTATTCATATGACTCTATTGAGGCCCAATATGTTCTATTTATCTTTAGCTTCAAATAATAAAACAGTGTGCAATTGTCTTTTTTAGGGCAGAGAATTTATATTCTAATCCAACATGGTTTAGCTCGAAACTCAGTTCAATCTTAATTGGATATTATTATTTAGGCTTAATGGTTCAATAAGCTCTTAAACTTTTACAGAAAAATTAATTAAACCTTTAAATTTTTTTGCACTCAATTAAGCTCTTAAGCTCAAGAAAAAAAAATCAATTTGGCCCTTTGACCAACATTGACAATTAACTTTAACGATTTTTTAATTATTTTTGACACGTGTTGCAATAAGATAATGTCACTTGTCATTTTTAGAAATTTTAAAATTTAATTTTTAAAAATTCTGAAAAATTATTTTAAAACATATAAAAAATATTTTTAATTAGGAAATATAATTAAAAATAATAAATAATAGTTTTCAAAAGATTAAAAAGTTTTAAAAAATTAAAAAAATAAATATTATTATACAATTATAAAAAACTAGTTGAAAAAATCTAAAACATTAAAATTTATTTAAAAACCAAAATAACTTTTATTGTTTAATATTTTTTCAATTTATTTATATAATTTTATAATAATATTTGATTTTTTATTTTTTTTTAAATATTTAGTCTTTTGAAAAATTAATATTTTTATTTTTGAATAAATTTTGAAATTAAAAACATTTTTTTATATTTTGAAATAATTTTTATATTTTTTTTTAAATTTTTTAAATTTAAAAATTCTTTAAAATGACAAGTGACACTATCTTGTTGCAACATGTGTCGAAAAAATTTCAAAAAAAATACCGTTAAAGTTAACGGCCAACGTAGCTGGAGCTGTACAAGATATAAAACTCAGTTCAATCTGGGTTTTAGAATTCATTCACATTTTGCTCTCTCTGTGCACTGTGCCATCATTTTCAACATTTCCCACTGTTTTTTTTCTTCCAGGAAACTTCCTTCTTTCACGTTGAAGCAATTAAAAGAGATAAAACCAAAGAATCCTACCAGTTTTTCTTAGCATAGGCTTGGATTGAATGGGTGCAATTAAATGCC
Organism: Hibiscus tridactylites; assembly: GCA_958450335.1. Lineage (NCBI taxonomy): Eukaryota > Viridiplantae > Streptophyta > Magnoliopsida > Malvales > Malvaceae > Hibiscus > Hibiscus tridactylites. The sequence continues at coordinate 82,462,747 of OY288276.1, forward strand.
TCTACTTTATAAACATCACATTTCACCAAGGTACCAATGAGCTATGGACCAGACTGCAAGCTATTGGCATCTCCTTAGGCTATGAGAGCTGCCAAAGAAAAAGTACCCTTTGTTTAAGGATTCTGTTCGATTTTCATGGCTGTACCACAAGGATTGGTGGGGCTACCCTCCCATTCAAGTAATAAAACTGTTCAGTTTTATAATATGAAGATGAATTTAATTTTCCCTATCACCCAGAAAACAAGACCAAAACATATAACCGACACTAGTTTTATGTATTTAATTTTAGAGGCTATATGTTTCCAGTGGAAAAAAGAAGAAGATGATGTTAATTTTATGATATTCGGGTTTGAATAGTTTTGTATGCAAGATGTGTGTCTTATTAAAGGATTAAGAAAAAGATGAACAAATATTACCTTGTAATCACTTAAAAATATTAAAAAAATCTAGATTATATATTTGAATAAGAAAATGACATCATTATAATGCCAAACCCTACGAATAAAAAAAATATGCCTCTTTTGGGTGCTCCTATTTATGTCTTCACACTAAAAATTAGATTTAGGGTATAGGGTTTAAGGATATGATGTGCAATTAGAGTTTAGAGAATTTAAGGTATGGTGTATATTGTAGGGTATAAGTGTAGGGTTTAGGATTTAGAATTTAAGATTATGGCTTAAAATTTAGTTTTTTAGTGTTAGGGCATACAAAATGACACCGAAAAGAGACATGTAATTTTTAGGAAAATTCTACAACGTGCGGCGAACACCGATGAACACCACTAATGATGAACATCGTTGAACACCATTAAATTAATTAATAAAGATTTAAAATTTCAAGGACCCGTCATACAATTAATAATTATTTTAAAAAATTCAATTAAATTATTTTTATATATATTAAAATTTTATTCTTTTAATAAAGGTAAACTATATATTTAGTACCTCACCTATTTCCGTATTTCTATTGAACCCTCATTATTTAAATATTATTTCAATTTGACCCTATTTTTTATAAAAAATAATTTAACCCTTAACCCTCAACCTAAAACCCTAAACTATTAAACCTTAAACCCTTAAACCTATACCCTAAACCATATACCATTAAAAATAATTTCACCATTATCGATTTAATTCAATTCAATGAATTCTCTTAACTGCAATTCCTCAAATGGGTATACTATTTTGTTTTAAAATTTTCGAATAAATGGACAATAATTATGTTTTATTTCGTTTAAGTTTCAATTCTTGACACGTTTTCTCCCATTTTACCGTTCTTCTGCCCATTTTATTAGCAAAAGTTTCATCTGCTTCGTTAAGTGGATCGAAGGGTAAAAGAAGCGATGGAGGATATTGTGCTGTTTAAGCAAGTCTGGAAATAATTACAATCCCAGAAACATGTTTACTCCAAGGCGAAAACAGTTGTTGCTTTTTGTAGAGATAAAATGGGGTTGTTAACGGAGAGGCATTGGCCTATGGTTTGTAGTGTGTTTGATAATTTCTGGAAGTTTTTGAGGTTGCTTTTGGTTTATTGGAAAGATAGCGTGGTGAGGGTTAAGGGTTAAATTATTTTAGGGTATAGGTTTAAGAGTTTAAGGTTTAATAGTTTAGGGTTTTAGGTTGAGGGTTAAATTATTTTTTTATAAAGAATAGCGTCAAATTGAAATAATATTTAAATAATGAGGGTTCAATAGAAATACATAAATATGTGAGGTACCAACTATATAGTTTACTCTTATAAAAAAAATAAAATTTTAATATATATAAAAATAATTTAATTAAATTTTTTAAAATAATTATTAATTGTATGATGGGTCTTTGAAATTTTAAATTTTTATTAATTAATTTAATAGTGTTAAGCAATGTTCATCAATAGTAGTGTTCATCGGTGTTCTTCGCACGTGGTAGACTCATCTAATTTTTATCTAACCCCTACCACGTTCTATTCAAGAATTTCCCATGCCTAATGCAATTTGTCTCCTACAAATTTGGCAATATTATTTCAAGTTGAATTAGCTTTTAAGAAGCTAGTTGTTAAAAAGAATATTGTACTTCGAAAAGAGGTACTAAAATTGAATTTTAAAATTATTAAATAATATTATTTTTAGTAATAAATGTGTGAATCAAATAACTAAAACAATAAACAGAATATCTTTTCATCCATTCTTTTTTTATCCAATTGATGTTGGACTCCTACAAACCTTATCAACAAGTATCAGTCCCCATCAACTTTTTCTTCTTCTCGAGAAGTAATTTCTTGCGATGAATGAATGATTAGTTGATCTAATTCTTGTTGACCAAAATCCATTAATATATATATATATATATATAATATATAATATATAAATAATTGGTGAGAAATCATATTCTAAATTTTAAATCCAAAATTCGAAATTATATACACCTTAATTTATATTTCAAAAATTATTTTATATGTACGTTGTATAGAATTTAGTTTGCATAAGTCTGTTAATTTTATGATTTACGGATCTTATTTAAGATTTAAGACTTGAGTGTTTAAGTTTTAGTGTTTTAGAATTTTGATTTAAATATTGAGAGATCATAGTTTAAAATTTAAAATTTTAATGTTGGTGATTTTAAAATTTTAAGATTTATACAATGCACACACTTTGCAGATTTTGTGATTGAACCCTTGTCTAAAAACGCCCAGTCACTTCTATTTTATGATTTAAATAGGCAGATTGTGTAAAAATAAATTTTATACAACTTTAATATCAAAAAATAATTCTTCTTTAAATCGAAAAAAATAATTCTTCTTCTCCCTAAGAATCTAAAACCGTCCAATCACTTTCATTTTGTTTAGAGTAGTTCTCTTTTCAATTAATACACAACTAATATCCTAATCGACTCTTACTAAAATTAAGTTTTGACCAATTGAATCTAACATTTTAAAAATCATGAATTTGAACACATTTAAACGTATAAATGCCTTCGAATTAAAAATTTAAAAGAGAGTATAAATATTCTAATTATTATATATGCAAAACTAATCTTCAGATTTTATTTATTTATTCGGGGAATTCTTTTTTGTTTAGTGCACATTTTTTGCTGGTGGGTCCCAAGGCAGTATAAAGTGAAGTGTGGCTAAAAGTGGCCAGTGGCCACTATTCGGGGATTAAAATTCCTTTTGATGCCTAAACAATAATGACCTATGATTTATGTTCATCTTCCACTAATTGCAACAGGAAGCATAATAATATTCATCTAATATTGTAATGATTTTTTTTGTTCATAGTATTGTAATGATTTTAGTAAGTGCAGAATATGGAATATATAATTTAGTAAAAAAAATATGGAATATATATACTTGATATGAATATTAATTTGGAAACAGATTTAACTCCATATAAAAAAGTGGGATTTTGAGTATCTAATTACATGATTGTTAATTAATTAAATCTTTGAATCAAATTTCTTCAAACTTTGAAAACAACATAATGTGATTATTTAACTTTTGGAAAATATTATGTAGCAATATTGTCACCCACAGCCAAGATTCTCCTGTGGAAAGTGCATAAATATTCCACCCTTTTACTTTCATCCTTTAGTGTGTTCTTATCTTCTCCAGTTTTCATTTTTATGTTTAGTGCAATATCTCATGAGTGGATTTTTTTTATACCTTTAATCAAGTAATGTTTATATAATACATCACCATAAACATTTGATTGCAAATTTTTATACAATTTTTAAAATTATTGTAACCCTTTTAAACCCTTAAATTAGAGATTATGAAATCGAGTTAAAAATCGATTGTTAGAATTTATTTTTTTGATACAATACTTAAATTATTTATAATCCCCTAAATCTATGAATCGAAGGATATTTCATGTCTAAACAGATGTTGCAGCAATAATAATGTCAACCAAGCTAAGACTTAGTTCGATCATTGAACTTTTTATACAATACATAAACTAGTTATAATCTCCAATACACCTATACCGAAACCGAAAGTAGTTACGCTTAAAAACATTCAAACTCACGACATCCAAAATGTGTCAAGTAAACCAAGACTTTGTCCCTGAACTATGGTAGATAGAATCATATATCATGAGTGCATCAAGTGTGAATCTAAATAATTAAATTGGTTAAAATTGAGGTTATGGATGTTTTAGGTTGGGAATTCTAAAGCCAAACCAACCCAAAATTAATATTTAAAATTTTAGGTTTACATTACAATTTACATGTACTATTCTTCAAAGTTCAAAATGTCAAATTTTAACAGTTGACGATATTGCTAATAATATCCCTTAATTACGAACCAATGGAAGATTAATAAAACGGTCAACTCTCCCTACTTGGTCATTAAGTTTTTGGTTCATAGTCATTGGCAAAGCTTTGACCAAGAAATCTGAACCAATTTTTGTTATCTAAAAACTATTTTTTCTTGTTTTGAATGGTTCAATAATAAAATAACATCTTATATACAATACAAATATTGTTTTCCAAATGAACCCATAATTTGATTTTGTCATAATCAAATTGATGATAGAAAATGTGTGCTTTAGATCCAAAGCTGAGATTAGCAAGATGTTTAATTCCTTAATAAATCGTCACATCATTTAATTAAAGTGAATATGCATTTATATATAAACCCTAAAGCCAAATCAACCAAACTAGATAGAATGGCCCATATGCAACGCGGAACTTGGAGTAAAAGTTTGAAGGGCTAACTTAATTTTTTAAATTTGGAGGCTTAAATGAAAATTATCAAAAATAAGGGTTTAACTAAATTCTTTTATAATTTTGAGAGATTAAACAAAAAATTAAAAAAGATTAGAGAAAATTTAATTAAAAATATTTAAATTTTTAAAACTTAATATGTATTTTAAAAATTTTTGAATTGGGGGGTTGACCCTCTAGCATGACTTCACAAATAAATATATATATATATATATATATATATATATATATATATATATAAAAGTAAAATTTTAATACACAAGTTGTGTAAAATTAATTTTATATAGGTTTGCATATTTACACTATAAAATTAAAATTTTAAAATTTTAATTCTAACTTTAAATAACTAAACCTTAAACTTTAAATTATATGCCTAAAATCTAAACACTAACCTTAAGTTCTAAACCCTACAACCTAAACCCTTAAACTTTAAACCCTAACCCCTAAAGCTAAAAGATCGTGTATCATATGCCGAGGAGCTGAGCCACATAACCTAATTTCACAAATATATATATATATATAAGTAAAATTTTAATACACAAATTGTGTAAAATTAATTTTATATAAGTTTGCATATTTACACTAAACATGACGGTTAGGGGCGAATGTATAATTTTATATTTAGAGTACGAACTTTTATATTTAATAAAATTATATAAAATTCTAAAAAATTAAAGAATACAAAATTATCGTCACTGTAAAATATAAAAATAAATTTTAAAACATAAAAATTTAAAAAATTCAAGAATGCAAGTGTTACTAACACCAGTTTGTCGGCGAGGACGCCAGCTCTAACATTGGAGATAAAAGTAATAGGTTCGCAGACCGAAAGCGCAGTTGAAGAATTTGAGATCCATGTTGCATGCGAAAAGCACTTGGGACCACGTGAACTGGCCAGTGCCCACCCACATACGAATTGGGATCTTTTTTTTTTTAAAACATGATGACATGTTAATGTTATTAGGTGAATTAGGGCATGTCAGTTTCTTGTTTTGTAAGCGAATGGAGATTTTGTATTACATATCAGTTTCTTCTGTGAAATAATTATTCATAACCTTTCTTCTCCACACAAATGATATTGATGGAGATATTTTGGAGCTCAAATACTTTGTCATTCTCTGTAGCTTTAAAAAAAATTACCTATTTTGCCCAAAAAAAATATTTTAAACATCTATTTAAAAAATATATAGACTAAATATTTATTTTATGGTTAAGTCTAATTTTAAATATACTGAAGTATGAACTAATCTTTAATCTACTGATTTAGAGGTTGTGGTCACCTTAACAAAAAAATTATACTTAATCATATATGTTTGAAGACATAAAAAAATGGGTAAACCACCCATTTAGTATCCAAATTTTATTTGTGTTTCTATTTTTTTTGTATTCCGCCTATTTTTTGACAAAGCTACTACATTTTGTTTCTATTTTAGTACCTCACACTAAAAAAATTAACAGCATATTGAATAGAAAAGAGAAAATAACACGTGATAGATTGTCACATCATTTTCTCTCTCCTAGTCAGTATGTCATGTTGAATAAAATCATAAAAAATCACACGTGGCAGGTTGAGTAGGAAAGAAAAAATGATATGCCAATTTGGCACATGTGATTCTCACTCCTAGTCTGTCTGTCACGTGTGATTTTCTCTCTCCTAGTCATCATATCGTTAGTTTTTTAACGACATGTTACCAAAATAAAAACAAAATATAAAGTTAAGTGCCATTTTATCCAAAAAAAAATAGACAAGATAAAAAAACACAAGTAAAGATTAAGTTATAAATGAATAGTTTACCCTAGAATATAGATTTATTTATAACAATATTTATTGTTTGCAACTTCCAACTTAAGATACCTTTTAATAAGAAAAATGATATTAAGGGCATGTTTTTGGTTGCATTTAGCAACCTAAAAGCACTTAAAAAGGTGCTTTTAGTTAAAATATGTTATTTTTTTTGTTGCTTTTAAAAATAAATTTTTCACCCAAATCGAAAAGCTAAATTTTATAGCTTCTTGGGTAGAAAAGCTAGTTTGAAAATAAAATTATTTTTTATCCTTGTTATTTAATTATAATTTATTGTTAAAATAATGTTTATGCATACATAATTGTAAAATAATATATATTTTATAATATTTATATTGAAAATAAAATTGTTTTATTTGTAATTTATTTTATATTTATTATTAATTTGTAAGTGGTATGTCCGTATATAATCTACAATGTACTTTATATTTTCAAATTAAAATTTTTCAAAAAATAAATTTTTTATTATAATTAAAATTGATTTATTTCATATATCATAATATTAACTAATTTGAACATCACCCAAGTTTATTTTTACTTTTCAATATCATGTCTAAAATAGATATTTTATCTCCTCAAAATCACTTTTTGACATCAATGACAAACACTAACCAACTTTTCAAAACTATTTTTCAACAGTTAATTTGAAAATTACTTTTTTCCCCACACTTTTTATTAAATGGACTTTTTATTAAGAAAAAAAGCAGTTAATTAGTAGTAGTATCTACGCTACACGTGGTTTTTTTTTTTATCAAATACGCTACACGTGATTTAGATCCCAAAATAACATGATGAAAAATGGGCTTTCAATTTTGCCAAAGTTCATTTATTTATTCAAACACTCAACCATGCACTTCCATTGTTTCATGCAATTAATTACTTTAAATTTAAATAACAAGGTCCTGTTAATAAATGTTTATCAAGATAAATTAAGAATTATTTAATCTAGTGTAGATTTGCGTCTTCAAAGTCTAATCATTCTTGTTTAATGTAAAAATTAATTAATTATATTTTCTTTTTTATTTTCTTTTTTTAAAATATTCATCAGAGCGAGTCAACGACTAATCCTTTTACGCTCTATTGGCCTATATAAAGAACAAACGATAGCCAAAATTTAATCATCCTTTCACGTTATGTTGGTTTTCCCAATGTGTATACTAGAATTTGTGTAACATTTCATTTTATAATTTACGTATGAATTAGTATCATATTCACCGTTAATGTAGTTTTTAATAAGAGATTGGAATGCCAAGAATCTTCCAAACTCGATGTCGTTGTTTACATAGGTAGTATTAGTCCGTGTTTGACCTATAATTTTAAAATGGTATATGTGTTGATCTTTTAGTTAGGTCTATTTAAAAAAATTTACATTAATATCTGATCGAAATAACCAACAAAATTTATCTCGTAACAAAAAACAATCAAACCGCCTAAAATTAAACATAACTACTTAAAGAAGAGTTCTAGTTACCAATAATTTCGTGATAACATGTGTTGAGAATAATGTTATGATTGGATGCATGTTGGTTGTTCTGTGGTCCAGAGGGCACTATTTTCATGTGATGATGTATGATGTGGGAACACATATATAGTCTGATGCTTAGTGTGTTCGACAATATTATTACTATTATTTGGTATATATGTTGTTTTATGGATTGAGCATTGCTGAATGCCTTGGTTGAATATTATCATATGTTGTTGGTTAAATAATGATACATGTAGACCCGTGCCTATATGCATATACTTTACTATATACTTATATTTATGAACTATAAAGTATAATAGACCAATGCCTTTTGAAATTAGAGGTTTTGAAATTAGAAGTTTTGACATAAAAGTTATAAAGACCTTTTTACCTTTAATAATTAAAAAAAAACTTTAATAAATTAAAACTTAACTTTGTCTATTTTATTTTTTTCACACACATGTATTTACTTTGTGACATTTTTAAAATAATATTTTTTATTCTCACACATTTATATTTGTATTAAAATTTAATAGTTAATTAAATTGTATAAAATACAATTATATAAATAATAAATTAATATATAGATCCTTCAAATATGATTAGTAATATTATATTAAAAAAATATTTTTCATAATCTAATTAATATCAATATATACAAAATATTGATAAAAATAAACTATTCGAACAAATATCCAATATAATCATGTCCTTATATGTCATTTTGCTTGTTTAAAAATCAAACAATTATCAGTTAATTTTACCAAACACTTTTATAGAATCAACTAATATAATATGTTAGACAAATCAATTACTGCAATCAGCTATCAACTAACGTAATACATTATCAAATATCTGCTAATTGCCAAACATGGGCTTAGACTTTTTTCAATCATAAGTAGTTAAAAGGCTAAACTTAAAATTTTACGACTTCACTAGTATCTAAACCATTTTCTATCTAGTGCAAGAATTATTTAACAGTTGAGCAGCAAAAAATTACTTTGTAGAATTTAACAAGTGATTTTAGCAAGAAATTTTTTTCACCTTTAAATTTCTTTAAAATTTGTTTATTTATAAATTCCCCCTTTAAACATTTATAGTTTGCCCTTCAACCACAAATCCTAGCTCCGTCCCTGCAAATCACTTTGTCTATAAGGTGTGCATGTATTATCAAAGGATTAAGAATATGTATGAATATATATTACTTTATAATCACTTTAAGACTATTAAAAAATAATTTTGTAACTATTGCTATGGACGCTTAACTCGATGGTCGCTAAGGAATATATTAGAATTGTCAATCACATCTCTCCCCTATAGTTTCACCCAACTTGTTTGTCACCTAGGCCGAATCATGTGCATAATCGGTAGACGAATCCCTCAACTTTGTTAATCTGGTTCAAAAAATTTAGGGAAGTGAAGAAAGAAAAACTGCTCCACCTTTCTCTCTTTCAGTTCTCACTCTCAATGTTTACACTTGGGTGTGTTGGACCTTGTTATTGTTGGCCGTTGCTTTGTTGGCCATGATTCTGTTGGTTTGTTTTATTTATTAGGCCTGCTGGTGTAACAGACTGGTGGTTATTCAATACCAGATCTGTTAACCACTTTGGGCTATATAAATGATGGGATATAACCCATTTGGCCATATATGAGTTTATCTCAAAATATCGGCCTACATCTCTATTATTTTTTGCCGTTTATTCTAGAAGTTAACAGCTGTGCTTTGGGACTGTTAACAGTAAAAACGTGTCAGTTTAACATGGTATCATTCGCTCAGGTTCTTTCCGTCGGTTCCCCTTCCTTTGACGGTTAGTTTTTCGATTTGCTTCCGTTTCTTTGAGAGGTTTTCTTCTCTGTTTTGCGAGTGTTCTTTGTGTTTCTTGCGCGTTTCTGTTCTTTCTTGATCATGCCTAGTCTTGTTGTTCCTGTTTCCGGCGATGATGATAGTGTCGGTTCTGGATCTGGTTTGGCCGGTGCCGGTCGTTCTTTCACCAATAAACGTGTTAACGTTCTTTTGGATGAGACTAATTTTCTCATCTGGAAACAACAGATTCCGTTTATCGTCCGTAGTCATCGGCTTGAGAAGTTTCTTAACGGTACCTCTGTGGCTCCGCCGGCCACGGTTCGCTCGGCGTCCGGTTCTCTGGTTCCGAACGATGATTATGAGTCCTGGATCGCTCAGGACAGTGCCTTGGCCTGCTGTCTTCTGTCCATAATGAATACGTCTCTGCTGTCTCAGTTCGTTGGTGCGGATACCTCCGCCGAGATCTGGAAAATTGTGGTGGATTATTTCAGCAGCAAATCTACCACCACCGTCATGAGTTTACACTTCCGTCTTCGTTCGATTCGCAAGGGTGATTTGACCATGTGTGCATACATCTCCAAAGTTAAGGAGATCTGTGATGCACTTGCGTCTTGCGGCAGTCCAGTGTCGACGACTAAACATGTGGCGTCTATCTTGAACGGGCTTCCTGATGAGTATCGACTGTTTGTGGCAGTTATCACGGCAAGTAGGGTTCCATTTACGCTTGACAGTGTTACTGCTACTCTTGTTGACGCTGAGGCTCAACAAGCTATGTATGAAAATAGTCTCTCTGTTCCGATGAGTGCACACAATGTGCAGTTCTCTTCTTCGGCTGCGTCCCAGTCCGGCGGTAACTCTAACAATTCCAGAACTTCGTTCAACGCTGGTGGGAGGGGCCGTTCTCGCAACAAATTCCAGTGTCAGTTGTGCGGTAAACTCGGTCATCTTGTGGATCACTGCTACCGTCGGTTTGACAAAAACTTTGCGGGTGTAACTGCAAATATTAATAAATCTCGTCCTGGTGATGGTTCTACCATAGTGCCTTTGTCCTCTGTTGATTCGACTAACACTTCTCCACTGTGTAATACTACAGGCATGGTTCCAGGATGCAATCAGTGCAGTCCTAGTGGTGCATCTTCACCTGGACAGTCGGAATCGTAGTTTGTTTATACGGGTGCTACGCATCATGTCTCCCCGGATGCCTCTACTGCTCACCAGTGCTCTGACTACTCTGGACCAGGTAAACTGGTAGTTGGTGATGGTAATGGTCTGTGTATATCTAAAGTTGGTCATGCTACATTTGATTTTGTTTCACGGTCTTTAGTCTTGCATGATTTGTTGATTGTTCCTCAAGTCACTAAGAACTTGCTTTCCGTTTCTAAGTTTGCTAGAGATAATGCGGTCTATTTCGAGTTTCATGCCAATAATTGTGTTGTTCGTGATGAGTACACTGGTGAAGTTCTGTTACGAGGAGTAGAAGATGGTGGTCTTTATGCTTTTCGCCCGAATACTGCTGCTGATGTTAGTTTACAGTCTCAAATTGATCATTCTGTGTTTCCTACTGTTTGTCATACTGCTCATAGTTATGTTGATAATGATGTTGAACTTTGGCATCGTCGACTTGGGCATCCTGCCCAAGCCACGTTGACTTCCATTCTTACTAAGTGTAATGTTTCTTTGAAATGTAATAAAGACTTTGTTTGTCCTGCTTGTCAACAAGGGAAAAGCAAGAAGCTACCCTTCATTGATTCTAAGATTGTGTATGATAAACCGTTTGAACTTGCTTTTACTGATGTTTGGGGACCATCTCATGTTAACTCTACTGACTACACTTATTATGTTTCATTTGTGGATGCTTGTACTAGACACACATGGATTTATTTACTTAAGACTAAGTCTCAGGCTGTTTTGGCGTATAAGCAGTTTGCACAATTGGTTAAAACTCAGTTTGATGCTCAAATTCGTGAGGTTCAGAGTGATTGGGGTGGGGAGTTTCAAAGTCTTTCTCGGGTGCTTGCTGAAACAGGGGTGGGTCATCGTGTTACTTGCCCACACACGTCTGAACAAAACGGGGTCATTGAACGCAAACACATGCATGTCATTGAGCTTGCCCTCACTCTGCTTGCTCAAGCTCAAATGCCGTTTCAGTTCTGGGCTTTTGCGGTTGTGACTGCGGTCTACCTTATTAATCGTCTTCCAACTAAAGTCCTTCATGGTATTTCTCCTTTCGAAAAGCTTTATGGTCGTGCTCCTGATTATACGTTTATGCATGTTTTCGGATGTCGGTGTTTCCCGTACTTACGTCTGTTCAACAAACACAAAATGGAGTTTCGATCACAAGAGTGCACGTTTCTTGGATATAGCCCTCAACATCGTGGTTATCAGTGCTTAACCTCTGAAGGAAAGACTGTCATCTCTCGACATGTAGTGTTTGATGAAGGCATATTTCCGTTTGCTCGTACAATGTCCCCTTGTTTGCCTCAATCTAAGAATACTTCACCTATCTTTCGTTCAGCCCCCCTTAATGTTTCCACTCCGGTTGTCCCTTGTGTTCCTCAGGGTCATGTTCCTCAGTCAGATCCGGTCCGGGCTAGTGATGTTGTAAATGAGCCAGTACCTCCCCCTGCTCCTACCTTTGAAGATCCTAGTCATAGTCTTGTGGTGAATGTCTCTTCACCAGGTTTAACTCCCTCCAATAGTGGGTCTGCTGCTGTGTCTGATATGGGTTCTTTGTCTGCTGGCTTTGTTCCTGATACTATGGAGCGGTCTGTTAGTGGTGAGGGTCCAGTCCATGACACGAGTTCTGTTGATTGTCCTTTGGATTCCAGTGTTGGTCCTGTTGGTAGTGATGGGCCTGCAGACTGTTCTGGTCCATTAAGTGATGATCCCGTTATAACTACATCTTTGGGTGGCTCGTCAGTTCCGATTATATCTTGTGAGGTGGACCTAGTTGTGCCCGACACCGTTCCTGATCAAGTGTCTTCGTTAAATACGCATGGTATGCTCACTCGTAGCAAATGTGGTGTGTTTAAACCTAAACTGTACACTTCCACCCTAGCTGATGTTGTTCCCACCAATATTCATCAAGCTCTTAATGTTCCCGAATGGCGTGAGGCTGTTCACAGTGAATATACAACACTTGTTGCTAATGGCACTTGGTCCCTTGAAACTTTGCCTAAGGATCGTAAATGTATTGGGTGCAAGTGGTTATTTCGGATTAAGCGTAACCCAGATGGCTCTATGTCTCGTTATAAAGCGCGTCTTGTGGCTAAAGGGTTCTCGCAAATTCCGGGTCAGGACTTTGAAGATACCTTTAGTCCGGTTGTTCGGTTCACCACTCTTAATATTGTGCTTGCTTTGGCGGTCACCAACAAATGGATTCTTCGACAAGTCGATGTTAACAATGCGTTCTTAAATGGTGAACTTGACGAAGAAGTATATATGCAGCAACCACCCGGTTTCGAACAAGCTAGTGATGATGGAAATAAACTAGTTTGTCGGCTTCGTAAAGCCCTGTATGGATTACGGCAAGCACCTCGTAATTGGTAAACAAACTTCGGTTATACCTTTTGCATATTGGCTTTCGCAAGTCAAAAGCCGATGCCTCTTTGTTTGTTTGTGACAATAAGGATGTCGCCACTTACTTGATAGTGTATGTTGACGACATCATAGTCACCGGGCAGTCCATACAATTTGTGGAAGATGTTATTTTGAAGTTGAAGGAAAAGTTTGCGTTGAAGGATCTTGGTGTGCTTACCTTTTTCCTTGGAATTGAGGTTATTCGTATAAATGATTCTCTTGTTCTTAGTCAACGAAAGTTCATCGTGGAGCTCCTTGAAAAATCTAGTATGAGTCAATGCAAGCCCGCACCAACACCCATGGTCTCTTCGTCGAAACTTGTTCAAGATGTCGGCAGCCCTATTTTGGATGCTCAAATGTATCGTATTATTGTTGGTGCCCTCTTATACGTTTGTCACACTCGACCCGATATTACTTTTTCCATTAATAAAGTTGCACAGTTTATGCTCAAGCCTTGTGAAGCTCATCTGGATGCTGTTAAGCACATTCTCTGTTACTTGGCCGGTACTCTTGAATTTGGCTTGGTTTTTTCTCCATCTGACCAGTCACTGTCGCATGTAGTGGCATACTCTGATGCCGACTGGGCCAGTAACCTTGATGACAAGCGCTTCACATCGGGCTATTGCGTGTATGTTAATGGTTTCTTGGTGGCGTGGAGCTCCAAGAAGCAAAAATCCGTGTCTCGCTCCACCACTGAGGCGGAATATAGGAGCATCACCGACACAGTTGCTGAAGTTACGTGGATTGAGACTGTGCTCACTGATTTGGCCATTTCGTTGTCTGCAACTCCGGTTGTGTGGAGTGACAACACTTCTGCCATTGCTATGGCGACCAATCCGGTATTCCATGCTCGTTCGAAACATGTCGAACTTGATGTACATTTTGTTCGCGAAAAGGTTAATGTCAAGCGAATCCTTGTGAATTACGTTCCTGCTCAGTTTCAAGCAGCCGACGGTCTCACCAAGCCCCTTTCTAAGTCGTACTTTCTGTTGTTTCGGGAGAAAATGTTTGTTCAGTCTATTGTTTGCTAGCTCTGTGTGTTGTTACAGTGCCAGCTGAGGATGTTGCCGAAGATCTCATAGGCTGGAGGAGCCGGGAGAATGTTGAACCTTGTTATTGTTGGCCGTTGCTTTGTGGGCCATGATTCTGTTGGTTTGTTTTATTTGTTAGGCATGTTGGTGTAACAGACTGGTGGTTATTCAATACCAGATCTGTTAACCACTTTGGGCTATTTAAATGATGGGATAAAACCCATTTGGCCATATATGAGTTTATCTCAAAATATCGGCCTACATCTCTATTATTTTTTGCCGTTTATTCTAGAAGTTAACAGCTGTGCTTTGGGACTGTTAACAGTAAAAACGTGTCAGTTTAACAGGGTGAACCTTTTGGCTCTCCTTGAGTTCTGGTGTTTGTGTTTAACCCTGGGGTTTGGTGTGTTTTGGTTTGAGTTTTTCTTTTCTCCCTTATCATCTTTATCCTTCCATGGTTTCTCTTTTTTTGTCTCTTCTTCTTCTTCTCTCGATAGGGATTCAACCTCCTGTTATGTCTGCAAGAAAGGAACATGCTAATGACGACTGTCCAACTGAGATGCTCGACTTAAATGAGGACGGTAAAATCACAACGCTATAAAAAATTATGCCTTAATCGGTAAGATTCTCTCCATCCATGCTACTAAACAAAGTATTGTCACAACCATTTTAAGGAAAGCATGGAAATGCAACAACCTTGGATGTCATAACTCAGACAACAATGTTTTCCTTTTTGTCTTTTTTCGGTCGATGACAAAGACAGGACTTCCGGCGAACTCCCTTGGTCCGTTCACGACTACCTTCTTGTCTTGAAAGAATAGCACTATGAAGCTGCATTTGAAGAGACTGATTTTTCCTTAGAAGAATTCTGGGTCCAAGTATGTAATCTACCATTGGCTCTGATCACTCAGGAAAATGCTCAAAAAATTAGGAAGCTTTTCCTACGTTACTTTGGATCCAATCTTAAAGATGACAAAACTGTTAAGTGAGATGGCCGGCTTAACATCAAAGTAGTTTTATGAGTGTAAGATCCACTTAAACCAGGTTTTCTACTTAATAGAAAACACTATCTGCCCATCGACATATCTTTCAAGTATGATAGGATGCCTAAGTTCTGTTACAATTGTGGAAGGGTAGGCTACAATGGGAATGAATGATGGATCGACGCAAAGAAATTTAAGAGAGCAAGCAGCTATGGCCATTGGATGCGCACTTCACCGCCATGGAAAGCCTCCAGCTCCAACATATTTTGACGCAGTCATACATGTGTTGTAACAGACTACACTATAAAGACTAATATTAGATATGTCACAATTTATATAGCAAAATATGGTTGATCAAGATAAGATTTGTCCCCCCTACATAATAGGAGTAATATCGTAGGCCACTTGATTGAGTGGGACTAGAAAATGTATGGTCATGCTCGAATAAATTGATATGAGATATCATAATTATTCGTTTATCATAGTTTACTCAAAATATCAAGAAATATTAGATGAGCTGTACAAGTGTGACTAATCTATGATTTGTGTTCGATCTAGATATGAGGTCAAAAGGATGTAATACATAAAAGATGTTAATCACGGAAAAAAGTAAAGTAGAATCACGACTTCATGTAACTTAGGTAGCAATGATGTAATGCTAGATGCTAGATGTCACTCATTGCTTGTAATATTAGAATTGTTCTGGATATTACTACCAACGTTAAATGAACCTACAAATGCCACAGCCTATGATTGAAACAAACAAATATCGACTAGATAGCATGTGTACAAACTTATTGTAGACTTAATAATTATTATAACGAGATTATCTCAAACTTATTGTAGACTTAATAATTATTAAAACGAAATTATTATAATTATTATAATTATAGATAATCTCGTTTATATATA
Source organism: Hibiscus tridactylites (assembly GCA_958450335.1). Lineage (NCBI taxonomy): Eukaryota > Viridiplantae > Streptophyta > Magnoliopsida > Malvales > Malvaceae > Hibiscus > Hibiscus tridactylites. The sequence goes on from OY288276.1 coordinate 82,479,025, forward strand.
TATTTCAATATTAGATAATTATTGTAATTATCAAACACTATTAATATATATATATATATATATCATTAAAGAAACATAATTAAAGTATAATCAGATTCTACATATTTAATTGTATTCGGTTAAATATATTGTATATTTAATGATTTCGAATTAAAGTAGGATCATATTCTACATATTTAATTATATTCGGTTAAATATATTGTATATTTAATGAATCCGAATTTATTAAAATTAGGTTTTTGAATGCTATATAAAGGCATAAGGCCTAATAGACAAAGTATGTTTTTTTCGAAAAACCTCTCTAACATTTAGAAAAGATCGTTTTGTTCGGATGGACTGCGTAGAGGTCGGAATGCTATTGTGAAGACTCGGATTCGATTTAGTTTATCATAAATCCTTAAAGATATCAAGATACCAGATTTATTAAGATAATATTGCATCCCTATTCACCCTGAATGCGTCCCTTGTATATGGATCACTAGCGAAATTCGCCGAATAACTTTTCGCTGCGCCATGGGGCATACCGACATTTCCCAACTGATATAAATGATATTCAAATTATTTATAGTATATGAGATATATCAACTTAAATTATCATAAAAATAGAAAAAATATTTTATTAATAAATACATATTTTTTTAACAATTGTACGTGTTCCATGAAAATATAATAAATCTAAAATATTTTATTTAAAAAATTTGATATGAATAAATATATATTTTTTAAACTAGAAAATAGTTTATTAATTATATAATTATGTCTTCGTAAGAAATTATAAAGATATAAATTATAAATAAACACAATAATAAATGAATGTTAAAATTATAATTTGACTCTCAAAAGTATTTTTTAACCGCAAAAGCTAAAAAATTTAACTTTACATTTAAGTTAAAAAACACTTTTTTTTCTCAAAAATTAACTATCTAGCATTGCTTTTGCCTTCAAAAATGTTTTTGCCCCCAAAAATACTTTTGATGAGCAATGCTAAACCGAGCACGAGTTCATGAAACGAACATGCACCGCTGAGACCTTTCCCTTATGTTCCTCAGCTTCTGTCTCGTCCATCCTTCATAATTTGGTAGTTTATTTTATTTATTGCACTCATTTTCATCTTTGAAAATAAAATAGAAATCATTTGTTTTTTCGGTGCATTTCTCTATATTTTTATCTTAAAAAATTAAGTTTAGTGTTTATAGTTAATATTTAAGTTTAAAATTAATATTTAGGGTTTAAAGAATTAGTGGTAGGGTATATTTTTAAGGTGTAAAATATAGTGTTTGAATTTTAAAATTTAAGGTTAAAATTTAGAATTTAATTTTTTTAAATTAGGGCATGAAAAGAGAAGAAGACTTTGTTCATGAAAATATGGCATTTACCTTAAAAATAAGAAAATATAAAAAATGTTTCATTAACAAAATTTTAAAAAATGATATAAATTAAAATGTATATATATATACATAATAATATTAACGATATTTGGGTAATTCCACCATATGATTGTATTGGCTACTATTTTTTTTTAAATAGTGATAATATAAAAAAATATTAAAAAAATAGTGAATAAATAAATAGATAGCAAGATCCAAGGGGGCCATTAAAAAGAAGTTTTAAAAGCGGTGCGGCCACTTATTCAAACTAAGCTTTCTCATTATACAGAGTAAAACAGGGAGAGTACAGCGTACAGACACTGCTCTGTTTTTGTCTTCATCTTTCAGCTTTAATATCTTTCTGTTCATCCTCCCTCGGGAACCACACACTCTTAATCCTACGGTTCAAGATAAAGGATACCAAACTCATCAACCCAATTCAGCTCATTTTATTCAAATAATTTTTTATTACAATTTGTTTTTCTATTTTTATCAACAATCTATGACTTTATTAAGGAGGTAAAATCGTACAAAATATAAAACAGTATAAAATATAAATTTATTTTTATATAGTATAAAATATAAAATAGCATAATATAATATATTTTAAATATGTCTAATATTTGAACTCATTAATAGTTTCAGTGAAAAAATAGAACGTTTTTATACTTAGAATATTTGAGTTTGAACACTTTGTCACTTGATAAATTTTTTTTTATCTCTTTTCGGTGCTTTTTCTATACATCAGCACTAAAAATTTAAATTCTAAGCCATAACCCTACATTTTAAATACTAAGCTATAAACCCTAAACCCTAAAGGTACACTTTACTCCTAATTCTTTAAACTCTAAAGTCTAATCTTAATTTTAATCATAAACCATAATATTTTTTAAAATATAAAACATAAATAAGATACCGAAGAAAATAGATGATTTCTATTTTGTCTCTAGGATGTGTATGACTCTTCAAATAGTTGAAATTAAAGAACAATACTATCATTAATCGCATCAAAATATTAAAAATATATTTTTTATTTTTTATTTAAACTCATCTTTAAAAATTGATATTTTATTCAAACCTTTCCGATTTTAAACAAACCTTCAGGTTCGGTCAATTAACCTGACCTTTACACACTACAACTATTTATAAAATATTTATATTTTTATAAAATTATATAATAGTGGCATTAGAACATTCATCAGATTTTTTTTTGGTAATAAAATATTATGGCTTGTTTTTTTAGTTTTATAACTCATTTTTGACCGGAACTCCACTTTCCTCTTCCCTCTATATAACTCTTTCCACCTTCCCTTCTCTCATCTCAACCTTGCCGCTTCCACTTTCTCTCCGCTTCTCCGTTTGCTTTCACTTTCTCAATGGCTGAGCAGACGCCATTAAAGCGCCAAAGAGAAGAAACCCAGATTCCAGATGAAGAAACAAAGCGCCACAAGTCATACAACCACATCCTCTCTTTGCTCGAATCAGAAGAGGACGAGCCAAACCAAGACTTGTCTTCTCTCATCACCACTTTACAGCACGAACTTTCTTCCGACACCTTTGTTTACCCAACAACTGATACCTTAGAAGCCGACCAAGAAAACCCTAGGCCTGCAACGCCAACCGAGACGGCGAACCCCGTCACCTGCACAGCAGAAGACGGGGAAAACCAGGATGATAAAGAGCAAGTCATACGGCATTTGCTTCAAGCTTCTGATGACGAGCTTGGGATTCCTAACAGAGAAGACGCTTTTGAGTTGGAACAAGGTTTTGGGAATGGCGGAAATGGGTTTGCTTTATGTGATAGGTTGTGGGAACTTGAAGACGAGGCTGCTAATTACTATACCTTGTTGCAGTCTGAACTTTTCCTGTAAGGATGGAAATATAAGGCAGGAGAAATGGTAGGGATTAAAATTAGAAAAATGAAAAGTATGGGGAGGCTGGAGAAAATTTGAAACATGAAGGCTATTTTTTTGGGTTGTTTCATTTTACAACTCCACTTTGAAAATATTGGAACTTTCCCTCTGTTTCATTGTTGTTTAGGAACTTGGATTTTAGGCAACAGTTGCAGGAACTATTCATATTTTTTTTTGTTGGTCACGAACTTTCAAATTACTCTATCCAATGTCAAATATTGATATGGGCACCCCCAACTTGGACATAAGGATTAAAGTAAGATTCCAACCCCACGGATTCATGATTGCGACTACTTTAACGGTTGTATTTGAAAAATATTTACTTTGAAGAAAAAGGCGAGTTTACCCCATGATATTTATTTTAAAATTATTTAATAAAAATGTTATCAAAATAAAATTATTACTGAAAATGACATTTATTTTAACTGTAAGAAGTAAAAATATACTTTAACCTAATAAATTTGTCAAATTAATTTTTTTGAAAATCAACAAATATTTAAATTTATATATTTTCACCCTTTGTTTTAGTTTCTTAAAAATCAAAATTTAATTTTTAAAAATAAAATTATTATTTTAATTTTTTTACATCACGTCTTTTATATAAAAAAATTCATTCTAAAACAATATGAAATATGGAAAATCAACTAAGGGCGGAAGGAGTATCTTGTTATCTGTATTTTTAAAATACCCGTTTGACAGAACATGTTATCGAAATAAAACTATTAATGAAAATGACATTCATTTTAATAGTAAGAAATAAAAATATGTTTTATTTCAATACACTTGTCACTTTGCGTTTTAAAATTGTCACTTTAAAAATCAACAACTATTTAAACTCATATATTTTTCTAAAATCAAGAGTGAACTTTTTAAGAACAAAATTTCATTTTACTATTTTTACGTCATATTTCTTACAAAAAAAATCCATTCTAAACCTATATGAAAAATCAACTTGCGACAATTTAATCATGACGGAAGAAGTATTTATAGTTAATATGGTAAGCAAACATGACCATGATTTTTGTTCACCTACAGAAAAGTCCGCGTCAAAATTAAATTTTATCATAGGGGGAGTCGGTGGAGCCCAGACAACCTTAGATCGTGTATGGGGGGTGAGAAAGTTGAGTAGAAAGAGAACCCAATTCTTAAATATAACCCCGAATAAAGGCAGTGACCGTGGTAACATTTTGCCTTATCTCTTCATTTACTAGTTTATTACGGGAAAACCAAATAGGTCATATAGTAGTAATTATTTCTACATGTTTATCACTGCTGTAATTAGCAAAAGTTCAATCAAGCCAATCACAAAAATTTAGATGATCAATAGAAGAAGGCCAGTGATAATGTAGAGAGCTCCAAACTTGTTGTGCATAAGAGGATTGCCTACTAACATGAGTAATGTCTTCAATACACTGTGAACATCTAGGATAGAAAATGCTTGCAACAATTCTTTTTGTAAACGAGTTGCTCGTAGTTGAAACATAATTGTATGCAAACTTCCACAATAGGATTTTAATTTTCGAGGGATAATATAAAGACCATAGGTGTTTGAAGAACTGGCCAGAATAGGCAGAAACTATATTGTCTTGTATGAGCCTTCGATAAGCACTACGCACTGTGTATTGCCATGTATGTTCATATGCCCATATTAGAACAGCAGGCTGGTGGGAAGAGGGTAGGCGCATTGCTAATATAGTCGTAGCATCTTCATTAGTAAAGGAGTCAATAATTAATTGTCTATCTCATTGGTTTGCTGGGTGAGTAATAAGATCAACCACTCGATTAGGCCAGCAACGCGAGGGGAAGTGATCAAACGGTCTGGTCTATTGGGCAACCAATAGTCATTCCATATTGAGATGGAATTACCATCTCCTACTTTCCAGCATAGACCAAGTTCGAGGGTCTTTCTTGAGCACCAAATACTCCTCCAAATGTATAAAGGGTTGGATCCAAGATTGGAGTTAAGGAAGTTGCCTTTGGGATAGTATTTTGCCTTTAGTAATCTTGCAACCAGAGAGTTGGGATTTGATAGAATCCTCCAGCCTTGCTTAGCAAGAAGGGAAATATTGAACTTGCCAAGGTCGCAGAAGCCCATCCCTCAATTTTCTTTCGGCAAGCAAAGATTTTACCATGTGCACCAGTGAATGCCTCTCTTATTCTGATTCTTTTTCCACCATAAGCGTGCAAAAAGGCCCTCTAGTTCCTTACAAAAGGGTTATAGGCAAAATAAAAACCGACATTGCATAAAGAGGGATAGCTTGTAAAACTGATTTAATGTATACCTCCTTGCCACCCATAGAGAAAGTTCTTGAGCTCCAACTAGATAGGTACCTTAAACACTTTTCTTTTAAACTTAAATGAGATTGTTTTTTATTTCTACCAATCATTGATGAAAGCCCCAAATAGACTTTCGGATTAGTTTGTCTAGGCACTTCAAGAATACGGCAAACATCGGCGTTGTTCTCCCTGATTACATTTGTGCTGAAGTAAACACTCGATTTTTCAAAATTTATTAACTGCCCAGAATGTTAAGAGTATTCAGCTAGGATGCCCTTAAGATTCGAGGCTCCTACGGCTGTGGCTTCACTGAAGATGATACAATTATCAGCAAAAAGGAGGTGTATGATCAATGGAGCACTACGATCAATTCGAGCCCCTTGAAGAGATACTTGGCTAACACCCTGGCGTAATAAGGACGAGAGGCCCTCCCCACAGATTAGAAATAAGTATGGACTTAGAGGACCACCTTTTCGGAGTCCTCTAGTGGGGAAGAAAGACTTGCCAACTATTCCATTTGCAGCTATCGAGTATGTAACAGAGGAGACACAATTTAAGATGCATCGGACCCAGACTTCGACAAAACCCATCTTGCGCATAACAACCCCTAAAAATAACCACTCTACACGATCATATGCTTTACTCATATCGAGTTTAAGCGCAAAGGAACCCTTTCACCTAGTTCGTCTATTCTTAAACGTGTGTAAAATCTCATAGGCAGCCATCATGCTTTCTGAGATGAGACGGCCAGGGATGAAAGCACTTTGGGATTCATCAATGCAGTACGGTAAGATCCCTTAAAGGCAATTCGTAAGCATCTTGGAGATAGTTTTAAAGAGCAAATTACACAAACTAATCGGTCGGAAGTGAGACATATATGTTGGACGATCAGATTTGGGGATGAGAACAATTCAAGTTGAATTAATTTCATGAATATGATGCTATCTAATTAATGTTTCAATGTAGTAATTTGAGATTTCCCTACCCATAATATGTCAGAACCTTTGATAAAAAATAACACTCAAACCATTCTCACCTGATGCTTTTAAAGGCCTCATCGATTGAATAGCCACTAAGACCTCTTCAGGTGTAAAGTCTGATAGTAAGGAGTCATTCATGGCATCTTTTACGCAAGGGTTGATACCTTCCAGGACAAGGGATGGGTCACCAACTCCCTATGAACAGAATAAGTGTTGGAAATATTCCTTCGCAGTATGATGTATATCCTCATTAGACGTACAAAAGTTGGCATTATCATCACAAAGTCTTGAGATTCTGTTTTTTTCCGATAGGAGGCAAACTTATGGAAAAAAAATCTGTTACAATCACCATTTTTAAGCCAATTTTCCCGTGCACATTACTCCCAATAAAGCTCTTGTGAAACAAATATTTTAATTTTGATATAACTAAAAACCTAAGGACTAAATTGAAAAAGTCAAAACGAATTTTAAGTCCTCAAAATATCCTTATATAAGTTTAAGATTATGCCCAAGTTAAAAACATGCTTTTCAAATATTTTTTCTAAGTGTTTCAAGCCAAAAACAGTGATTTTCAAGACCCTGTTTCGAAACGGCCTTCAGGCGTTTCGAAACGTTTTCATCACTGTCGACCACCGTTCCGAAACGCGTATCGAAACACTTGACCCCGTTTCAAAACGGTATCACTCGTTTCGAAACTGTTCTTCATATTTGATTTAAAAAGAGTACAACGGTTAAATTATTTGCTGATTTTTTTAAAGATAAAAAGGGTGTTTCGAAACGGATCAAGCTCGTTCCGAAACGACCCTTAACAGTAGCAAATCCGTTTCGAAACGGATCCAAATCGTTTCGAAATAGGTCCTAGGTTTAATTTGAAAATATGATCGTTATGTGTTTTTAACTGAATTTCTGAAAGTCGTTAAGGCGTTTCGAAACGGGCTAAGACCGTTCCGAAATGACCCTTGACAGTGGCAAAAGCGTTCCGAAACGGCCCTAAGGCGTTTTGAAACGGGCTCTTAAATGCACCCCAACGGCTCTTTCTATTTTAGTCCGTTCCGAAACAGGTACCCCGCGTTTCGAAACGGGTTGGTGCAGACTGCATTTATGGTGGTAAGAGAGGGTTCCAACGGCTCCATTTATGTTCCCAACCACTCAAACGGCTAGAAATCAATGAGAAGGTATAAAAGAGACATCCAAAAGCATCAGCAACAACTATTGGTCATAAAGCAAACATCCAAACATCAAATCCAAGCAATTGTGCAAAAATCTCACTTTGTCTAAAACCCCAACTGTAATTTTCATTCATATCTTGTTCAATTGGGTTGTGTGCTTGTATTTGGGCTATTATTTGTATTGAGAGATATCTAATTAGCCATTAAATTTCTTTGTTCACTTGTGTGAGGATTGGGTTGATTTTTGGGTAGAAAAATCAACCGAAATTGTAAAGGGTTGCCTCCTTGTCCTAGAAAAGGGGAAGAACGATTTAGTGGAATTGTTACAAATCCTTAGTGAAGCTAAGGTAGTGGATGTAGAGTTCATTTGGAACTTGAACCACTCTAAATCTCTTGTCCATCAATTTTTAATTTGCAAATTTCCACTACAAACCTTTAAATTTCCAATTCACCCCCCTCTTGGTCAATTTCGATCTTGCGATCCACTCAACAATTGGTATCAAAGCTTAACTCTTTGAGGATTAACAACCACAAGAGGAGATCCTTGGAAGAGTGTGATCATCAACATATCAAGAGATGGCTTCAACCTCCGGTTCCGGCATGTACGAGTCACAATCGACCTCAAAGCCTCCTTTCTTCAATGGTGACAACTATTCTTTTTGGAAGAATAAAATGCGTCTATTCATCAAGTCTAGTGACTATCTTGTGTGGGATGTCATTGAGGATGGGTCATACATTCCATTGAAGCAAGACGGTGAAGGCAAGATTGTGTTGAAGAAGAAAGCCGAAATGAGTGAGGAGGAGAGGAAAAAGATTCAAGTCAATGATAAAGCTCTCCACATGCTATTTTGTGCTTTCGGTCCGGACATCTACTCAAAGGTCTCATCAATTGAAAGTGCCAAGGAAGTGTGGGACACTCTTGAGACCACCTATGAAGGCACCAATGATGTTAAAGAAACTAAGATTGGAATTCTCAATCTTAGTTATGAAAATTTCAAGATGGACCCCGATGAGACGGTGTCAAAGATGTTTGATCGATTCTCCACGATTGTCAATGGTCTAAAGGGTTTTGGAGAGATCATACCGGAAGACAAGCTTGTCCGGAAGCTACTCTATTCACTTCCCGAGTCTTGGGATGGGAAGAGAACCGCTATCATCGAAGCAAAGAATTTGAAGACTTTGAAGCTTGATGAGCTTGTGGGTTCTCTCCTTACTCATGAGATCATGAAGCAAGGAAGGGAAGATGAGAAAAAGAAAGAAGAGAAAAGAGTAGAGAAGCTTGAAGTTGAGAAGAAGAAGAAGATGGGAATAGCTCTCAAGGCTAAAGCTTCACAACATGATGAGAGCTCATCTTGTGAGGAGGATGAACTTGAAGAATTGGCTATGATAGCCAAACGATTCTCACGCTTTATGAGGTCCAACCGGGGAAGAAAAATCCAAAGGAAGATGAACTTCAAAAGCAAGAACAAGGAAGATGGAAAGGGTCCAATCATTTGCTTTGAGTGCAAACAACCCGGCCACATACGTTCGAAGTGCCCTCAACTCAAGAAGAAGGGCTTTGAGAAGAGGAAAAAGCTCAAAGCCAAACTTGCTACTTGGAGTGATGAGGAGTCATCGGAGGATGACGAACAAGAAGTGGCTAACCTTTGTCTCATGGCACTTGAGGAAGATTCCTCCATGGTAACCTCTAACTCATCTACTTTAGATTTTTCATATGAAGAATTAAATGATGCATATGATGAGTTACAAGAGGTATACGATGAATTAGTTGAGAAGTATAAGGAGTCGGTCATTAGGAATAAAAAGATTATTCAAGAACTAAATGAGAAAAATGACTCACTTACTCAAGCTAATTCTAAATTTGAGAAAAAGATTTTAGGGTTAAAAGATGAACTTAAATTTTTTCAAGATGAAAATATTGATCTTAATAATCTTTTGTCTCAATGTAATTGTGAACACCAAAAGGTGTTGGGTGAGCTAAATGAGCTCAAGAAGTCTTTAAAAAATGTTGGTAGTGCTAAGTATGAAGTAGGAGAATCATCTAGAACACACCAACCTAAGAAAAAGACTAACTACTACAAACAAGGTAGCTACCCTAGACATAGTAGAGCTAAAAGAATTAGAAGTGTATGGGTTCCTAAGGAACTTGTAAAATCTAATAATATTATTGCTATGTCATCTTGGATTCCTAAGGGAACCAAGGTTTTGGGAGCTAACACTCATGGACCCAAAATGATTTGGGTACCAAAAACCAAGGTTTAATATCTTTGTTTGTAGGGGGAGCATTGCTACAAGGCCAAAGCACAAAGTCAAAACTCATGGTACCTTGATAGTGGATGCTCGAGACACATGACCGGAGACAAGAGTCGATTCATGGATTTAAAGCCAAAAAGTGGAGGAGTTGTAACATTTGGTGACAACTCCAAAGGCCATATTAAAGGTATTGGCTCCATAGGTAATCACTCTACCATTCTCATTGAAAATGTCTTATATGTCGATGGTCTTAAACACAATTTATTGAGCATAAGTCAATTGTGTGATAAAGGATTTAATGTTTTATTTGATAAGAATGGATGCAAAATTGTAGACATTAAATCTAATAATATTATGCTCATAGGTCATCGCATGCTTAGTTGCTCAAAATGAAAATGATGCATGGTTGTGGCATAGGAAGCTAGGACATGCTAGCATAAGTGTTTTAGAAAAACTAGTCTCTCTAAATCTAGTTAGAGGTTTACCCAAAATAAAATTTTCAAATGATAAAATTTGTGATGCATGCTTAAAGGGTAAACAACATAGGTCTTCCTTTAAATCCATTAATGATGTTTCTACTAGTAGATGCTTACAATTAATTCACATTGATTTATTTGGGCCAATTAGGACTATGATCTTGGGTGGTAAGTCTTATGCTTTTGTGCTAGTTGATGATTTTTCTAGATTTACTTGGGTTCTCTTTTTAAGTACTAAAGATGAGGCTTTGGAAAAATTCATCACATTTTCAAAATTAACCCAAAATGATCTTGAACTTAGAATTTCACATATTAGAAGTGATCGTGGAACCGAGTTTCAAAATTTAGGGTTTGGAGAATTTTTGAATGAAAATGGTATTAGCCATAATTTTTCGGCTCCTCTTACTCCTCAAAAAAATGGGGTAGTTGAGAGGAAAAATAGAACTTTACAAGAAATGGCTAGAACTATGCTTTGTGAAAACAATTTACCTAAATATTTTTGGGCGGAAGCCACAAACACCGCTTGTTATATTGTAAATCGAGTAATGATTAGGCCAATTTTAAAGAAAACACCTTATGAGATTTTAAAATCCAAAAAGCCTAACATTAGCTATTTCCACCCTTTTGGGTGCAAGTGTTTTGTTTTATATAATGGAAAAGACAACTTAGGTAAATTTGATGCAAAAAGTGATGAAGCCATTTTTATAGGTTACTCTTTAACCTCTAAAGCCTATCGAGTATTTAACAAAAGAACTTTAGTAGTAGAAGAATCTATTCATGTTGTATTCGATGATAACCTCCTTCCTAGGAAGGATTCTTGTGATGATGATGATGTAGGAATCATAAATGCCTTTGATGGAGGTCAAACTTCAAAGGAGGATGAGATTCCAACAAAAGAAGAAGACACACAAGATCCACCTCTTGAAGCCTTGAAGGACTTGGCTATTGAGGAAAAGGAAGTGAGCTACCCAAGGGAGTTTAACTATGTCAAAGATGGTGAAATCTTGGGTGATCCATCCAAGGGGGTAACCACTCGTTCTTCTCTTAGATTAATGAACCATGTTGCATTTATCTCATGCATAGAGCCTAAAAACATAAAAGAAGCATTGAAAGATGACTTTTGGATTATGGCTATGCAAGAAGAGTTAAATCAATTTGAGAGAAGTAATGTATGGACATTAGTTGAAAGGCCTAGTAATCAATCTACAATAGGAACTAAATGGGTCTTTAGGAACAAACTAGATGAGAGTGGTAACATTGTGAGAAATAAAGCTAGACTTGTAGCACAAGGTTACACTCAAGAAGAGGGAATAGATTTTGATGAAACCTATGCACCCGTAGCTAGAATGGAAGCCATTAGGATGTTGCTTGCATATGCATGTTATCATAATTTCAAGCTTTTTCAAATGGATGTTAAAAGCGCATTTTTAAATAGTTTTATAAATGAAGAAGTGTATGTGGAACAACCACCGGGTTTTGAAGATTCAAAATTTCCAAATCATGTTTTCAAACTTACCAAAGCTCTTTATGGTTTAAAACAAGCTCCTAGAGCTTGGTATGAAAGGCTTTCAAATTTTTTGATTGAAAAAGGATTTGAAAAAGGTAAGGTGGACACTACACTCTTTATAAAAATGTATAAAAATGACATCTTAGTAGTTCAAATTTATGTTGATGATATTATTTTTGGTTCTAGTAATGAATGTCATTGTCAAGAGTTTGCTAAGTTAATGCAAGATGAATTTGAGATGAGCATGATGGGGGAGCTCTCATTCTTTTTGGGACTCCAAATCAAGCAAAAGAAGGATGGCACCTTCATCAACCAAGCAAAATACATAAAGGATATGCTCAAGAAGTTTGGCTTGGAGAATGCAAAGCCTCAAGCCACTCCTATGAGCTCATCTACAAAGCTTGACAAAGATGAAGGAGGTAAGTGTGTTGACTCTAAGCTTTATCGTTCTATGATTGGATCTTTGCTTTACCTTACCGCAAGTAGACCGGATATCTTGTTTAGTGTTTGCTTGTGTGCTAGGTTTCAAGCTAGTCCTAGAGAGTCTCACCTTATAGCCGTTAAGAGAATCTTTAGATACCTTAGAGACACTTCTTGTTTAGGTCTTTGGTATCCTAGAGACTCTACCTTCAACCTTCATGCTTACTCGGATGCGGATTATGGGGGTTGCAAAATTGATAGGAAAAGTACTTCGGGAACATGCCAATTCTTAGGTAGTATGCTCATATCTTGGTTCTCTAAGAAACAAAATAGTGTAGCCTTATCTACCACCGAAGCCGAGTACATATTCTTAGGGAGTTGTTGTGCTCAAGTCCTTTGGATGAAGCAACAACTCTTAGATTATGGAATTAAAGTTGAAACCATACCCCTAAAATGTGATAACACTAGTGCAATATGCTTAACTAAATATCCCATCCAACACTCTAGAACCAAACACATAGAAATAAGGCATCATTTTATTAGAGATCATGTCCTTAAGGAAGATGTGGTTATAGAGTATGTAAACACCTTGAATCAATTAGCGGACATTTTTACAAAACCCTTAGACAAAGAGCGTTTTTGGTCCCTTAGGAGAGAGTTAGGTCTAGCTAGCCTATCTTGACCTTTTAGGACCTCTTTTGTGCTTAAATATGCTTGATCTTGTGAAATGTCATGTTTATGTGTTTAAACTCCTAATTTTATCCATGCTTATAGTTAGGGGGAGTATGTTTATGCTTGAATATGTTTTGCCTTCTCATTCATGACATTTATGCATGTTAGGCCTCTTAAAACTTCATTTTTCTGCACTTTTAGAGCCTCATCTGCACTTCCAGGCCCAGGTGTATCGAAACGGGTGACCCTGTTTCGATACGGATACCTTAAATCCAGCTCTGAGAGAAGGGCGTTTTGAAACGCCTCCAATGCGTTCCGAAACGTTTTTGCTACTGCCAAGGGGTGTATCGAAACGTGTTTCAGTACGGGTCAAAAGGGTTTCGATACAGTCAACACCGTATCGAAACGGTCAGCTTATGGTCTTAAAACGGTCAAAACCCTAGCCGCCCCGTTCCGAAACGGTCTTGACCATTCCGAAACGGCATCGCGGACTGCTTTATTTATGGCTTTTAATGATACAAATCACTTTTTATCAAAACTCTTAAAACCCTAAACCGCCTCCCTCTCTATAAATACCCTCTCAAACTCATTGTTTTTCACAAAATTGTGAGGGGTTTTACTCTAAATCTCAAGTCTAAGTAAGTTTCATCAACCTTGTGCAAGGATTTTAATCAAATCATCCAAAATCCCAAACTAAGGTAATTTTTCTATTTTTCTTTTTCTTTCAATTTATGTTCGAATCTTAGGTTAGAAAATTCTATTTTTGTATAAATTATATGTTTTTATTTGTGGGTTTTCAATATCTTGTAAAAAATTTTCCAAATCTCAAAATTTTTTATTCGAATATAAAATTTTCCAGTCGTATTTTTTTAAACTGTTTTTTTATTTTATTTTATTTTTTATTTTAATTTTGTTTTCAAAAACCTAAGTGGGATTTATTATTGGATTGATTTTAAATATCAATGCATACACTTAATTTTAAAACACTTGCTTAATGTTTTTAGATGGCGGATCAAGCTAACAAAAAGCGCAAGGCCGTTCAATCCGGTGATTCGAGCATTCGTCCAAATCTTACTATGCTTTTTCAGAAATCCCTTAAAACTCCGGAGGCGCGTGCTCGATTCTCTTATGTCAAGGATTTCGAAATTCGCAAGGAACGTGTCATTGATCTTGATTTCCTTAATTTCGAGCGTTTCCTATTCCGTTATCTCGGCCGTTTGAGTGAGTGGAATCTCATGTATTTCTTGAGCATTCCGGATGTTCGCTACAAACACATGGTACTCCTTTTTTACTCTAATGCTCGTTTTATTTATGATGAGACCGAAACCGAGATTATAGGTATTGAATCATCCTTATTGGGCAAAAAGTTTGTTGTTAATGTTGCTCTTTTGGAGTCTGCTCTTAAACTTAAGGATGAGGGTCTTGAGGATGAACGCCACTTTGGCACTTTCACCGGTAAGGCACTTAATTTGGATGTGCACGATCGAGTTCTTCACTTGATGGTTTCTTGGTTTATTCGACCTTCCGGAGGTAAATACTCCCACATCCGTCAAACCGATCATTTTTTGCTAGAATGTTTCCGTAAGGGTGAGCGCCCAAATGTGCCTAAGATAATTTTTGCCGAGATAGTCAATAATATCAAGCTTATTGACACAAATGAGTTGAAGTCTTTTACATATGGCATAGTCTTGAGCGCCTTATTTCATGATCTTGGCATCGATTGTTCCTACGACTCTCCGGAACCTCGCAAGACCAAGATTGGTGAGTTATCCCTTCGCAAGTCCGGATTTACTTATGCGAATGATGTTTGGGAAAGAATTGATAGAGAAGTCGTTCCTCCTCCCGTTGCTCCTCCACCGCAAGTTCAAGTTGCAAACAATGACGCCCTCACGGCTTTCCTTACCGAGCGATTCAATGCTTTGGACACTCGGTTTGATGCTTTGGACACTCGCATTGCTTCGGGTTTTGAATCTATGGGCAATCGTTTGAAGAATGTCGAGGATCGTCTTCATACTCTTGAGACCTCTCACTCCAACTTGGATCTATCCTTCTCTACGCTTTATGGGCAATGGACGAAGTTTCACCGTTCTCAAGCCAAGAGCGATGATGATACTTCGGATGATGATGACGAGGCCTAGGAAGTCCATATCATACCATATCATATTATCTATGCATTTTAGGATTAAGATTGCATCTTTATGTTTTCTCATGTTTTAGGAACCTATGCTTATGGTTTTTTTTTGGGGATTTTATGTTGAACTTAATGTTTGATTTATGTTTTGGATATTTTGATTATGAATTAATATTATGGTTGCTTATTATTGCTTATTGGTACTAATCCTTTATCTTCTCTATGAGCTTTTATTGTTCTTTTTGATCTAGCAAAAAGGGGGAGAAGAAATTTAAGAGCCACACTAAAATTCGTTTTAAATTTTAAAAGGTTTTTAAAGGTTTACAACTTGGATTTCAAATCAAAAATTCTTTTAACTTTAAAATCCTATCTTAAATTAAGGGGGAGTTAGAATATTTTCAAAACTTTCAAAATTCTCAAAAATTCTAACTTTGGTTTTGTTATATCAAAAAGGGAGAGATTGTGAAACAAATATTTTAATTTTAATATAACTAAAAACCTAAGGACTAAATTGAAAAAGTCAAAACGAATTTTAAGTCCTCAAAATATCCCTATATAAGTTTAAGATTATGCCCAAGTTAAAAACATGCTTTTCAAATATTTTTTCTAAGTGTTTCAAGCCAAAAACAGTGATTTTCAAGGCCCTGTTTCGAAACGGCCTTCAGGCGTTTCGAAACGTTTTCATCATTGTCGACCACCGTTCCGAAACGCGTATCGAAACACTTGACCCTGTTTCGAAACGGTATCACTCGTTTCGAAACTGTTCTTCATATTTGATTTAAAAAGAGTACAACGGTTAAATTATTTGCTGATTTTTTTAAAGATAAAAAGGGTGTTACGAAACGGATCAAGCCCGTTCCGAAACGACCCTTGACAGTAGCAAATCCGTTTCGAAACGGATCCAAATCGTTTCGAAACAGGTCCTAGGTTTAATTTGAAAATATGACCGTTATGTGTTTTTAACTGAATTTCTGAAAGTCGTTAAGGCGTTTCGAAACGGGCTAAGACCGTTCCGAAACGACCCTTGACAGTGGCAAAAGCGTTCCAAAACGGCCCTAAGGCGTTTCGGAACGGGCTCTTAAATGCACCCCAACGACTCTTTCTATTTTAGTCCGTTCCGAAACAGGTACACCACGTTTCAAAACGGGTTGGTGCAGACTGCATTTATGGTGGTAAGAGAGGGTTCCAACGGCTCCATTTATGTTCACAACCACTCAAACGGCTAGAAATCAATGAGAAGGTATAAAAGAGACATCCAAAAGCATCAACAACAACTATTGATCCTAAAGCAAATATCCAAACATCAAATCCAAGCAATTGTGCAAAAATCTCACTTTGTCTAAAACCCCAATTGTAATTTTCATTCATATCTTGTTCAATTGGGTTGTGTGCTTGTATTTGGGCTATTATTTGTATTGAGAGATATCTAATTAGCCATTAAATTTCTTTGTTCACTTGTGTGAGGATTGGGTTGATTTTTGGGTAGAAAAATCAACCGAATTTGTAAAGGGTTGCCTCATTGTCCTAGAAAAGGGGAAGAACGATTTAGTGGAATTGTTGCAAATCCTTAGTGAAGCTAAGGTAGTGGATGTAGAGTTCATTTGGAACTTTAACCACTCTAAATCTCTTGTCCATCAATTTTTAATTTGCAAATTTCCACCACAAACCTTTAAATTTCCAATTCACCCCCCTCTTGGTCAATTTCGATCTTGCGATCCACTCAACAGCTCTTCCTTATCAGCTTCAAGGTTCAGTGCCAATTTAGTATTCGTTATCTCCCCCAAAATGTCATTTGTAGTTTGGAACTCATTTAGTTCATGAAGTCGTTTCTTCAAAGCTTTTACTGTAACCTTCTTTGATCTTCTTAAATCGCGAAACCAATCATCAAGACCATGCCCCACCAGTTTTAAACGTTGGGGAATAGAGCCATGGGAGGATTACCAAAGAGATAAGAATGTTTGTTCACACGAGTCCTCTAATAATCAAGAAGCTTCAAATCGAAAGAAGTCGGACCTATCTTGGAAGCTGTGTACCTTGGTCGTAGTTAGAAGAAGAGGGCAGTGGTCCGAAAAGGAATGGAACATATGCTCTAGGTCAAATTGGGGAAACAAAGACCACCAAGTTGGATTAGCAACCCCCACGATCTAATCTTTTACGAACATTATAAAACTGCAATCGACCCCACTCCCACGTGAACCAGGAGCCAGTATAACCAATATCATCCAAAACACAGTCTTAAAGGGCAGTTCGAAAATCCTCCATTTGTCAAGCAACTCGCATTGGTCCCCCAACTTTTTCAGAAGCAAACATTAATTCTTTAAAGTCTCCGATGACCAGCCATGTCATGTTAGGAGTATCATTTAACTGCCTCAAGAGATTCCAAGAAGCATTTCGATTCTGAACTTTCAGATCACCATAGAAACCAGTACATCTCCAAGCTAGCCCATTAGAATCTTTATCAAAAATAACATCAATGTGTCGATTGGAGAAAGAGCAAAGCGAGACCTTACAATCATGTTTCCAGGCAAGAGATAGACCGCCACTACGTCTTATAGAACTCACATCAAAACCTGTTAGGCTTGATAGGCTCGATTTCCTTCAACCGATTTAGCTAGCCAAGTGGTGGAGAAGTTGGATTTTGGGTGATTTTGCGGGAAGCAAAAATTAGACAATAAACACAAGAATTTATAGTGGTTCAGCCTTCTAAACAAGCACCTACATCCACTATCTTAGCTCCCACTAAGGATTTCTAACAAACTCTTCACTAATTTGTTCTTCCCCTTTTCTAGGCTTAGGAGGAAACCCTTACAAACGATCTAAGCTTTCTAACACAAAGCTTGATCAAACCCTCTATACAAGAGATAGATAAAAGCAAACTAAACTCTCTCTTACAGGGTTGATGTTTGCACTCTTTAGCACTCACCCAAACCTAAACACTTGAACAATTTTGACAATTTTGGCTCACAAGTATTGCCTATACAAAGAATTAACAATTAAAGCCCTAAGAAAAATTTCTTATAATATAGTTGTTGACAATTGAAGCATTAGTCTTCCCTTGATGCTTGGAGGTCCCTTTTATACTCCCAATTGAGTTTGTAGCCGTTGAGGACCGTTGGAATTGAATTGAAGCCGTTGAAGACTTTATTTCCCACCATAAATACAGCTCTAGTGATGCCTAATTCGATACACGGCTAGCTATATCGAAACGCCCTTCTTCAAAACTAGCCGTTGGGTCTGATTCAGCATCCCATTTTGAAACACCGTAGGTTGTATCGAAATGCCTATTTCGAAATACTTGGACTCGCATCGAAACGCCTGCAATTCAAAAGGCCATTGGGAAATAGCTGTTGGGGGGTTTTGACCGTTGGGGTGTTTGCTATGTAGGCGTATCCAAACATGAAGGCCTGTTTCGAAACGACCGTTGCTATTTCGATACGACTAAGGCCTATATCGAAACACATTTTGGCAGTTTCAAAACGTATCGATACAAATATGCCTGTATCAAAATGAGTATATTAAAATCACCGATTTGGCTACTTAAAAACGTTTTAGAACACTTCAAAACCTTTTTAAACATCCTCAAACTTATTTTCAAGTTGTTTTGACTTAAAGCATATTTTAAACTCTTTTCAATTTAGTCTAAAACATTTTTCAATTTATTATATCAAAATCTATATTTTTACAATCTTCCCTTTTTGATATAATAAAACCAACTTGAAAAATTGTTTGGGATTCTCCCCCTTTGTATTTTAAAATTTTGAATAAGGGATTTTAAAAATAAATGGAATTTAAAGCTCCCCCTTATTCACTTGAAAAATCAAAATTTTAAACCATGTCTTCCTCTTTTTGTCATATCAAAAAGAATTTAAGTGACTTTAAACTCAAAATAACATAGGAGGTTAATTTTTTTTACACAATTAACAACTTTGGTTTTAAAATTGGCTTCCCCTTACTCAAAGCATCAAATATTGTTATTCCAACAATATGATAATCTAGTTGTAAAGAAAAATAATCTAATTGAAGCAAAAACAAAACAACTAGAAATTTTACCAACACTTGAACTTCAAGGGAGGATGTGAAGCCTTCCTTCTTCAAGTGTTCTTCCTTGTGTGTATGGAGCTCCCCCTCAAATTTGGACTTGTTGATCATTCTCCATCACACCTAACATAAGACAATTAAGTAATTTTTGGTATCCAAATTGCTTTGGATTCATAAACGTTAGTGGCACAAAATTTAGTCCCCTTAAGAATCCATTTTTCAATTACATCTTTTTTAGTTGAAGTACTTAGTCCTTTTGGGACCCAAATACTTCTAAAAACTTTGACATTAAAAAATCTAGAGGCACTAGATTGTCTAACATAAAAGTTTGATTTTCCAAAACTAATTTTCTTTTCAAGCTCTCTGGAAATCAATTTTTTTTTCTCTTGAACTTTATAAAGCAAATTTTGTAAATCAACACATTTTTGTTCAAACTCATTGAATTTTGCTTCAAGCTCAAGTTTGGTTTTAAAAATCAAGTCATTTTGAATTTTCAAATTTGAAACTAACTTTTTATTTTTCAAAATGTGATTTTTGAATTCCAAAACCAAATCATCATAGACATATTGTAATTCATCAAAAGTGTAGGAAATAGAAGTGGATGAATTAGAAGTTACCCTTGAATCTTCTTGGATGGCCATAAGGCAAAGGTTGGCTTGTTCATTGTTGGTGGAGTCTTCATCATTCCATGCAACCACATATGCCTTCTTCTTATGACTTGAAGTGATTGACCTCTTCTTTTTCCTTGTTTCATATTCGAATTCTTTCATTGCTTTCTTCATGAATGAGACACGCTTCTTGAAGAGATGAACTATCTCTTCTTCATCTTTCTCCTCGCTTGATTCAACATGGTTGCACTTGAAGAATTTGAGAGCAATGACATTCGTGTTGATGCCAAGCTCCATGATTTTTTTTCTTTCTCATCTTCTTTACCGCTTCCTTCTTCTACTCATCTTTTTTTCCTTTCTTCATAATTTCATGAGTGAGAAAAGACCCCATGAGTTCATCAAGCTTTAAAGTCTTAAGATTCTTGTCTTTGATGATGGCGATCTTCTTTGAGTCCCATGACTCGGGAAGAAAATAGAAAAAGCTTTCGAACAAGATTATCTTTCGGAATGATTTCTCTATAGCCTTTGAGCTCATTTGTGATGGTGGAGAATATATCGAACATCTTTGTGATGTCTTCATCCGGTTCCATCTTGAAGTTCTCATACTTGAGGTTGAGAAGACCGATCTTGGTCTCATTTACTTCGTTGGTTCCTTCGTATGTGACTTCAAGCTTGTCACATACCTCATTGGCATCATCACAAGAAGACATATTCTCGTAGATGTTGGGGCTAAATGCACAAAAGATGATGTGCAAAGCCTTGGAATTTAGCTCCATCTTCTTGCGATCATCCACACTCCATTACGCCTTGCATCGTTGTGGCACTAACAGACCATCCTCAACTATATCCCAAAGCTTGTAATCTTTGGCCTTGATGAAGTACATTATTCTTGTCTTCCAATAGGCATAGTTGGTCCCGTCAAAGAATGGTGGCTTTTCGATGGATTGCTCCATTTAACCGGTTGACTGAATTAATGTATTGAGCTTCTCGGATCTCCTCAATAGGATGTTAATCCTCTTCGATTGATCCTTACTCTAATACCAATTGTTAGGCTTGATAGGCTTGATTTCCTTCAACCGATTTAGCTAGCCAAGTGATGGAGAAGTTAGATTTTGTGGGAAGAAAAAATTAGACAATAAACACAAGGATTTATAGTGGTTCGACCTTCTAAACAAACACCTACATCCACTGCCTTAGCTCCCACTAAGGATTTCCAACAAACTCTTCACTAATTTGTTCTTTCCCTTTTCTAGGCTTAGGAGGAAACCCTTACAAACGATCTAAGCTTTCTAACACAAAGCTTAATCAAACCCTCTATACAAGAAATGAATAAAAGAAAACTAAACTCCCTCTTATAAGGTTGATGTTTGCACTCTTTATCACTCAACCAAACATAAAACACTTGAGCAAATTTGACAATTTTAGTTTACAAGTGTTGTCTATACGAAGAATTAACAATTAAATCCCTAAGACAAATTTCTCATCATATAGTTGTTGACAATTGAAGCAATGGTCTTCCCTTGATGCTTGGAGGTCCCTTTGTACTCCCAATTGAGTTTGTAGCCATGGAAGACCGTTGAGATTGAATTGCAGCCGTTGGAGACTTTATTTCTCACCATAAATGCAGTTCGAGTGATGTATGTTTCGATACACGGGTAGATGTATCAAAATGCCCTTCTTAAGAACTAGTCGTTGGGTCTGATTCAACATCCCATTTCGAGACACCGTAGGCTGTATCGAAACGCACGTAGGATTATGTAACCATTTTAACCTTGTGGGTTAGGAAATAATCAAAGAGGTCTTTGGGAGAAATAATATTTTAATTGAACTATTATTTAAAATTTTACAATCAAATGAACTCTATTTGAAATAATATCTCATGTGAGCTCTTATATAATTAAAAATCTATAAAAAATATTAAGCTCTTGAACTTTACCTTACTAGAAGAAATGATATTTTAATTGAACCATTGTAACCTTTAAAATTTATTTCCAGTAAAATATTAAAAATATATAAATTCTATAAAAAATATTTTAGATTATAAATATTTGGCTTAAGGGTAACATAAGCCTATGAATTTTTCGAGGAAAAAATATCAATTAAACTCTTGAACTTTTTTGCACCCAATTAAGTCTTTATACTCCAAAATGTCATCAATTTACCCCTTGGACCAAACGTTGACTGTTAAATCTAATAGTTTTTTTGATTAATTGGCACAACGGGTTGTGTTACAGTGTTGTCACTTCTCATTTCCGAATTTTTTTACATTATTTAAAATATTCTTTAAAAGTTCTAAATATTCTAAAAAATTATAAAATTTATAAAATAGTTTCCTAAAATTATTTTTAAATTTCAGATGACTGAACTGTAGTGTGTCACGTGACAATAATATCTCAAGAAAAAAATTATAAAAAATTGATGGTAAAAATTAGTCAAGGGCTTAATTGATTAATTTTATTTATTTGAGAGCTTAATTGGGTATATAAAAAATTCATAGGCTTAAATGATTTTTTTTCCAAAAGTTCAAGGGCTTCAAGCACCTTCGAGCCTATATAATTCTAAACATAAAATGGTATATAAAAGTATAACAACGGTATTTTTAATTGTAAATAATTAAATATAATTATATAAAACACAACAATTCTGAAAGAGTGGGCAAAAGAATTCAAAAAACAAAGACAGTAATGATTATTTGTGTTATAATGTTAATTAATTTGCGATTAGGCTAAAGGATGTAAGAAACTTTTGAACTTTTAGAGAAAAAAATTAATTAAGTATTTGAATTTTTTGCACTCGATTAATCTCCTGAACCAAAAAATTTAATCAATTAAGTCCTTGAACAAAAAATTGAATCAATTCAGCTCTTTGACCAATTTTGACCATTAAATCTCGAGAGTTTTTTGAATCTGTTGGTGGCTGGTGTAGTGCATCATGTCACATTGTTTCCACTTGATATTTTTAAATTTTTTATTTCATTTAAAAAATTCTTTAAAAGTTCCAAGAACTCTAAAAAATTTATAAAAAATGTTTTTTTGAAAAATAAAATTGTAAATGTAATATGAGAGAACTGGAGTGTATCATGTGACAGTGATATCTAAAGAAAAAACTGTCAAGATTTAATGGTCAAAATTGATCAAATTGCTTAATTGATTCAATTGCTTAATTGATTCAATTTCTTAATTGATTAAATTTCTTGGTTCAAGAACTTAATGGGTGCAAAAAAGTTTATGGCCTTAATTGATTTTTTTTTCAAAAATTTAAAGTCTTCTAAAAATTTTGTGTTATAATGTTAATAATTTGCAATTATTATTTTTATACAACTATTGATAGTTATCCGTTGGTTGATTTATTTATATCGGGTATTACAAAGATCTAATATAAAACGATTCTCTCAACACAATTTTTTCCATTCACACCATCAAAAATCAAATCTTGCACATTCTTTAAGGAATCTAGATTCTCATCTTATTTGAAAAATTGAAAATTTTATGGCATTTTGAAAAATAATGGAATTATTTCAAATCATAAATATTAAAAATTATAATAAATTTATAGAAAGCTTAAAAAATTACACAATTTATGTACCAAAAAAGTTGAAATAATTATATAGTACAAAGTTTACGTAATTATGTTCCAAAAATAATTTAATATTATAATAATATAATTAGAAAAAAAGTAAAATTTAAAAAATTTATTGAGTAGTTTTAGTGATAAAGGATGAAGTTGAAATTTAATTAAATTATGAGAGGGAACCTAATGTGATCCTAACCCAACTGCAGTCAAGTTGATTGGTGATGATCAGAAATGGCGGGGGCTTATGGGTCAAGACTGGAAAATGAATTAAAAAGAAGGCATAAAGACAAATCTATGACAATAGATTCTATTTTGACCAAAGTATGACTTAAAATTCTGTATTTTTCGGGTTAGAATAAAAAATTATTTTTTATTTTTTTAAACTCGTCGTAAAACCACGACGAGTTTCAAAAAATTTCAAAAAAAAAATTCGTGTTTTAACTTAATTAATCGCATTAATGGATATTAACAAATCCTAATTGGAACAAGCCGTGTATGCAGGGCGAATTTCAATTAAATTTTTTAATTATTAATTTTTTTATTAAAGGACGAAAATAAAAAAAAAATTAAACTCGCTTAGCATGCACGACAGGTTTCAATTAAAATTTTCTAATCATTCGTTAATGTGATTAATTAAGTGAAAACACGAAAAATTATTTTTTAAAAATTTCAGGAATTCGCCGTGGTTCTACGACAAATTAAAATAAAATAAAAAATATAATATTTTATTTAAACCTGTCATGCTTCTACAACGAATTTACTATAATAATGTTAGTTTGAGAAATATAGAATTATGAGTGTCAATTTAGTAATATTAGGATGTAATGCTGTTAATTTGGGCAGTTCTGCTGTGAGGCTGTTAATAAACGGCTAATATACGGCGTGACCGGTTAAATAGGTGACCGGATAAACATAACAAAATAGGTAAAATTACATATTTTGTTGATAAGAGTATCAACATATCCAGTAAATTACTTATTTTAAGCTGATGGGGCCTTGGAAAGTATCTATATTTTTTGAGTAAACTACTTATTTTGTTGATACTTTCGAAAGTATCTATACTTATACTTTTTTAAAAGTATTGATACTTTTTTAAAAGCAATGTAACCGGTTGAAAAAAGTATCGAAAAAATTGATACTTTGTGCACAGTATTTGTTAAAGGTGTCGATACTTTTCAAAGCAATTTGATTGACATAGCATTCTGGAAACAATGTATCGATACTTTTGTAAATAATTATACAATTTTATCGATACAAATGGCTCGAAAGTATCGACTCTGTTTCCAGAGTACTAATAAAAAGTATCTATCCTTTAGAAGCAAATTTGACATAACCGGTAAAAAAGGCCAAACTGGTTCATTATTAATACATATAATGTAATCGGTAAATCATTACCAGATTGTTTGTTTGGTGTCGATATTTTTGTAAGAACGTGTACAAAAGAATCGGTACAATAGAAGCAAATTTGAAATAACCGGTAAAAAAGGCCAAACCGGTTACATTATTAATACATATAATGTAACAGGTAAATCTTACCGGATTGTTTGTTTGGTGTCGATACTTTTGTAAGAACATGTACAAAAGAATCGGTATAATAGAAGCAAATTTGACATAACCAATAAAAAAGGCCAAACCGGTTACATTATTAATACATATAATGTAACCGATAAATTGTTACCGGGTTGTTTGTTTGGTGTCGATACTTTTGTAAGAACATGTACAAAAGAATCAGTACAATAGAAGCAAATTTGACATAATCGGTAAAAAAAGACCAAACCGGTTACATTATTAATACATATAATGTAACCGGTAAATCGTTACCGAATTGTTTGTTTGGTGTCGATACTTTTGTAAGAGCATGTACAAAAGAATCAATACTTGAAGAATTGTATCGATTAAATATAATTGATATAACCGGTTAAAAAGTATATACTCTAATACAATCAAGGATTGCATTGCATTGCATTTACACAAAACACTCTTAGTATTTGAAATCGAACCGATTTTGGTTGTTGCGAAATAGAAGCGAGGCGTTGTTGAAGTCGTGTTGTATCAGAATTGAAAGGAAAGGTATGTTGTCGAAACCCTAGTTTTTTAGTAATGTAGTATTCAGAAATTGGGGTTAGGGTTTTGGGTTTAGGGATTTTGAAGTAAAGAAGGATTTCGGATCGATTATAGGTCGAAATTGTAATTATAGTTAGAAAATAAATATCGGTACTTTGTTCAGAGAAATTATAGGTAGAAATTGATATTGTAGGTAGAAAATGAATATCGATACTTTGTTCATAGAACGCAAGCGGTTACTATAAGATTAGTTATTTGTCGATTTGTAAATTGAATAATATATATATATATATACACCCATTTGATTTAATTTAATTTTGAATGTTTATAATATGATATACAAATGAAGGTTGAAAAGGTTGTCAATGGATATTGGAAATGTTGTTCGTGAAGATGACATTAAAATGGAGCCGGAGAGTATCGAAACTGAAGAAAATCGAAAGCAACCAATGGGTCGATATATGTACTTCTAGTAAGTATCAATGTATTTGTGAACTTGTTCTTGAAATGATAATTGGATTAAAGTATTTAAGAACATTTAAAATTTCCTATCATGACAGTGTGAATGAAGTGCAAAGGATGAAGGAATGTGGTACTTACAAAAGCGGTTCGGTATGTAAACTGAATTTATAATGAGTATTATGTAGCTTTAATATTTTGATTAAGAAACGTTTATGCATAAGTTTCAGGTAAAAAAAGAGGTGCTGAAGAAATGGCACTCGATGGGTGATACTGAGAATGAACCATTTATGAAATTGTCTAAAAAGGCGAGAGCAAAATATTCGACTTCGAGGAAAGCACATGAAAACATTGAAAAGAAGGTATTCGTTAAACTTTTAAATATTGTGATAAATAATATATAAAAACTCTAACATTATATGTAAATAATTTAGCAAATGTCGACAAGGTGTAGCATAAAACGAGTTCACCACATAATAGAACACTTGAAAGAGAATGATAAAGCCAAAATGTTGGAATAAATGAGGTTTAGAACTCTTATTGGATTGAAGGACCGATCAATTCAGAGAGAATTATGTCGATTGTTGATGGGAGAATTTGATTTGGAAAAGTGTGAAGTTCGCTACGGTAAATATTCTTTTCATTTTGGGGTCCGATGTGTTGAAGCCGTATTGGGGCTAGAAAATAAAGGTAAGAGTGTACAAGAAGTAATTAAAAAGAAAGACTGAAAAAAAACTTGTGAACAAGTATGGCTTAAAGTCCAAGGTGACATATGCTGCACTCGAGAACGATATTAAAAGCGGCAAGTATGATGGGGATCATCTGAAGGCCCATGTACTATTATACCTTGTTGGATTATTTCTTTGTCCAACGTGTGATACATTTCCGAGCAAAAAATATATGAAGTTGATTTGCGACGAATGGTTGAAAGGTGAATTAAATTGGACTAAATTTGTTAATGAGAAATTATTTGATGCAATCAAGAGCTTTCAGAAGGCCGAAAACCCCACACACCTCAAAGGGTGCATAGCTTTCTTAAAGGTAAATGAGTTGAA
Source organism: Hibiscus tridactylites (assembly GCA_958450335.1). NCBI lineage: Eukaryota > Viridiplantae > Streptophyta > Magnoliopsida > Malvales > Malvaceae > Hibiscus > Hibiscus tridactylites. The sequence goes on from OY288276.1 coordinate 82,505,987, forward strand.
GGATGTGTTGATTTAGAAAACTTTGTAAGTATATTTATTATAGAAAATGATAAAGTTTATTATAAATGCATGTTGCATTGTTTGATTTTTGGTCTGATTCTACAAGTGTGCCGACCCTCCAAAGAACCGGAGTAGCACGCATAATTGCATGGGGAAGTGGGGGATTTTAGTGAGGTTGGTAGAAATAAATATGACATTTTAATGTCTGAGTTAGCGGAGCTGAAAAAAGTCGTTTCTGATTGTTTACAAAGACAATCCAGAATCGAAGAGGCAATTGAGAGCATTAAGGGGAAAGTGGGGGGAAAGATTGATGGAGTGGTGAAAAAAGTGGTGGAATTGAGGGGTGAGTTGAAGGGAGTGATTGGAGTGGTAGAAAAAAATGGATGAGGGGAAATTTTAAGTTCTGAAATGAAACAAATGAGGAGTTATGTTGAGCAAAAATATGATGAACTTTAAAAATATGATGAAGAAAATGTGAAAGAATTGAGTATGAGAAAGGAAAATATTGATCATTCTGATCCAGATTCAGATATGAGGACACCAGATAATGAGAGCATTAGTGCATTCACATCCCCATTGACGATTTCCTTTGCTTTACCTCTTTCAAGTGCATTGTAGGGATCTTTACTTGTAATTCCAACATTCTGATAACTCCATGCCTGATTCATGAAATAATTAATTACTTGTGATGTCCCAACACCAACATCTTTCAATGATGTTGCCTCATCCACACCAGCCTCACTCACAGCTCTATTTGAACGCATAAATGGTGTCATAACAGGTGTGCACAATGCATGATTATGTTCCTGAAAAGACTTACTTAGAACCCACTGATCGTTTGTATTTGTTGTTGTGACCACGGTTTTCGCCTTGCATCCTGTTCTTGTGACTGGCATATGAGCACGTTGACGATAAACAGTATGGACTTTGGATGACCGAAATCTTTCTTTTGAACAACAAAATTCTTGTTTCTTCACATTCCCTTCTGTATCCAGCCGTGTTGTTCCTCGACACTAATACCATGTTTCCTAGCGTATTCCTTGCAAAAATTCCAAGCTTCCTCACGTGAAGAAAAGAGCTGACCGAGCAACCGTTCCGACTCATCAACGGTAAATTTTCATGTCCCTCCCCGCTTGAATGAACATCGTTGGATGGAGTATCGTCCATTGGTAAACACCATCGCTGGAAGTGGTCCAAACAAGAATTGTGTGTTGCTTTCAATTTCATTAGGTGGTGGTGGTTGATGTCTGACTACAACATTTATTTCTTAGGACAAAGTTAGTTGTGCAATAAATTATAGTAAAATATCGATACTATTAATATAAGTATCGATACTTTTAATATAAGTATACATACTTTTAATAAAAGTACCCATACTTTTAATTTACGTATCCATACTTTTATGGAAGCATCGAAACTTTTTATGAAAGTATCCATACTTTTTAAAAAAGTAATGTAACCGGTTGAAACATGACTAGACAGTATCGATACTTTTAATATAAGTATGGATACTTTCAAGCCACATTTCAACCATTTACAATGCTTTTAATAAATTATCGATACTTTTGTAATAGAGTATCGATACTTATTCGCTACCTATTGCGTTACACTAATAACCGATTTGTTTAAAGTTATAATATTAATGTAAACGATAAAATGTATACAAATTAGGCGCTACCTAATATGTTGATAATATTATTAACAAAATAAGTAATTTTACCTATTTTGTTATCGTCGGATTTCCAAGGCCCCATCAACTAAACTTTAATAACATAATAGGCCATGCTACCTAATGTATTGATACTCTTATCAAGAAAATGAGTAATTTTACCTATTTTGTTATCGTCGAATTTTCAATGCCCCATCAGCTAAACTTTAATAACATAATAGGTGCTACCTAATATGTTGATACTCTTATCAACAAAATAAGTAATTTTACTTATTTTGTTATCATCGGATTTCCAAGGCCCCATCAACTTAAACTTTAATAACATAATAGACGCTACCTAATATGTTGATACTCTTATCAACAAAATAAGTAATTTTACCTATTTTGTTATGTTAGTATCAATACCTACCGATAACTTAAGTTTGCCGGTTACCAAATTTTTTTAATATTTATTCATGTTTTCTACCCGGTACATTATATTATGTCAACACATCTGATAGCGCTTTACCGAATTTATTGCTTGTCTTATAATATTTCCAGTATCGTCGTTTCTTAGTCGTATATCAGTCCGTTTTTCCTTAAAATTTCCCTGTTAATTTTGTGTTTATGTCTTAAGAAATAGGGTGGAGCTAGGCAAGGCAATTTTGGGTGAAAAACCTCTTTTAAATTATTATCTTTAAAAATGGCTCCCAAAAACTTTTATTTGGCAAAATGACCCCCTTTCATGCCAGGTCGACAGACCTCGTGTTGTGTAGGACGCGAGGTACGGTATCGCGTTCTACAGAACGCGATGTTTGTCGACGTGGCGTTGCAGTCCGTGTTAACGGTTTAACAGTACCTCGCGTTCTGCAGAACGCGAGGTCCCCGAGAAATTGAAAAGGCGGCTGGTATATATCGCACGGACCTCGCGTTCTGTAGGACGCGAGGTCTGTGCATTTCCAGCCTGAACCACAACCAAAAACAAGCGTAAGTAGCCCTGTTCGAACCCAATTTCGAGCGTGTAAATGGTATATTTTTAGCGATCATCGAGTTTGGGGTCGTAGTACTGAAAATTGTCTATCGTATGATACCAACATGGTTAATTTCCGTCCATTCTACAATGGTTTAAAATGGCTTCGAAAACCCTATGCTAGCATACTTTTTTTTGATTGAAGTTGTATTTCAACTAATGTCGATAGGCATGTTTGAGCAGAATTTCATACGTATAAATTTTAAATTTTTAGGTAACATCGAGTATGGGGTTGTAGTACTGGAAATTCTCTATCGTATGACACTGACACGGTCAATTTTCGTCCATTGTACACTGACTTATAGTTGCTTCGAAAACACTATTATAACATATTTTTTTGAATGATTGAAAATATAAGATGGCGTACTGTATAAATAGAAGTAAACTGACTTTATGATTAGATTGTCATGTGCGAACTCGCATATACAAATTAAAAATAATTAATTAATACGAGGGGCTGAGCGATTAGGACACTTAGGAGCTGTGTGCCCAGGATTTCGACATATAGAACAATGCTTCTTTTGTCCGGTTTTCTCTCGATGTTCGACCAAATCCTCGGCACAATATATTCTTGTAGAAGGTGGACGTCCTTTGGATCGTAGTAGTGCTGGATCTGGGCGTATGATTGGTTCAGTGTCCACAGCATTTGGATCAACCTCATTTCCGATTGGAGGAAACTCTTTTTCGTAAACTTTAAGCACCGTTTTGAGTGAGTATACCGGATCAACCATATGCATGTATTCTATTCGTTGGTTAGTGCAAGCAGCAATGGCGTGTGCGCACGGGTATTTGAAAGTTTGGAATATTCCGCACTCGCAGGTTTTTGCCCTCAGATCTACAACGTAAGCGTTGTGCTGAATGCCTTCTAACCGCCTGGAAAATTCTGCAACACGAAACAAGTGTCCTTCTCGCGAGAAGAGAGTTGCTTGCACCTGTCTTGATTGGGCCACTTGAATATGCAGTCTTGAGCGGAAATCTGGATGGACTTTGTGTCCACCTGCCATGTACTCAGTTGCTTGCCTGCCCAAGGTTGCAAAAAGGGTAGCTAAACGATAATATGTCGCTTTGACAATGGAAGCGATAGGCAACTGCCGAACTCCCTTCAGTGATGAGTTCACTGCCTCAGCCAAGTTCGTTGTCATGTGACCATAACGTTTACCCTCGTCATACGATCGAAGCCATTTTTCCTTTGGGATATTTTCAAGGTATTCATCGCCCTTTTTGTTTCTCGCTCTCAGTTCCTCGAGCAGTTCAGCCACCTCTTGTTTGTAGTGCGAGTTGCCTACGGGATGACAGTTGAATAGTTATGGTCGAAAAACACATGAAAAAAGGTTGTAAATTGAAGCGAGTAACAAGTAATATAGTAAATGAAAATGACATAAATGACGTACCCATATCGAGCACCATTTGACGTTCATCACGATTCTTGTATTTCAGCAGGTAGTTTGCGGCTATGTGCCGCAAGCAAAAACGGTGGTGAATGTATGGAGGCTTCCAATAATCACCCAAATTTTGTATCGCCCACAGCAGCGCTGTACCTCTGTCAGAAATAACACACACCCCTTCATCCCTTCTTCTTCGTATTACAGGATCAAGGACATATTTTCGTAGGTTCGTAAGGAAGAACGTCCAAGACTCCAAATCCTCCTTCGGGACGATTGCGAATGCAACAGGAACGCATTTGCGATTGTCGTCCTGTGCTATAGCTAGAAGTAGGATCTGTGTATATTTTCCGTACAACCATGTGCCGTCGATTTGGACCATCGGTTTGCAGTGCTTGAATGCGTTGATGCACTGGGGGAAAGTCCAAAATAACCGGTGAAATTGACAAACACCTCGGACGACACGATCATTTTCGTATGCCAGAACCGTATCAAGTTTGACAACCATTCTGGGGATGTGTTTCTGCAGGAGATTAAGCCACGGGCGCAACTCTATGTAAGATTCCTCCCATCGGCCATACAATTCCTCTTTGGCCTTTTTCCTTGCATACCATGCTTTCGAATAACCTGGACGTAAGCCGCTGACAGCTAGTGTAAAACCTATGTTTGATTTTGATATAATTAAATCCTTGAGGATTATTTTGTAAAACTTAAAATTAGTTTTTAAGTCCCTTAATAAGTTTTTAAAACACCAACACTTTGAAACTGATTTATAAAACTCAAACTCAAAATATTTTCTAAGTGTTCCAAGGCAAAACCATCCAAAAACGTCCAGGCGTATCGATACAGCACCCTGCGTATCGATACCATTTTACCAAACTTGGTCACTGTCGGAACCTGTATCGATACCCCAAACCCTCGTATCGATACAGCCCTGTGTTAAAATTCAAAGAGTTTGAATACGGTACTGATACGGTTAACCCCCGTATCGATACGGGCTTTGTAATTTTTTAATATAAGTCGGTTTAAAAAATATGACCGTTGGTGTCAGTTGGTTGGTAACCAAACTTTAAAAGTTAGTTAACCCGTATCGGTACGCATAACTCCCGTACCGATACGGATGTGGACAGTGAGCTAAGTTCAGAAAATAGTATCGATACGGCCCTTGCCGTTTCGATACACCGTACCGATACGCATACATGCGTATCGATACCCCTGTATTAAATGCACACAACGGCTCTTTCTTTTCTGAGACAGGTACCGATACCCCTTCCCGCGTACCGATACCGGTAGCTGCAAAAGTGCATTTATGGTGGTAAGAGAGGGTTCCAACGGCTCTAATTAAGTTCCCAACCACCCAAACGGCTAGAAATCAATGAAGAGGTATAAAAAAACACATCAAAAAGCTACAGCAACAACTATTAAACTTCAAGCAAACACTTATTCATCAAATCCAAGCAATTGTGCCAAATTTCATATTTGTCTAGAAATCCCAATTTGTGTTCTTCATTCTTACTTTGTAAAATTGGGTTGAGTGCTTGTATTGGGGCTATCATTTGTATTGAGAGATACCTAATTAGCCTACAAATTTCTTTGTTCTCTTGTGTGAGGGTTGGGTTGATTTTTGGGTAGAAAAATCAACCGAAATTGTAAAGGGTTGCCTCCTTGTCCTAGAAAAGGGGAAGATCAATTTAGTGAAATTGTTGCAAATCCTTAGTGAGACTAAGGTAGTGGATGTAGAGTTCATTTGGAACTTGAACCACTCTAAATCCCTTGTTCTTCAATTTTTAATTTGCCAATTTCCACCAAAATCCTTTAAATTTCCAATTCACCCCCCTCTTGGTAATAATCGATCTTTCGATCCACTCAACAGCTAGAGCTGCATCCTGACATGTGGGGACCGACACAGTGGGATTTGTTTTCACCAGTGTGGAAAAGATGTCCGCGAGGTACTTTGCATCCAGGTTCTTGTGATCCTGGTTGAGGCTAGCAACGGTGCATGTATGGGGCCCCTCAAGTTTTGTTATTTTCCAACGGTTGCCTGCCCTCTTCAAGTCTGATATACGGATTTTCCATTTACAGCCTTGATCCTTTTGGACGCACTGAGCCTTGTAGTATTTGGCTTGGGTTTTCTTCACCGTCGTCTCAACATTATGACGAAGGTTGTACTGCTTAACTACCGCCACCGCAATTTCCTTGTTCGCGAACGTCATACCAATTCTTAGTTCACCATCAGAACGGTGGACTCGACCATCTATTGTGTCGTCATGGGGTAAATCAGGGACGTCCATTGCATCCATATCAACCGTTGTGAAGTGGGATGGTGGCTGGAACATTGAAATTGGTCTTGCGTCTACAGTAAAGTTGGTGGCAGTCAGTTCTTCGTCCAAATCTGGTGGTGGAACGGCAATGTCTTCTAGGTCTTCTGGTAACTTTGTCAAGTCTTCTGGTTCGGGATAGAATGGCCCCAGCTCGTCTCCGTCTGGCCCGGGTTCTCTAATCGATTCTTCGTCAGAAGCATCCTCCGGGAGCTGGAATAGTAGAGCTTCTGGAATCACTACCCTTCGAGGCGAGGATTGGGGTCGATGAGCGGGAGACCTCTCACGAGATCGCTCAGGAACCTCATTTCCAAGACCAAAATCAAGATCACCATAAGAAGAATGTATTCCCATTGATGGTTGAACGTACTCCGTGCTAGGGACATACGTTGAGTGTCGTCCATATGATGAATTATGGTCGTGCATAGCGTAAGAAGACGACGCTGCCTCACCCCCAAAAGAAGAATGTCTCCCCATAGATGGTTGACCGTAGTCGGTGCCAGAGACATACATTGAGTGCCGGCCATATGATGCTTCATGGTCGTGCGTAACGTAAGGAGCCGACGTTCCTTCCCCCCCAAAACTATAAGGATTGTATGGATTGTATGGATCATATGGACTGTACAATGCATTTGTTGGTGCATCGAATTCATTGTTTAGGGGTTGGTTGAGGTTGAACCCGATACTAGCTACGCAGGACTGCCTTGGAGGAGCAGATGACGATGCACCAACTTCGTTGTCTCGACAGAGTAGGCCAAAATCATGTCGTAGACCTGCGGTCGGGCTATCAACGTTGGCATTCGGATCGAAGTCGAAATTCGCCCGGCCCCAGCTTGGTATTTCGACAACTGCATTAGACTCGGAGAACGATACATACAGCTTGAGGGGCCCCCCAATTGAATACTCGAAGTGGGCTTCCATCATCATTTGCACATCAGCATTTTGCGCAATTTGGCATACAGAGTACTCTAAAGGGTCTATAGATATTGGCACCCGATACTTCACGTCGGACAAACGATGATTATTGTAATGAGGAACTTTTGCCTCCAGTTCCTTGACCAACTTCTTGAACGATAATCTCCTCGGAAGCTTTATCGTTACCAGATCTTCGTAGTGAAAAAGGACGCCGAGTTCGGTACCCTCGAATATCTGGCCATCGTAGTAAACTTTCATAGTAACGCCTCGTCCGGCCATTTGAATATTATATGAAAGACTTTTGAAATTTTGATACTTAGAAAATTCTAGGAATTGATTGCCAATTGAAACTTATATTTTCGTTTGATGGTTCTTCTTCATATATAGGCAAAATTATTGGCCCTTGCAATCCAGGAGAATCTGGTTGTGTAAGGCAAATAATGGGTCATAGAGGTAACTTTGCTTGTCCATTACCTAAAACCGATAAGCAGGTTAATGATGAACAAGTCAGGAATGGCGTGTGTGTGCCTGGGAGGCAGTCCCCTAACTTTCGACAAGTAATGGATAGATTTGACGGGAGGCAGGGTAAACCAGTACCTCGCGTTCTATAGAACGCGATATAAGTACCTCGCGTTCTATAGAACGCGATATATGTTACCTCGCGTTCTATAGAACGCGATGTTATTAAGATATCGCGTTCTATAGAGCGCGATGTCACTTTAAATGCCTTGTTTCAAATATTCCGTCAGAAGTTATAATAACCGTACTATTTACTTACTATTTGTTTGTTTGTGTAATTGAGGACATGTTCGAGAATTTGAGACAATTGTAGTCTGGTAATTGAATACTACTACTGGTGCCTATAATGTAATTGAGTACTAGTAGTTTTACATAACTTGAAGTCCGTTTAACATTAATAAAGGATGAAATAAAACGTCATATAACATAATTGGAAGATAATTTCATAAGTTAATGGTTAATCCGAATCATCGTAGTCAGTGGACACGTCTGAACTTAGGTTTAGTTCTTCGATCATCTGTTGTTTTCTTTGTCTACGCCTGTACATAAAAAGTTGCAGCTCCTCCACAGCCGCATCAACATCCGGTGAAGACGGTGCGTGTTCAGCGTTCGGAGCAGGTTCTACGGGTGCAGACGTACTAGCTTCGCCGGCGTTGACAAACTTAACATTGAAATCAACGTCTCTAGCTCCGACGAAATTGAGCCGGTCATACATGTTACGAACGTCTGTTTCGTTCGTAAGCTTCATAACGTAGTGCGTTTCATTAGCTGACGGTGTTGGGATTCGACATTCCATGGAAGAAATTTGTTTGTCGGTGTGTTTACTAACCTCGATTGTTGTCAACTGTATTAAATCTTTCAGTGACATTTTGCCGGTGATTGTTGACTCAAAATAAGTATCGAGAAAATAAAATGTTGCCTTAAATTTTGCCATAAGGTGAGCAAGGATTGGGTGTTTAGAGAGAATTTGGAATGAGTAAATGATGGTGGAATTCGTGGGTATTTATAGGAAAGGAAAAACACCACATAAGTAAATTTAAGTCGAATTTAATTTAACAAAACTTTCAACATGTATTATTTAATAAGTAAATTGAGACAACTACATAAATTATCTATAAAATTCGAAACAATATATTCAGCAGCTCCGGCGAGCAAATTTGATCGGAGGTCCCGACTGAAAGAAGCAGAGAGCGAAATCCAGATGTAAATGTTGGCTGCCACGCCGCATCTGAAATGAGTTAATGGTAGCAGCTTTGATCCACATTAACAAATGTAATCGGCACCCGCTGCATCTAAAAATGTCGATCTGAATACGCCCCCGCTTCCTAAAAGTCGTTTCGTTTCAAAACTGTAGTCGGGGATCCTCTCGACGGCGGCTACAGAAGCTGCCATCGAAGCCACTACTGCAGCACACAACCTCCAAAATATTTCGATATGTCGGTAAATATTAAGGTATGTACCCCCGCGGAACACAAATTTTTAAGTGAACTCCAACTATCATAAATGAACAAAATTTCGGACATAAAAATTGCAACGGAAAAAAAAGCAGCATTACACGAACTCATTTTCAACTGACCTAAATTTTTACTTAACTGCTTACAAAAATTCATCTGCGTGCATACATATATATATACAAACATCTCAAAGACCTCGCGTTCTGTACAACGCGAAGTTTGAATGACCTCGCGTCCTACAGAACGCGAGGTTGCAATGTCATCATACCTCTATAAATAGCAAACTCTTGGATAGGCAAGGAGCACCGACATAGATTTTTCTCTGTATTCACGTACGCAGTTTTCGCTTGCAACTACTAATGGCAACATAGCGCATATTTTGGAAGTTTTGTTTTAATTTAACTTCCAAAATATTGCGCTATGTCGTTATTTTTAGTTACTACTGAAAATATAACGCGTATTTAGTATCATTTATTATTATTACTATCATACTAATAATTTCTAATGTTAGTATCATTTATTATTATTGTTGTTATTATTATTAATATTATTATTATTTTAATTATAATTTTTATTGTTATTGTTATTATTATGAATCAAAATTGTAATATTAAATATTAAATGAGTTCCCCGCTTTAAATGAATTTTTATTGTTAGTATCATTTATTATTTTAATAATTTTTATTGTTATTAAATGAATTTTTATTGTTAGTATCATTTATTATTATTGTTGTTATTATTATTAATATTATTATTATTATTATTTTAATTATAATTTTTATTTTTATTGTTATTCTTTTTATTGTTATTATTATAATATAAATCAAAATACTATATTAAATGAGTTTCCCGCTTTAAAAATTCTAATTTAAAAAACCCCGTGACCTCGAGTCCTGTAGAACGCGATGTCTTTAGAACCTCGCGTTCTATAGGACGCGATGTCCTTCCTGACCGTTCAGTTCACGCGTCTGCTCACTGACGCGCCTTTTCAGTGAACCTCGCGTTCTATAGGACGCGAGGTACCCTAATATCGCGGTCTATAGAACGCGATGTTCATTAACCTCGCTTCCCAAACGCCGCGAGGTCCTCTATAAATTGGAGGTTTTTTTCCTAAAAACCTCCACAGAACGCGATTTCTATACAAATTTTACAAAAATTTGTCAGCAACTTTTATATATCGTTCGATCACATGGAGCCCTTGCTACGGAACCAACCGAGTCACTGCAGTGAATATTGGAGAAACAGTCCAGAGGTATTATTTTTTTCCCTATTAATTTCTAAAAAAATTTATTTAATTAAATTTTTTTATTTTACTAACTATTTTATTTTATTTTTTTCAGGGATACGAACGTAACTTACAATGTTACCTTAATCGTATCACCGTCGAACCCGTTCTTGTTGTTATGTGTTTGATTGATCGGGCTGGTTTTGGGCACATAGCTCGCTATATAGGGGGTGAAGGTTAGACCGCCGTTGATCAGCGCTCTGATAGAACGGTGGAGACCCAAGACGCACACTTTTCATCTACCATTTGGCGAGGCAACAATTACGTTGCAGGAAGTTGCCTACATTCCGGGGTTGCCTATAAATGGCAGCGTTATTACTGGTGTGGCGATGGCACATTGGCCACTCCTATTTGCTGAACAAATTGGCGTCATGCCCCCTGAAGAAGTGTGGGACGAAGGGAAAATTTCTCTATCGTACTTGGAGGACAACTTTGGAACCCCTCCCCCCGATGCGGATGATGTTACACTTGAGGTATTTTTTTATTATATTTAGTATGCTTTTATTACATTTATTATTAAATTAAAATTATTTATTTGCACATTAGGGTTTAGGGAATTTTTTATGATGAATTCAGACAATATTTAGGATCTTTTTAATAAATATTTAGGATACTTTATTAAATATTTAGGTTGCCTACATTAAATATTTAGGATACTTACAATTTTATTATTTAGGATGAACTTACAATTTTTTTAATTAGGATGCCTTTATTAATTTATATTTTCACAGCGGTATGCGCGAGCCCACATATTGCGCATTATTGGCGGGATATTAATGCCCGACAAAACTCGCAACAAAGTGCACGTTATGTGGCTTCATCATCTCACAAATTTAGCCGAGTCTGGACGAAAATCTTAGGGGTCAGCTGTCTTGGCGTTTCTTATCAGAGACCTCTGCAGAAACGTTGACGCCTCCAAAGCATCGATGGGAGGATGCTGTTTATTCCTGCAGGCTTGGGTTTGACTTCGGATCCCTACTTTGGCACCACAGCTTAGGATTCCCAGTCCTCTGTCATTTCCGCTTCTACAGAGGTACTACATAATCTACTATATTTTTTTATTAAATTATTTTATTTAACGATCTTTTTCATTATTTAAAGGTGGACCACCACACTATCCCACGCCGGCCTGCCGGACTCCAAGAAAGCATACAGATATAGATTCGATGCCTTGACGGAGGACGAGGTAATTCAACAATTATTTTGGTTTTTTCCATACTATTTTTTCCAATAATATTTCATATAGAAATTTTACTAAATTTTTTCATTCTTTTTAGTTCGTGTGTACGCCCTACGATTTAGAGCAGATTCGCCTCATTACTCCAGCAGATATTCTGCAAGAGCGAGACCTCTGGATTTCCGTAGTTCCGCTGCTGAACTACGAAATTTGCGTGTGGCATTCTGCGGATCGGGTACTCCAACAGTTCGGGTACGTCCAAGATGTTCCACGCCCTCCGCAAAATATGGACGAGTTCCACAATCTTACCCGTCAGGGGAAGACGGAGACTGACTGGGCCGAGCACCACGCTATCTGGATAGCGATTTGGGGTCAACGATTTCTCAGACGCCCACAGTTTCTCCAACCAATTATAGAAGGGGGTCCTTCGGTCACTTTCAATTATGGCCAGTGGTATAGGGACAATGGGATGCCACATATCCTTACTCCGGCCGAGCTCCAAGCTGCGCTTCCCCAGCAACCCCAAAACCGCCCACGCGGGAGCCGGCGAGCGAGCCAGACCCAGAGCCAGTCCCAGAGGCAGTGGCAGACCCAGAGGCAGTCGACGCAGCGCGGTCCGAGACCACGATATGACACTCCAGGGGCATCATCTTCTGCCCCACCATTGCATAGCGGTCCATCGACTTTCGACCAGACGATGCCTCCACCCCAGTACGGCTCCACTGATGCCTATCGCCCCCATACGCCCACGACTGACCTTATGCTTATCGATTATCCACCTCAGTATGGGTTTCCGATGGTGGAGAGTACGCCGATAGGTAGTTTGTTTTACTCCCCACCTGGTCAGGATGATAGGGATCAGGGACCACCATACGCGCACGATGGTCAGGATGATAGGGACCAGGGACCACCACACGATGGACGGAGGAGGTATCCGGATCGTGAGCGTCATCCACCCGACTGCGGAATGGGTGGACATAGGCATTATTAGTTTTTTTTTGTTGTTTTCTACTTATGTTTTTAATATTTATGTAAAACACTTTTAAATTTTATAATGTCGTATTCTAATTTTGTTTATGAATTATAATTTTGTTTGCATATTATAATTAAAATTTATAATGTTTATTTAATTTTTGTTTTTAATAAATTTAATAGGATTAAAAAACCGAAAATCGACATTAGTTGAAATGCAACTTCAATCAAAAAAATATGATGCCATAGGGTTTTCGAAGCCATTTTAAATCATTGTATAATTGACGGAAATTAACCATGTTGGTATCATACGATAGACAATTTTCAATACTACGACCCCAAACTCGATGATCGCTAAAAATATACCATTTACACGCTCGAAATTGGGTTCGAACAGGGCTACTTACGCTTGTTTTTGGTTGTGGTTCAGGCTGGAAATGCACAGACCTCGCGTCCTACAGAACGCTTAAACCGTTAACACAGACTGCAACGCCACGTCGACAAACATCGCGTTCTGTAGAACGCGATATCGTACTTCGCGTTCTACACAACGCGAGGTATGTCGACCTGGCAAGAAAGGGGTCATTTTACCAAATAAAAGTGTTTGGGAGCCATTTTTAAAGATAATAATTAAAAAGGGGTTTTTCACCCAAAATTGCCGCTAGGCAAGTTTAGGAACATGATGGGAGAGGAATACTCTTGGTGTCGCTGTTTGGACAGAGAGGATAAGGGTCCCACCATTGATGTGAGTGGCATGCATTGTTTTGTTTGCCATTTCATATCATATCAAAATAATGACGATGGCGATGGATGCCATTTTAAGGAAATGGAACGTGGGAATACATCTACCCTTTGATCATCTTGCTTCATATAGATGGGAACATGTGCGGTGTCTGATGATGGATTCCCCTTCATTAACATAAACGCTCATATAGCTACCTATCAGATGTTTTCTTCTCATGAGTTAGCTATAAACGGAAGATATTCAATCAATTATTTTATTAATTATTTGTTCATGAGCTCACTAATTTTAGTAAAATGAATTGTTTTAATTGTATAATTCAAAATTTCTTATTTGAGCCAAAAATAAGAGATTTGACTAGTTAAATTTACTATTTTAAATATTTGGATAATAGAGAATTGTAATAACTCGTTGAAGTAATACTTCACAACTTAAAAAAATTTCTAATAGAAATTTTTGAAATTAGAGGTTTTGACATAAGAGATATAAAGACTCTTTCACCTTAACAATTACAAATAATCTTTAAATAACTTAAATTTAATATTTCTTATTTTCATTTAAATTTAATAATTAATCAAATTGTATTCAGAATAATTATATAGAAACAATAAATTAATATATAAATCCTTCAAATATACTTAGTAATATTATAAAAACTCTATCATCTATTTCTAATGGACATTTCTAATAATAAAATTCTATCATCTATCCGTTTATTGTCAAACAAAACTCAAAAAAACTCTATTGTTAATAATAAAATATATTAAAATCTCTTTTAATATATAGATATTCATTATAAGAAAATATTCATAACATCACATTGATTAAAAATTATATATTTTTTTAAATATTTAAATATATATTTTCATAAAAAACCAAGTAAGAATTTCAATGAGGATTATCGCCCACAAAAAAAAACAAATAATGTAGAAGAAAAAGCTAGTTTAAGACATTTTTGGCGTGTTTGTTTTTGGTAAACACAAGTGGTAGCTGCTGTGTGTTGTCTAAATCTCCAAGCGTCTTCACCCAAAATTTTTGGTTCCAAATTGGAAAAATATATAAATAAATGTAAAATCATTATCCTGTGTGTGTTGTTCAAGTAAATGATGTTGAAATTCGACATGTTAAATCATATAAATGTCGAAAACTAGTTTTTGATTTGTGGAGTTTGACAAGGTTGGAGGAGGGGACGTGCCGTATCCGTTATGGCTTTTGTCTTCGATTGGCCTCATCCTTTACGGTTTTTTTAATGTGAGGAGTTTTAAAATGACACTAACAAAGGTGTAATCGAAATTTTTATAAAAATTGTAAAATTTTAATATCGACTTTTCAGTATATACTAAATTTGTTATAGAAAGTATAAGAATTTAGGTACACTTTAAAAGAAATTTGATATATACTAAAAAATTAATACCGAAAATTTTATAATTTTATAAAAAAATTAATTATGCCTTAATTTAACATCATTTTAAGGCTTCTCACCCTAGAACTTCCCCTCCCTTATGAACTTTCATTACACAAATTCATCTACTTAATTTAATACTCTTCTCTATTGATTGACATCTTTAAGCAGTTGATAACAAGTTTGACTCATGAGAGGATATTAACTTACTGCTTCCATTGTAATATTTAGGATTGTCACCAATTTTTAGAACAAATAAATTTTCATTGATATCTTTCTCTTTTTTTAAGTTATGCTTAAGTTCTGATTTCGATACGACTAAATTTTGTTCTCTCTTTAAACAAGAAAGTTTTTTTTTTAAAAAAGAAAAAAGAGAAAAAAAAATAAATGTGATGTAATATAATTATTTTCTGAGTTGAATGCCATTAATAGTTTAAGTATTATAATTTATACCTCATATATATATGTATATATATTTATATACTTGTGTTATATCCCTATATTTTCCGCTTTCAAACCTCTACAACAAGATTGCTTCGATGACCTCATTTTTATTAGTGTACTCTGAGAATTCGGAAAGCGTAATTCACACACCTTCAACTCAAACTTTGTTCAATAGGCCACAAAGGATCAACTGATGACTACCTCATCACTTTTTTTCTTCTTTCAGATATCTATCATCTTGATAAAATTAAAGTCGAATCTATTTATTTTATGAGTCAAGTTTATTATCTGACACACATACTAATTAATCGAGCTAACTCGTAAATAAACATTAATACATAGGTCTAGACGTGACATCTGTTATTTAGGACTACCAAAAAATTCTCTTTAAATATCTCACGAAGAGACCAACAATAAGGAACAGAATTACCAAAACCTACACTATCTTAATCTCTCGTATGGCTATACTTACTCTCCAACATGCTATATACTTTGCCTTTTTCTTTTTCCTTTGGCTCTATTCCCCCATTCCAATCATCACTCACAAGCACAGCAACTTTTCGTCTAAATTAAAAAAGATGAACCGTTAGCAATTGTCACAATAATATCGTCCACAACCGTATTTAGTGTCGACTGATTTTTGACATCAACAAATAATTTAGAAAAATACCTTATAAAAATGAAATTGTCCATCTCTTTCCCTATGGATAGAAGAATTTCAGAAATTAAAATCAACAATGAAAGAAAGTGAATTATATACCACTTCTGGATGAAGACAAATAAAGCAATTGGGTGTGTTCAATTGAATGTTGTAAATGTGTGAGAATGAGATGCCCCAACTGCAACGCATTATTCAAAATAGTTCCAATTGGAGAATGGACTGCTACAGCAATTATAAGTTTATAATTGCCTTTTAAAAAGAAAATCAGAGAACAAACGAACAAAGAAAGAATGAACTTGAGCAGCTGGCCTGCACCACAATTTGGTCATCTTATAATTATGGTTTAATATACAGTTTCAGTTTGGGCTCTGAATTATACCAATTTTCTTATTTTTGGTATTTAAATAATTTTTTCCACTTCGATACTCGAATTATTAATCCGTTATACACTAAGAAAACTAGTCACATGACACATTTACAACAAGACACCTGGCTTTTTTAATTTTAAAATAAAACACAATTTTATTAGAGTTTCCAAGAATTTAATTTTCCCCAATTTGCTAAGAAATTCAAAAGAACTAAAAGTAAAATTTTAAAAAAATATAATATATAAATAAAAAATTAAATAATATACCATAAATAAAAAATTATTTAAAAATGAAAAAATTGAAATTTTATTTTTATATAAACCGGTAATGTTTTTTTTAAATAAACTTGGCCAAACCCAGATCAACGTCAGTCAATCCTAACTCTATGTCAATCAACTCTCGATCAATGTCAATTAGCCCTCAATCAACACTGATCAACTTGAATAATGATCAGTCTAAACTAATAACATTTTTAATATTTAGTATTCTAAAAATATATATTTTATTTTTTTTAAACATTTTAAGATCCATGATCAACATCACATAACACTTTTCAAATGGTTAAAAATGTCATATATTGTGTTTTAAAATGCGTCACATGTTAATTATTTTTAACTTTGATAAAATAAATTGATTAACTAAATAAAAATTAAAATATTAAACTAGAACATCAACAAAAAAAATATTACATTAGTCCCCACATCAGGCCCGGCCCTGGCCCTGGCCCTGGCCCCCGCCTTGGACAACAAGGACGCCCGCCCAAGGCCCATTATTCGGGGAAATTAAATATTATATTTTTTTAATTATATTTATTATTAAAAATTTAATTTTTTAATACTTGTTAATAGGGAATAAATTTTTTAATATTTATTATTAAGATTTTCTCTTAATATTTAATTTTTCTAATACTTATTATTACGTCCTGATTTTTCTTTCAATATTTGTTATTATGGGTATAGTCTTAATTTTTAAAAAAAAATCAATACTTGTTATTAAGACCCAATTTTTTTAATATTTGTTACTATGAATCTACTCTTAAAATTTAATTTTTTTATTACTTGCTATTAGAGACATAGATTTAAATAGCGGCATGCGACCAAAACAACGACCGTTATATGACGGTAGATGCCCATTTTTTTAATACTTGTTATAATGGATAAGTTTTTTTCAATATTTATTATTAAGAGTCTACTTTTAATATTCAATTTTTTCTAATACTTGTTATTAGATCTCTAATTTTTTCAATATTAGTTATTATAGATATAGTCTTAAAATTTAATTTTTCAATACTTGTTATTAGGGCCCAATTTTTTCAATACTTGTTACTATGGACATACTCTTAAAATTTAATTTTTTTCATTACTTGTTGGAGACAGAGATTTAAATAGCGGTATGCAACCACAACAACGACCGTTATATGACGGTAGTGGCGCCATCTTAAAACAAAATACTTGCAACCGTTATGTCTGCAATAACGTATGTTGTTAAATTTTTTTGCAACTGCGATAAAGGCAGTGACCGAAATAACATCTGTTATATTCGTAATTGTGATAAACACAACACAACCGAAAATATAACTGCAATTGCAATTATAATTTAAATCTCTAATTTAGGGTCTAATTTTTAAGTTCGTCCGAAGCCTCCGAAAGCCCAGAATCGGCCCCTGCCTTACATTAGAACAAAATTATTTAATATCAAAATAATAAAAGTGATATAATTCGAAACTAAGCTTGCATTAAACCAGGCTATACTTATTACTCATCGACGGACCGGACAACACACATTAAATGTAAAATCGAATAAAAGAAATTATATCCCCAAATACCGTTTTTTTGAATTATTATTATTCCCAAACATTGCAGGAAAACTAAAAGTCTCAACTTTTTAGAACAAAGTTATTTTAGTGTTCATTGTTTATCTGTTATTAAATTTAATTATTTTGAATTAAATTAATAGATAAAAGAGTAACAGATTTATTAAGTTGATATCAAATATCTTTTGAAATATATATTAATAAATTTATAATATTTAATAATCATATATATATATATATTACATCATCATAAAATTTTAATACTATATATTTTATTGAAAATTTTGATTATTTGTTTAAAAGGACAAAATAATTGACGTTCATTTGTCTTTTACTTTTTATAAAATGATTTAATTAAAAAAAACTTAAAAGTTTGAGGGCTAATAAGGATGACAAATTGAAGGGTTAAAATGAGTTTTTTTTTTAAGTTAAAGATAAAAATGTTATTAAATTTTTTAAAAGAATTGGAAAAATAAAAATACATTGTACATAAGAAAAATAAACTCTAATAGAAATATATTTTGAGGTGGTGGTCGGTGCAAATAAGAAAATTGATCTAACAAATTTGGCATTGATTTTGAAATGTGCGGTAAAAATATGCTTTTGAATGTATTTTTGAAAGATACTTTTAAATTGTTTGTTTTAAAATAAAAATATTTAATATTATTTTCAAAAATACTTTTAAGTGTATAAAATATTTATTTTAAACATTGTTTTTTATATATAAAAGAATTAACATTGTAAACGAGAATAAAAGAGTAACTTTATTTAAAAGCGTTTTCAGTAAAATTAAAAACTATAAATTTCAGCTCTCAAAAAAACATTTTTTAAACTAAAGTTGTAAAATCCTTTTACTTAAAAGACCACATATATTTGTATTGTTTTTGGAGTCAACAATCAACATTACTAACCGTCCAAAAACATTTTTTTAAAAACTTTGAAAAATAAGCATAAAGTCAAAAAAAAAATACTCATATCATTTGACTGAATTGTAATTTTAATTTTATATATATATATATATATATATATATATATATATATATATATTAAAGTAATTTAACTTTTAGCATTTCATTTTGGGTCAGAATAGTCCCTCTACGGATGAAAATTGTTAGTGAACCAACGATAAATGCCTTGAAATGATGTGGCATCCTACATGGCAGTGCACACCGCTACAGTAGTGTCATATAGGCAAATATACTGATTTTATAGAATGACACATCAATTAAAAATGATTTTAAAAAACTGTATAAAATATAATTTTTTTTCTCTTCTGACGTGTCATTCTTTCAAGATATTTCAAGTTATTTATCGTAAGTTGACTATCAGTTTTCATTTGCAGTTGAGCCATTTTGACCTAAAATAAAACGTTAAAGACTAAATTACTTAAAATAATAAGGGCTAAAATGACTATTCAATCAAACGTTAAAAATATTTTTTAACCATATGCCTAAAAAATAAGGGCTGGTTGTTTTTTTTATCAAATGGTTTAGTTGGGTGTTGTAATCAAATCCCCCGAAAACCCATACAAATATCCTTCACCATGACCAAAGGTACGTGTACGACACTGCTCTTAAAGAGATGGATACAGCCTGGCTTTGATGGCCATGTGTTTTATTTATCTATTTATTTGCTCTTTGCTTGTTGCAACTTGCAACTCCCCAACATCAAATTGTTGTTGGCACATATCAATGTATCACATGGCTCCAAATATCCTATAATTAATACTTATACAAGTTAGTTGCATCCTCCTTTGTATTGACCTCCTCTCCATCTATTTTTTTATATAATATGCATGTCTTTTTTACGGTCTATATTTAGGGTGCGAAACTGTCATTTCTAATAATACCGTCTTCAAGATTTGAACCCACATTCTTTCTTTGAGAGCGCAATGTACCTTACCAATGTACCAAACACTTGTTGGTAATGTTTCTTTTCTTTTTCAAAGATTAATGTTATCAATAAATCATAAAATATGATTATTAATATATATATAAATATATAAATATTAAAATTTACTAATTGATCGAGTGGTCAAAAATGTTCATGTTGTTCTATCTTGTATGAGTTCAAATTCTTACATTTACCTTGAGATGTATTATCTCTCCACTTAATCAAAAAAATTAATAAATAATTTTTAGCCATTAAAATTTCAAAAAAATATTATGCTCATTAATACTATCAATAAATCACAAAGCGGAACCAATAATCAGATGGTTTAGTGAGATGAGATGTAAGATTCATTAAGCAAGATCATTTATTCGAATTCTAGTGTTGTGCTTGTCCATGTAAAAAAATTGACTTAAAAAAGGTCGTCCCTATATTGAACTTCTGCAAACTTGATCAGAATTATTTGACTGATAAATTACGTACGAATGATTAAACACAAAAATCACAATGGAGGAGACTATCCCCATTGCCATTGGGATGAATCTTGCTAAAAGATTGGACCTTAGGAAGGTTACTTAGGTTGCTTTTTAGTCGGATAATAAATGGCTCATAAACAAGCTAAATTTTAAATCTCATTCACTCTGGACAACTGTTGATATTGAAAGTCACCTGTTCGAAGAAGTTAATTTTTTTAAAAGCTTTTTCTTTTTCTTTTGTCCCAACTGTTGTAACTTATGAACTGCAAGTGCTTTTGTAGGTTTGTGTTTTATAAAACGAATTCCTATGTTCAAAAAAACCACAAAACAACCACGGCGTCCTTAATTTGTGATATAGGAAACGAAGGTAATTTCGTCTAACCAGAACTCTTTTTATGGCTTGTTTACCAATTAGTACAACGAAATGAGATGATCTAGTGGCGAATTTAAAAATTTAAAAAATGGGGTCTAATTTCTTTTTCAAATAGGTATGTAAAAATAAAATTTTTCTTTAAAAACTAAACAAAATTATTTTTTTCCAAAAAAACACTAAATTAAGCATATTTAAAAAAATTAAAAATGGGATGCGGATGCACCCCACTTGGGCTGGGTGCATCCGCCCCTGACTATATCCTTTAAGTAACGTTAAAAGTTTTAATCTTGGCGTTGCAAATGAAAAAAAAAACTGGATTGGAAAGATCGCTTCGCCTCATAATAGACCTCTACAAAACTTTGTTCGAATTAATTGACTAATGGGTTGAATATAATAGTCATAAAAAGACTCATAAACATGCAAATGAAAGGGATAAAAATCCTCTGCCCCTTTTCGGTGCCCATTTCTATGCTCCAACGCTAAAAAATTAAATTTCAAGCCATAATCTTAAATTCTAAATCTTAAACCCTACACCCTAAAAAATACACCATACCTTAAATTCCTTAATTTTTAATCTTAAACTCTAATATTAAACTTTAAACACTAAACCTAATTTTTAATATAAGAACATAAATAGAGGCATCGCAAAATGGCGAGAATTTCTATTCAAATGAAAGTAATAAAAATGGTATAAAATCATCGAACTTAATATAGACAATGTAAAACGACACTTTAATTTACGTGTCCCTTAGCACGTATCTTTCTTCTAATTATTAAATGTATATTTTCATAACATTATTTCAAAAAATTTCCACTCTGCATATTTGAACCTTCCTATAACTGTACAAATGCAGCTTTATGCAACAACAACAACAACAACAACAACAACAACAACAACAACAACAACAACAACAACAACAACAACAACAACAACAACAACAATAATAATAATAATAATAATAATAATAATAATAATATATTTAAATCATCATTCAATTTTTTCTATGACCCATTTTGGTCACTTAACATTGAACTTTTTTCATCACTCCACCGTTAAATGCTTAACACCGTTATACCGTGAATTATTTTATTATTTTTTATTATAAATACACAATTTTATTATTATTTAATTAAAAAACAAACCTTCCCTCACTCTTACCCTATCTCTCTCTCACTCTCACCAGCAGCCCTCTTCTCCACCCAATATCACCGTTCCGGTGAATTTTTTGGCGAACCAAAATTTTTGTAAACCCGAATTTCAGCAACAAGTTTTTAAAATTGAAGGAAACATTATTAATCAGAACAATGAAACCTGAAAAAATCTTTTTTTGATAAAAAACCATAAAAAGAGTGAAAAGCTCATTGATTTTTACATCAAAACATTATATTTTTTCTTTCTTTCTCTAATAGTGTCATTTCCAACAAAATTTCTCACAAATAAGAATACTCCAGTAAAAAATTAAATGTCCGAAACAATTTCTTCTACCAAACAAAATCAAACATCAACCATAAACATGGAAAATATAAAAATGAGAGCCATTTTAAATATTTTTTTTTATAAAAAAACCAGAACTTTGAACATCAACAAGTGTAAAAAA
The DNA here is from genome assembly GCA_958450335.1 of Hibiscus tridactylites. Lineage (NCBI taxonomy): Eukaryota > Viridiplantae > Streptophyta > Magnoliopsida > Malvales > Malvaceae > Hibiscus > Hibiscus tridactylites. The sequence goes on from OY288276.1 coordinate 82,528,454, forward strand.
AAACAACTATAATTCAAACCAAAGAAACCCAAGATCATGTATAATCAACAAAAGAATAGTTTTCGATGTCCTTTTGCATTTGAGTTATTATTTTGGGATTCATCACTACTTTTCTCAGAATCATCATCTTCACCAAACTAGTGAACTAATCCAACTACCACCACCAAAGCCCCTTTAACTCCTTCATTGAGCCCTCCATGGTCGTTAACCGAACAAACATCACCCTTCACCACTCAACCACAAATTGATAACCAAAACACAAAAGAAATAAAAGAAACCAGAACAAATTAGAGCAAAAAAAAAAGGAAATCAAATTGAAATTTAAATGAGAAGAAAGTTTTACCGTCCCATTCCGGTTTCGACTACCGAAACATCGAACGGTGAATCTCAACGGTCATTCGAGGTGCCTTGGTGAGAAGATCAACATACTTCGATTCAGGCCGATCTAATGGTAAACGACATCGAATTGCACTCTTAATATGCAAGGGTTTGAACTCGTTTTGGGTCATTTAAGAATGGTTTTCGAAAAAATAAACCAATAGAAGAAAAAAGGAGAAGAAGATGAGTCAGTCGATGATTTTGATTCGTCGGAAAGCTCACTAGAGCGTCGTTATTGGAATGGAGAAGATGGTTGCCGGTGAAGACGAGAAAAGGGTGGGGTGGTGGTGAAGGAGGGTGAGGTGGAGAACTAATTGTTTTATTTAATTAATTAGGTGTATTAAAATATTATAATATATATTTTTTATTTCCATGTCATAACATAGTTAAAGATTTAATGGTGGAGTGACCAAAATAAGTCAATTTTTAAAATTCAGTGATAAATTTGAGCTTTTTTAAGTTGAGTGATCAAAATAGGTCACAAAGTAAAGTTGAGTGATAATTTAAGTATTTTACCCAAAAAAATATTACAACTATTTAAAATAAATAAATAATAACTATAAAATAAAAATGAGATTGTACCCACCCAACTTAAGCCGAGGTGGCCCAAGTTTCAAGTATCTATCTTTGACAAATATATAATAAATCCAATAAGGATCCAATCATTCTAATGGACTAGTCCTTTAACTCAACTGTCCATTCTACAAAAGAATGGACCATATTTTTATAATTTATGTTATAATTAATATATTTTAATTTATTTGATAATTTATGTTAAATATATGTATATACAATTTATATTATAATTAAGGTACTTTTTTTGAAACCAATTAATGAACTTTTATAATCATATATATATATATAATATGTATATATTTTTATAATTTATGTTATAATTAATATATTTTCTTGTTAGGCCTTGTGATAAGATTGGGTTTTGTCTTTCATAAAAAAAAGATTGGGCTTTGTCCTGAAAACACCATTGCCTGGTTCTTGCTCTTTGTTCACATTTAAAACTAAAAATAAAAATTCTAGCTTGCTGCTGCCGCCTTCAGGCTAGAAAACTCGATTTCATTGCTGGTTTTAAACCCTGAAATGATGCACTCCTTTAATCGGATTGCAAAAACCTTCACAAACCCAACCCTCAATTCAATTCACTCCAGATTTGTCAAACCCCACTCGAATCCCGCTACCCTTTTCAAATCTCTCTCCACCAAACCCCCTCAAAACCACAAAGACGACTCCTGGAACGACGCCTGGGAAACAGCTTGGCTCCCCGATGACATTTCTCCCAAGAACAGAGCCCCCTGGGAAGCCGACGTTAACTTCCCTTCCGGTGAAGACTCAACAAAACTGGCGCTTTCATCGGACGTCGATGCCGAAACCAAGGCCTTCGTTGAAGACATGAATGAGAATTGGAACGAGAGGCGAAAGTCACCCAAGCAGAGGCAGAAAGAGGAGATGAAAGGGGATGGTGGTGGGTTGTATAGTTTGGAGAACATAAAGAAAGATTACAGGTTGAAGAAACAGAGAATCCATGCTGGGTTGTGGATGAAGGAGATTGACAAATTGGAAGAAGCTAAATTGGGGGATTCCGCTGATGATATCGATAGATTGCTTGATAGCTGCTCTGAGTATGTCTTTCTCTTTTATGCTCCTTGTTCCTTTTCTATGTTGGGATAAATTAGATATCTTGGTAGGGCTTTTGGTTTTTGTTATGCTCCATTTCCATAAATATTGGAACTTGAATGACCATGTGATCTTCTGAGGTTATCTATAGTTGTTTGTCTTCAGATTTAACACATGTGTATGTTGTGTAGGATCTTTGACTCTGCCAATGCTGACTTGGAGAACTCAAAAATCCCAAGCTCTTCCGAGTTAAAAAAACAAGCCTGATGGTTGGGAAACAACGTCAAAAGCTCCTGATGGAAACGTGTGGGAGATGTCACAGAGGGAAGAAGATATTCTCCTACAAGAATTTGATCGTCGAATTGCATACTGTAAATTCCAGGTGCGTGTGCTGTTGTTAATTAGTTATGAGCTCTTTGTTGCCAGTGCTTTGGTCTATAGAACTGAAGCTGCTTTTGGTTATCTGAAATTGTACAGATAGCTAGTTTTATCAAGACTCACATATTTAGCCGGAGGAGACCTATTGATGGGTGGAAATTTATGATAGAGGAGATAGGACCTAATGCAAGGAAAGGGAAGGGCAGTGTTTCAAGGTTACCGACTTTATCAGACTCATCGACACAACCATTCAAGGAGGAGAAGTTACGAATTGAAAGTGGCTCGTCTCGCTTCAAGGGAAGGTAGTTTGATTAACAGATTTTGTAATGAATTCATAGAGAATATCTCTTGCACACTAGGATTACTTGTTGACTCTGGATACAATAGCAGGGTGATGATGCAGATTTTTTAGCGATTCAAATGTCATTAGATTTTATGTTCTTATCTCTCATATATTTTGTTTGATCTTCTTCTTCTCATGTTTATTTATTTCTTGAACTGAGAATTTTGGCAATCCTCTATGGAAATTTCGTGCATTGCAAGATGAAAAGAGTTGCAACAAAAAGTAAACACATAGTTTTACCACGCTTCATTAAATAGAAAAAATACCAATTGTGAACTATCTACTGGTGCATTGCCATTTACTACTTGAGTTCTCCATTTTTTATAGGCACCACGAGAAATCAATGCCTTAAGACCAGTAAACCAAACTCAGCTTCATCCTTATCTTTACGTATCTGTTAGTAATGAAGGATGATACCAGTTCTCCATTTTAGCCGGATGTACGTTACTAACGATATGTGACACCATGTCTCATCCAAAACTATTTGATGTTATGAGATACCAATTAAGCAGAGATGAATATATGATTTTATGTAAGGGGTGCAAACTATTTGGAAGTTATATTAGAAGTTATATTAGATATGAAGGGGATGCGAAATTATAAAATTTTAGGATTGCAAAATTAGTTTGTTAATAGAAAATACAAAAAAAATATCTAAATCATAGGAAAATTTATAATTTTTGAGTGGTGCAACTGCCCAGCACCTCTCACGGTTTATCCCTGCCACTAAGATCAACTAACTAGTTAGGTTTATGTTTCTGATGCTATGCGACACTAGACTCTATCCAAAGTACTATCTTTGTGTGATTATTATTGTTGTGCGTATATTATTGTTGTGTGGATTTAAAAGCATGTTGTCGCAATTTCTTCGAGCTTGATATAAAAAAAAATACGGAGACATTACGAATCTTTTAAAAAGGTGTGATTAGATTATCTAAAAATGGACCATTTAATAAAATATTTTATTTTATTAAAACAACAGTTTTGGTCTGCGAAAACACGAAAACAAATTCGGGGGTCGGTTACGCGTGGGGAAGGGTTAGCACCCCTACAACACCTACACTTTTGACGCTAACCTATCATTTTCATTTGATAAGACACTAGATTAATTAGGTTTTCAGTTATTAAACATGACATCAAAGCAACAAATTAAATTAACAAAATACATGAAAATTAATATAAACTACAAAATTAAATAAATGCAAAAATCAAACGAATTTTAAAAAAGAATGAGACTATTTTAAGGAAATGTGTATTCTTCCCTACATAGGGTCAACACGATATGGGAGCCGTACTTTAAAACAAAATGAATTAAGATTTAGTTAAAATAATGATAAAAACGATTTTTTAAAGGGTAATCTATACTAATGACCACCGAATTATGAGGTTGGTGTCGATTTGACTACTATATTTTCAATTGTGTTAAATATACCACATAATTATTTAATTGGTTCCAATGTAGCCACCTGCCGTTAAAAAAAAAACGGAAAAGATGACGGGGTTGTTAAAATAATTGGTATAATTACAAATTTGGTCCCTTTATCTATACAATCTATCAATTTGATCCTAATTTTAATCTAATAAAAATTTATTTATTTTAATTAGGTGGTGACACGTGTCACCACCTTATTGGGGGATTTTAGTTATTTTTATTTAACTAAATTAATTATTTTCCCCCTACAATCAGGTGGTGACATGTGTCACCCTAATTGGAGTAAGAAAAATCAAAATCAAAGAAATGTCCTTGGTAGGAATTGAACCTAAGACCTTGGGGAATAGCACACAAATTTACCACTAAACCAAAGACATACTTGTGATATACAATACTAATAATAATATATGTGTTATTTGATTGGAGAAAGAAAAAACTAACAATACTAAATAGTCGCTCTTGAGAATGGTCTTCTTTCCCAACACCGAACCACCTCTTAGGGGTGAGCAAAACTCGACTCGACTCGAAAAAACCGAATAACTCGACTCGACTCGAGGCAAAAATACTCGACTCGTTTTGACTCGACTCGAAATTTCATAAACTCGAATAACTCGAAAAAATTTCAAATAAAGTTTGAGTTGTAAAATGGAAATTCGAATAACTCGAATAACTCGAAATTTTTAGTAATTAATGGATTTATTTTTAAGTTCGAGACGAATCCCTCTATTTTTTTATGATATATACATACTGACATATAAAAATATGAAGAAATATTGTCACATGTGAAAAAATATTTATGTGCATATCTTATATGATTAGAGAAATGAGTTTAAATTGGAATCAAACCCTACTAATACATGATAAATAATTACAATTAAATTTTTATAGGAACTCGAAAACTTGACTCGACTCGACTCGACTCGACTCGACTCGAATTTCTTAAACTCGACTCGAATCGAAAAAATTTCAAATAAAGTTTGAGTTGTAAAATATGACTCGTCAACTCGAATAACTCGAAATTTTTTGACTCGACTCGACTCGACTCGATCGAACGCTCACCCCTACCACCTCTCATGGTCTTAGGGGTTTCTAGTTTTCTTTGATTTGCTTCAGATCAATAAATCGTTTAACTATTTCTTTGACCTTGAAGGCCAAACCAGTCACATTTATTGACATAATGAAAACTATTTGCATGCCTTTCTGCATCATTCCTTTCTGTAAATAGGTTGTTTCACATGAGAAACATAATTAGTGTTGTTTGTACGAGAACTAATAGCTTGATTCTCTCATATATGCTGTGTTTGTGGTATTTTTTCCTTCTTTAGCTAACGAGATCTCATGGAGTCTACTCATCCAAGAATGCATTGACTAGCGATTCTTTTGAGCAGGTAAACACACAATATTTGGAAGAGTATGCAGGGGAATGGAAATTATCAAGAGGCTCGGTAGTGTGCAAACTGACAACAATGACAGGTAAATTCTTGGCTTGTATTGTTTTCACTTCTATTTATAGCCTGGTCTAGAACAAATGGAATCTCATTTGTCGAATTCTTATTATATCAATCGGATCACAGTTCAAGCACTCCACCAAGTACTAAACATTATGATCTTGGAATTTGCTCTGGAGCTTTTAGACTAATTCATGTTTTGCTGTTTTCATTTGTTGATTCAGGCCTAAACATGATGTGAAGATATTACGGGCTTCAGTCAAAGACTAGCACCGGAGGTCGAAAACTGTGGATTGTGGTGCTAAGAGATGCCCCTTTTTTTCCAGAATATCTTAGAACTGGATCATTCTTAAACGTGGTGACAAACATTGTGTTAGAGTTATATGTTTTAGCAGAAGCGAGTGGCAAGGAAAAAAAATGGCATTTCCTTGTAGTACTCATTGAATTCAACTTCTATACTCTGCTGATTAGAAGGGCGCCTCTGCCTTTGAACTTTTGCGATCATCAGTTGCAGCAAAGGTTCTAAGCATTTTCATAGTTTTATAAATGGGTTATCTTCACCATTGGTCCCTTTTGTTTAGGGTGTGTTTTATTTTGGTCACCAAAATTCAAAAACGTGTATTCTGGTCCCTAACGTTACAAAACGTTTATATTTTAGTCACCCAACCGTTAGTCTCCGTTACTTGGCTAACAGTTGGCTGACATGGCTCGATAAAAAAATAAAAAATCCACGTGTAAAACCTAATTGACTGGTCATACAAAAAAAAACCCTCCACAGTTGGACATGGAAAGGCTTTTGATACTCCCCTCTCTGCACCATTAAGCCTCACAGTAAGTGGTGGTAACTCATCTTTTTCCAAGATGTTTGATATACCTGGAAAGAGTCAAGTTCGAGGAGCAGGTCCATGATTTTTTGAGAAACAACTTAGGGGTCAAAATGGGTTTTATTGGAAACTGGGAGCTTGAGAGGTTTGAGACTTGATTTGATAAAGGCGAGATCTTTGAGCGGTCTAAGACTCTCAATTCACTCAATTCTGTCGAAGATTTCGATTTCACCAATCTCTTCACCGGCAAAAAACCAAACGAAATCGTTCTCAGCCTCGACCCTAACCAAATTGTCGATTGGTTCCACATTAACAATGTTGAGCTACATATTTGCCACAATAATGGAGAAAGCAATGAGAAGGAATGCACGGGTTCATGGAATTAGACTCGGCAATGGACAGAAACATAGCAGTATATAATGACTCAAAATACCCAATTACTGCAACTATTTGATAGACGAAGGAGAAGAAGCAATAGACACAAGAGTTCCACCTTCTCGGGACTGAGCTGGTCGGAGTCAACTGCAGCAACGGCTGTTCTGAAGGACGGTGTGGTCCTGGAAGTTGAAGTGAATGAGCTCTTAATCAACAACTGGGCGCGGTTATTGTTGCTGCTGCTGGGAAACGCTAAGGCTTTGGCTACGCCATCGTTGCCGCATTGGGCGGTGAATGGTGGTGGAGCACCGCCCGGACCAAGTGTTAAACTTGCAGCACTGAGTGCACCTAACATTTCCTTCTCTCCGATGTGTCTATCGGATCAGTGTAGCCGCTGCAATCGGATTGTTCTGCAGAGAGGGGAGTATCAAAAGCCTTTCCATGTCCAACTGTGGAGGGTTTTTTTTGTATGACCAGTCAATTAGGTTTTACACGTGGGTTTTTTTATTTTTTTAACGAGCCATGTCAGCCACCCGTTAGCCAAGTAACGGAGACTAACGGTGGGGTGACTAAAATATAAACGTTTTGTAACGTTAGGGACCAGAATACACGTTTTTGAATTTTGGTGACCAAAATAAAACACACCCTAAACAAAAGGGACCACTGGTGAAGATTACCCTTTATAAATTTATGATCAACTTTATAAGACTAGTTCGGTGTTGGGAAAGAAGACCATTCTCAAGAGCGACCATTCAGTATTGTTAGTTTTTTCTTTCTCCGATCGTATAACACATATATTATTATTAGTACTACATATTACAAGTATATTTTTGTTCAGTGGTAAACTTGCGTGCTACTCCCCTAAGGTCCCAAGTTTGATTCTTATCAAGGGCATTTCTTTGATTTTTATTTTTCCTACTCCAATCAGGGTGACACGTGTCACCACCTGATTGGAGGGGGAAATTAATTAAGTTAGTTAAATAAAAATAATTAAAATCCCCCAATAAGGTGGTGACACGTGTCACCACCTAATTAAAATAAATAAATTTTTATTAGATTAAAATTAGGATCAAATTGATAGATTGTATAGATAAAGGGACCAAATTTGTAATTATACCAATTATTTTAACAACCCCGTCATCTTTTCCGTTTTTTTCAACGGCAGGTGGCTACATTGGAACCAATTAAATAATTATGTGGTATATTTAACACAATTGAAAATATAGTGGTCAAATCGACACCAACCTTATAATTCGGTGATCATTAGTATAGATTACCCTTTAAAAAATCGTTTTTATCATTATTTTAACTAAATCTTAATTCATTTTGTTTTAAAGTAAGGCTCCCATATCGTGTTGACCCTATGTAGGGAAGAATACACATTTCCTTAAAATAGTCTCATTTTTTTTTAAAATTCGTTTGATTTTTGCATTTATTTAATTTTGTAGTTTATATTAATTTTCATGTATTTTGTTAATTTAATTTGTTGCTTTGATGTCATGTTTAATAACTGAAAACCTAATTAATCTAGTGTCTTATCAAATGAAAATGATAGGTTAGCGTCAAAAGTGTAGGTGTTGTAGGGGTGCTAACCTTTCCCCACGCGTAACCGACCCCCGAATTTGTTTTCGTGTTTTCGCAGACCAAAACTGTTGTTTTAATAAAATAAAATATTTTATTAAATGGTCCATTTTTAGGTAATCTAATCACACCTTTTTAAAAGATTCGTAATGTCTCCGTATTTTTTTTTATATCGAGCTCGAAGAAATTGCGACAACATGCTTTTAAATCCACACAACAATAATATACGCACAACAATAATAATCACACAAAGATAGTACCACCTAATTAAAATAAATAAATTTTTATTAGATTAAAATTAGGATCAAATTGATAGATTGTATAGATAAAGGGACCAAATTTATAATTATACCAATTATTTTAACAACCCCGTCATCTTTTTCGTTTGGGTAAACTACACAGTTGACCACCGAACTATGGGGTTGGTGTCAAAATGACCACTATATTATTTTTCGTCGCAAATGCACAACACAACTATTTAAATGGTGCCACGTTAGCCACACGCCGTTAAAAAAAAACGAAAAAGTTGACGGAACTGTTAAAAAAAATTGGTATAATTACACATTTGGTCCTCTATATTTTATACAATATATCAATTTAGTCATAATTTTAATCTAATAAAATAAATTAATTATTCAATAAGATGATGACACGTGTCACCACCTTATTGGAAGTCTTTAATTATTTTTATTTAATTAATTTAATTAATTTTCCACCTCCAATCAGATGGTGACACGTCCAATTGGAGGTGGAAAAATGAAAGGAATAAAATTCCACATTATCAGAACTCGAACCCAAGACCTCTAGGTATACAAGCTGCGTGCTTGCCATTGAACCAAGCACACTTTCATGCTATAGGATCATTAATATATGTATTTAATGATTGTTAATTCCAAAAAAATTAAAGAAAAGAATCATTAACTTGCCAACTGTAAATCATAAATTTTATATTATTTCACATTAAAATGATATGTATCGCTCTTTTAATCCTACTCGTCATGATGGGATAAACTCTTTGGACAAAATAATAATAATAAAACAATACCTTGCAAAAATTTTGTCGAAAATGTAGACGATAAAACCTGTGAATTGAGAAAAAGTAAATTCTAAAAATAAGAGTAAACAAAGAAAAGCAAGTAGAGAAGAAAAGAAGGTACGCTTGAATTCGTCGACGCCGCCTTTATGTTGGAAATGTCTTCCGGCAAGAAGAACGCCTACTGGTCGTCCTTTCTTGTCGGAACCTTGCAGGAACATCTTCTTCTGTTGGATTTCATTTTTCAGTTCCGATGTGGAAATGAAATCGTTGGGGACAAAGCTTCGTCTCCACTTCAGATACTTTAACAACATGGCCGATGCTTTCTCAACATCCAAATCACGAGCTCGTAGAAATCTTCTCAGTGTCAAATCGTCTATTTCCTGCAAAAAATGAACTCTAAATTAGACTTATTGAATTCTGGGAGGAAAATGAAAATATATTTAGGAGGAACAAGTTAACTTTCATTACTTTATAGCTAAGTTGCACTGATACGGATGCGGGGACGGGGACGGGGACGGGAAACGGCAATTTCCAAAATTACAGGGTACAGGGACGGCAAGGGTACGGCAAAAATAAAATAAAATTTAAAATATATATATATATAATAATTAAAATTTATAATATAATAAGGTAAAAAAAATAAAGAAAATCACAACAAAACAAACAAAATTCATAATCAAGTTATATTGTTCAACAATCAACAAACAAAATTCATAATCCGGTTATATTGTTCAACAACAAACAAACAAAATGCATAATCCGGTTACATTGTTCAACAACAAACAAAATCACATCAAAGTTTCAAAACAACATAGTCCACATAATGCAAATCCGTAAAAGAGTGCAAGAAACAAAATAACAACAATTAATCAATCATTGTTAACATCCTCCAAGATTAATTCACTCTCCAAATCTGGTTCATCGAGTGAAAGTTCCGCAAACTCCAAATAGCCCACATCTCCAAGAGAATCAAATGCATCTCCACCAACATCCCACATCTTGGTTTTCTCATCCTCATATTGACTAGAATTCCTTGATAAAAGGCGGAGGTTGTAATGGATGTAAACCAAATCTTCGGCACGACTTGGATTTAACTTATTCCTTCTAAGTGAGTGGATGAAAGAATAAGTACTCCAGTTTCTTTCACAACAAGATGATGAAGTAGGTTGTCCAAGCACTTTGAAAGCCAAAGATTGGAGCAAAGGAGTTTCGGCACCAAAGTTAGCCCACCAACTCTTCGGATCCGAAGAATACCTCTTTGTAAGAGAAATCAAATCTTCAAAAGGTCCACTCTTAAGTGAGAAATTGGCATACTCATCCAAGACTTTGTCATAATCATCCTCATTTGGAAATAACCTACGGAAGCACTTCATTCTCTCTCGAGATATTTCACCATCTCTATGAGGCGCAACCCTACTAAAATCCTCGGTTAACCAACCATCACTATAAAACCTACAACATTTAAAAAATATATTTATATAAAGGAACTAAAATTTAAGAATATATAAAATTAAAAGCTAACAAGATTATATACCTTGGATTTAATGAGTGAGCTAGGCAATGGAGAGGAGTATAACTCTTTGTCCAACGAGCTATAAGAATCTCGTAAACAACATGATAAAAAGGACTAAAGTCTGAAGGGCTACGATTTTCCTTCTTGTAAATTTCAAGCTTCACCTTTTCAATCATAGAATCCCACATCTCATATACCAAATGAAGGCATGGTTTATCAGTGTCGCATACTCTAAGCATGTCATAGATAGGCGTTGTGAAATCAATGATGTAACTCACCTTATCCCACCAATCATCACTCACAAGCTTTTCCTTCACAAAGTTTGCCTTTCCTGTGTCATCCTCTTTATAAGAAGCCCATTCATCACTTATCACCATTGCTTGAAGTCCTCGTTTGATGAGCTTAAACCTTTTAAGCATCACAATGATCGAGGCAAAACGAGTATCGACAACTGAAAGCAACTTAAGAGGACTAAATTTCTGAAAGATTACCAACCTCATGCTGTGATTCATGATAAAATTCTTGATTTGTACAACATCTCCATGAATTTCTGTAATCCAATTGCACAAGTCATATGTTTCTTCATTTCCCTCGATGTTTTTTGCTGAACAAATATTCTTCAATGCAAGATTAAGAGTATGAACAACACATGGTGTCCAATAGATGTAAGGATACATGCTCTCAATAATCTCTCCTGCTCCCTTGCAATTAGCTGCATTATAAGTAATAACTTGCACCACATTTTGGTGACCTACCTCATCAATCACTTCTTTCATCAAATTAGCAATGAAGACTTTATCCTTAACTTCACCAGAACAATTTACAGCCTTGAGAAACATAGGTCCATTTCCGAAAGTAGCCATGAAGTTAATGAGAGGCTTTCTTGTTGGATCACTCCAACCATCGCACACAATAGTCACTCCTTTTTCTTGCCAAGTTGCTTTAATTGGTTGTAGAAGCTTCTCAACATTATTCTTCTCTTTGAGGAGCAATGAGGTTCGCAACTTATTGTAACCAGGGGGCACATAACCGCCTATGTCGTGAGTTGCAGCGAAAGTAAAAGCCCTTTGATAATGAGGATTCCTAGCAAGATTGAAGGGCAATCCACCGGTATAAAACATTCTTGCAATTTCTTCATCTAATTGAGCCCTCACATTCATGTTGAATGATTTAGCAATAGGCAATAAGTTGGATTTTCTCATTTTAGAAGAAGATTCAATTGCAATTCCACTTTGACTTTGACTAGGCAAGGGAACTTCTCTAGATGCTCCTTGTTTCTTTCTCTTCTCCCAATCCTCTAACAATGTCAACATCTCAAGCTTTTGGCTTTTAGTCACTTTCTTGCAAATTGCAACCCCTTCTCCTGAAATTTGAAGCAAATGGGCCTTCACTCTAGTATAACTTCCGTTACGAGTTTCACCACAAATATTACATCGGTAATTCCAAGTTCCTCCAGTAGCCCCCCGTTTTTCCAATTTTGTCACGTAATTCCATAGTGGAGAAGAATTGTCATTTTGTACCGATGAAATCGATCCACCCCCGCTAGCACTTCCACTTCCACTACTAGCAAAATTAGGCTCATCGTCACTTTGGGATGCCATATTTTAACTAATTCAACTACTAACATTAAAAAAAATAACAGTTAAAAAAAGAAAATCATGATAAACAATGCCAGGATTAATACCATAAGTGCAACCGAAAAATTAGTTAAAGAAAATTAAAGGCAAACTTAACACACAACAGAGGAAAATGGTTCATTACTAATATTAACAATTACAACCTATGAAGCACTGGTACTTAAAAAGTCTTTGATATAAGGCACTTCCAAGCAGGCTACATCAGTTTAGATGGGATATTGATGATCACTAATTCATTTCTTATTGTTTTACATTCCAAGCAGGCTACAAATTTTAGGCCTTCCCCAACGTCAATCACTAAACAAATTATATGTGGTCTTTATTTTTGGTTATCAAAAATGTATGTGAACAACAAGATAATTGGATAATTTTGTCTCTGATGATTGATGATGAACAACAATAATCATGGTATTTAATTAGAATCCAAGAAACAAATCCAATGCCATAATTCATTAAAGATTAGTAGAGTAGAGAGGCATCAAAATCAAATCTCTTGTTTGTAAAACTTTGACATTAATTGCCTTCCCTAAGCTTGTGAGGATGCGCATCAAAATCAAATCTCATGTCACCATTCATGAAGCAAAGACTCGACAAAGTATACTATTGGGACAAAGAAGCTTTTACTTTCAATAAATTTATACCGGTGGATCCAATAATGGGGCAGCAGCAAAAAGCCAAAAACAGATCCAATAATGGGGCAGCAGCAAAAAGCCAAAAACAGTAAAAAAAAATACCTGAAGAGGCTGATCGGAACTCTGTCGCCGTCCGAGGAGAATCCGGCACCGGTCTTGTGTCCCCGATGGCCGACGTTGAGAGGTTGCTGTGAGAGTCAGTGAGTCACGATAGAAAGTTGAGACTTGAGAGCCTGAGATGCCGATGGCCGATGGGTTCTAACTCTGAAATTAAAAAAATTAGGGCACTTAAAATTGGGATTTTGGTTTTTTTTAATTTTTTAAGTAGAAAATGACGGATACGTCCCCGAAACGTCCCCAACCCCTTTGACCGTACCTGGTTGAATTTTGACCGTACCCAGAAATTTTGAGACGTCCCCGAGACGTCCCCGTCCCGACAACGTATCGGGGACGCGAAACGACCTCAAATAGCCGTACCAGTGCTTCATAGCTTTATAGTTAAGATTATATATATAAAGTTGAACCTTTTAGAAAAACTTTGAACTGTTTGTTGATTTTATGATCTGAGTTTTTTTCCTCTTCTTTGGGATCATTTTGACAGAACTATAAACTTTTTAGGTTATTTTGATTTAAATTGTTGAATTTGGTTTTGATTGACTTGTTTAGATGATCCATTAGTGGTGAAAATATTGGATGGGAATACTTTGAAGATGTTTTTGGAGGATGAAGATGATTATGCCATGTTAGCAGAGAATTTGTTTATTGATATGGATATTGAAGATAAAGGGAAGATTTGCAAGAGTGAGATAAGAAATGCACTTGTTCATATGGGCGTCAAGAGTGAGATAAGATTTGCAAGAATTATTAACTTGCCATTGCATTTTCTTCTCTTTAATTTTTCTGGGAATTAACAATATTAAATACATATATTAATGATCTCATAACATGAAAGTGTGCTTGGTTCAATGGCAAGCACGCAACCTGTGTACCCAGAGGTCCTGGGTTCGAGTCTTGGTAGGGGGAATTTTATTCCTTTCATTTTTCCACCTCCAATTGGGTGACATGTGTCACTACCTGATTGGAGGTAGAAAATTAATTAAATTAATTAAATAAAAATAATTAAAGACTTCCAATAAGGTGGTGACACGTGTCACCATCTTATTGAATAATTAATTTATTTTATTAGATTAAAATTATGACTAAATTGATATATTGTATAAAATATAGAGGACCAAATGTGTAATTATACCAATTTTTTTAACAGTTCTGTCAACTTTTTCGTTTTTTTAACGGCGTGTGGCTAACGTGGCACCATTTAAATAGTTGTGTGGTGCATTTGCGACGAAAAATAATATAGTGGTCATTTTGACACCAACCCCATAGTTCGGTGGTCAACTGTGTAGTTTACCCTTTCCATTTTTTTCAACGGCAAGTGGCTACATTGGAACCAATTAAATAATTATGTGGTATATTTAACACAATTAAAAATATAGTGGTCAAATCGACACCAACCTCATAGTTCGGTGGTCATTAGTATAGTTTACCCTTTTTAAAAAAAATTTAATTAAAATAAAAAAAAACGAATTAAAGAATAAAACTAAAAAAACTAGTGACCAAAGTGAAAATAATAAAAACAACGTAACCCGCAGAGCAAAAAAGTAAAGGTGCAGGAATTTAATGGGGTAATTTAACAATTTTCTTTTGGGTATAAAACTCAATTTTATAAACACATTTTCGTTTCTTCTCCTTTTAAATTTTGGATCAAACACCCCCCCTTATTTTTTCTCAAAAAGTTCATCATGTTCTTCATGAAACGAAGAACCAAGTTACTGGCCACCACGCCTGCTGCCATTCACCCATATCGACCTCCCTCTGCTAGTGCCGGTCGCCCTCCGCCAGTGACGACGACTTTTAAGAAAAAACTCTTTTTGCCTTTTGAAACGAGATCGAATCTACTTTTTAAAACAACCCAATTTTTTTTTGAATAAACCTTAAAATCGTTCAAATTCGAGGGGAACAATGGCTTCAAACAAAGGTAAGAACAAAACCTTTTATGTGTATGCGGAAAATAAAAAGAAGACAAAAACAATACCTCAAAACTTGCTTCCTCTATTATTCCACCAATCTAAAATTTACAATTTGTAATTGATCTGGTGTTGTATACAATTTCGTGTCTGATCGTGTGCGTGAGAACTACAAAGGAGATGAGGTTTATATAGTTTTTTTCTACCTAAAATATAGAGAAATTAAAAATAAAAATCTCCAAATTTTAGTTTATTTTGCTTGTTTCTTGCTCTCTTAATTTCTGGTTCGAATTTAACTTTTCCCGTGTGTTTGATTTGGTCCAAATTTGTACTGATTTTGAGGATTTCTCTTTATTTTTTAGATTTGAATCTGATCATCCTAATTTGCTTTCCCCTTTTCTCTCCTTTTTTGCGTGTTTTGTTGGCAATAGGGGATGCTGTCGGTGGTCATCAGCGGTGAAGAGGTGAGGGCTGGTTTGACGGTTCACCGACGTTGTTGGACGGTGGCGGTGTTGTAGCGGCCAGCGCTGGAGCAACCGTGGCAGCTTTAGCCGTGGAAGCCGAGGAGCCTGGTGTGCGGGCGCGTGGCTTGCACGCGCTCGGAGATGGAGGGCGAGTATGGGAAGCAACCCTTCCTTTTCTTCGGTCCAATCTGGACCGTTGGATCCTAACCCTAGATCTAACGGTTGAGATTAATGCCTGCACATGGGATAAACAAAAAGGTTAATTAGGATTTTTAATTTGGGGTCAAATGGACCATTTACTGCATTGGGTCTTTATTTATTTAAATGGACTCCTAATTAAAAAGACTCATTATTTAAAACAAATGTGCCTTTTTATTTTTTGGCTTTAACTTTAATAACAACAATAATAATAATAATAATAATAATAATAATAATAATAATAATAATAATAATAATAATAAGGTAAAAAGAGTGAAAATTCAGTGACAACTGTTGCCTTTCTTTGCTTATTTTGCTGAAACAGGGATAGAGCAAAGACCTAAAAGGCACTGATTTTCACCGATCACAAACATGTTGGGCATTAAAACATGGTTCCATTCTCCTTAGGCTCGAACAAATAAGCCAGTTCTATTCTCCTTATGCTTGAACAGATAGACGGATTTCATTCTCCTTATGCCTGAATGGATAGGCAGGTTCTATCCTCCTCATGCTCGGATAGATAAGATAAAAAAGGATTCCATCCTCCTCATGCTCAGATGGATAAGCCGGTTCTTAAAAAAAGGGTTCCATTCTCCTCACGCTCGAATGGATAAGCAAGATCTATTCTCCTTATGCTCTAATAGATAGGCATGTACTGAAAAAAGGTTTCGTCCTCCTCATGCTCAAATGGATAAGCGGGTTCTATTCACCTTATGCTCGAATAGTTAAGCAAGTTCTAAAAAAAGGTTCCACCCTCCTCATGCCCGGATAGATAAGCAGACTGAAAAAGGGTTCTATCCTCCTCATGCCCTGATGGATTAGATCTAAAAATCATTCATACAATTAATAATAGGTGCTCTGCTAGAAAGATGTATG
This sequence comes from Hibiscus tridactylites, assembly GCA_958450335.1. NCBI lineage: Eukaryota > Viridiplantae > Streptophyta > Magnoliopsida > Malvales > Malvaceae > Hibiscus > Hibiscus tridactylites. The sequence continues at coordinate 82,545,222 of OY288276.1, forward strand.
TTTGAAGAGAAATGAATGAAAAATGAAAAAAAGAAATGTTTACTATTTGAGAAAACAAAAGGAATGCATCTTTAAGTAGATTAACATAGCGACCCTTACAAAAGATCCCTAATGCTCACATGTAAAAGCAAAAGGGTTGATTCTAGGTATGAACCCAACACCGCCTAAGAAAATTAAGCATTATTCCACGAAGGCAAGGACGAACTCCAGCCAAGCTCATTTTGTCTTCTTCGCGACAATACTCTATTGTCGGAGTAGTTCAGGTTATAGGCGCTCACTATATTCTTGTTCTCTGAGTCTTCCACTTTTGATGGCCACCAATATCAGCTCTCCGTTTATGACCATGTCTGCAAAACCTTCAATGACATGGTTTAACATATGGTCGTAGAAGGAACCATTTAAAGTATCCACAAACATTAGAGTAACCTTGTTTTCCAACAGTAGAGGTTGTACTTGGGCTGCCACATCTCGCCTCATTTGGGCATAGTGGCGAAAGCTCTCGTCGGCCCTTGTTCCATATATTGTAGTACGATCATGCTTGGGAGCATATGTGTCACATGCTCGTACTATTTGATGAAATCTCTTGAAATATCTTTCCAAGTGCGTATGTTGCCCTGGTTTAGTTGAGTATACCATCGGGCAGTGGACCCTGATAGACTGTCTTAGAAACAGAAGATGAATAGTTTCTCGTTTTCCAAGTGTGGTGACATTTTCTGGCAGTACATGGTCAAGTGTGACCAAGGGCAAGTGGTCTCGTCATACTTCTTAAAGTTGGGAGCTTTGAACTTTGGAGGAACTACCAAGTCAGGCACTAGACTTAGATCTCTAGCATTTACGCCACCATAGACATTTTAGGGCTCTGATGATCTCTCTGAGCCTGTCACATTGATCTTCTAGCTTCTTGTTCATTCTAGAGATATCGGCTATCTTATGGAGATCCCGCACCTCAATGCCTTGATTTTCTCCATAATTTATTCTAGACCTTATCAGAGTATGAGCTGAGGTTTCTGCTGTACGGATATGGAACCTCCTATTCGGTGGAAATGTATGACTAGTCATCCTAGGCTGGGGCGACGAAACATCAACAACTTCAATCGCCTTTCCTCTTTCTAGGCCTTTGAAACCTAACATAGTCGCTATCTAGCGGACATTGTTTCTTTGGGCTCGTGCAATTTCTTCCTTCAATTCTTTCTCTATTTTATTGAGTCTATCTTGGGTACCCTTGTGTATATTCTCTAAATTTGTCAATCTGTCTTCCATGGCCATTACTCTAGACTAAGAATGAGTATCATATTTGTGGGAAGTTTTTGCTATTTTGAAAATTTGTCATGTGATTTATTTAAATTAGTTTCTTATCATGTATGAATGTATACAGTGATCACAACATAAATGCAACAACAAATTTTAAAATGCAAATGCATGAATGCAAGCGAATGGATATCAATTCCATTAAGGTATTGCTCTAGAAGTAGCCTTCATTGGATGACAAAGTTCATACGAATACGTCTCAATCTGAGCATCCAGTTCCTCTATTTCTTTGGTGAGTCTTTGGAGCCTTGGTCCTACCTCCCTTATCGGTCTGACGTAGGGGCGAAAAATGTAGCTTATCTGATTATCATCGTCACATGCTTAGCTATGCCTTCAATTTAAATTATGTTACTTTTGTTTGACTCATCTCGCTTCTAGGCCCCTTTGACATTGCCCTTAAGCCGAGTAGACCAATGATCATCTTCAAATTCTGTTTGGTTGCACCGTCGAAGTGGTCCCATAACACTTGTAACTTATGATATTCTGTTTGGCGCTGATGTGAGCATACTTTGGTATTTCGCCCACGTGATCACTGTACATCCGCACTGTCTTTCTTTTTCTTTCGGTACCTTCCACCCATGGCAATTTTTTTTCTAATTGAGCAACACGCTTCAGAATCAACCCATTCTAAATATGTGATGCAAATGCAAGCAAAAAAAAAAGAAAATGAAAGGATTAGTATTTTTAAAAGACGGAAATAAAACAAAAAGGTCCAAAATAATTTCATTGTACGAATAATTCTAGGAAGCACATTCTAACACTCTAGGACATGTCTCAACGGATTATCCTTATGAAACAATTTTAACCAGACTAAAAGCCTAAGGTTTTCCACATGGCTCTATTGGGGTGGACTCTAAATTCTCACACAAGGTTTGGTTATAGAAAGGTACCCAAGCTGTCCTTGCTATCCCCTACTAAGGGTAGTGTTGACGCTCAAAAATACTGACTTATATACCAATTTCACATGATTTTACTTGCCTTTTAAGTACATTTAGTTGCATTTTGCCTTAGAAATCATGCATTTGCATTAAGAGTTAGGATTTTGTGTTATGTCACTTTGAAAGGTTGTTTTTGACACCTTTTTGCAGGATGGAATAGCGAGAGGCACAATTTTTGGCATGACAAAGCAAACCAAAGAAGGAAAAAGATGCTGTCAAGAAGGATGATGAGTAGCTGTTGGCACAGAAGGACCTTTAATTGCCAAACACCGGTTGGCAGAGAAGAGCATTTGATGCCAGGCCAAGAAGTTGTTGACTCTGAAAAAATATAACTAGATTAGGCTACGAAAAAATAGGGATTGGATCAATCAACAAAAAAATAGCAAGCAGTGCCAAGTGCAGTTGGTAGAACTATGCCAAATTGCGATGCCAAAGGAGCGTTGGCACGGTGATGTCAGCCCTAATCTGATTAGCCTTGAGATTCAAATGCTGGATGAGATGATCATTTTCCTTATCCCTTGCGTGTTCAAATTCAAATCCAAGATAAACCAATGCTATCTCTTGAGTCCTATTTATGCCCGATTAATCAAGAACGGAAAGGGAGAGACCAGAGCTGGAGAGTGATTGGAGTCCAAGGAGTTCAACCTATGACCAAGACCTGGCTGTGGAGAGCTGCATCGAAAGACCCACTTCTTGCCCATCCTTAGTCAGATTATTTTTATTTTATTTTCAAATGATGATGGATGTTAAAAGCGATGATGTTTTTTGGTTGTTAACCCCACCATGAACTAATTTCATAGTTGGTGAGGGTGTTTAGGTTGATCATTATGTTTTATGCTTAGCTTTTAATAAATCATAACTATCTCGACAATATTTTGTTATATCTGACACGATTTACATTTTTAAGCGTACTGCCAAGGGAGAGCTATCACTCTCTTTTTAAAAGTACCATGCCAAGCGTCGGTTGGCATAGTCAGCCTATTGCAACTTAATATCTTAACTGACTTGGGTGGCGACGAACGAATTCTAGATATTGAGGTGAGATGGTTCGAAAGAATATGTTCAAGTAGATGAACTTACTTCGGTAGTGAAAGCTACCCCTCAAGAGTAAGATTGAGACTTAATTAAATCGTTTTTTGAGAAAACATGCACTATAGATATATAGGGTTTTTTTAACATAAACGATTTAGGGCATCGACCCTCGAATGAGGCAATGCCACCATTGAATCTGCTCGACAAACAATGCCTAGACAAGATTTATTGAAAGCCGACATGGCATGATTAATGTGAAAACCAGGCACATCTTCCAACACTCATCATTTGCTAAGACACTCTCTTGCCAACATTTTATTTTCTTTCCCTTCATTCATCTCAATTTCAACTTAAAACAAACATTTTTCTTGAAGACAAGTAAACCTACAAAGCAATCGAAATTCTAAAACGCATTCCCAGAGGGATCGATAACTCAACTTAACTGATGTATTACTTGCAGATCGTGTATACTTCCACGCAATAGATTTTCTTGGCACTGTGTAAACACTTTTCCAATATCTTTTATGCTCTATTGCCATCAAATAATCATTCACGCCGAGAGTCTATAAGTACCAAGACCTCTGACTCTCGCCCATTATAGGCTAGAAACGAATCAAGTTCAACTCTGGGGGACTCATTTCCTACGCCTTTACAAAGGATCGGTATCCTTACAAAAACATAGGACATATGAGATCCGAAGTACTTGTTAGGCTCAAACGGAGAATCCATATTCTTACATGAGCAAAGCGTCCCCCCACTTAAGCAATCAGGTCAAAGCTCGAGCATAGAGCTTAATTAAGCTTTAAATGCGTAAAATAAAATCATATTCATAGGTGGACAATTAAATTGAATTTTACATGAACTTAACAAATTCCGACATTAAAACATTTTGTAATCGACTTGTGGCCTGACTCTTATTGTAAAAATAAAAATCTCCCCAGTAGAGTCGTCAAGTTGTTGCAACCCTTTCGAGCCCGACTGTAACACCCGGGTTTAGGGGTCGGGTGAAAATAATATTTTAATTTTATTTCGGGTTCGTTTTTACAAATTAAATAATAAAATATTTTATGGGCCTCGGGATTTCAAATGTTTAAGGCTATGTTGGGCCTACCTCTTAAGTCCAAATCCATGGGCTTTAAGAGATGTGGGTTTGACCATTCATTAATGGCATTTTGGTCAATTGCAAAATGAATGACAAATAAGATGACAAAAGGGGTTTTATTTGAAATGAAAAATGCTCATCTTCTTCATTCCCCCATTGTTGAAAACCTAAAACCCCTCTTACCCCCAAAAACATTATTTCATCAAATCTCTTCATCAATTCAAAGGCTCTCTTTGAGGTAATTGTAATTTTGAATTCTCCTCATGATTTCCAACATTTTCATAGCTTTAGTTTTCATAGAAATCATCTTTTTGAGTTTTTGAAGTTTTCAAGTTTGAAGAAAAGCATGGAACTTTAATAGCTTTTTGGGTTGTTTTGATTAATAGAGTTGAGTTTTGATCTAACCTTGCCCAATGGAACATTATATCTCAATTTGGTTGGGTTTTCTAAAGAATTCCGAAATGGGTTTTAGGGGTGTATTTAAAGTGTCAAAAATTTGTGTTTTTGGAATGGTTTTGTGAGAAATTGTTGGGTTGATGTTATAGCAACATTGGGTGGGTGTTTTTAGATGTTTTGTGATGATTTTTGAGAGGTTATAATGTTAGTTTGATGGGATTCCCGTAGCTACTTCTGTAGGTGGTTTTTAGGAGTGGAAATTAAGAGTTTTTGAAGTGTTTGTGTGGGGAAATGAAGGGCTGATGGTTGTACAACATTATGAGGGTGTTTTGGACATGTTTTGGAGTGTTTTAAGTGTTAAAATTGGGAGGTAATGGCTGGGTTTTGCTGGAGTACGAAAATGGGATTATTTGGGAAGGTTTCGGCTTTGAATTGTTGAGAAAATGTTAGAGAATTGAGAGCTGATGTGTACCAGTAAATTATGGTTGATTAAGAGGTTAATACATTTCCTTTGATTGATTAGAGACATCGGATTTGGCCTTGGGAGGTTCGGGCACGATTTCGGAAGTTGTGGAGACTTGAGTCGGCTTTGCTTGGATTGCTTAAGGAAGTAAGGTGAGTGGTTAATGTTTTAAATTGATTTCAAAGGTTGGTTCTAGCATGTGAAGGTGAAAATATTTTCAAGCAATGTTTTGGTTCAAAGATGGTCTTGAAAGAATTTAGATTTGGCTTGAAAAGTCGAATTAAACTCAAGAGTAAGTTGTTGTGAATTGCCTCTTTAATTTCCCCTTTTTCCATTTGTTTCCATTACTTGTGGTGATGTTTTGTCAAGCATGAAATTTAAATAATTTGGGGAGAAGTATGATTGCTTAATTTTATATCGTTGATCATGTATGATGGTATTAATGATGTTGTTGATATGCCTTGTAAGGTGTGAGTAAGTTGGTGCAAGTTGTGCACGAAAATGGTGAGTAAGACCATTTGTAATTTGGTAAGATTCCAAGTAGTAAGTGATGCCTAATTGTGGATTTTGTTACATCTTGATTTGGTTGCGCATGATATAGTGAGTACATGTCGTATGTTAGTGATTGTATATTGTGTTGCATGGTTGGTGTCGAACCTCACGTGATGGTTGTCGTTGCTCCGGTGATGTGTAGTCCTGCCGGTAGCGAGTGGTATAAGACTCCGGTGATGTGTAGTCCCGCCGGTAGTGACTAGTAGAAGAGTACTTTGATGTGTAGTCCCATTGGAAAACTACTAGTCGAAACGGTGATGTGTAGTCCCACCGTGTGTGTGTTGGTCATACTTGTGCATGCCATGTATTGTTCATGTTGTATCTCACTATATCATTCTCTTTTATGGTCTTGCTTTATTCTAGGATTATGCCCTCATGCATACCATGAAATGTAATGCCATGTTAAATGCCTATATTGTTGAATTGTGGTTGAACTTGTATGTTAGTAAGAGGATTAGGTAGTTGAATGGATCTTTTGTGTTGGCCTTTATTTTAAAGAAAGCTCTGAACCCTGCATTGTCGTAGTTATGTTTTAGAGCTCCGCTCACTAAGCTTTATGCTTACGCTCTCCCTTTTCCGGCAATGCAGATCTTTAGCTTGGAGTTAGCAAGGAGCAAGAAAAGGGCGTCCAAGCGTGTGGTAATTGCTCAAGTATGGTTTATTAAATAATGTAGTAGTTTAGCAATGGGAAGTGCTACGTGTTTTAGGAGCTTGTACCTAGACTCCTTTGTATTGGCCACATGTTATTAATGCCTTATGTTGATGTTTTGGTTTGATTATGGTTTGTAATGCATGATATGCTATGATGGATGTTGTGTGTGTTGACATGTCTATTGGTGTTTAGGTTGCCTTGTTAGAGAGGGCCAAACCTCATATGTTTTCCTTGTGCCTTTTAAGGCCTTTGAGTTCCATGTATGACTTGTATGCCTAATTGCCTTTGTTGGAATGTCAAGTATGCATGCCTTGTTCCATGTTTATATGCCAAGTTGCTTGTATGATTGAATCATCACCTTGTGTTGAAATGTGCCTTTAGTTTCAAGTTTAAGCATGCCTATACTCTTGGTTTGACATAAGATACATGTTAGTGTGTTGGTTGAGGTTTGAGAGGGATTTAAGGGCCTCCTCGTGCCTTAAATCATCTCAAACCTGTAATTTCGTAGCAGGGGTATCGATACGGTTGGACCCGTATCGATACGACCTTCTTGTTTCAGGCCTCGTGTTTCGATACGCGAGGGGGAGTACCGATACCATTTTGGCCACTGGAGTTACTGTCCAGTTCGGTATCGATACGGGCCTTTGGCGTATCGATACGGTCATCTTAGCGTTGACCATGGGAAGTCAACCGTTGGGGAGGGTATCGATACACTCCTTGGGTGTATCGATACGGTCTCCACGGGTTAACTTTGACTAGTTGACCTAGTCAAGGGGTATCGATACATCCCTTAAGTGTATCGATACCGCCTGCAGATCAAGTTAAAAACTGGACTGTGAAATGTTAGGTTGAGTTCGGTTGTTTGTCTCGTGAATGTTGTTCCGCTGTATGACCACATAGGATTAATTACTCATCTAGACAAGATTTAAAATAAAAAAAATAGGGTTGCTAACCGAGGGGGAATCCTTAAGGGGTTTTCACTCGGTTTTCCCCGTGTAGCCCACTTGGACCGGTCATCCGGCCAGACCGGGACGAGGGGGTTACATTTATCGGTATCAGAGCCTGAGGTTTCTGAGACCTCGGGTAGGTAAGTGAGGTAAGTTTGATGTGTTATGTTGTTGTTATGTCTCGGTGAATGTTTTGCCATGTATGCTTAATGTTTGCTTGTTAGTACGGTGTTTGAAAGCATGTGTTAGCATGATGCTTGTGTTGAAGCGTAGTGTCGAGTTCCCATTGCTACTATTACTTATTTGAAAAGATTTTTGTAAAGGAATATACTTGAGCACCTTGGACCCTTGCTCTTGCTAACCCTAAATATTCTTTCTTGTGTGTTTTGTTTATTGTTGTATTGTTGTCTTCGGTTAGTTGGAGGCCGAGGTGTGGGCCTGGAGTTGGTAATCGTGAATCTGAGGTTTTAGAGGATGTGAATAATGATAGAGTTCATCGCTTTAGTTCAGGGTAGTATGACCGTACCAGAGTTTGGAGTGCAGTTTGTTTGTTTGGATCAACAGGCACATGAGTTGGTTTCTGTTGAGGGAGAACAATGTGACCAATCTTGATATGAGATGGTGATAGAAGTGAAGACTTAAGAGTTGGCTTCGGAAAGATGTCGATGTTGTAGCAAGTAATTCCTCGATACAGTCATTGGGCTTGTTTTCTGATTAATTCTGGATCTACGTGTCTGTGTAATTGGAGTGAGCATGCGAAGTTGTTGAATCTACCTTGTGGGGTACTAGAGGTAGGTGTTGGTGTTACTAGATCCTTCGGGGATACAGTCGTGGTCAGAAAAATGTACAAGGGATGTCCGTTAATGGTTCAGTGGCACGTGTTTTCAGTTGATGCGATGGAATTACTTCTTACGGTTTGATGTGAATCTATGCATGGATTAGCTTGTAGAACATAGATTTAGGGTAGACTTTGAGACAATGGGAGTTTTCTTAAAGCTTACGGATGACTATGAGATTGTAATGATAGGTGGGAATGTGGATTTCGTATCGAATGTTGATCCAGCATTAGAGGTCAAAGACTGATTGATTTTGGTTGATAGGCTTGCCTAGCAAATGTTATGGGTTTGATTTTTGAATGGGGATTAGACCGTGGACTGTTAGAATATGTTGTATCTTCTAAAAAAATTTTGTTGGCAAGAATTACCCAATTTTTCCCTTGTTAGGGAAGTAGAGTTTGATTGTAAGATCGTCTCCAAGTTGCTCGTGTTTTGGTTGCTCTGTACCTTATGATTCTCGACCGACTTGAGAATGTTGAAGAACCAACTTTGAGATTTGTTAGATCTTAGATTCATTAGGCCTAGTGCATCGTCTTAGAGTTCTACAATGTAATTTGTGAAGAAGAAAGAGTGACAGTACGAGAATGTGTTCAGATTACATACAGTTGAAACAATTGACAATGAATAATTAGTATCCGTTTCCGAGTGTCAGTGATTTGTTGATCAGTTGGTGTGTGCTTCAGTCTTTTCGAAGATTAGTTTGAGATCCGTTTACTACCAGTTGAAAGTGAGGAAAGTTGAAGTACCGAAGACAGCCTTGGGGCAAGATGTGATCACTTTGAGTTCTGAGTTGTGCCGCCTTGTTTGACTAGTGTATTAGTTGCCTTCCTAGAGATGTTGAGCAGAATAATTCCCGAGTTCCTTGATCAGTTGTAGTAGTTCTCATAGATGACACATGGGTATATTCACGTACCGAAGAAGACCATGACAAACTTTGAAGTTAGTGTTGTAGACCCTTTTAGAGAATCAGTTGTATGCCAAGTTGAGCAAGTGTGGACTCCGAGTCGAGAAAGATGTCCTCCTAAGACATGTAGATTAGCCGAGTGTATTAGAGTAAATCCCAAGTGGTCAGAAGAAGATGTGAGTTGGAAGAAATTTGAAGACTGTGACATGTATCTATAGTTCCTAGGTCTAGCATTGTTACTTTCAGAGAATTGTAAATAGTCTTCTGAAGATAGTTGCTCCATTGAGAGACTGCTACAGAAGAATATTCAGTTGTGTGGTTAGATGCGAGACAACGAGCCCTTGAGGAACCGAAAGAAACTTTGAAGAGAGCTTCGACCTTGAATCAGCTTATAACAAAAAAAGAGTTTGCGAACCATAGTGATGTGTTACATGTAGAGTTAGGTTGTGTGCTTATGCAAAGCAGAAGATTGCGGCTTGTTCATCAAGATAGTTGAAAGACTATGAGAAGAGTTATCTGATATGAGACATAGAGTTAATTACAGTTGTGTTTGCTTCAAAGACTTAGAGATAAAGCTTGTATAATGAGAAATGCAATGTATATGTACATATCATCAAGACTTGAAATATTTGAAGATTTAGGAAGGGTTGAAACTTGAACAACATAAAGTGTTAGAACTGCTTGAAGACTGTAATATCAAGATTGAGTACCATCTGAAGAGAGTCAACGTAGTGACCGATGTTCCGAGCTGTATTTGTTGTTAGATTAGTAGTTGAGTTGCGAGGTGTAATTGTCGAATTCAGTTTACCGAATGATAGTGTTTCTGTGGCCGAGTTTCGGGTTGAGCCTACTTTGAGTCAGAATGCTTGAAGAGAAACAATTGCAAGACAGATTCTTGGCACCTCACGTGCAAGACATAGTGGAAGGAAGACCTTCAGATTTCAGTTTCAGAGATGACAGAGTTTTGCAGTTCAGAAATAGAATAGTTGTGCCGATTGACATAATGTTTTGAGACGTGTTGTGTAGGTCGAAGCATACGACAGTCTGTTTGTATTGCATCTGAGTAGTATGAAGACGTAGTGTGGGTCGAAGATGAGTACTTCTGGATTGAGTTGATGAATCATGTGAATCAGTATGAGAGTAAGTGTGTAAATTGCCAGCGTGTCAAGACCGAGCTTCAGTTTTCTTCTAGTTTGTTACATCCGTGAAAGATTCTTAATGAAAGTGGGAAATAGATTTGAGGGACTTTGTGTCCGGTTCGCCTTTGATTTCGTACGAGAGGGTTTAGCCGAGTAAGCAATGATAGTTACATCGAGTGTGCTCATTTTATACATGTTCAAGCTACTTGTACCGTGGGTAAGATGGTGGAGTTGTGCCTTAGCAAGATTGTGAGTTGTACAGTGTCTTGAGATCGATAGTGGCCGATAGAGATTCGAGTTTTCGACTAGATTTTTGAAGACGTCTGTATAGTGTTTGGTTGCCTGTTGAAGTCAAATGGTCAGTTAGAGAAGGTTATGGGTCAAGAATTTAAATAGTGATGTATGAGATTGTGAATCGGGCTAGTTCAGTTGTTTATTTGTTGCAGTTACCACCAGAGTTAGGGAGGGGATCCGTGATGTGTATCTAAGATTCGGAAGTGTGAGTCAGTTTTGTTCCGTGTTATGTTGTTGAATAGATTGAGCTGAGTTAAAATGGTCATGCATTGAAGGACCCGTTGAGATCTTGACATCAGATAGCTAATGTGGTGTGGTGAGTCTACCGATATGGTTAGTATGATGTGGTGAAAGAGAGGAAGTGTGAAGGAGCATGTTTTAGTGACTCTTCCCGTTCGATAAATTTCGGGGACGAAATTTCCTTAAGTGGGGGAGAGTTGTAACACCCGGGTTTAGGGGTCGGGTGAAAATAATATTTTAATTTTATTTCGGGTTCGTTTTTACAAATTAAATAATAAAATATTTTATGGGCCTCGGGATTTCAAATGTTTAAGGCTATGTTGGGCCTACCTCTTAAGTCCAAATCCATGGGCTTTAAGAGATGTGGGTTTGACCATTCATTAATGGCATTTTGGTCAATTGCAAAATGAATGAGAAATAAGATGACAAAAGGGGTTTTATTTGAAATGAAAAATGCTCATCTTCTTCATTCCCCCATTGTTGAAAACCTAAAACCCCTCTTACCCCCAAAAACACTATTTCATCAAATCTCTTCATCAATTCAAAGGCTCTCTTTGAGGTAATTGTAATTTTGAATTCTCCTCATGATTTCCAACATTTTCATAGCTTTAGTTTTCATAGAAATCATCTTTTTGAGTTTTTGAAGTTTTCAAGTTTGAAGAAAAGCATGGAACTTTAATAGCTTTTTGGGTTGTTTTGATTAATAGAGTTGAGTTTTGATCTAACCTTGCCCAATGGAACATTATATCTCAATTTGGTTGGGTTTTCTAAAGAATTCCGAAATGGGTTTTAGGGGTGTATTTAAAGTGTCAAAAATTTGTGTTTTTGGAATGGTTTTGTGAGAAATTGTTGGGTTGATGTTATAGCAACATTGGGTGGGTGTTTTTAGATGTTTTGTGATGATTTTTGAGAGGTTATAATGTTAGTTTGATGGGATTCCCGTAGCTACTGCTGTAGGTGGTTTTTAGGAGTGGAAATTAAGAATTTTTGAAGTGTTTGTGTGGGGAAATGAAGGGCTGATGGTTGTACAACATTATGAGGGTGTTTTGGACATGTTTTGGACATGTTTTGGAGTGTTTTAAGTGTTAAAATTGGGAGGTAATGGCTGGTTTTGCTGGAGTACGAAAATGGGATTATTTGGGAAGGTTTCGGCTTTGAATTGTTAAGAAAATGTTAGAGAATTGAGAGCTGATGTGTACCAGTAAATTGTGGTTGATTAAAAGGTTAATACATTTCCTTTGATTGATTAGAGACATCGGATTTGGCCTTGGGAGGTTCGGGCACGATTTCGGAAGTTGTGGAGACTTGAGTCGGCTTTGCTTGGATTGCTTAAGGAAGTAAGGTGAGTGGTTAATGTTTTAAATTGATTTCAAAGGTTGGTTCTAGCATGTGAAGGTGAAAATATTTTCAAGCAATGTTTTGGTTCAAAGATGGTCTTGAAAGAATTTAGATTTGGCTTGAAAAGTCGAATTAAACTCAAGAGTAAGTTGTTGTGAATTGCCTCTTTAATTTCCCCTTTTTCCATTTGTTTCCATTACTTGTGGTGATGTTTTGTCAAGCATGAAATTTAAATAATTTGGGGAGAAGTATGATTGCTTAATTTTATATCGTTGATCATGTATGATGGTATTAATGATGTTGTTGATATGCCTTGTAAGGTGTGAGTAAGTTGGTGCAAGTTGTGCACGAAAATGGTGAGTAAGACCATTTGTGATTTGGTAAGATTCCAAGTAGTAAGTGATGCCTAATTGTGGATTTTGTTACATCTTGATTTGGTTGCGCATGATATAGTGAGTACATGTCGTATGTTAGTGATTGTATATTGTGTTGCATGGTTGGTGTCGAACCTCGCGTGATGGTTGTCGTTGCTCCGATGATGTGTAGTCCTGCCGGTAGCGAGTGGTATAAGACTCCGGTGATGTGTAGTCCCGCCGGTAGTGAATAGTAGAAGAGTACTTTGATGTGTAGTCCCATTGGAAAACTACTAGTCGAAACGGTGATGTGTAGTCCCACCGTGTGTGTGTTGGTCATACTTGTGCATGCCATGTATTGTTCATGTTGTATCTCACTATATCATTCTCTTTTATGGTCTTGCTTTATTCTAGGATTATGTCCTCATGCATACCATGAAATGTAATGCCATGTTAAATGCCTATATTGTTGAATTGTGGTTGAACTTGTATGTTAGTAAGAGGATTAGGTAGTTGAATGGATCTTTTGTGTTGGCCTTTATTTTAAAGAAAGCTTTGAACCCTGCATTGTCGTAGTTATGTTTTAGAGCTCCGCTCACTAAGCTTTATGCTTACGCTCTCCCTTTTCCGGCAATGCAGATCTTTAGCTTGGAGTTAGCAAGGAGCAAGAAAAGGGCGTCCAAGCGTGTGGTAATTGCTCAAGTATGGTTTATTAAATAATGTAGTAGTTTAGCAATGGGAAGTGCTACGTGTTTTAGGAGCTTGTACCTAGACTCCTTTGTATTGGCCACATGTTATTAATGCCTTATGTTGATGTTTTGGTTTGAATATGGTTTGTAATGCATGATATGCTATGATGGATGTTGTGTGTGTTGGCATGTCTATTGGTGTTTAGGTTGCCTTGTTAGAGAGGGCCAAACCTCATATGTTTTCCTTGTGCCTTTTAAGGCCTTTGAGTTCCATGTATGACTTGTATGCCTAATTGCCTTTGTTGGAATGTCAAGTATGCATGCCTTGTTCCATGTTTATATGCCAAGTTGCTTGTATGATTGAATCATCACATTGTGTTGAAATGTGCATTTAGTTTCAAGTTTAAGCATGCCTATACTCTTGGTTTGACATAGGATACATGTTAGTGTGTTGGTTGAGGTTTGAGAGGGATTTAAGGGCCTCCTCGTGCCTTAAATCATCTCAAACCTGTAATTTCGTAGCAGGGGTATCGATACGGTTGGACCCGTATCGATGCGACCATCATGTTTCAGGCCTCGTGTTTCGATACGCGAGGGGGCGTACCGATACCATTTTGGCCACTGGAGTTACTGTCCAGTTCGGTATCGATACGGGCCTTTGGCGTATCGATACGGTCATCTTAGCGTTGACCATGGGAAGTCAACCGTTGGGGAGGGTATCGATACACTCCTTGGGTGTATCGATACGGTCTCCACGGGTTAACTTTGACTAGTTGACCTAGTCAAGGGGTATCGATACATCCCTTAAGTGTATCGATACCGCCTGCAGATCAAGTTAAAAACTGGACTGTGAAATGTTAGGTTGAGTTCGGTTGTTTGTCTCGTGAATGTTGTTCCGCTGTATGACCACATAGGATTAATTACTCATCTAGACAAGATTTAAAATGAAAAAAAATAGGGTTGCTAACCGAGGGGGAATCCTTAAGGGGTTTTCACTCGGTTTTCCCCGTGTAGCCCACTTGGACCGGTCATCCGGCCAGACCGGGACGAGGGGGTTACACCGACATAAAAAACACAAAGTCACACCAATCTTTTAAAAAGGTGTGATTGGATCACTTAAAACGAGTCACTTTAATAAAACATTTTATTTTATTAAAATAACAATTTTGGTCTACGAAAAAACGGAAACGGGTTCGAGAGTCGGTTACGCGTGAGGAAGGGATAGCACCCCCACAACGCCCAAAAATTAGTACCTAGCCGATCACAAAATATTTTAATGTCGGAATTTGCAAGTTCACAAAAAAATCGATTTATTTGTCCATTTATTAATATGATTTTATTTAACGATCTTACCATTTGGAAAATGAACTTTACCGCCAACACTTCTGACGCTAATCCGTCATTTCCGTTTGATAAGACACCGCATTAATTAGATTTCCAGTTATGAAACATGGCATCAAAGCAATAAATTAAATTAACAAAATATATGAAAATTAATATAAAACTACAAAATTAAATAAATGCAAAAATCAAACGAATTTTAAAAAAAGAATGAGACTATTTTAAGGAAATGTGTATCCTTCCCTAACTAGGGTCAACACAATATGGGAGCCAGATTTTAAAACAAAACGAATTAAGAATTAGTTAAAATAATTATAAAAATGAATTTTTTTATAAATGTTTTAATTAAAATAAAAAAATGAATTAAGGAATAAAATTAAAAAAACAGTGACCAATTTGAAAATAATAAAAACAACATAACCCGCGGAGCAAAAAAAAGTAAAGGCGGAGGGATTTAATGGGGGTAATTTAACCATTTTCTTTTCGGTATAAAACACAATTTTTTAAATACATTTTCATTTTTTCTTCTTTTAAATTTTGGATCAAACACCACTCCCTTAATTTCCTCAAATAGTTCATCATGAAATGAAGAACTAAGTTACTGGCCACCATGCCTACCACCCTCCGTCAACGACAGTGACTTAAAAAACCCTTTTTACCTTTCGAAACGAGATCGAATCTACTTTTTAAAACAACCCCAAAATTTTTCAAATAAACCCTAAAATCGTTCACTTTCGAGGGAAACAATGGCTTCAAACAAAGGTAAGAACAAATAAAAAGAAGATAAAAACAATACCTCAATGTTAATTTGGCTTGAAATTCAAAGCCAAAGTCAATTTGGCAGGGAGTTGACACCGTAAATCAATGCCAAAGTCTATTTTATAGTGCAGTGCATTTATGCACCGAAAGTGGGGTTGAAAATATGGCATGGGAAAAATATTTTTTGATCCTTAAACTTTAGGCTATTTATAGGTTTAGTGCATGGAGCTCAACTATAAATAGGCCTAACCTTTTCCATTTGAAACCATCCCAACATCCATATCATCTCTCCCATTTATTTCTCTTCTCTTATTTGTAATATTTGGGAATTCTTAGGAATTCCATTTGTTTGTACCTTTTTGGTATTAGTGAAGTTATCATTCGGTGGTGGTGTCCGAGGAGTAGACGACATTTGCGTCGAACCTCGTAAATTTGGTGTGTTCTCTCCATTATTTATTTCGCTTGCTTATTATTGGGTTTTTCCATTGGATTTCAATATTCAATAGTTGACGGGTTTGTCCGCTGTGCAAATTTCGGTAGTTTCGATCTAGACATATCAGCTCAGATTTAAAGCTACGTTCGTGTGGGAAATAACCCGATTTCCCCAACAATTGGTATCAGAGCTTCGGTGAAGGCTATCCCGGTCGCTCGGTTGCTGCAAAGAAGTGTGGTGTTGTGACAGTGCATGTCTAGGAAAGTTCTGGCTAGGAAAGACTTGGTATTTAAGGGATCTGTGTGATCCACCTCTCTTTCCTGGGAACTTACCTGGTGCAGTGTTTCAATATCCAGTTCGTGCTGTTGAATATTATTCGTTGCCATGGCAAAAGACGGATCAAATGGGGCATCAAGCTCTTCCTCTATACCGGTGAGGAGGATAATGTCAAATGCAAACTTCTCGGTGGAGTTGTTCGATGAATCCGGTCACTTCGGCATGTGGCAATGCGAGGTGCTAGACTCTTTATTTCAACAAGGTCTAGACATTGCCATTGAGGAAGAAAAACCCGTAAATATGGTGGAGAAAGATTGTTGAACAATCAACCGTATGGCGTGCAGTACGATTCGATCTTGTCTTTCCAGGGAGCAGAAGTATGCCTACAAGAACGAGACTTCTGCAAGCAAACTGTGGAAAGCGTTGGAGGAAAAATTCCTAAAGAAAAGCTCTCAGAATCGTCTTCACATGAAGAAAAGATTGTTCAGATTTGATTATCAACCAGGCACCAGTATGAATGAACACATCACTGCCTTCAATGAGTTTGTGGCAGATCTGTTGGGCATGGATGAAACTTTCAAAGATGAAGATTTAGCTCTAATGTTGTCATCCATTCCAGATGAATTTTAGCACCTTGAAACAACGTTACTTCATGGAAAGGATGAGGTGACCCTTAAAGAAGTAACTGCTGCTCTGTATAGTTACGAGCTCAGAAAGAAAACCAAGATGGAGAGCAAGTACAATGCAGCGGAGGCTATGGTGGTAAGAGGTCGCTCGAAAAGCCAAAAGCAAAAAATGAGAGGGAGATCAAAGTCAAAGTCCAGACTTGGGAAAGATGAATGTGCTTTTTGTCATGAGAAAGGTCATTGGAAGAAAGATTGCCCGAAGCTGAAGAAGAAAGGAAAAGCCGCTCCAGATGCATGTGTTGCAGAGCATGATACTAGTGACTCTGAAATATCACTGGTTGCTTCATCATCATCATTTCGTTCAGATGAGTGGATATTGGATTCGGGTTGTACCTATCATATGTCCCCTAATCGGGAGTGGTTCTTCGATTTAGTAGAACTAAATGGAGGAGTTGTTTATATGGGCAATGACAACGCCTGTAAAACGATTGGGATAGGTTCAATCCGATTGAAGAATCAAGATGGATCAACCAGAGTTTTGACTGATGTCCGATACGTGCCTAGTTTGAAGAAAAATCTCATCTCGTTGGGAGCTTTGGAATCCAAAGGCTCGATTGTCACTATGAGAGATGGAATTTTGAAAGTCACATCAGGCGCACTCGTGATAATGAAGGGCATCAAGAAAAATAACTTGTACTACTACCAAGGTAGTACAGTTATTTTGAGCAGTAGCAGCAGCTTCCGGTGGAGACAAATTGGATTCTACTCAGTTGTGGCACATGCGGTTGGGACACGCTGGTGAGAAATCCTTGCAAATTTTGGCAAAGCAAGGATTGTTGAAAGGTGCAAAGGCTTGCAAGTTAAATTTTTGTGAGCATTGTGTTCTAGGAAAGCAGAAGAGAGTGAAATTCGGCACCGCTATCCATAATACGAAAGGTATTTTGGATTATGTTCACTCAGATGTGTGGGGTTCTTCCAAAACAACGTCGTTGGGAGGAAAACACTATTTTTTAACTTTTGTTGATGACTTTTCCAGAAGAGTTTGGGTGTATACAATGAAGTCTAAAGATGAAGTGCTCAAAGTTTTCCTGAAGTGGAAAAATATGATCGAGAACCAGACTGGCAAGAAGATCAAACGGCTTAGGACGGACAATGGAGGGGAATATAGAAGTGATCCACTCTTTGATGTTTGCCAAGAGCATGGTATTGTTCGACACTTCACTGTTAGACATACACCACAACAGAATGGGGTGGCAGAGCGTATGAATCGAACACTACTTGAGAAAGTTCGATGTATGTTGTCCAATGCTGGGTTGGGCAAACCATTTTGGGCTGAGGCTGTGACATATGCTGGTCATCTCATCAATCATCTACCGTCATCGGCGATTGGAGGAAAAACACAGTTGGAGGTATGGTCTGGAGTACCCGCTACAGATTATGATTCCTTACATGTATTTGGATCCACTGCGTATTATCATGTGAAGAAGTCAAAACTTGACCCTAGAGCAAAGAAGGCTATCTTTATAGGAATCACTCATGGAGTGAAGGGATTTCGACTTTGGTGCTTAGACACAAAGAAGATAATTTGTAGCAGAGATGTTACCTTTGATGAATCTGTCATGTTGAAGAAGGTAACAAATGGAGCTGTTCAGACAAGTAGTACTCCACAACATGTGGAGTATACTCCAAACCAGGTGGAGTTTCAAGAGACAGTGATTAGTCCAGCAATTGATGTTATTGATTCTCCAACTCCAATGGAGGAATCAGAAGATGAAGAGGTTCAAACCCAAGAACCATTGGAGACACTAGAACCACTTGTAGTTACAAGGCCAAGGAGAGAAATTCGTAGACCTGCTCGATTTACAGATACAGTGGCCTATGCCCTTCCAGTTGTTGATGATGATATCCCTGCCACTTATCAAGAAGCAATGCAAAGCTTAGAATGTGACAAGTGGAAAAGTGCCATGGATGAAGAAATGCAATCTCTCCAGAAGAACAACACCTGGGATTTGGCATATTTAGCAGAAGATAAAAGGGCAATTGGATGCAAGTGGGTGTTTGCAAAGAAAGACGGATCTCCCAGCAAGAAAGATGTTCGCTACAAGGCAAGGTTGGTAGCTAAAGGCTACGCTCAGAAGGAGGGAATCGACTACAACGAAGTATTTTCCCCTGTTGTGAAGCATTCCTCCATTAGAATATTGTTGGCCTTGGTAGCACAGTTGAATTTGGAGTTAGCTCAACTCGATGTAAAGACGGCTTTCTTGCACGGTGATTTGGAAGAGGAGATCTATATGACTCAGCCAGAAGGATATGTAGATGTTGGTGGTAAGAAATGGGTTTGTAAGCTAAACAAATCGCTATATGGATTGAAGCAATCTCCAAGGCAGTGGTACAAGCAATTTGATAGCTTTATGAGGAGGCAGAAGTACACAAGAAGCAAATACGACCATTGCGTGTATTTGCGAAAGCTACAAGATTGATCTTTCATTTATCTTCTCTTGTATGTTGATGATATGTTGATCGCTTCAAAGAGTCAACAAGAGATAGACAAATTGAAGGCTCAGTTGAATCAAGAGTTTGAGATGAAAGATCTAGGTGAGGCCAAGAAGATTCTCGGCATGGAGATAAGTAGAGACAGACGGAGAGGCAAGCTTTGTTTGACTCAGAAGCAATATCTGAAAAATGTATTACAATGTTTTGACACGAATGAAAGCACAAAACATGTAAGTACCCCACTTGCTTCTCATTTGAAACTCAATTCTCAATTATCTCCTAAAATTGATGAAGAGCGAGAATACATGGCAAAAGTTCCATATGCTAATGCAGTAGGGAGATTGATGTATGCGATGGTGTGTACGCGGCCTGACATTTCACAAGCAGTTGGAGTTGTGAGCAGGTACATGCATGATCCTGGAAAAAGACATTGGCAAGATGTGAAATGGATTCTACGGTATCTCCAACAAACCGTAGATGTTGGTTTAGTATTTGAGCAAGATGAAACACTTGGTCAGTTTGTGGTTGGATATGTTAATTCCGACTATGCTGGTGATTTGGATAAGCGTCGGTCTACTACTGGGTATTTGTTTACTCTAGCAAAAGCCCCAGTGAGTTGGAGGTCTACTTTACAGTCAACGGTGGCTTTGTCAACTACAGAGGCAGAGTACATGGCAGTTGCAGAGGCTGTTAAGGAGGCAATTTGGCTTAACGGATTGTTGGAAGACTTGTGAGTTGTTCAAAGTCACATTAGTCTCTATTGTGACAGTCAAAGTGCTATTCATTTAGCGAAAAATCAAGTCTACCATTCAAGAACCAAGCACATCGACGTGAGGTATCACTTTGTGCGGCAGAAAATCCTGCAGATATGTTAACCAAGGTGGTAACATCAATCAAGTTCAGTCATTGTTTGAACTTGATTAACATCTTGCAAGTTTGAGCACCTTCGGGTGTATGGCGCTCGTGGGCGCATTTGGAGGCACTACGAAAGATAACGTTTGGAGAGAAGAAAATTTGAAGAACGTGATGATATTTCAAGCCAAGGTGGAGATTTGTTAATTTGGCTTGAAATTCAAAGCCAAAGTCAATTCGGCAGGGAGTTGACACCGTAAATCAATGCCAAAGTCTATTTTATAGTGCAGTGCATTTATGCACCGAAAGTGGGGTTGAA
The DNA here is from genome assembly GCA_958450335.1 of Hibiscus tridactylites. Lineage (NCBI taxonomy): Eukaryota > Viridiplantae > Streptophyta > Magnoliopsida > Malvales > Malvaceae > Hibiscus > Hibiscus tridactylites. The sequence goes on from OY288276.1 coordinate 82,565,504, forward strand.
AATATGGCATGAGAAAATTATTTTTTGATCCTTAAACTTTAGGCTATTTATAGGTTTAGTGCATGGAGCTCAACTATAAATAGGCCTAACCTTTTCCATTTGAAACCATCCCAACATCCATATCATCTCTTCCATTTGTTTCTCTTCTCTCATTTGTAATATTTGGGAATTCTTAGGAATTCTATTTGTTTGTACCATTTTGGTATTAGTGAAGTTATCATTCGGTGGTGGTGCCCGAGGAGTAGACGACATTTGCGTCGAACCTCGTAAATTTGGTGTGTTCTCTCCATTATTTATTTCGCTTGCTTATTATTGGGTTTTTCCATTGGATTTCAATATTCAATAGTTGACGGGTTTGTCCGCTGTGCAAATTTCGGTAGTTTCGATCTCGACATTTCAGCTCAGATTTGAAGCTACGTTCGTGTGGAAAATAACCCGGTTTCCCCAACACTCAAAACTTGCTTGCTTCCTCTATTATTCCACCAATTCAAAGTTTACAATTTGTAATTGATCTGCTGTTGTATATAATTTCGTGTCTGATCGTGTGGGTGAGAACTGCAAAGAAGATGGGGGTTTATATACTTTTTTCTTACCTAAAATACAGAGAAATTAAAAATAAAAATACCCAAATTTCAGTCGATTTTATTTTATTCTTGCTCTTTTAATTTCTGATTCAAATTTGACTTTCCCCTTATGTTTTATTTGGTCCGAATTTGTACTGAATATTGGAAATTTCTCTTTATTTTTTTAGATTCAAATTTGATCATCCTAATATATTTTTTCCTTATCTCTCCTTTTTTTTTGCATGTTTTGTAGGCAATAGGGGATGCCGTCGACGATCATCAGCGGCGAGGAGGCGAGGGCTGGTTCGGCGGTTCGAGACGATCACCGACGTTGTTGAACGTAGCGGGCTAGTGGCGTTACAGCAGTCGGCGCTGTAGCAACCGTGGCAGCTTTAGTCGAGGAAGCTGAGGAGCTTGGTGTGCGGGCGCGTGGCCCGTACGCGCTCGGAGATGGAGGGCGAGTGGCGGCCCGAGTCTGGGAAGCAACCCTTCCTTTTCTTTAGTCCAATCTAGACAGTTGGATCCTAACCCTAGATCCAATGCTTGGGATTAATGCCTGCACATGAGATAAACAAAAGGGGTAACTAGGATTTTTAATTTGGAGTCAAATGGGCAATTTATTGTTTTGACTCCTTATTTATTTAAATGGGCTCTTAATTAAAAAAGACTCCTTATTTAAAACAATTGTGCCTTTTTATTTTTTTAGGCTTTAACTTTTATAATAATAATAATAATAATAATAATAATAATAATAATAATAATAATAATAATAATAATAAAAAAAAAAATTAAAAGGGGTGAAAATTCAGTGACAACATGTATAACATAATTAGCTAAACATTAATGCTACATAATTATACTTTTGCCTTTTTACTCGTACTTGTAGGCATGTTTATATTTATGAATTGCATAAAATATAATAGAGTAAAAATGAAACACTAAAATTGTAAAACTAAACGTTTAAATGTTTTCATTCGCAAGTTAACATATCCAAAGTGTCCAGGGGTACACCATCAACACAAGACTCCGACACTGTTGCATTTCAGAGTATAAATACTTGGCTTGTTTGGTTTTTGCATTCATAGGAATTTACTATTACATTTTGTGTCTATAGCTCTAATTTTCACTATTTTTATATACAATGTTTCATACATGGTGCTTCATATTTTGTATAACTTATTTCATCTACTTACATATTTTGTTTATGTTTTGATGACGAGAAATGTGTTTCAATATTTTGACTAAAAGATGGTTTGAAAATTTTAGTCGGTCGTTTTGGTGAGCAAATGTGACATCCTAAATACATTGAATTAATCTAGGGTTTATAGCGTTACAATTACATTGTTAACAAAAATAATATTTATGTAAACTCTAGTTAAAATTAATTATATTTATTTTTATAAAAATGTATTAATTATATACCATATATTATAATTTTTTTATAAAATTCAATACATTTTAATTAATGTTATAAATCTTCAATTTATATTCTCATAATTACATTTATAAATGTAATTACTTGATGACATCAATTAAAATACATTAATGATAGCGTTAATTATAATTACAACAAAGTATTGAATCGCTTTGAATTATTTATACAATTAGAGTGTAGGAAGATTGATGAATAGAAATAATTTGTTATTTTTCTGTGTTCACTATTAATTTTATGCTAGGTGGATAAAGGATTTATGATACCTTATCGACATATCAGGTGAGAAAAACAATGGATATCGCCAAATTAAATGAACCACCAACTACCACCTACGAGTAGAGTTTACTTTTACTCGTTTTTGTGACTCACTTAACACAATTCCTTACCATAATTTTACAACAGTTTTCTTTAAAAAAAATCAATTTCATAAATTGTCAAATTATTAAATATTGATTTTATAACTAAATTCATAGTATTTTTTTTCAATTTATTAAAAATATAATTATCTAATATTTTAACTTTAAAAAAAGTTGGTAAACATTTATATATTCTTGCAATTAGGAATGGACTAAGGGGTGTTAGAGGCAATTGCACTCGCCAAAACAAATTCTCATATATTTTAAAAAATTTCTTTGCATTTTACATTGATAATCTAACCTCACACTCTAAGATTTTCAAATTCTTATACTCCATATTTTTACTAAGTATAAAAATTATCACCTCAAACATAAAACCATGCGTCTATCCTTACATGCGGCAGTTGCATTTATACATTATTGCTGTTCTTTACTACTATAAGTTGACGAGTGGCAGTTCCTAGAAATTTCACTGCCATTAATATCTTTGCTGTTCTTCACTACATTCTTCTTCTTCCCATTTGTGTAATGCAAAGATGGCTAATTTGGCAATATCTGATGAATTGCTGGGAACTTTAGTTCCCATCGTTGTTTACTGGCTTTATTCAGCCATATACATTGCTTTCGGGCCCTTCCACAACTACAGATTGCATTCAAAAACAGACGAGGAAGAGAAGAATTTGGTGTCCAAAGCCAATGTCGTCAAAAATGTTCTTTTCCAGCAAGCCATCCAGGCTACTCTCGCCATCATTTTGTATAAGGTATATGACCAAGTTTTTATTGGTTCCCCTCCTGATTCTCTAGGATTTTGTCCGGACTAATCCAGACCGATGACTTTCTGCATACACAAGGCCTCGAACTCGAAACATGCGTAACACTTTGGACTAACCCAGTTGGTGCCAAGTTTTTTCTTTTTGTTAGTGCTGTTATTTCATTAGTTGTTTTGTTTTAATATGCAGGTGATGAGAAACGAAGATGCCGGTGCTTCCGAGAGCCGATCAAATTCCCTGACTGTTATGGGCAGACAATTTATAATAGCAATGTTTGTGTTGGATACTTGGCAATATTTCATGCACAGATACTTCCACCACAACAAGTTCTTATACCGACGCTTCCATTCTCATCACCATAGGCTTGTCGTTCCCTATGCGTTCGGAGCAATCTACAGCCACCCACTGGAGGCGTTTCTCTTCGACATAATCGGCGGTGCCTTATCGTATTCAATCTCCGGCATGTCTCCTCGGACTTCCATATATTTCTTCAGTTTCGCCACCGTTAAATCAGTGGACGACCATTGCGGGGTTTGGCTCCCGGGGAACTTGTTCCACATCTTGTTTAACAACAATTCGGCATACCATGATGTTCATCATCATTTATGTGGAGGCAAATATAATTTCTCTCAACCATTCTTCGTCATGTGGGATAGGATTATGGGAACATACATGCCTTATTCTCTTGAAAAGAGAGCCGAAGGAGGCTTTGTAGCAAGGCCTATTAAAACAGCAAAATGATGATACATACTTATCATTAAAGAGTACTTGTGTTTATTCTTCTTTCCTCCCCTCGAAATGTAGTATGTCACATGTAATGTACACGCCTATATTTCCTATAAGAATTGCAAAAATAAATTTCAATTGTAACATCTACCTTACAATTAACACTATCTAAACATTACTTTGTTTTAGAGGAAAAATATTTATACAATATAAATTGATATTATAAAATGTTAGTGCATATATCAACATTAGGTTATGTCGCTCATGTGAGTGAAAGGAAATATTTTATGTAAAAATAAATGTTTATAAAATGTTATTCAATAAATGATAGTAAGAAGAGTGATAAAGTACCTGGGTAAAATATACTCTAAGCCACTCAATTATGTGTTCAGTTATAAACGAGTCATTTTTTCTCACTAAAAGTTACAATTTAATCACTCAATTAAAATTGTGTTACAAACAATCATTTTGCAGTTAAAACTAAAGTATGGTCTGATATAATAATAGTTTTAGTCCTAAAACTTATACAATATATCATTTTGGTCCAAATTCAAAATAATTCAAAAACTTAACCCCTGATATTAAAAAATTGACATCACACCTTGATGACACACCCATATGCCACTTGTCACACACTCGCCTACTATCAATCAACTCAATAATCGACAGATAGAATAGCTCGGCAGACACAATCACTTCACTACTAGGCAACTGACAAACTAATGGAACAAACCCAATTTGATCCTAACATCGCCTGTTAGTAAACACAATCACTCCATTAATGAAATTTTTAAAAATGAAAGGTTAAATTTATTGAGTTATTTCAAATTAGGACCAAATTACTATAATGAATAAGTTTTTTTGGGAGGGGCTGAAATTGTTATTATACCAAATCATATTAAACATTCATTTCAATTTAATGACAAAGTGACATGTTTGTAACAAAATTTTTATTAAGTGACTAAACTGTAACTTTTAGAAAAGATTATTCTTTTGTAACTAAACACATAAACGAGTGACGTAATGTAATGGTTTTTAGTTGTTTTGTTTAAAGATTATATAAATAGTACGAAAAAACATAATAATAATAATAATAATAATAATAATAATAATAATAATAATAATAATAATAATAATAATAATAATAATAATAATAATAATAATAATAATAATAATAATAATAATAATAATAATAATAATAATAATAATAATAATAATAATAATAATAATAATAATAATAATAATAATAATAATAATAATAATAATAATAATAATAATAATAATAATAATAATAATAATAATAATAATAATAATAATAATAATAATAATAATAATAATAATAATAATAATAATAATAATAATAATAATAATAATAATAATAATAATAATAATAATAATAATAATAATAATAATAATAATAATAATAATAATAATAATAATAATAATAATAATAATAATAATAATAATAATAATAATAATAATAATAATAATAATAATAATAATAATAATAATAATAATAATAATAATAATAATAATAATAATAATAATAATAATAATAATAATAATAATAATAATAATAATAATAATAATAATAATAATAATAATAATAATAATAATAATAATAATAATAATAATAATAATAATAATAATAATAATAATAATAATAATAATAATAATAATAATAATAATAATAATAATAATAATAATAATAATAATAATAATAATAATAATAATAATAATAATAATAATAATAATAATAATAATAATAATAATAATAATAATAATAATAATAATAATAATAATAATAATAATAATAATAATAATAATAATAATAATAATAATAATAATAATAATAATAATAATAATAATAATAATAATAATAATAATAATAATAATAATAATAATAATAATAATAATAATAATAATAATAATAATAATAATAATAATAATAATAATAATAATAATAATAATAATAATAATAATAATAATAATAATAATAATAATAATAATAATAATAATAATAATAATAATAATAATAATAATAATAATAATAATAATAATAATAATAATAATAATAATAATAATAATAATAATAATAATAATAATAATAATAATAATAATAATAATAATAATAATAATAATAATAATAATAATAATAATAATAATAATAATAATAATAATAATAATAATAATAATAATAATAATAATAATAATAATAATAATAATAATAATAATAATAATAATAATAATAATAATAATAATAATAATAATAATAATAATAATAATAATAATAATAATAATAATAATAATAATAATAATAATAATAATAATAATAATAATAATAATAATAATAATAATAATAATAATAATAATAATAATAATAATAATAATAATAATAATAATAATAATAATAATAATAATAATAATAATAATAATAATAATAATAATAATAATAATAATAATAATAATAATAATAATAATAATAATAATAATAATAATAATAATAATAATAATAATAATAATAATAATAATAATAATAATAATAATAATAATAATAATAATAATAATAATAATAATAATAATAATAATAATAATAATAATAATAATAATAATAATAATAATAATAATAATAATAATAATAATAATAATAATAATAATAATAATAATAATAATAATAATAATAATAATAATAATAATAATAATAATAATAATAATAATAATAATAATAATAATAATAATAATAATAATAATAATAATAATAATAATAATAATAATAATAATAATAATAATAATAATAATAATAATAATAATAATAATAATAATAATAATAATAATAATAATAATAATAATAATAATAATAATAATAATAATAATAATAATAATAATAATAATAATAATAATAATAATAATAATAATAATAATAATAATAATAATAATAATAATAATAATAATAATAATAATAATAATAATAATAATAATAATAATAATAATAATAATAATAATAATAATAATAATAATAATAATAATAATAATAATAATAATAATAATAATAATAATAATAATAATAATAATAATAATAATAATAATAATAATAATAATAATAATAATAATAATAATAATAATAATAATAATAATAATAATAATAATAATAATAATAATAATAATAATAATAATAATAATAATAATAATAATAATAATAATAATAATAATAATAATAATAATAATAATAATAATAATAATAATAATAATAATAATAATAATAATAATAATAATAATAATAATAATAATAATAATAATAATAATAATAATAATAATAATAATAATAATAATAATAATAATAATAATAATAATAATAATAATAATAATAATAATAATAATAATAATAATAATAATAATAATAATAATAATAATAATAATAATAATAATAATAATAATAATAATAATAATAATAATAATAATAATAATAATAATAATAATAATAATAATAATAATAATAATAATAATAATAATAATAATAATAATAATAATAATAATAATAATAATAATAATAATAATAATAATAATAATAATAATAATAATAATAATAATAATAATAATAATAATAATAATAATAATAATAATAATAATAATAATAATAATAATAATAATAATAATAATAATAATAATAATAATAATAATAATAATAATAATAATAATAATAATAATAATAATAATAATCCCCAACTAAAAACTAAAGGTATACAATGCATACATAGTTAAGTATCCTTAATGTTTATATTTTTAACATACAATTAATAAAAAGTCTATACCACCTAGACGCGCCTCACTCATTAATTAGAGGATGTTGAGCCCTTATAAGCATGCTCAATCCCACGTGCCGTTGAAACATTAATTTTGATATAATAAATTATGAAAAATGTTTTTAAACTTAAACAAATTTGCAAAAATAATTCAAAGCCCAAATAACTTGAAAAATATGTTTGAAAGATTTTTGAAATGTTGTTGACATTTTTAAATGCTTTCAAAATAACCTAAGTGTCAAAAACAGGTTGTGAGTACCGATACAGTTCTCCTTGTACCGTTACGATCGTACGCACACCGATATACAATGTTTTCCTCATTCTTCAATGAGCCAATTTCATATAGATACGGCCAAGCCTGTACCGATATGTAAGGTCTCGTACCGATACCCAAGTATCACGTACCGATATGCTTTGTATTAAATGTGTCTAACGACTCTTTCTTCTTAAAGCAGGTACTGCTATTGAAGATCGCGTACCGATACCCACTACACTAGAAGTGCATTTATGGCTAGAAATAAAGTTTCCAATGGCTCTTAACAACCTCCAACAGCTAGTAATACCACAAATTTCTTAGAGGGTTTAAAAGACTTCTTCAAGCTTTTCAAAAAGCTCAAAAGATTCATGAAGTGCGAGAAAGAGGAATCAAAACATGAATCAAGGAGGAAGAAAGCACAATATTTTATGCGAAAGTAAAAAGCTCGAGCATGTCAAATATGATTGCCCAAGGATTAAGAAGAAGGGATCAAAGAAGAAGGCTTTCATGGCTACATGGAGTGATGAGGAAGACTGCACCGATGATGTGGTTGCCAACCTTTGTCTTATGGCCATCCAAGAAGAAGAGATAACTTCTAACTCGTTCAATTTAAATTTGTCTACATTTGATGAGTTACAAGAAGCCTATGATAAATTGATTTTGAAATTTGAGACACCAATTTTGAAAAACAAAAAATCGATTTCAATATCAAAAATAAAAAAATAAATTACTTTCTAAAATCAATTTGGAACTTGAAGCAAAGTTTGAGGATTTAGAGAAGAAGAATATAAATTTTTAAACTTCTTCAAAAAGTTTAAAAAATCATCAAATAGAAATTGATAACCTTAAAGAAAGAAAAAATTTTGATTAAAAAATATTTTGAAAATAAAAATATATTTTTTGTTAAATGAATTTTTTACCTTAAACAATCTAGTTCCTCTAGATTTGTAAATAGAAAATTAGTTAAAAACATTTGGGGTCCCAAAAAGATTCATTTCTTCAAGCAAAAAGAAAAATATTGAAAAAAAAATTCTAAAGAAAACTAAAATTTGTAGGACTAATGTCAGTGGATCTAAAATAATTTGAATACCAAAATGTAAATAATTGTCTTTTGTAGGTGTGCTTGAGTATTGATGAACAAAGTCAAGTTTTTGAAAGCTCTTGACACACAAATGGAAGGACAATTGAAGATGGTGAAGCTTAACATCCTTCATTGTATTAAGTGGTAAATTTTAATTTCATACAATTTGCTCGATAATAATTTTAATATTTGATTTTATTTGATCAAAGCATATTTTATTTGATTCTATGATGCCTTAATTGCATATAGTTAAGGAGAGTCAAAATTACACGAGTTACATGTTTATGGCCTAAATATTTCTATATTTTACTCTTAAATTTGTAATGTTTGGTTGAATTTGGTAAAATTTATGCTTGTTATGCTTTATATGTTGTATTTTGAGAAGCATGTTGATAATTTTGTTGTAAAAATGATCATAATGTATATCTAGAACTTCATAAAACCTTTGTATGAACTCGAAACTAAGTTAGAAAGTATTTTGAGTTGATTTTGCTACAATTTTCACCATTTCGTATAGTCGGTATTGGTACAACCCATATCATACCGATACAGATGTCTCCGTACCGGTACACACAGTTAAAAAGGGACAATTTTGTCTCATTTTTATCATGCTTTGTGTGCTTATTGATATATTTGATATATATCACGTTACATTGAACTTCTTGATTTATTTATTTATTTTTATTAAAATTCAATTTTATTTCTCTTAAATTGTTAGACTAACAATTTTGTTGATCCTTAATTAAGGGAAACCTAATTTTTTTTATTCTTTCATGTTTAAATTTTTTTTGGTCTACTCTTTATTGTTATCATGCTTTAAAGTAATATCAAACTTTATTTTGAATTGTTTTTAATATAACAAAATGAGGAGAGACATGTTTAAAACATTCAATTTCAAAAAGAAAAAAAAAGAGTTTAAAACGTTTTTCTAATTTTTTTAAGGGGGAATTTTCACAAAACAAATCTCAAGGTGTTTTGTTATATCAAAAAGGGGAGATTGATGAGACATTGATTTTGATATAACAAATTGTAAAAAATATTTTTGAACTTAAACAAATTTCCAAAAAAAAGAAAACTTAAAGTCCAAATAACTTGAAAAATATGTTTGAAAGATTTTTTGAAATGTTGTTGACATGTTTAATTGATTTCAAAATAGTCGAAGTATCGAAAACATGTTGTGAGTACTGGTAAGGTTCTCCTCGTAGTGATACCCAACAGCTCGTACCAGTACGATTGTACGCGTTCCGACACGCAATGTTTTCCCATTTTTTAGTGAGCCAATTTCGTACCGATACGACCAAGCTCGTACTAATACGTAAGGGCCCATATCGATACCCAAGTATCGTATACCAGTACGCTCTGTATTAAGTGTGTCTAACGATTTTTTCTTCTTAAGGTAGGCACCGATACCGGAGATCGCGTACCGATATCCACTGCACCAAAAATACATTTATAGCTGAAAATAAAGTTCTCAGCGGCTCTTAACAACCTCCAAATGGTTAGTAACGACCACAAATTTTTTAGAGGATTTAAAAGACTTCTTCAAGCAACTATGAAATAACAAGAAAGATATTGCCAACTTTCTTTGTATAGAGAAATTTATTTTTGGTCTAAATTGTCATATTTTTGTAGAAAAACACTTGTGAGTCAAATTGTCAATATTACTCAAGTGTTTAAGTTTTTTTGGTGAGAGCTTAAGTGTGCAAACAATTTGCCTAGAGAGATTTTCCTTTGTTTGCTAATTTGTATTTTTTTTATTTGGGAGAGAGTGTCTCAAAGCTTTGGGGTATAAGTTTTGAGGGTCTTGTAAAGGTTACTCTTAATTCTTAGAAAAGAAAAATAAATTTAGTGAATTTGTAAAAAATTCTTAGTGAGAGCTAAGGTAGTGAATGTAGACTTAGTTGAGAAGTCGAACCACTATAAATTCTTGTGTAATTTTTTATTTATTTCTTATTGCTTCTACCACATTTGTTTAAAGGTCAATTCACCCATTTCTTGACATATTTCGGTTGATCACATCGAGCTGAACACGTCCTCTTGTATGTTGTACTAGAGAATGTCAGTCGAGCTAAATTTAATTGATTTTATTTTAGAATTGATTTTATTATAGATAAAATTAGACCTCCAAAGAGGTAGACATAAAGGTTTAACACCTAAAAACTACCAGTAGCAAAGAAGAAAATAGAACCAATCGCTCCAGCTAACTCCTTAAAACTGTTAGCAACAAAGAAGAAAATAGAATCTATAACACCAAGACTCGACACTCCCCTATGCAATAAACCAGACCGCTTATGTCAACTGGCTTTTAATGTTTATATTTAAAACCTCCCTTTTCAACATTTAAAACCAGTGTAAAAATATCATGATAAAATTTTTACAGAAGAAAATTACTTTTAGCTGATTTATTAGGATGAAACCTTAAGTCCGTTATTCGGATCTTAACGTTATAAATGAACCGATTATTCCTTAAAACTGTAGTTTCTTGTCTTAGAATCTCTCGACAAACACTAATCTTTTAACAAAAATATGATGTTGTTTCTGGATATAAAATACATTAATTGCTTGCTGATTTTAAGTTAACATCTGTTTTGCATCAAAACTAAACACTACAACATCAACATGCCTTAAACTATTACTATTGTTGCCCGTAGCAAATGCACAACGGTGGGCACGGCCCATCCTAAAAAAGAATTAGTTCGCTACATATCGATTTTTTTTATTTGTATCCACTCTAAAATTCGTTTGTACCCACCCTAAAATTAAACTAATGTGGTTAAATGTTATTATGGTCGATGCTTGATATAAGAGAAAATAAATTCTTCAATCTAGTCAAATGATTAAGATAAGAGAAACATTACGAAGTGGTTAAATCTTCAATGGTGGTGGATTACGAATACAAATCTTCTTTCCCTTTTTGGTTCCTCTTTTATGCTCAAACACTAAAAATTTAAATCACACTCTAACCCTTATTTCTAAATCATAAATCTTAAACCCTACGCCCTACGACTTAAACCATTTTTTTAAATGTTGAGCATAGATAGAGGTACCAAAAAGAGTAGATGATTCTTACTCGCAGATTAAATCAAGAAGCTGTTATAAAGAGAGCCGGAGATACTTGTTGGATTCACATTATAAAACCGTTGTTAGCAACAATTAACTTGATTACTATGTTTTCTTCTTTGATGAATGTGCTTGAAATTATTGAGGAAGATGTAACACACTCAAAGCAAAGAGCTGAATCTTGTATGTTGTTTAATTCTTTATAGTCTTTTGAGTTTTTTGTTTAATTTACACTTGTTGAAAAATATATTGGGGTTACTAGTGAATTATCTCAAGCATTGCAATTGAGTGATCAAGACATTGTAATGTTATGCAGTTAATTAATGTGTCCAAGTAACAATTACAGATGATAAGAGATGTGTGATGACAATCTTTACTTGAAAAAGTTTATTTGTTTTTAAAAATTTTAATATTAAGCTTTTAAAGATGAAAGAAATATTTGTTGTTATAGAGAGGTTAGGAAAAAAGTTCACAAAATTTTAAATTTGCATTATTTTCAGGTTGAATTATTTTATTAGGTGATTGATAAACAACTTCAAGATCACAATAATCGTTTCTTTGAGACAAGCACAAAGTTGTTTCTTTGTGTGGCTTGCTTGAGTCCAAAAGACCTGTATCTTTCTCTTGATAAGAATTTTTTTTTCGTCTTTCTCAATTTTATCCTTATAAATTTTTTATAGAAGACCTTATGATGCTTGATTGCCAGCTTGAAAATTATTTTATTAATGTTTGTTCAGATAAAAGATTTTGTGATTTAAAATGACCATTTGATTTATCTGAAAAAATGATTGAGATAATGAAGCATGTTGTGTACCCACTTTTGTATTTACTTTTGAACTTGGCTTTGGTTCTACCGGTTGCAATCACAACAGTAAAATATTTTTTGCGATGCACTTTTTAAATAATTGACCGCACAACTGTATGGCATATGAATGGTTGAATGATATGTTCGATAACATAGACAATAAAAAAAATCATATAACCATATCAAAAAATAAGGTCTAGAAAGGATCAATTGTAAAATTCATTTTTAGTTATATTTTTATAAGACTTCTTATTATAATTAAAATATTTTTAATACTTTCATCTTCAAAATATTTTGTGTTATTAATATATATGTGCCAATCCTTAAAAAAAATTTATAGATCCACCATTGATTATTGTCTACCTCAGTTAACTTATTTAGGTATTTTAACACTCAAACATGCATGAACAATTATATTAAAGTAAGGTACTTCTTACCAAAATCTCCAGCAGCTAAATATCATGTTTTAGCAATAAATATGTATTATGACCTTTTCCAATAAGATATGTCAATATCATGCAAGTAAATTGAAACATATTCTTACTGAAATTTTATTTTATTACTTCAAATATTCTTCTCAGTCCTCAGTAATGTCTTATTGCGTATACATGAACCTACACAGAGTACTGCACAAATTACGTCAGTTTCAAACCTCAAACGTAGTAACGATATTAAAGGAATCATACCAGTGAATGTAATTCGTTGAATAAAAACAATAATCTTAAGAATGCCAAGAAAAGCAGAGAATATCATTCCAATATAAAGCTAGGGAACCATGACAACGGTAATGTTATTATCAAATTTCAGAACAAGAGATTTAAACAGAAATGTAAAAATAAAAATTCCACAACTTATTAGTAACGGTTATATATTGACCTAAATTTAAATTGGTAATTAAAATAGATTTTATTGTAATTCCAGCAGTAGAAGAATAGTTGGTAAATAGATTTATTTAATACCTAAGTGTTTATATAGGCAAGAAATCTTATGGGTTAAGGTTTTTTGGTGACTAAATATTTAGCTCTATGACTATAAATATATAATTGTCTTAACCTTTAGAATTATGAGAGACATGTTATGTGAAATAATTATCCTAGAGAGATGTAACTATTTTTAGGATCTCTACAACTATAGCGGTTATGTTGTAGAGATCTGTATTGTAGAGATGTTGGGAAGAGTGTTTTGGATATACCAAGTTCTGAGATTTATATATCGGGTTATATGATTATATGAAATATCATGTATTTGTACTCTTTGTGTTCTATACTTTGATAGTGTATTGTTCGTTTTTCTCATCCGTGGAAGTAGGAAATATTGAACCACGTTAAATCTCATCTCTTGTGTACATTATTTTATGTTGATCTCGGTTTAATTATTTACCGAGTAACAAATTCTTAACCATAACCATAGAAAGAACAAGAAGACAACTATATAAAAAAATAATAGACAACATACCTCCAAATTAAGTTAAACATAATAGATGTTGTCAAAATTTTGTTGATATATATAAAATGTTCCATGTATCACTTTGGACATGTGTCAAAGTGCCATATCATCAGTTATATACATGTGACATGTGTTACGTCGGTACTTCGAACACATGAAATGTATCATGTTATTGACATGTATTGAAAGTTAGTCAACTAAATGTTCGAAGTTCCCCAAACTGTGATTAACAAGATTGAAAGGATTAGAAGAGGCTTCTTGTGGGGGTTCTCAAATGTCAGTAAGAAATTAGTGCGCGTGAGTTGGAATAAAGTATGCTTACCAAAGAATAAGGGAGGTGTAGGGTTCATTAACTTAAAAGTTAAGAACCGTGCATTACTAGCCAAATGGGGATTGAGATTCGCTACAGAAAATAGGTCCCTTTGGTGGCAGAGTATTGGAAACTAATAAAATCAAACAAAATGTTTATTGTATGGCGAGGAATCGTTAAGAACTGGAATAAGGAGGAGGTTGGAAGGTGGATGAATAATGAGGCTTTTCGGTGATTGGTTGGTGATGGGAAGACAACGAGGTTTTGGGAAGATACTTGGTGCAGGGCTGAGCCTTTAAGATTATCCTATCCACGTCTATATTGACTATCCATTAACAAAGGGATGGTTATATCGAATGTTGCTGTTAATGAGGGTTTCACTGGAATTCATTGGGACTCGAAGTTTTCAAGACCGGGAGAAAAGAATGGTAGATAATCTTGAAGAAAAGCTACAGAACATCGCTCTGATAGGCTCATTTGGAAGCTTAAAGTTCATCCTAAAGTGAGAAGCTTTTGTGGATGTTGTTCCTTAAAAGATTTCTTAAGTTTGAGGGAGTTGATTTAGAGGTCGATCAATGCTTGTGTGGGTGGTGTAATATGGAAAGGGAAGACACATATCACCTGTTTGCAGCTTGCAATTTTATAAACTTTTTTTTGAGGCATTTCTGTCATTGGTGGGGAGTAGTTTGGCCGGGGATTGATCATGTTCTGAGTTTTTTTGAGTTTTGTTTCGAGGCTGTCAATTTCGGGGGTTTAAAGAGCTATTGGTTAATTGCAATGTCGGCTGCAATTTGGTTAGTCTGGAATGAGCTTATATTCAAGGAGAAATCATTGTTAACGGGGAAATGTAGCTTGAACAAATGACAGAAATAAAAGGATAAGGAGGGGAAAGCTTTTTTTTTTTCATTGATTCGTCATAATTCCTTATTGCATATTGTTTTCATATTTGTGCTATATACAGCCTTAGTACCGTACTAGCTGTAACAATAGAAGAGGACAAAACAATTACCGTAAACACTATCTTTTAACCATTTTCTAATTTCACCTCTATAGCTTCAAGCATTCTCTAATAATCATGTTCCTTGAAGAAATTTATCTTAATTCAAAATTGAGGGCCTTGATTTGGATCAAAGCTTCCAATGAGGATGCGCCTGGATCTACTGACTTATGGTGGGAGAATCCTCGCGAGTGTGTGGCTAGAGAGGTGAATCGCTCTTATGCGGTAATAGATTAGGTACTGCCAAAAGAGGGACGTGTTAAATTCAATGTAGATGGTGCGACCAGGCCCGTTTTTGAGATTTTGATGGTCTATAGGCGAACTTAAAAAAATAGGCTCCTAATTAAGGGTGAGCATTCGATCGAGTTAAGTTGAGTAAAAAAAATTCAAGTTAGGCGAGTTTACGTACGACTCGAATTTAAAAATTTATCTACTAAATATTAAAATTTAAGTTATTAGAATTTTTATTTTACAACTCAAACTTTATTTGAAATTTTTTCGAGTCAAGATGAGTCGAGTCGAAAAAATCAGTTTTTTCGAGTCGAGTGGAGTTTTGCTCACCCTTTCCCCTAATAACGAGTATTGGAAAAAATAAAATTTGAAATTAGACCCTTAGTAACAAGTGATATATAAAAAAAATGGGTCCCTATTAACAAATTTTGAAGAAAAAAAAAATTAAATTTTAAGAGCATTCTTGTAATAACAAATATAGGGAAAACTGGAACCCTGATAACAAGTATTGAAAAATTAAAATTTAAGAGTATGCATGTAATAACAAATATTAGGGAAAATAAACCATAAATAACAAGTATTGGAAAAAAAAATGGACTCGTAATAACAAATATCGGAAAAAATTAAAATTTAAGAGTAGGACTCTAATAACAAATATTAGAAAAGATATGCCCCTAATAACAAGTATTGAAAAATTGGCCTCATAATAACAAGTATTGAAAAATTTGTACCCTAATAATAAGTATTGAAATAACAATAAATAATAAAAAATGGGCACCTAATTATAAGTATTCGGAAAAATGAGCCTATAATAACAAGTATTGAAAAAAATTATACTCCAATAACAAATATCGAAAAAAATAAATTTTAAGAATAAAACTGTAATAACAATTATTAAAAAATTAAATTTTAAATAATAAATATTAAAAAATATTAAATTCTAACTATAAATATTAAAAAAAATTGACCATGTGCAGGGTAGGGGCCCTGGGCTGGCGCCCCTATTGCCCATGCCCAGGGACCATGTTGATGGCTTGAGGGCCGACTTTTCTGAAATTTTAGCAATTAAAATAGCATTAGATATATTTATTGAATCGAGTTAGTTGGGAAAAGCTGGATTGATATTAAAAATCAATTCGAAATTGACTTTGAGTTGGATTGAAGATCCCTTACAACGACCTTAGTGCTGGTGGTCGATTCTTGTAGATGTGGATTGCTTGCGAAGAAGGATTGAGTCATTGCAATTTTGTCACGTGCCTCGGAATGGAAATGGCTTGGCTGACCATTGGACGAAGGATGGGCTAAACAGACAGGTGATGTTTAAAGCTTGGTGGTGAATATATTAATGATAAAATAGTGCTGGCTGGATTGTTATCTGCGTTTTGGATAATTCATAGGGTGTTTTTTATGTCTGTATGTGTTTGTTGAGTTGATCAAATGATGGCTAAACACTAAGAGGGGTGAATTGGTGAAATAAAAATTAAAGGGTGCAAATAGATAATCTAAAAATAAAGATAAGACAATTTTAGAGTGGTTTAAGCTTCAAACAAGCTCTACATCCACTAACTTAGCACCCTACTGAGGATCTCAACAATTCACTAACTTGAATTCGTCCTCTTTTCTCGGCTTAGGAGGAAACATTACAAATCAGTCAATCTCTCTACCCAAAGATTGACCCAATATCACTCTTTTACAAAGGAAAGATATGCAAACTTTGTATGTACCTCTCAAAGGCTAATTTTTTACCCAATTACACATAAACACTCCCCAAATTCTAAAAAGATTTACAATAAAAATTTTTAAATGAGTTGGGTACAAGAATTTGACTCTAAAGGCACAAGGGTTTGGAATGAATGCTTTGATGTTGCTTGAAGGTTCAATAATTGTTGTTGGTGCTTTGGAGGCTTATTTTTATACATTCTCATTGAATTCTAGCCGTTTGGGTGATTGAGATCATCAATAGAGCCGTTGGGGTTCTCTCTTCCCTCCATAAATGTTGTTCTGCAACTACCCGTATCGGAACATGAGGCCCTATATCGAAACAGACACAAAAAAAGAGTCGTTGTGTGTAAAAAGGGTCTGTATCGAAATAGTTTGAAACTGTAAACTGTAAAAAGAGGGTCGTATCGAAACGGATAAAGGCTGTATTGAAACGTTTTGAAACTGTAAATGTGTGTTTCGAAATAACCTAGGGGTGTATCGAAACACTTAACCAAATTTTTAAAAGTTCGTTTCTGACAAGTAACAGCTAGTTCATTTAATGCTTAATTTTAAAATTACTTAACCCCTGTATCGAAATGGGTATGAGCCGTTTTGCAACAATACTTAAAAATCAAAAACCCAGATGAAGACTGTATCGAAACGAGTATGAGTCGTTTCGAAACGGTCGTTTCCAATGGCAAAATGTATCAAAACACTTTGGGGGTGTTTCGAAACGCTTGAGAATTTTTTTATATTTTGGCTTTGAAACACTTAGAAAATTTTATTGGGTTTAAGTTTTGACTTCAAAACATTTTAAGTATAAATTTTACTTGTCAAAATCAAGTATTTTGATTACTTAAAAATTTATTTACTTTGCAATTTAGTCCTTAGATTATTTGTTATATCAAAATCAAATATTGGTTTTACAATCTCCCCCCTTTTTGATATAACAAAACCAAAGTAAATTTTTAAGTAAACTCCCCCTAAATTGAAGCTAGGTTTTGAAAAAGATTTTGAAATTTTTTAGCTTAACCTTTCTCCCCTTTTTGTTAGATCAAAATCAATGAAGGCAAAGATAAAACAATATAGCACAAGGCAAAGTGAAATTAAAGCAACATAATGTCATTAATCATAAGAAACCAAAGAAAAATAAATTAATAATCTCCAAACATAATATCCAAACCTTAATACTTAAAACATAATATCCAAACATAAATCAAGGCATAGGTCTTAAAGAAAAAACATAAATAGGTGCATAAAAAGAGAAATCATAAACTAGATGATATGCAATGGAATGCAAAGATCTAAGGCTCATCATCATCTTCATCTTCATCATTGGTGGAGCTCCTTCGGAATTGTCTCCATTCTCTATAGAAGCCGGTAAAGGACATGTCCATAGAGGTTTGTTGAGTTTCAACCGAAGTGAGTCGATTCTCAACACTTTGGATACGTCTCTCCACGGAAGTGAGGCGAGTGTCAAGAGTGGCAAAACCAGAGTCCATATGTGCGCGCAAGCCATTAAATTGCTCGGTAGGGAAAGTCATGAGGGCTTCGTTGTTTGGTGGAGCAACATGAGGTTGAGGTTCGGGAGCCGCAACTTGAGGAGGATTCTCGAAACGAGTCCACTCTCCATCAATGAAATGAAATTTACACCGGAGAAGTGCACGCTCATTGATGGGATCTTTGAGAGGTTACATATAGTCAAGAGAGCAATCGATCCCCAACTTTGAGAACAAGTAGCTCAAGGCGGTGCCATAGGTGAAGGAGGTGACAAGATCCAAGTTGCGATTTTGGACAAGATACACCCTCTCGGCAAACATGATTTGACAAAGATTTGGTCGACGTCCCTCACAAAAGCATTTAATCCAAAAATCGTCCACTTACCGATTGTGGGAGAATTTTCCTCTGGAAGGACAAAACCACCACAAGACCATGAGATGAAGAATGCGATCATGAGCATCAAGGATTGTGATGGAGCCACCAAGGGTATGTCCCAAAGAGTTCTGATCCGAAATACCCTCATCTTCAAACCCGAAAACATTGACCAAGGTTTTCGGATCAACCCTAAACTTCTTCCTTATTAGATATGACTCAATGGCAACCACTTGACCGACATTAGAGATACACCGAGCATTAGCATCGAAGAGAAGAACCATGTTACGGTACAAAGTACCGGGTAATCCCAAAAAAGACATGAAATTCCAACGCCTTAATAAATCAAGATAGCGAAATTGAAATCGTTCGAAATCCAAAAAGGGTATAGAGACGATACGCTCACGACGGATAACATGATCATGAACAAGCTTGAAGTTGGTATATGCATCTTTGTTTTGAAGACTCCTTTGGTAGAGTAAAGTGAGGTTGGGACGAGTAGAATTGTCATCGATGTTAGAGCTTCCACCAGCCTCATTGGTTCATTCTTTTTTTCTAGAACTCATATTCGAAATCTAGAAATAAATCAAGACATAAAAACACATGTCTCCGTAAATCAACCAAATTCAATCCAATAGGCAATCCAATAGTCAAGGTATATAAAAAACTATACAATATAGTGTATGTCTGTATATATATATAAACATAAAATAAATTTTTTGGTAAATAGAATTTTGAAAAAACATATTAAAAAATTATACGGTATAATTTTATATTCGAATAAAATATTTTTCAGATTTTTTGCAAAAACTTGAAAACCCATACTATATGTATTGTTTTGTACAAAAAATAATTAAAAAAGACCAATAAAATTATATATATTTTTTAAAAAAGGGTTTATACCTTGATGTAGGATAATGGATGAATTGGGGATGATTAATGCACCAAATTGCTTGCAAAGCTCTAGCCTTGATGTGAAGATTTAAATCCCTCAAAAAAATTTAGGTTTTGATGTGAAAAATCAAGGGATTTGAGGAGTTTATATAAGGGTTTTCGGTTAAGGTTTGAGCAAAAAAGAGAGTTGGTGTTTTAATTAAAGTTTGATACTCTTTTAATGCTATTTAAAGCAATATACATGGCCGTGTTTCGATACGCCACTTGGCGTATCGGAACGGGTGTTTGTTGAGTGGATCAATGATATGATATAAGCCAAGAGGGGGTGAATTGGATTTTTTGAACTTTTGGTGGTGGAGTGGAAAATTAAAATTGATGGACAAGAGAATTTAGAGTGGTTCAAGTTCCAATCGAACTCTACATCCACTACCTTAGCTTCACTAAGGATTTTCCAACAATCCACGAATTGTTCTTCCCCTTTTCTAGGCTAAGAAGGTAACTATTACAAAACCGGTCAAATTTTCTACCCAAATATTTACCCAATCCTCACACAACAAAACAAAGATGGTGAAGGCTAAAACAAGTATCTCTCAATACAAAATGTAGCCCAATTACAAGCACTCAACCCAATTGAATAGATAAGAATGAAAATTACAACTTCACAATTGGGGTTTACTATAAATAATGGGATTTTGGCACAAATGCTTGGCTTTGATGTTTGGATGTTTCTTTTGAGATCAATAGTTGTTGCTAAAGCTTTTAGAGGTCCCTTTTATACCTTCTCATAGAATTCTAGCCGCTGGGGTTGTTGCATTCATCAATAGAGCCGTTGGGATGTTATCTTCCCTCTATAAATGCAGTCTGCAACCACCTGTTTCGAAACGCCCGATCCTGTTTTGAAACAGACCAAAAAAGAAAGAGCCGTTGGGGTGTATTAAATAGATTGTACCAAAACGGGCACGATCGTTTCGATACGCTAAGAGCCATTTTGAAACTCGTTTCGAAACACTTAGCCACTATCAAAGCTCGTATCGAAACAACTTTGAAGCGTTTCGATACGCCTTAACGACAAGTATAAAATCAGTTAAAAACTTCAACGGTCATATTATTAAAACCAGGTTTGAATGCCGTTTCAAAAAGTTTGAGGTTGTTTCGATACTATCGTATCGAAATGGGTCAAATCGTTCCGATGTTCTTCACCCGTTTCGAAACCCGTTTCAAAACATAGGTTAACAGTTTCAAAAGTGTTCCGGAACGCCCAATGGCCGTTCCGAAACGGTGACTCGAAAATCACTGTTTTGGCTTCAAAAACACTTAGAAAAGTTTTGACAAATTGAGTTTTCAACTTAACCATTTTCCTTTAAATATATAGAGAGGTTTGAGGACTTAAAAATTTGTTTGATCTTTTTCAAATTAGTCCTTAAATTCTTTAGTTATATCAAAATTAGTTTATCGGTTTCACAATCTCCCCCTTTTTGATATAACAAAACTAAAGTTAGAATTTTTCAGAGTTTTGAAATTTTGAATACATTCTAACTCCCCCTCAATTTAAGATGGGTTTTAAAGTGTTGAAAAGATTTAAAATTTGTTTTAAAACTCAAAACTGGTTAAAACAAATTTTGGCTCTTATATGTTCTCCTTCTTTTTGTTAGATAAAAAAGAATAATAAAAAAGGCTCAAAGAGAAGAAGCAAGGTTAAAAGCAATAAGCAACATAATATAGATTCATATAATTCAAATCCAAACATAAAACTTAAACAATAAGGTTCAAAGCTCAATCCCAAACAAAGTAATCAAAGCATAGGTTCATGAAACATAAATAAAATAGAGGTGCAAACTTAATCCTAGTATGATAATCTAATATGCGATGCAATAAAAAGATCCTAAGCCTCGTCATTGTCACCATCAACATCTGAGGAATCATCATCGTTCCTAGCTTGAGAGCAACGAAAGGTCATCCATTGACCATAGAAGGTAGAGAATGACAAGTCCATTGATTGATGTTGATTTTCAAGGGAGGTGAGACGATTCTCCACGGATTGCAAACGAGTATTAATAGCACCTAGACCCGACTCCATTGTGTTGAAACGCTCGGTTAGAAAAGCCATAAGAGCTTCATTGTTGGGACCCGGAGCTTGAGGTTGTGGTTCAATTTGAAGAGGAGGGGAATTCCTATCAACTCGTTCCCATTGGCCAAGATTGTTGTAATAGAACCCAGCTTTGTGGAGAGAAGATTCACCAATCTTTTGCTTATGGGGTTCCGGAGAGTCATATGAGCAATCAAAATTGAGCATGCCAAAGATATAGCTCAAAACAGTCCCATAAGTGAAGGATTTTAGAGCATCGGTTTCACGAAGCTTCACATTGTTGACCATTTCGGCGAACATAATCTTAACAAGATTTGTGCGTTCTCCACGACGAAAACATTCAAGCCAAAAATAATCAACTTGACGAATGTGAGAGAATTTACCTCTAGAGGGGCGAATAAACCACGAGATCATCAAGTGTAGGAACCGATCATGAGCATCCAAGGAAAGCACGTAATCGGTGTGAGCACCAAAATGAGTCTCATTCTCGATGCCTTCGTTCTTAAGGCCAAGAGTAGTCTCTAAAAAGGGTATGTTGATGACGAACCTCTTCCCCAAGAGAAAGGACTCAATGCCAATAACTTCGGAGTGATCCTCATCATCAACAAGTTGGGCATTTGAGTAAAAGATGAGAACCATGTGCTTGTAGACTATATCCAGTATGTTTAAGAAAGCCATGAAGTTCCATTCTTGTAGACGCTCTAGATAGCGAAAAGCGAAACGTTTGGAATCAAGGAAAGGGACATCAACAATACGCTCGCGACGAACGAAAATCTCCTTGACATAAGTGAAACGATCCCTCATCTCTGTAGTCCGAAGACTTACGAGAAAAAGCTGGGTGAGATTAGGACGAATACCAGCTTGACTAGCAACTTCACTCGATTGACCCGTCTTACGTTTCTTGTTAGCGTTTTCCATTGAAAAAAATCCCAAAAACATAAAGCAAGCAATTTTGAAATTAAAGTGTATGCATGAATATCCTCAATTCAATCCAATAACAAATCCCAATTAGTTTTAAAAATATTTTAGAAAAAAATTTAAGAGAAAAACAACTTTTGAAAAACCAAAAAAAGTTCCGAGTGAAAAATAATATATTCGAACCAAAAATTTTAAGTTTTTGAATTTTTTTTACAAGTTTTGAAAAAACCAAGAGGCAAAACATATAATCTATACAAAATTGAGATTTTCTAATCTAAAAATCAAATTAAATCAAAGGAAAAAGAAAAAAAGAGAAAATATACCTTAGAATGGGATTTTGGATGAATGAATGGAAAATCTTGCACAAGATTGAAGAGGCTTGCTTAGATTTGAGTTTGTGTGTAAAAGCCCTCAAGATTTGATGAAAAACAATGACATTTTTATATGGAAAATCGGGTTAGGGTTTTTAGGGTTTTGAAAGAGTTTTAAATTAAAGTGAATTTTAACATTAAAAGCCCTCTTTAAGGCTGTCCGCATACCCGTTTCGGAACATGCACGATCGTTCCGAAACACGGGGACCGAAACGTTGACTAACGTGTCAAGTCTAGCTGACTGTTCTGATACGGCTTTGACCGTATCGAATCCCATGTTGACCGTATCGAAACCCGTTTCGATACACCCCTTGGTAGTGGCAAAATCATTTCGAAACCCTTTTAAGGCGTTTCGAAACACACTTCTCACAGATTGCTCTTTTAAGGCACCCGTATCGAAACAGTTGGACCCTTTTCGATACACCTAGCCCTGGAAGTGCAGATGATGCTCTAATATTGCAGAAAAATAGATTTCATGAAGTCCTACATGCATAAATGACATGAATGAGGAGGAAAGACATGTATAAACAAAAACATACTCCCCCTAACTATTAGCATGGATGAAATTAGGAGTAAAAACACATAAACATGGCATTTTCAAGAAATCAAGCAATTTAAGCACAAAAAGGGTCCTAAAAGGTCAAGAAAGGATAATTAGACCTAACTCTTTCCTAAGGGAGCAAAAACGCTCCTTATCCAAAGGCTTTGTAAAAATGTCCGCTAGTTGGTTTAAGGTGTCAACATACTCTATAACAACATCTTCCTTAAGGACATGATCTCTAATGAAATGATGCCTAATCTCTATATGTTTGGTTCTAGAGTGTTGGATGAGATTTTTAGTTAAGCATATGACACTAGTGTTATCACACTTAAGGGGTATGGTTTCAACTTTATTACCATAATCTAAGAGTTGTTGCTTCATTCAAAGGACTTGAGCACAACAATTCCCTAAGGATATGTACTCGGCTTCGGTGGTAGATAGAGCTACACTATTTTGTTTCTTAGAGAACCAAGATATGAGCATACTACCTAAGAATTGACATGTTCCCGAAGTACTCTTCCTATCGATTTTACACCCCCTTAATCCGCATCCGAATAAGCATGAAGGTTGAGTCTCTAGGGTACCAAAGACCTAAACAAGAGGTATCTCTAAGGTACCTAAAGATTCTCTTAACGGCTATAAGGTGAGACTCTCTAGGACTAGCTTGAAACCTAGCACACAAGCAAACAGTAAACAAAATATCTGGTCTACTTGCGGTAAGGTAAAGCAAAGATCCAATCATAGAGCGATAAAGCTTAGAGTCAACAAACTTACCTCCTTCATCTTTGTCAAGCTTTGTAGATGAGCTCATTGGTGTGGCTTGAGGCTTTGCATTCTCCAAGCCAAACTTCTTGAGCATATCCTTGATGTACTTTGCTTGATTGATGAAGGTTCCATCCTTCTTTGCTTGATTTGGAGTCCTAAAAAGAATGAGAGCTCCCCCATCATGCTCATCTCGAATTCACCTTGCATTAACTTAGCAAACTCTTTGCAATGACACTCATTAGTAGATCCAAAACTAATACCATCAACATATATTTGTACTACTAAGATGTCCTTTTATACCTTTTTATGAAAAGTGTAGTATCCACCTTACCTTTTTCAATCAAAAAGTTTAAAAGTCTTTCATACCAAGCTCTAGGAGCTTGTTTTAAACCATAAAGAGCTTTAGTTAGTTTGAAAACATGATTTGGAAATTTTGAGTCTTCAAAACCCCGATGGTTGTTCCACATACACTTCCTCATTTATAAAACCATTTAAAAATGCGCTTTTAACACCCATTTGAAAAAGCTTGAAATCATGATAACATGCTTATGCAAGCAACATCCTAATGGCCTCCATTCTAGCTACAAGTGCATAGGTTTCATCAAAATCTATTCCCTCTTCTTGAGTGTAACCTTGTGCAACTAATCTAGCTTTATTTCTCACAATGTTACCACTCTCATCTAGTTTCTTCCTAAATACCCATTTAGTTCCTATAGTAGATTGATTACTAGGCCTTTCAGCTAATGTCTAAACATTACTTCTCTCAAATTGATTTAACTCTTCTTGCATAGCCTTAATCCAAAAGTCATCTTTTAATGCTTCTTTAATGTTCTTAGGCTCTATGCATGAGATAAAAGCAACATGATTCATGAGTTTAAGAGAAGATCTAGTAGTTACCCCATTGGATGGATCACCCAAGATTTCACCACCTTTGACATAGTTGAACTCCATTGGGTAGCTCACTCCCTTTTCCTCAAGAGCCAAGTCCTTCAAGGCTTCAAGAGGTGGATCTTGTGTATCCTCTTCTTTTGTTGGAATCTCATCCTCCTTTGAAGTTTGTCCTCCATTAAAGGCATCAAGGATTCATACATCATCATCATCACAAGAATCCTTCCTCGGAAGGAGGTTATCATCGAATACAACATGAATAGACTCTTCTACTACTAAAGTTCACTTATTAAATACACGATATGCTTTAGAGTTTAAGGAATAACCTAAAAAAATAGATTCATCACTTTTAGCATGAAATTTACCTAAGTTATCTTTTCCATTATTTAAAACAAAACACTTGCAACCAAATGGATGAAAATAGTTAATGTTAGGCTTTTTAGATTTTAAAATCTCATATGGTGTTTTCTTTAAAAGTGGCCTAATCATTACTCGGTTTACAATGTAGCAAGCGGTGTTTGTGGCTTCCGCCCAAAAATATTTAGGTAAATTGTTTTCACAAAGCATGGTTCTGGCCATTTCTTGTAAAGTTCTATTTTTCCTCTCAACTACCCCATTTTGTTGAGGAGTTCGAGGAGCTGAAAAATTGTGGCTAATACCATTTTCATTTAAAAACTCTTCAAAACTAAGATTTTGAAATTCGGTTCCATGATCATTTCTAATATGAGAAATTTTGAGTTCAAGATCATTTTGAGTCAATTTTGAAAATGTGATGAATTTTTCTAAAGCCTCATCTTTAGTACTTAAAAATAGAACCCAAGTAAATCTAGAATAGTCATCAACAAGTAAAAATGCATAAGATTTACCACCCAAGCTCATAGTTCTAATAGGCCCAAATAAATCCATGTGAATTAGTTGTAAACACCTACTTGTAGAAACATCATTAATGGATTTAAAGGATGACTTATTTTGTTTACCCTTAGAGCATGCATCACAAATTTTGTCATTTGAGAACTTAATTTTGGGTAAACCTCTAACTAGATCTAGGAAAACTAATTTTTCTAAAACGCTAATGCTAGCATGTCCTAGTTTCCTATGCCATAGCCATGCATCATTTTCATTTTGTGCAACAAAGCATGCATGTGATGTATGAATGTCATTTAGATGCACCATGTATATATTACCTATGCGATGACCAATGAGCATAATATTATTTGATTTAATGTCAACAATCTTACACCCATTTTTATCAAATAAGACATTAAACCTTTTGTCACATAGTTGACTTATGCTCAATAAATTATGTTTTAGACCATCGACATATAAAACATTTTCAATGAGAATAGTAGAGTGATTACCTATGTATCTAATACCTTTTATGTGGCCTTTGGAGTTGTCACCAAATGTCACTACTCCTCCACTTTTTGGCCATGAATCAACTCTTGTCTCCGGTCATGTGTCTCGAGCATCCACTATCAAGGTACCATGAGTTTTGACTTTGTGCTTTGGCCTTGTAGCAATGCCACCCCTACAAACAAAAATATTAAACTTTGGTTTTTGGTACCCAAATCATTTTGGGTCCACGAGTGTTAGCTCCCAAAAGCTTTGTTACCTTAGGAATCCAAGGTGACATAGCAACAACATTATTAGACTTGACGAGTTCCTTAGGAACCCATACACTCTTAATCTTTTTAGTTCTATTATGTCTATGGAAACTATTTTGTTTGTAGTTATATGTATTTCTTTTAGGTTGGTTAGTTTTGGAGGATTCACCTATCTCATTTTTCATACTACCAACATTCTTGAAAGACTCCTTGAGCTTGTTAAGCTCACCTAACACCTTTTGGTGTTCACTATTGCATTGAGAAATAAGATTATTTAGGTCTACGTTTTCATCTTGAAAGAATTTAAGCTTATCTTGTAAACCTAAGATCTTTTTCTCAAATTTTAAGTTAGCTTGAGAAAGTGAGTCATTTTTAGCATTCAATTCGGAAATAACCTTCTTATTTCTAATGACCGACTCTTTGTAATTCTCAACTAACTCATCATATACCACTTGTAACTCATCATAAGAATCATGCAATTCATCAAATGTAAAATCAAAAGATGATGAGTTAGAGGTTACCATGGAGGAATCCTCCTCAAGTGCCATGAGGCAAAGGTTGGAAACTTTGTGTTTGTCATCCTCGGATGACTCCTCGTTACTCCAAGTAGCAAGCTTGGCTTTGAGCTTCTTCTTCTTCTCAAAGCCCTTCTTCTTGAGTTGAGGGCATTCCTAACGAATGTGACTGGGTTTTTTTTTTCACTCGAAGCAAATGATTTGATCCCTCTCTTCTTCTTTGTTTTTGGTTTTGAAGTCCATTTTTCTTTGCATCTTCCTTCCTCAGTTGGACCTCATAAACTGTGAGAACTTTTTGGCTATCATAGCCAATTCTTCTAGGTAATCCTCCTCACTAGAAGTGCTCTCCTCATGTAGTGAAGCTTTGAGAGCAACTCCTATCTTCTTCTTCTTTTCTACCTCTAGCTTCTCCACTCTTTTCTCTTCCTTCTTTCTTTCATCTTCCCTTCCTTGCTTCATTATCTCGTAAGTTAGAAGATAACCCACTAGCTCATCAAGTTTGAGTGTCTTTAAGTTTTTGGCCTCAATGATGGTGGTTCTCTTCCCATCTCAAGATTCGAGAAGTGAGTAGAGTAGCTTCCGAACTAGTTTGTCTTCCGAGATTGTCTCTCCAAAACCCTTAAGCCCGTTGACGATTGTTGAGAAGCGATCGAACATTTTGGACACAGTTTCGTCGGGCTCCATTTTGAAATTCTCATAGCTAAGATTGAGAATTCCAATCTTGGTCTCCTTCACATCACTAGTTCCTTCATAAGTGGTCTCTAGTGTATCCCATACTTCCTTGGCACTTTCAATGGAGGAGACTTTGGAGTAGATGTCGGGACTGAAAGAGAAAAACAATATGTGAAGAGCTTTATCATTGATTTGGATCTTCTTTCTCTCTTCTTCACTCATCTCAATCTTCTTCTTTAGCACCAATCTTCCTTCTCCGTCTCTCTTCATTGGAACATAGGGACCATCTTCAATGGCATCCCAAACTAGATAATCGTTGGATTTGATGAAGATGCGCATCCACTTCTTCTAAAATGGATAGTTATCACCGTTGAAGAAAGGCATTTTTGTGGTTGATTGAGACTCGTACATGCTTGACCCGAAGGTAGATGCCATGACTTGATTTTTGGATGATCACACTCTTCCTAGGAACTCCTCTTGTGGTTGTTAATCCTTCAAAGAGATAGGCTCTGATACCAATTGTTGAGTGGATCAATGATATGATATAAGCCAAGAGGGGGTGAATTGGATTTTTTGAACTTTTGGTGGTGGAGTGGAAAATTAAAATTGATGGACAAGAGAATTTAGAGTGGTTCAAGTTCAAATCGAACTCTACATCCACTACCTTAGCTTCACTAAGGATTTTCCAACAATCCACTAATTATTCTTCCCCTTTTCTAGGCTAAAAAGGTAACTGTTACAAAACCGGTCAAATATTCTACCCAAAATTTAACCCAATCCTCACACAACAAAACAAAGATGATGAAGGCTAAAACAAGTATCTCTCAATACAAAATGTAGCCCAATTACAAGCACTCAACCCAATTGAATAGATAAGAATGAAAAGTACAACTTCATAGTTGGGGTTTACTAGAAATAATGGGATTTTGGCACAAATGCTTGACTTTGATGTTTGGATGTTTCTTTTGAGATCAATAGTTGTTGCTGAAGCTTTTAGAGGTCTCTTTTATACCTTCTCATTGAATTCTAGCCATTGGGGTTGTTGCATTCATCAATAGAGCCGTTGGGATGTTATCTTCCCTCCATAAATGCAGTCTGCAACCACCCGTTTCGAAACACCCGATCCTGTTTTGAAATAGACCAAAAAAGAAAGAGTCGTTGGGGTGTATTAAATAGACCGTATCGAAACGGGCACGATCGTTTCGATACGCTAAGGGCCGTTTCGAAACTCGTTTAGAAACACTTAGTCACTGTCGAAGCCCATATCGAAACGGCTTGGAAGCGTTTCGATACGCCTTAACGACAAGTATAAAACCAATTAAAAACTTCAACGGTCATATTATTAAAACCATGTTTGAATGACGTTTCGAAACGTTTGAGGTCGTTTCGATACTATCGTATCGAAACGGGTCAAACCGTTCCGATGTTCTTCACCCGTTTCGAAACCCGTTTTGAAACATAGGTTAACTGTTTCAAAAGTGTTCCGGAATGCCCAATGGCCGTTCCGAAACGGTGACTCGAAAATCACTGTTTTGGCTTCAAAAACACTTAGAAAAGTTTTAACAAATTGAGTTTTTAACTTAACCATTTTCCTTTAAATATATAGAGAGGTTTAAGGACTTAAAAATTTGTCTTATCTTTTTCAAATTAGTCCTTAAATTCTTTAGTTATATCAAAATTAGTTTATCGGTTTCACAGTGTTTCGAAACGCTATCGAGTCGTTTCGGTACCAGACTCGTTTCGATACAGGGTGACCCTGTTTCGGAACAACACCTCGAACCCATATCGAAACGCGAGGAGCCCGTTTCAATACGATTTAATACTAGAATCATCTTAGATTACGCCCGTATCGAAACATATGTACCTGTTTCGATACACCCTTGCCAAAAATGCATTTTGGGTAGTTTCATGTCCAAAGAGCCAACTTAGATCGAGTCTAAATGCATGTAAATGATATATGAGCATGTTATATGAACTAAAACTGATGATGTAGGATGTGAAACAGTCGTTCTTTAAGTGCAAGTGTACACTAATGCCTAGTTGTAATATAAAAGATTATCGTCTCCTTAGGGACTAGAACACTACTTCAAGATTAAATTCCTGCACAAGGAAGAGTAAAAACACAATTGATTTGGATTGGTTTGAGAAAGTTGCATAAACTTAAAGTAAACGAATAATAAAAAGATGTAGTAATCAGAATAAGAAGATGGGCCAGATTGAGTTGCGTCGTAGTGTGAAACTGTGTTGAACTCGTAAAAGTCTTGTAGTGCAAAGTCGATATCTCTGCCACGATGAGTAACGAATGGAACACTGCCATGGCAAGGAACTCGGCGGGTATTCAAGGTCCGGCAGAACGTCCTGATCTAATTCCAACTTATCTCTAAGTTTGAATACTGTTGATGCCCACTCTTTGACAATACCTCTCGGCGTAAACCTAGATTGAACAACAACCTTCCCACGTTCCTTCTTAACCGCCTTAAACTTAGACTTATCTCTAAGCTAAGTTGATTCTTGCCTTAATTGGAGGGAATCGTGTTTATCCATTTCTTGAGTTTAACTCTCTTAAATTAAAACAAATAGATGTGCTCACAAAGATCTCTCGATTCTATTGCAAACAAAGATGAAGAACATAGGATAAGAAAACCTTGAATTGAATTGCATGAAAACTTTAACTAATTACAACCATACTCAAGACTACTAAACAAAACAATCTTAACCCTAAGGAAAGTTTAGAACATAATGTAAATAAGAAAATACAAAAATAAAATCTAAACCCTAATCTATCCTTATCTCCTCCAATCAGTACAGCCTTGCATTTTTATAGGCGGTTACATGTGAAAACCTTATTTGGGGAAGAAGTCTTTCTTTAGGAGGAAGTTAAGTTGGAATTAAATGCCGTTAAACGTCTGAGTGTTTTATTCCAAAATAACTCCTCTTTTGGGCTTTCTAGGGCCGAAGGCTTCTTCCTTGTTTGGGTCTTCTCACGTCATCTCTAGGTGCTCTTGGACTCTATTCTTCATGTGGTTTAGTTATGCTGATTCAGGAAATTCTCTTCTTCATATCGCACACCCTTTTGGTCAATCTTCAATGTGCCGTCGTGACGTCAGTATTGGCGGTAGTCTATCTCGGCGACCCATTCTTTGAACTGCGTCAGTACAGTTCTTCTCTGCAACTATTGTTGGTCTTGTGTGACTGGATGTGATCGTTTTGTTTCCTCCTCCTCTTCGATCATTCTTCTGCTCTGCTGCCGCGACAGGTGCTGGCGGCAGTGTCTTGTAATCTGTAAAGCAAATGCAACAAAAAATAGTGTCTTTTCTCCACAAATAATCGTAAATATTGTAATAAGCTGAGAGAAGGAAAGATATTGTAAAACATGCATGGAAACCTAAATATGAACTAAAATGGGCTTAAGAATAGTGACGATATAAACTAAAATGGGCATAAAATATAAGACTTTTAAGCACTTTACACACCCCTAAACTCGAACTATTTCTTGTCCTCAAATGATGCAAAACCTAATAAGTACTTACCCCTACTTCAACAAAAAGAACATGTCCTTAACTTGTTTTCATGCCTCAAGGCAGTGGCACCTAAATCATTTTAGTGTGTAGAATATAGCCTGTTGCGGGCACCTCTAGGATTGCATTTTTTACCCGCCGCGGCAGCCTTTGTAACATCCACTTTTCCGTCCTAGAATTTAGTTCATTGAATTAGAATATTAATTTATTCTTTGAAAACAATTAAGTAATTTATTCAATTTAATCCTTGAATTTTCCTTATTTGGCAATTATGGCATCAATTCGAATCTAAATGAGACTAGGCATTCGAATTAAAGAATTGAGTTGAATGAGTTGAGTTGATAACTTAATTGAACACTAATTTGATTGTCACATAATTAAAGTAATAATTTTGGAGAATTAGAGAAAAATAATTAGAAGGTGTATATTTTCTTAGTGGAAATCGGACCAAACTGAAAGAAGGAAAGAAAACATGTGTGGATGAAATTAAGGACAAAATTAAAGAAAAGATAAAGCTTATAATTTGCATGTTAAATTTTAAGGTTCTTTGGGCTGCTCTTAGTAAAAAGGCTAGATTAGTTTAGTGAGGAAGGATAATTAAGTAAAATTAGGACCCAACATATCCCCCAATTAAGAGAAAAGTTTTTCTTCTCCATCATTTTCCCCTTGTTGCCGTGAGAGTAGAGAAAAAAGGGAGAGGAAGAAAGCTTGAAAATTCTGAAAATTGAGCTCTAATGGAGAAAGGATTTGCATGCATGTTGAAGGATTTAAGCTAGGATTAAGAAGGGTTAACTAGTGGTAGCAAAGCCAAGAAGTGAGTTTCTCATTTCTTCTTATTTTTGTTCGAATAAGAACAAAATTATGCATGAAAATTCTAAGTTAGCTTAAGCATGAAAGTGATAGAGTTATGGTGATTATGTTGAGTTGAAATGATGAAATTTTTGAATACTTATTCGTGAAATGGTGAATCGATTAAAAGGGGACTGTTTTGAGAAAAGATTAGAAATTCATGATTAGAATGAAAAGTTGAGATAGTTAGGGACCAAACTGGAAAATTTCTATTAGAACAAAGTTGAAGAGAAATGAAAATAATATAAGGAATAAGCGTTAGATTGCAGGAAAAATGAATTCTAATGAGGAAATTTTGATTAGAATCAACAATGGATGTGCACTTGAATAAATTGGAATTAGGGAATGTTTTGAATAAAATCATTAAATGTAATGATATGAATTATACGAAAATTGGCACTTAATTCAAAGTTTAGAATCAGGGGATTGTGTAAGAATAAATTTAGACTCTTGAATTGAATTTGAAATGGCTTAAATTGGTGAATTAAGGAAATTAGTCACTCGAAACATGAGAATATGACTAATCTGGAAATTTTCTGAAATTGAGGACTTATCTGTTGATAATAAGAATTGACAAGGACTTAAAAATGATGTAAAAGGATACTACAAAACATGTACTAAGGGAATTTAGAATTAAAGTAGGGTAAATAGGTGGAATTTAAAGTTAAATGTGTTCAATGAGTAAAATGTCCAAAAAACCTTACCCTTGAGCTGTAGCTTTTAAAATTCACCAAAAATAGGATATAATTATTTTGAGCTGAAATTTTTATGGTATAAATTTTGAAATTTCTAGTACCACTGAGAGAAAACGAAATTGAATTCCAGTATGTGAATTAGAAGTTATGGATTAAACAAGTTAGGCCGTACAAGCTGTCCAGGATTGTTAAAAGGATCATGTTACTGTAATAAACTGTATTAACTCAGAATAGAAAAAAAATAAGGTTTATATGGTTGGAAAGCTGAGTTTAATACCTTTCTAATGGTGTATGATAAGTGGATTTTGGATTAGTAGTTAAGAAGTTATAATTATAATAGTAACTGGACCTCCAACGAATTCAATAGAAAAACGGATTTGAAGGTTAATGTTTATAATTGAGTTAAAAGAGTGAATGTGATTGAGTTGCTCTCTGATATGGTTTGTATTTGTTTTGTGTTGAGTGTTAAGACCAAATTTGTGAGGAGTCTTTGGAGGAAGCCAAGATTGATCAATCAAGGGGGAGGAACAAAGGCATACTAATCAAAGATCAAGTTTAAAGAGTTTGTGAGTGTAATTGTATTAGGGTTGGGATTAGTGTCCTAACCACTTTATTTATTTATGTAATTTATGATTTTATGCATGAAATGGACTTAATTTATGGTTGGTAACATGTTTCGTAAGGGAAGGAGGTTAAATGGAAAATTGATGCATGAAATGGACCTTTGTTAATGATTGAATTTATGAAAATGTGATTTATTTGCTATGTTGTATATGCATGTAATTTCATGTGATGTTGCTACCTATGTATGTTTTGATGTTGTTCGAATGTGACCAGAAGTTAATTATCATGACTTATATGACTTGGTAAAAATTATATGATATAATGACCATGCAATTCGAATTATGCAAAATTGTATGTGCTAAATTAAGTATGAATGATATCATTGAAAGATGTATGATTACATAATAAATTAATATGCCCTTGGTCGATTAGTGGTCTTAGATAGTACGTCATGCCTAGAGTCCGAGCTCTCTTGTTTGTTGCTTAGTGCAACCCCTAATTTGTTGCTTAGTGCAACCCCTGTTTAGTACCTAGTGTACTCCCTGAACTTGATGATCGAATGTGATCTTGCTTGGTGTTCAAGACACATTGATGCTATTGAGCATCCCTTGACTTGTTGCTTAGGCAACCCCTGTTTGGTATTTAGTACCCTCTTGATGATTTGTTTATCTAATCCTTCTATTCTACCTAGGGCAATTTAACTAAATTAAATGACAAACATATATAATTAGGAGAAGCTTATGATGTGGATAAGTGAAATGATGATTGAATTGGCATGACATGAGTTACATTTGATTGATGAATTTTGTGGACATTGGTCCTTTCGATTGTGATAAAATGCATATGAGATGCTTGCAATGTTCGAATATTAGCAATGTGGGCAATGACCCCTTTCGAATGAAATGTGATATGTTTGATAAGTTTGACTTATGATCAATGGTTGGTGATCCATTCGAATGACATGCTTAAAGATAATTTGTGATTTTGCTCATGACTAATTGAAAATGCAATGTTATAATTGGTATGATTTTGGTTAATTCGATTATGAAGCACGTGAAAAAGCATGTTGGAAATTGAATTGTTGTATGGTTTTGGCTTGATCGAATATGAAGCGTGAGGATAAAATAATGCTAATTGAAATGTGTTCAAATATGATGATATGAATGTTTGTATACGTGATGTATGAAGGCACTTGAGTTTGGTTTTGCTAAGCTTAATTAGGTGTTGATTTTATGCTATCAATCCTAGCTAAGTAAACTCAATGTTTGATCACATATAAATTCAAGAATGAATTAGCTTTAGTATTACCTCGCTAAGTACAATTTTGTACTTAACACTCCTTTGTTTCCTTCTTCCCAATTAGCAGGGTAGCTTGGGACTAAAGCTAGCATCCGATCGGGACAAATTACGAGACAAAAAATGTATGATCTTAGTCTTATTTTAGACTCCTAGATGGTGGCTTCGAAGTTTGTCTAAAGGCTCATTTTATTTTGTTTGGTCGTAGCTTAAGCTTACGTTGGTGTTTGAAGTTATTATATGCTCCATGATGTTTGGTTAGGAGGCTAGTATCATGTTTTGTTTAATTAAGCCTTATTCTTTTGTTGTAAATTTGTAACTCAAGCTAGTGGTCTTGTATTATTCTTTTTGTTGTATATAGTTTGATAGCTTGGCATGGCTTAGGAGCATTTGGAAATATGATGTTTTGTAATGAAACAACTAATGGAAAGTTGATATCTTGGTCTATGAAATCGAGCATAGCTTGTTTGTTAATATTAATGTTTTTAATTATTGGTAATATTGGTATGATTCGAAAACCACCTAGAATAATTTAATAAGGGTTCGGATGGCATGTTATTAAAAAGGCTTAAGTGTTTCGGTATGTTTGATTTAATTCTTATCAATGAACTTAATCGGTAAATTATTAGATAATGGTTATAGTAAATTAATAACATAGATAGCTTAGTGTTCGAATGGAATAAGTAATGGTGTTTTAAAATTGGATCTTTAATAAGATGATAAGAAAATTTTAAATTGGCTTGTAAATTGATAAGTTTAGATTAAACGAAATTCTATTTAGCCTTGTATGTTTAGAAAAGTTTTTGTTAGCCCACTTTCTGCATACGCATTAATATGGTTTGCTTATTTGAGAATGAATTCTTGTTTCGATGTCATGTGAATCTTCTGTTCTGTTTTCCGTTTCCGCTTCTGGTAACGCTCCTCGCTCCTAACCCGTGCGAGGGGTGTTACATTTTGTGGCATCAGAGCTTTTTAGGTTACAGGTCCTAAAAACCTCGAATAAGTTTGTCATGCGTCATTTAGGATGAATCAAGCCACCTAGGATTCATACATTGAATTTCTTGTAATTATGCTCCTAACTCTAATTTTGTTTAATCTGAAGTAGATTGACTAAGACAAGTTAGCTCGAGACAATAAAAGTCCTCGAGGATCCTCAAGTGAAGAGGATAGTGTCCGTATGAGAGAGAATCCTCTTGTACAAGATAGTACCCAACCACAACCTCCTGTACAACCTCAGACGAACACTGATAATCCGACTGTTCAGAATTCTCAAAGAGACTGCCTTTTGAGCATGAAAGAAATGTTCGATCAGCTTTTGACGAACACAAGACAAGAAAAACCTACTCCGGTAGTTGTTGCCCCTAGCAGAGCTCATATCGAAAAGCTTGCTCAGCACCGAGCCTATACATTTGCAGGCTCTAGTGAAGAGAAACCTGAAGAAGCTGAGTATTGGTTAGAAAGAACTACGCATATATTGACCATACAACTTCAGTTCGCATATGAGCATAAGCTTGAATACGTTGTTGCCTTACTTGTTGTTGAAGCTTTGAGCTGGTGGGAGACTAAGACACTAACCGCTCCAGCAGAGTCTGTAAACTGGAAGTTCTTTGTAGAAGAATTTAAGAAGAAGTACATCAATAAACAGTACTTGGCCGATCGAAGAAAACATTTCTTGTATTTGAAACAAGCGGCCCGACCAATAGAGCAGTACGTGGCAGATTTCTATAAGTATTGCAAGTATGGTTCTGAGTACATCAAGACAGAGAAGGAAAAATGTTGTATGTTCATCGACGGTCTAATGATGAGCCGAGTCCAATGTTTACCGCCCTAGATATCACGGACTTCCAAACTCTGGTGAACCGAGCTATTGCTACGGAAGCCAAGTTTCGGGCCGCAGAAAATCGAAAAAGCGGTTAGCGACATGATAAGAAACGTAAGGGTGATGAAAAGTCCCATTGGAAGTCGAAGAAGTCTAAAAGTAAGAAAGAAAGGTCTTCTTCGTATAATCCAGCTCCTCGTAGTAATTTCACACCGAAGCCTCAGTCAATAAATAGACTTGTTGTCCCAGTTGTATCTATTAACAGCATGGGAAACTCAGATAGGCTCCAGTCTGTCAGCATTGTCAAAAACCACATTTCGGTCAGTGCCGAAAACAGTCCAACTTATGCTTTTCTTGCGGCGGAAGCGACCACTATATTAGAGATTGTCCGAAGAGACCAGATTTAGCTCATGCTCAAAATTCTGCTAATCCGAGTCATGTACAATCCAATCGGAACAAGAACACTAGACAAGCACATTCTGGAAATTAGGGTAGAGGCAGAAGCAACCAGTCAAAAGCCATCACTCATCAGGAATCACGAGCTCCAGCTCGAGTTTATCATATCCGTGGCAAGGATGAGGAAGAATCTCCAAATGTTATTGCGGGTACGGTTGAACTGAACCTTACTCTCTATGCTTTAATTGATTCGAGATCAACTCATTCTTTTGTGTGTTTTTACTTGATTGACAAGTTACAACTAAAGCCTGGAATTGTTAAAACTTGGTTAATTGTTTCAAACCCTATAGGAGGTGACTTACCTATCAACTTGATATGTAAGGATAGCCTTGTATCTATTCGAAATGTACCTTCTCCTTGTGACCTGTATGTTATACCTAAATGTGAGTTTGACCTAGTATTAGGTTTAGACTGGTTGGGTAGACACGAAGCCTGGATTGATTGTTAGAATAAAAGATTGTACTTAAGAGGTTTATGGAAAGAGTCGATTCTATTG
The DNA here is from genome assembly GCA_958450335.1 of Hibiscus tridactylites. Taxonomy (NCBI): domain Eukaryota; kingdom Viridiplantae; phylum Streptophyta; class Magnoliopsida; order Malvales; family Malvaceae; genus Hibiscus; species Hibiscus tridactylites. The sequence goes on from OY288276.1 coordinate 82,603,860, forward strand.
ATTGGCAATAAATCGACATCTATTTTTGCTGCTACGGCTTTGCAAGATGAGTTAGATTTTGGTTTAACTGAAAGGCTCGTTGTATCTGAGTTTGTTGATGTGTTTCTTGAAGAACTCCCTGGACTCCCTCCGATCCGAGAAGTTGAGTTCAAGATTGAAGTTCAGCCTTGAACAAATCTGATGTCCATTACGACCTATCGTATGACACCTATTGAATTGCAAGAATTAAAGAAGCAGATTCAAGAATTAGAAGATAAGGGCTTCATTCGACCCAACATTTCTCCCTGGGGTGCTTCAGTTCTCTTTGTGAAAAAGAAAGACGGGACGATGCGACTTTGCATTGATTACCGACAATTGAACAGAGTCACCATAAAAAACAAGTATCCACTGCCCCAAATTGAAGATTTGTTTGATCAGTTGAAGGGTGCTAGAGTGTTTTCTAAATATGACCTCCGTTCCGGTTATTATCAAATGAGGGTGAAAGATGAAGATATACCCAAAACTGCTTTCAGAACTCGTTATGGTCATTATGAATTTCTGGTGATGCCATTCGGGGTTAACGAATGCCCCTGCTGCATTCATGGATCTGATGAATCGAGTATTCAAGCCTCATCTTGACAAGTTTGTTGTCGTTTTCATCGACGATGTTCTGGTTTACTCTCGTAACAAGGAAGAACATGCTCAACATCTTTGGATTGTACTTGAGACACTCCGAGAACATCAATTGTTTGCTAAGTTCACTAAGTGCGAATTTGGCTGTCAGAAGTGTCATTCCTCGGACATGTTATTTCAGCCGAAAGAATCAAGGTTGATTCTAAGAAAATTCAAACTATTCTTGAATGGCGTCCTTCGAGCAATGTAAGCGAGGTCTGAAGTTTCCTTGGGTTAGCTGGGTATTACCGAAAGTTTGTGAAAAGATTTTCGGTGATTGCTGCACCACTAACCAAAATGATGAGAAAGAATGAACCGTTTAAGTGGTCCAAAAGACAACAAAGAAGCTTTGATCAGCTTAAGCAAGCCTTGACTCAGGCTCCTGTCCTTATTCAGCCAGAGTCAGGAAAAGAATTTGTTGTTTACAGTGATGCATCACATTCTGGTCTTGGATGCGCTCTGATGCAGGAAGGTAATGTGATTGCATACGCTTCTCGATAACTTAAGCCTCACGAGGTGAATTATCCAATTCATGATCTTGAGTTAGCAGCAATTGTGTTTGGCTTAAAATCCGGCGACATTATCTGTACGGTGAGAAGTGTAAGCTATTCACCGATCACAAAAGTTTGAAGTACTTGCTCACTCAGAAAGAGCTAGATCTTAGAAAAAGAAGGTGGTTGGAATTACTCATGGATTATGATCTTACCATCGATTATCATCTTGGAAAGGCTAACGTGGTTGCCGATGCTCTGAGTCGGAAATCGAACCTCGGTAAGTCTTTTAAAATTCTAAAATTAAAAAATGTTCAATCTTAAAAATTCAATTAAATCATTTGAATAGTACCTTGTTGTCCAAGTAATGTATTTGTTTTTTTTGTTCGTATCTTCTCTGGCCATCAATGCTCATTTCCAACTATGGAAAGCTCGGAATTATCTGAACGAACTCCAGGTTCAATCTGTTCTGATTTCTAGAATCAAAGAACTCCAGCAAGTTGATCTAAAACTCCAGAAAATCTTGTCTAAGCTTGAGTCTAATCCTGACTTTTCTGTTAAGTCAAACAGTCTTCTATATTTCAGAGATCGGATTTGTGTACCTAATAACAAGGAATTGCAAGATGAAATTCTACAAGAAGCGCATCAATGTTCTTTTTCAATCCACCATGGATCTGTTAAGATGTACAAGGATCTCAAGCCCTTGTATTGGTGGTCTGGAATGAAATCGGCTATCAATAACTTTGTATCTAGGTGTCTGAACTGTCAACGAGTCAAAGCCGAACATCATGCTCCTACTGGATTACTTGAACCTCTGGAATTTCCACAATAGAAATGGGAACAAATTACGACGGATTTCGTGACCGGTCTTCCTTGCTCTTCAAGAAAGTGCGATGTTATTTGGGTGATCGTTGATCGTTTCACCAAATCAGCACATTTCATTCTGGTGCGGATGAATTTTAGCCTTGAAGCCTTGGAAGAACTGTATATTAGGGAAGTTATTTGTTTACACGGAGTCCTGACTTCTATAGTTTCAGATTGGGATCCCCGATTTACAGCTCGATTCTGGAAAACGCTACACAAGGCTCTGGGAACCAAACTGAATGTTAGCACAACTTTTCATCCTCAAAGCGATGGACAATCTGAACGAGTAATTCAAGTTCTTAAAGATATGCTCAGAGCTTGTATTATCAATTTTGGTAAGAATTGGAAAAAGCCGTTTCCTTTAATAGAGTTCGCATATAATGATAGCTATCAGTCTTCTATTCAGATGGCTCCTTTTGAAGCACTGTATGGAAGAAAATGTCGAACACCTTTGTGCTGGTCTGAACACGGAGATAATAAAGTATCAGGTCCTCAACTGCTTCAGGATAGGTAGAATTCGTATGCTAATCTGAAGCATAGGGACATTCAATATGAGATCGAAGGTAAAATATTTCTTAAAGTTTCTCCGTGGAAGAAAGTTTTCTGTTTCGGCAAAAAGGGAAAGCTTAGTCCTCGTTTCATTGGACCGTTCGAAGTAACTGAGAGAATTGGTCATGTAGCTTATCGACTCGCTCTTCCTCCTGAATTCGATAAGATTCATAATGTCTTTCATGTATCTATGTTAAGACGTTATCGATCTGATCCGTCTCACATCCTCGAACCAGAAGAAGTTGAACTCAATCCCGAACTTTCTTATGAAGAGGAACCTATTCAGATTCTTGATTGGGAAGTTAAAAAGCTTCGTAATAAGAACGTCCCTCTTGTTAAAATTCTCTGGAAGAATCATCACATTAAAGAAGCAACTTGGGAACCCGAGGATACAATGCGAAAGCAATATCCTCATCTGTTCAGTTCAGGTAAGAATTCGAGGACGAATTCTTTCTTTAAGGAGGAAGGAATTGTAACATCCGCTTTTCCGTCCAAGAATTTAGTTCATTGAATTAGAATATTAATTTATTCTTTGAAAACAATTAAGTTCATAATTAAGTAATTTATTCAATTTAGTCCTTGAACTTCCCTTATTTGGCAATTATGGCATCAATTCGAATCTAAATGAGACTAGGCACTCGAATTAAATATTGAGTCGAATGAGTTGAGTTTATAACGTAATTGAACACTAATTTGATTGTCACATGATTAAAGTAATAAGTTTGGAGAATTAAAGAAAAAATAATTAGAAGGTGTATATTTTCCTAGTGGAAATCGGACCAAATTGAAAGAAGGAAAGAAAACATGTGTGGATGAAATTAAGGACCAAATTAAAGAAAAAATAAAGCTTATAATTTGCATGTTAAATTTTAAGGTTCTTTGGGCTGCCCTTAGTAAAAAGGCTAGATTAGTTTAGTGAGGAAGGATAATTAAGTAAAATTAGGACCCAACATACCAAATTAAGGGAAAAGTTTTTCTTCTCCATCATTTTTCCCTTGTTGCCGTGAGAGCAGAGAAAAAACGGAGAGGAAGAAAGCTTGAAAATTCTGAAAATTGAGCTCTAATGGAGAAAGGATTTGCATGCATGTTGATGGATTTAAGCTAGGATTAAGAAGGGTTAACTAGTGGTAGCAAAGCCAAGAAGTAATTTTCTCATTTTTCTTATTTTTGTTCGAATAAGAGCAATATTATGCATGAAAATTCTAAGTTAGCTTAAGCATGAAAGTGATAGAGTTATGGTGATTATGTTGAGTTGAAATGATGAAATTTTTGAATAATTATTTGTGAAATGATGAATCGATTAAAAAGGGACTGTTTTGAGGAAAGATTAGAAATTCATGATTAGAATGAAAAGTTGAGATAGTTAGGGACCAAACTGGAAATTTTCTATTAGGAAAAAGTTGAAGAGAAATGAAAATACTAAAAGGAAAAAGCCTTAGATTGCTGGAAAAATGAATTCGAATGAGGAAATTTTGATTAGAATCAACATTGGATGTGCACTTGAATAAATTGGAATTAGGGATTGTTTTTAATAAAATCATTAAATGTAATGATCTGAATTATAAGAAAATTTGCACTTAATTCAGAGTTTAGAATCAGGGGATTGTGTAAGAATAAATTTAGACTCTTGAATTGAATTTGAAATGGCTTAAATTGGTGAATTAAGGAAATTAGTCACTCGAAACATGAGAATATGACTAATCTGGAAATTTTCTGAAATTGAGGACTTATCTGTTGATAATAAGAATTGACAAGGACTTAAAAATGATGTAAAATGATAGTACAAAATCTATATTAAGGGAATTCAGAATTAAAGTAGGGTAAATAGGTGGAATTTAAAGTTAAATGTATTCAATGAGTAAACTGTCCAGAAAACCTTAACTTTGAGCTGTAACTTTGAAAATTCACCAAACATAAGATATAATGTATTTTGAGCTGAAATTTTTATAGTATAAACTTTGAAATGTCTAGTATCACTGAGAGAAAACGAAATTAAATTCCAGTATGTGAATTGGAAGTTATGGACTAAAGAAGTTAGGCAATACAAGCTGTCCAGGATTGTTAAAAGGGTCATGTTTATGTAATAAACTGTATTAACTAAGAATAGAACAAATATAAGATTTATATGGTTGGAAAGCTGGGTTTAATACCTTTCTAATGGTGTATGATAAGTGGATTTTGGAATAGTAATTAATAAGTTATGATTAAAATTGTAACTTGCCCTTCAACTAATTGAATAGAAAAACAGATTTGAAGGTTAATGTTTATAATTGTGTTAAAAGAGTGAATGCGATTGAGTTGCTCTCTGATATGGTTTGTATTTATTTTTTGTTAAGTGTTAAGACTAAATTTGTGAAGAGTCTTTGGAAGAAGCCAAGATTGATCAATCAAGGGGGAGGAACAAAGGCATACTAATCAAAGATCAAGCTTAAGGAGTTTGTGAGTGTAATTGTATTAGGGTGGGGACCAGTGTCCTAACCACTTTATTTATTTATGTAGTTTATGATTTTATGCATGAAATGGACTTAATTTATGGTTGGTAACATGTTTAGTAAGGGAAGAAGGTTAAATTGAAAATGGATGCATGAAATGGACCTTTGTTAATGATTGAATTTATGAAAATATGGACTCCCTTATGTGATCTATTTGCTATGTCGTATATGCATGTAATTTCATGTGATGTTGCTACCTATGTATGTTTTGATGTTGTTCGAATGTGACCAGAAGTTAATTAGCATGACTTATATGAATTGGTAAAAATTATATAATAAAATGACCATGCAATTCGAATTATGCAAAATTGTATGTGCTAAATTAAGTATGAATGATATCATTGAAAGATGTATGATAAATTAATAAATTAATAATCCCTTGGTCGATTAGAGGTCTTAGATAGTATGACATGCCTAGAGTTCGAGCTCTCTTATTTTGTTGCTTAGTGCAACCCCTGATTTGGGGCTTAGTGCAACCCCTATTTAGTACCTAGTGTACTCCCTGAACTTGATGATCGAATGTGATCTTGCTTGGTGTTCAAGACACATTGATGCTATTGAGCATCCCCTGACTTGTTGCTTAGGCAACCCATGTTTGGTACTTGGTACCCTCTTGATGACTTGTTTATCTAATCCTTCTATTCTACCTAGGGCAATTTATCTAAATTAAATGGCAAACATATATAATTAGGAGAAACTTATGAAGTGGATAAGTGAAATGATGATTGAATTGGCATGACATGAGTTACATTTGATGGATGAATTTTGTGGATATTGGTCCTTTCAATTGTGATAAAATGCATATGAGATGCTTGCAATGTTCGAATATAAGCAATGTGGGCAATGGCCTCTTTCGAATGAAATAAAAATGAAATGCAATACGTTTGATAAGTTTGACTTATGGTCAATGGTTGGTGATCCATTCGAATGACATGCTTAAAGATAATTTGTGATTTTGCTCATGACTAATTGATAATGCAATGTTATAATTGGTATGATTTTTGTTATTTCGATTATGAAGCACGCGAAAAAGCATGTTGGAAATTAAATTGTTGTATGGTTTTGGCTTGATCGAATATGAAGCATGAGGATTAAATTAATGCTAATTGAAATGTGTTCGAATATAATGCTATAAATGTTTGTATATGTGATGTATGAAGGCACTTAAGTTTGGTTTTGCTAAGCTTAGTTAGATGTTGATTTTATGCTATCAATCCTAGCTAAGTAAACTCAATGTTTGATCACATATAAATTCAAGAATGAATTATCTTTAGTATTACCTAGCTAAGTACAATTTTGTACTTAACGCTCCTTTGTTTTCTTCTTCCCAATTAGCAGGGTAGCTTGGGACTAAAGCTAGCATCCGATCGAGAAAAATTACGAGACAAGAAATGTATGATCTTAGTCTTATTTTTAGACTCATAGATGGTGGCTTCGAAGTTTGTCTAAAGGCTCATTTCATTTTGTTTGGTCGTAGCTTAAGCTTACGTTGGTGTTTGAAGTTATTATATGCTCCATGATGTTTGGTTAGGAGGCTACTATCATGTTTTGTTTAATTAAGCCTCATTCTTTTGTTGTAAATATGTAACTCAAGCTAGTGGTCTTGCATTATTCTTTTTGTTGTATATAGTTTGATAGCTTGGCATGGCTTAGGAGCATTTGGAAATATGATGTTTTGTAATGAAACAACTAAGGGAAAGTTGATATCTTGGTCTATGAAATCGAGCATAGCTTGTTTGTTAATATTAATGTTTTAATTATTGGTAATGTTGGTATGATTCGAAAACCACCTAGAATAATTTAATAAGGGTTCGAATGGCATGGTATTAAAAAGGCTTAAGTGCTTCGGTATGTTTGATTTAATTCTTATCAATGAACTTAATCGGTAAATTCTTAGATAATGGTTAGAGTAAATTAATAACATGGATAGATTAGTGTTCGAATGGAATAAGTAATGGTGTTTTAAAATTGGATCTTTAATAAGATGATAAGAAAATTTTAAATTGGCTTGTAAATTGATAAGTTTAGATTAAACGAAATTCTATTTAGCCTTCTATGTTTAGAAAAGTTTTTGTTAGCCCACTTTCCGCATACACATTAATATGGTTTGCTTATTTGAGAATGAATTCTTGTTTTGATGTCCTGTGAATCTTTTGTTCTGTTTTCTGTTTCCGCTTCCGGTAACGCTCCTCGCTCCTAACCCGGGCGAGGGGTGTTACAACCTTCCTTGCAGTATTGACAACTTCAGCTGCCGAGGCGGCGTCCTATAATGCATGTGAATTAAAAGTACCAAATAATTTAACAGTCGATGTTCACTACTTTATTCTATCAATCAACATGCCACAATTGTGTTAAGGATAAATAGCACTATAGTAGATTTCTAAGTCATCTTCATACTACCCAAAAATTAAAAGTATTTTTTAATGGTGTGAGTTGTCGGCTATTCTATCATGGCATAAGTTGTTTAACAAGTTCTTTTTCATTAAAGAAGAGATAAGTACAATGCAAATAAGATGGTTAACTAATATGCAACTACATATGAACTACACTAAGGTGGACTCTCCCTCCCCCAAACTCAAGGCGGGCATTGCCCTCAATGCAACACAAAATAACTATACATAACATGAAAATAAAAAAAAAGAAAAACTAAAAATAAAAGGAAAAAAGAAACATGTTACATTTAAAAAGAAGATGATGAATTTTGGGCCACTTCATCTTCATTATCAGATAGGTCCAGTCGCCGCCTCTGTAAAGGATATGGTTGGACAATATTTGAAGTCCTTCATGGTTGGATTCTAGAGGGCGGCGTGTTTCTAGTCACTGGAACAGTATCATCGGATTCTTCCTCATCCGAGTCAGTCGAGATGTAATGATACTTTCGTTTCCTGGATGTTTCTACCGCCGCAGGTGGTGCTGTCGTGACGGGTGAGGAGTCATCATTAGAATCATCGAAGGAGTTGTTGGACGGAGAGTGGTGGCCCTGTAGATTTGTTGGAGAGGTAGGTGGGGTGTTGGCGGCTGAGGAGGAGCCTTGATGGGATGGCCCGACGACTGCAGGTAATGCCGCGGTGGGGGAGTCCGGGAAAGGGTGGCTCGCCATGACGGCTTCCGTGATTTCAACAGGAAAGGCAAGAAAATAAAGGTCATCCCCTGGGAATTTCTCCTTGAGGAATAGCTCAAATCATGTGTTGTAGTTCCGCACATACTACATAAATTTCAAGTTCCTATGCTCCATCCGTTGTTGCTTCCTGTAGATATCCTGAAACATCCTGGTGGGGTCAATGAAGGCCTGATCTCTACACCTGCCCTGGGCTGAAGTACCCGCCGCCGCGGTTGTTGAGTGCCTAAAAGTCCTATATTTTACCCTCATTTATCCTTATTTTTGCTGCACTCAAGCACGTTTAATTACATTTTAGGTTAGTTTTTGCATTTTCATCACATTTAGATAAAACTGCACAGATGCTGCTGAAATTGGTCACTTTTGCAGGTATCTTCCGTGGCAGCATCGAAGGCAGCTGAGGAGTAGAGGCGAGTTGCGGAGCAGGAGCTGAAGAAACGAGGTCCGTGGTCTGTCGTGACCGCTGCTATGGCAGAAGGGGCGACAACGAAGAAACCTGAGGTAGAAAACACGAAGTGGAGATCGACAGATAGAGGATTTTAAGCCGGACTATAGTGGGCCATTCGCATATTTTTGGAGACTAGAAGCAGAAGGAGTTGTACCGAAGCAGTTCCAGTTGCCTCTAAGGACGCTGCCGCCGCAGAATGCCGCCCGGACGGCAATACGCCGACATAGTCAAGATGGGTCTCGTTTGATAAAGGACATTTTTCTGAGTCCATTGAGTCCAATCTCGCATTTTTCTGAGGCCGGGAGCGGAGCATAGAGCTGATCAAGGATCAATAAGTAAAGTAACTTATCTTTACTTGTTGAACAAGGATTTCTACTCCAAGAAGGATTTCTACCCCAAGAAGAACTTCTACTCCAAGAAGGACTTAGACTAGATCTTTGCCTATATATACCCATGTATGTAAGGGTAGAGATATCACATCCCATACCTCTCATCTCAAAACCCTAGTCGTTTCTCTTTCTTCACCATGTTCTAAACCTCCCCTAGAGCAAAGGGTTGATATTGTAAAGTAGTTGTAAGGGTTGTTCTGTTCTTAGGGTTTTTCTGTTCAATAAAATAAAACTTCAAGTTTGCTTATTCTGGTTTCAACATCTTGCAAGAGTATCGAGAGAGCATTGTGAGATTATCTATTTACTTAATATCGGGAGAGTTAAGTATACGAAAGGAATAAGTGCGGGTTCTCCAGTTTATGGTTGAACTATCTCGGACCTAGGGATAGGACGAGGTTAAGCGGCTAAAGAAGAATTCATAAACATCAGTGTTCATACTTCAATTCACGCCGGGAGGTATCATCCAAGACGTGTTCGCCAACAAGGTTGGATCTAGGGATATGACAATTCAATCCAAGGATTCTTGCCGAACTTGAAGAAACTAAGTTGCTTATCGCTGCCGCAATAGCAACGGACCGCTGCCACGACAAGTGCTGCCGTGACAGGAGTCAGACACAGAATAGAAGTCCTTGAACAGTGCAATACCTGCACTACGGAGCAATTCAATTCATGCCTGTTTTATAATTCTGATTTTTTCTCTTTACTTGATTTATTCGTGACACTCTTCAATCAAATTATTAAAACTCTTTCTTTCTTCTGTGCAAATAGTTAAAGGATAGAAGTATTCCAGTCCCTGTGGAGACGATAATTGATACTCTAGTATCACTTTACTACTTGCATCGTCTACACTTGCACTATTTGTGATAGTTCTTTTGACACGCAACAAGTTTTTGGCGTCGTTGCCAGGGACTGGGAACATACTCTTACCTTTAACTTCTACACTTTTCTTTTCTCTTATTGTTATTTTTATTTTTATTTTCTTTTTCTATTTTTATCAAAAACTCAGGTGAAATACAGGTTTAAGGAGCATCAACATGTCAGGAAAAACTGTTCGAGAGCTGATGTGGGAGAATTCTCGCAATTACCGTGAAGAAACTAACATGCCATGGGAAGGTAGTCCTCCTCAAGAGTAAATGAATTCCTTAGAAGGTACACTCAAGCCTTCGTGGCACTCATGCAAAAACTGTCGGCTTCTATGGACGCAAGTAACGCCAAGATGGATGCACTCTTGAACAGACCGGTCCTCATTCATGCCACGGATGAACCTGAAATCTTGAGGTAAGATGACGAGGATGCCCATGTGAAGGAATACCCAACACATGATGAGTCTGAGCAACAACTTGCCATGGCAATGATCGAGGAACCGGAATGGAGCAACACCACAACAACGTTGAGTGAAATTCAAGAGAATGGCAATGCAACAACCACATCTGAGGCAAACTCTCAACCCACTACCTCGATTATGCCCGACCAAGATTGTATACATCCACCTTCGCCATGGCACTCGCACAACCACATGCAAGAGCAACCCGATGACAATGCCTCGCTAATGGAATATGAGCAGGTAATAAACGAACCTTTTGAATTCTTTGAAAACTCACCAATTCCATTGTAGGTATTTGAGGAACCAACGCCGGTGGATTTAGAATCATCAAGATCTCTACTGATGGAGACCTTCGAGTGGCCAACAGAATTTGATATGGAGAGTTATGGTACTTTCCAATGTCCCCTTGACCTGCAAAGTAACCTGACAAAGGACTGTCAAAATAACTGGCTACCACAACAACAGACACGACAGCAAGGGCTACATTCAACCACAACAACATTCAACGAAAACAAGGTAAGTTTGTGGTCGAATGTCAATTTGATTTTTTCTAATCATATATTCATGCCCTCAGAAACATTACCAAGAAGGGAGGACTTCATGGACTACAAAGGGAAGAGAAAGAAAGGAGCCCCACCATGAGAATAATCACCAGATGGAGGGTACGGATAGACTTCAAGAAGTACCGAAAACGACCCCTCAAGCATCAATAAAACAGGGAGTAGTTACTTTAGGAGATGCCCCTCAAGGCACTCCTAATTTAACTTATTTTATTTTATTTTTATCTTATTTTATCTTTATTGTTTTAGGAATTAGAAATTTGATATTAGTTTTTAGTTTGATTGTGTTATTAGGTAAACAGAGAGAACCCTTGCAATGACGATACAAGCAACCCGAGGAAGCTCTACCTCCACCCCTACTGCGGCAGCACTCATACTCCGTAAAATGAATTCCAAAGTGACTGCCGCTAACAGCAGTGAAGATATTGATGCAAGGAAGAAGGCAGCCTCCGCATCTCCAACTCCCAGGGCAGCACCCACAGCTCCTCCGACAAAGTCCAAGGAGACTGTCCGCTGACAGCTCCTCATCCAAAGCTCCAACAGCAACGACGACAGCCTCACAACTTAAGTTTTCTTTTTCTTTGTCGCCTGCTGTATATATTATCTTTTTGTGATGTTTCACTTTTCTGTCATTTTTTATTTTTTGTGTCATGCATTGAGGACAATGCAACCCTTGAGTTTGGGGTAGGCAGTCCTCCTAATTATTAATATAATATTGCATTTAGTTTTAATTGTGTCACATTTATTTTTATGCTAAAAAAGTTGGCTTAATTTATTGAACTTTTATTATCTGTTGTTGCCATCTCTGTCGTGACAACCCCTTAAAAATATTTTAGGAAGTAAGTAGAGCCTTAGTATAGTTCTGCAAAATTGAAACACTTTGTGACTTACTTGATAAAAGACTTTCTCTAGCATACTTAGAATAGAAAACTTAGCCACTTAGAGTAGAAAGAGACTAAAAACTCAGGAAACCTAGAGGTGCCTATCACTGGCTCTAGGAAAATAACCAGAGAAAAACTTCTAGAGATGTCTATCACCGGCTCTAGATAGTTAACTAGAGGTGCCTGGAATACTGGCTCTAGTAGAAAAGGGAAAAATTCAGAAAAAGAAGGAAAACAACTAGAGGTGCATGATACTGGCTCTAGTAAGAAAAAAAGAATTAAGTCTCGAATGAAAACTCTAAACAAGCTAAGTATAATATTCTAGTTGCTAGGGAAGTCTATATTCATGTATGTTCACAATAAATGCACATACCTGCACGAGAACTATACTTTTGTTCTAAGTAGATCCTTAAATATTTGAACAGGTGCTAAACATGATAGTGATGGTGTTGTGGGTAAGGATTGTTCACTGCCTTAAGCCAAGAATATATATATATACATATGTATTAATGTTAGTTAGGTTTCATTTGCTTGAGGACAAGCAAGGATTTGAGTTTGGGTGTGTTGAGTGCCTAAGAGTCCTATATTTTACCCCTCATTTATCCTTATTTTTGCTGCACTCAAGCGCGTTTAATTGCATTTTAGGTTAGTTTTTGCATTTACATCACATTTAGATAAAACTGCACAGATGCTATTGAAATTGGTCACTTTTGCAGGTATCTGCCGTGGCAGCATCGAAGGCAGCTGAGGAGTAGAGGCGAGTTGCGGAGCAGGAGCTGAAGAAACGAGGTTCGTGGTCTGTCGTGACCGCTGCTGTGGCAGAAGGGGTGACAGCGAAGACACCTGAGGTAGAAAACGCGAAGTGGAGATCGACAGATAGAGGATTTTAAGCCGGACTATCGTGGGCCATTCACATATTTTTAGAGACTAGAAGCAGAAGGAGTTGTACCGAAGCAATTCCAGTTGCCTCCAAGGACGCTGCCATCGCAGAATGTCGCCCGGACGACAATACGCCGACATAGTCAAGATGGGTCTCGTTTGATAGAGGACATTTTTCTGAGTCCATTGAGTCCAATCTTTCATTTTTCTGAGGCCGGGAGCGGAGCATAGAGCTGATCAAGGATCAATAAGTAAAGTAACTTATCTTTACTTGTTGAACAAGGATTTCTACTCCAAGAAGGATTTCTACCCCAAGAAGAACTTCTACTCCAAGAAGGACTTAGACTAGATCTTTGCCTATATATACCCATGTATGTAAGGGTAGAGATATCACATCCCATACCTTTCATCTAAAAACCCTAGTCGTTTCTCTTTCTTCACCATGTTCTAAACCTCGCCTAGGGCAAAGGGTTGATATTGTAAAGTAGTTGTAAGGGTTGTTCTGTTCTTAGGATTTTTCTGTTCAATAAAATAAAACTTCAAGTTTGCTTATTCTGGTTTCAACATCTTGCAAGAGTATTGGGAGAGCATTGTGAGATTATCTATTTACTTAATATCGGGAGAGTTAAGTATACGAAAGGAATAAGTGCGGGTTCTCCAGTTTATGGTTGAACTATCTCGGACCTAGGGATAGGACGAGGTTAAGCGGCTAAAGAAGAATTCATAAACATCGATGTTCATACTTCGGTTCACGCCGGGAGATATCATCCAAGACGTGTTTGCCGACAAGCTTGGATCTAGGGATAGGACAAGTCAATCCAGGGATTCTTGCCGAACTTGAAGAAACTGAGTTGCTTATCGCTGCCACGACAGGTGCTGCCGTGACAGGAGTTAGACACAGAATAGAAGTCCTTGAACAGTGCAATACCTGCACTACGGAGCAATTCAATTCCTACATGTTTTATAATTCTGATTTTTTCTCTTTACTTGATTTATTCGTGACACTATTCAATCAAATTATTAAAACTCTTTCTTTCTTCTGTGCAGATAGTTAAAGGATAGAAGTATTCCAGTCCCCGTGGAGACGATATCCGATACTCTAGTGTCACTTTACTACTTGCGTCGTGTACACTTGCACTATTTGCGATAGTTCTTTTGACACGCAACAACAATAGTTGGATCATACTCATTTTCCGATGCCGCTTCTTTCAGCTCCATCATCTTGTATATGAATTCCTTTGTCCTCCCCTTCCTGTGGGGTGTCATCATGTCCGCTTCGTTGGTAGGCACCTTGAAGTTCGTACATAGCCCGATGATGAGGTTTGGAAAGAAAAGGCGGCCCTTGGGCCTCAGATGGCAGACATAGATTTCTTGTATAGTAATTGTTGATGGTGTCAGCATCCAGACGAACAGCGCTGCCACAAACATAGACAAAAAGGACTCTCGATTGTGGGTTATGGGCGTAGAACTCACGGACCCCTTTGATGTTCCCTTCTTCAGGCCAAAATCACCCGTGTCGACGGGGTTGTAAAAGCCTTGTTCTTCAAGAACCTTCCATGACAAGAACTTCTTTTTGTAGCGGTTGGAGTCTTTTGGTGAGAAGAACCTTTTAAAATGGGGCGTGGTTCCGGAGGTTGACATTCTGGAGATGTTGTGGTAAAGAAAATTTGAAAATTCAAGAAAACTGAGAGAGTTCAAGATTAAAGAAAGCAAAGGTTGAGGATGATATTATGAAGTGAAATAATAAGGTTTATATAGGCTGCTGAGGCAGGTGATAATGCCCAAGGTTTGATTTCCAACGGGCAGGATGGCTGGCATAACGGGCAGATTCTAGCCATTGGCGGGATATAGCCGTTGGCAGGATGTAGCCATTGGGGCGGGGTATAGCCATTGACAGGATGTAGCCGTTGGGGCGGCTATGTGGGTGGCTTAATGTGCTGCTTCCTTAAATTTTGTCTCTCTTCCTAAAAAAGACGAAAAGAATCTATTAATCAACTAAAATAAAACTGAAATTAATAAATGTTGAAATTGAAAATCTAATCCTAATAAAAACAGGAAAAACATGGAAAAATAAATAAAACTCATGTTACTATAGGAGTGCATGGTATTGCATCTCCTAAAGTAACTACTTCCTTGTCTCTTCTGATTGGTGCTCCATTGTAATGCTTGAGCCGCTGCCTATTGACTTTGAACTTATTCCCATCTATTTTGGATCTAATAGTAACAACACTATGTGGGAAGGCCTTAACAACCTTAAAGGGCCCGGACCATCTGGACTTCAGCTTTCCAGGGAATAGCTTCAGGCGGGAGTTGAACAATAACACTAGCTGCCCTGGCAGGTACTTCCACGACAGTATCTTGTTATCATGCCAATTTTTATTTTTTCTTTGTAAAGCTCGCCATTCTCATATGCTTCCCTTATGAATTCCTCCATCTCATTAAGTTCTAGAAGTCTCTTTTCTCCAAATTGTTCCCAATCCATGTTGACAGCTTTTATCGCCCAATAGGCCTTGTGTTCGATCTCGACAGGTAGGTGACAGGCTTTTCCATACACAAGTCTGTAGGGTGACATACCTAGAGGGGTTTTGAGTGTTGTCCGATATGCCCATAGTGCATCATCTAGTCTAAGTGACCAGTCTTTCCTAGTTGGGTTGACTACCTTTTCTAGGATATTCTTCAGTTCCCTGTTTGAAATTTCAGCCTGCCCATTAGTCTGTGGATATTACGCCGCGACAACCTTGTGACAGACACCAAGTCTTTTTAAAACTTTAGCGATGAGCTTGTTATCAAAATGCTTACCATCATCACTAATTATCGCCCTTGTGATTCCAAACCTGGTGAATATGTTCTTGTGAAGGAATCGATGGACGGTTTTGGCATCATTCTTTGGGGTTGCCACAGCTTCAATCCATTTTGCCATGTATAAGTTACCGCGTGAAGATGGGAAAGGTCCCATGAAATCTATCCCACAAACATCGAATAGCTCAACCTTGAGAATGGGTTGTATAGGCCATCTCATTCATCCTTGATATATTCCCGGTTCTTTGGCATCTATCACATTGCTCGTAAAAAGCTTGGGCATCCTTGTAAAGAGTGGGCCAATAGAAACCGGATTGGAGTACTATTGCTACTATCCGTGTACCTCCAAAGTGTCCTCCATAAGGGGCGGCATGGCATTGGTAGAGCACTGCATGTTGTTCTTATTCTGGAATACATCTCCTTATAACCTAATCTGCACAATGTTTTAACAAAAGAGGCTCGTCCCAAAAATAATGCTTAGCATCATATTGGAACCGCTTCTTGCCTTGATAGTTAAGGTTATAAGGTAAAACACCAGTAACTAAGTAATTTACAATATCAGCATACCAGGGTGTTGAGGGAATGGTTGTCGGTATTATGTCTGCAGCAGCGGCGTGTGCATCAGTCAATGCCACGACAATGTTCTCCGTAATGGTAGATACTAATAGCAGATGCTCATCTAGAAATGCATCTTGAATTTTTGTACTGGTAGAGGTGCTGTCGCCCTGTTCCAGGCGTGACAGGTGGTCAGAAACTTGGTTCTCTGTACCCTTTCTGTCTCTGATATAAATGTCGAACTCTTGTAGTAACAAAATCCAGCGAATCAATCGTGGCTTGGCATGTTTCTTTGCAAATAGGTACTTGAGAGCCGAGTGATCTGTGTGGACAATTACCTTTGTTCCAATTAAGTACGGTCAAAATTTGTCAAAGGCAAAACCACTGCTAACAGTTCTTTCTCAATGGTGGTGTAGTTGACTTGGGCAGGATTTAGGGTTTTACTGGCATAGTAAATCACATGGGCGGCTCCAACGGTAGTGTCACTGGCATCGCATATTAGTTCAAAAGGTAGGGTCCAGTTGGATGGGACTACAATGGGTGTAGAAACCAGCTTCTTCTTTAGTGTCTCGAATGCGTCAGTGCATGAGTCATCGAACTTGAAGGTTTTATCCTGTTCAATCAAGGTACACAGAGGTTTAGTACTCTTTGAAAAAATTTCAATAAATCGTCTATAAAAACCTCATGTGTCCTAAGAAGCTTATGATGCCCTTGACAGAGGTCGGCGGCGGTAATTTTTCAATCACTTGGATTTTGGCTTTGTCGACCTCATTTCCCTTGGTAGATATTTTGTGACCCAAGACTATCCCTTCATCCACCATAAAATGACACTTCTCCCAGTTTAGCACTTAGTTAGATTCCTCACATCTCGTTAGCACCTTCTCTAAGTTGATGTGGTAGCTGTCGAAGTTGCTGCCGAAGACAGAGAAATCATCCATGAAGATTTCTACGAAATCTTCTACCATATCATAGAATATGGCCATCATGCAGCGCTAGAACGTTGCTGGTGCGTTACACAACCCGAATGACATCCTTCTGAATGCATATGTGTCGTAGAGGCATGTAAAGGTGGTCTTTTCTTGATCTTTGGGATCTATGAAAATCTGATTGTACCCTAAATAGTGTTGAGTGCATAAAACTTCTATATTTTACCCCTCATTTACCCATATTTTTGCTACACTCAAGCATGACTAATTGCATTTAGGATAGATTTTTGCATACACATCACAATTAGATAAAACTGCACAAATGTTGCTAAATTTGGTCACTTTTACAGGTATCTGCTGCGGCAGCATCCAGGGCAGCAAAGAAGCAGAGGCAAGTTGCAGAGCTGGAGTTGAAGGACAGAAGAGCACTGTCTGTCGTGACATTTGCCGTGGCAGCAATGACGACAGAGAGACACTGAGGTGGAAAAGCAAAGTGAGGTTCGATAGATAGAGAATTGTGAGTTGGTCTGTCGTGGATCACTCCCATATTTTTCCGAGCCTCGAAGCAGAAGGAAGGCTGAGTCCAAAGTTCAAGGAAGAAAGTCAAAGAAGGAAAAGAGGACGAATTAAAGACATCTACTCAGAAGATTTAGTCTTTAATAGAGTTGTACTTTAAATTAAACTTGTATTCTTGCCATATTAGAAAACTTGGACCCAAGGCCTATATAAAGGCATGTAATCTGACCTAGAGAAGGATATCTAGATCCTAGCCGTCTTCCCCCAAAACCCTAGTTGTTTCTCTCTCTCTATCATGTTCTAAACTTCCCCAAGGGCTAAGGGTTGATCTTGTAAAGTAGTTGTAATGATTGTATTGTTCTTAGGATTTTTCTGTTCAAGTAATAAAACTTCAAGTTTATTTACTATGGTTCTCAACATCTCATAAGATCATCGGGAGAACATTGTGAGGTTATCCATTTTCTTGATATTGGGAGAGTTAAGCATTCGAAAGGAGTAAATACGTGTTTTCCAGTTTATGGTTAAACCATCTTGGCTTAGGGATAAGTACAAGGTTAAGTGGCTAAAGAAGAATTCACAAACATTGGTGTTCACCCTTGGATTTACGCCGAGAGGTATCATCCAAGACATGTTCATCAACAGAACTTGGGTTTAAGGATAGGACAAGTCATAACAGGGATTCTTGTTAAACTTGAAGTACGGAGTTTTTGATCGATGTCGCGACCTCAACGGACCTCTGCCGCGACAGGCAAGACGAGAGAACAACATAAGTTCTTCTGAAAAGTGCAACACCTGCACTACTGAGCAAATCAATACCGGCCTATTCTCTCAATCTGATTACCTTATCTTTTACTTTAGTTATTACTCAAGATTTCTCCAAACAATCATTTAAACTATTTCTTTTTCTTGTGCAGCAATTTAAGGATAGAGTTATTTCCAGTCCCTGTGGAGACGATATCTGATACTCTAGTATCACTTTACTACTTGCGTCGTGTACACTTGCACTATTTGCGATAGTCTTATTTACACACAACTAGTTTTTGGCGCCGTTTCCGGGGACTGGCAACATACCTTTACCTTTTTTATTACTGCACTTTGTTTTTATTTTTTTGTTTTTGTTTTTAGTTGTTTTATTTTCCTTGTGCCTTTCACAAGGTTCTCTTATTGGTTATGCACAGATCGAGACGTGGTAAGGAACCTGAGTACGAATTAGACCCAGAAATCGAACGCACTTATCAATTCAGGAACCAAGCCCGACTCTTGATAGAAAGAAACAATTATCTTGAGGAGAGACTGGAAGCAATGGTGAACGAAAGACAAGGCAATAGAGAAGATTACAACAACAACAATAACCCCAGGGGTAATGTAGATCCTCCTAATGATCCCCGAAACGATTTGTCGCTATCTGCTGCCCCAACAGCACGACAAACTTGTCGGGAGTACATGGATAACGACCATGTTGAACTGGAAACTACGCTGCTAGATGTGAAAGCTGAACACTTTGAACTGAAACCTGTAATGATCAGCATGATAAATTCTGCTGGCCAATTTGGTGGTTCTGCTACTGAGGACGCGTGTAAACATCTGAAAATTTTCCAGGAGATCTGTGGATCGTTCAGACAGCCAGGAATAAGCCTGGAAGTACTGAGGCTCCAGCTATTTCCTCATTCATTGAGGGATAGAACAAAAACCTGGTGAAATAAGTTAACGTCGGGTTCAATAAGAACTTGGGCGGATATCTATCGCGAATTTCTTTCTCATTTTAACCCTTCTCAATTATCTGAAAGATTGCGTAACGAGATTGCTACTTTTCAACAGGAAGATGATGAACCAATGCATGAGGCGTGGGACAGATTTACGACTCTCTTACAAAACTACCCAATGCATGGATTCCCTGTATAGAATCAGGTTGTCAAATTCTACAATGCTGCCAATGCACACACTCGAATGAGGATAGATTCAGCAGAAAATGGGTTACTACTAGATAAAGAACTAGACGATGCAATTCTGGTGTTGGAAAAGTTAGCAAAGAATGATTTGCAGTTTCCTACAGCTCGAAGAGGAGGTAGACGAGGAATATCTGTAAAGGAATACGAAGCTGACAACTCGGTCAAAACTCAGATTGCATACCTCACTAAGATAGTTGAAAATCTACAGCGGAAGGATTCTAAAGCTGTATTTTCTACCGAAGAGGTGTGTGAAACCTGTAGCGGAAACCACAGTACAAAAGAGTGTCCTTTGCAGTTGGAAGAAGGGATGTATGTTGGAAACTATAACAGGAATAAAACCTATGACTCCAACAACTACAATCCAACCTGAAGGAAGGACCCCAAATTTTCCTGGAGTAACCCCAACTATGCACTGAACCCTCAAGTCTAGAATAATCAGAACCAATGAGGTCCTAGGATTCTATCACGACAGCAACTACAGCAGTAGCCACAACAGCAGCCGACAGCCACAACGAGCATACCGGAACAGACCCTAGCAACGTTCATGTCTCAAACATGAGCATATATGGCAAACATGGATCACTTTGTCAAGAAAACTGAATCCTTCATGGACAAGAAAGAGATGAGAATGACAAACCATGAGGTTACCCTAAAAATCCTTAGAGACATAGATGGGCCAGGTTTCACAGTTCATAAACCCAAGGCAGAATAGAGGATTCCCTAGTGATACCGAGGTCACTAGAAAACCCACACATGAGCAATCCAAGGCTATTACAACGAGGAGTGGGAAACAACTACAAGGGCCGATAATAAAAGAAACATCGAGTAAGGAACTGACCCTACAAACACCTGTCGTGAACACTGCCCTGGCAGAAGAGAAAAAGTCTGATGTCGTCACACCTGCCACGACAGTAGAAGAAACAGAGGAGCAGAAAGAACAAACTGAAGATCTTGAGCCTCTTCAGATCCGACTTGCATGTGAAGGACACCTTGAAGATTACCGTCCTCTTCTCCCTTTTCCACAACGGTTAAAGAAACAGAAAAATGAGTACCTGCTTAAGAAAATCTATGTTGTTTTTAAGCAAGGACACATCAACATTCCGTTGTTAGAAGCCATTAAGCAGATGCCTGGTTATGCAAAGTTTCTGAAGGATGCAATGTCCAAGAGGTCCAGACTTGGGGAATTTGAAACAGTGATGATGACAGAAGGATGCATGGCAATCCTACATAAGCGTCCACCCCTAAAGAAGAAGGTTCCTGGAAGCTTCATCATACCATGCATAATTGGTGACAAGTTTTTCGGTAAGGCACTTTGTGATCTTGGTGCTAGCATTAATCTAATGTCCAAATCTGTATTTCAGAAACTAGGTATTGGACAAGCAAGGCCCACGACAGTCATGCTGCAACTGGCAGACCGCTCTTACGTGCAACCAGAAGGGAAGGTTGAAGATATCTTAGTAAGAGTGGATACATTTATTTTTCCTGTTGAATTTCTTGTTTTAGATTGTGAAGCAGATGAAAATGCATTGATCATCATGATGCGACCCTTCCTAGCCACAAGCAGAACAGTGATCGACGTAGAGAAAGGAGAACTGACTATGAGAGTCAATGACCAACAAATAAAGCTCAATGTTCTCCAAGCAATAAAACAAGCTGATGCAGAGGAAGAATGCAAGGCAATTTTAGAAGTAGTCCTAGACCAACCCTGCATCAGATCAAACTATCACGACAGGAAATTTGGTTACTGCCACCGCAGTCACCTTGAAGACTATCACGACAGCATCGGCGACAGTGACCCCTCAGACACAGATGCATCCGATACTGAAGGCCCTGAGGAGGTAAATTGGATAGGCACACATCCAGGTAAGTTCTTCGAGCCTTTGAATTATACCTCGAATAAACATGTGATCCAAAAGCCTTCCATTGAGCAGCCACCTATTTTAGACCTTAAACCCCTGCCAGGGCAACTTAAATATGTTTTTATTGGTCTTAATGATACGTTGCCCATAATCATCTCTTCTAAGTTGATACAGGAACAAGAACAACATCTGATCAGAATGCTACAGTAGCATAAGAAAGCTATTGGATGGACCATTGCCGACATCCAAGGCATCAGTCCGGTGATTTGCATGCATAAGATCCTCTTGGAGGATGACCATAAGCTGACGATTGATGCCCAAATACGACTGAACGAAACTATACGAGAGGTAGTGTGAAAAGAAATCATCAAGTGGCTTGATGCTGGAATAATATACGCCATCTCGGATAGCAAGTGGGTGAGCCCGGTGTAATGTGTACCCAAAAAAGGAGGCATGACCGTGGTAAAAAACAAGGACAACGAACTAATCCCAACCAGGACTGTGACCGGTTGGAGAGTTTGTATGAACTACCGGAAGCTTAATAAGGCTACCTAGAAGGACCACTCCCCCTTACCCTTTATCGATCAAATGTTAGATAGATTAGCGGGAAAACCATACTATTTTTTTCTTGATGGTTACTCGGGTTATAACCAAATCGCAATCGCACCGGAAGACCAAGAGAAAACAACATTCACATGCCAATACGGCACATACGCCTTTCGAAGAATGTCATTTGGACTGTGCAATGCACCAGCAACCTTTCAACGGTGCATGATGGCAATATTCTCCGACATGGTGGAGGATTTCCTAGAGATCTTCATGGATGACTTTTCCATCTTTGGAGACAGTTTCGACGGTTGCCTAGGCAATTTACAGAAGGTGCTTGAAAGATGTGAATAGGCAAACCTTGTTTTAAACTGGGAAAAATGC
Source organism: Hibiscus tridactylites (assembly GCA_958450335.1). Classification (NCBI taxonomy): domain Eukaryota; kingdom Viridiplantae; phylum Streptophyta; class Magnoliopsida; order Malvales; family Malvaceae; genus Hibiscus; species Hibiscus tridactylites. The sequence goes on from OY288276.1 coordinate 82,626,040, forward strand.
CACTTTATGGTGGACGAGGGCATAGTGTTGGGACACAAGGTTAGCTGCCACGGCATAGAGGTAGACAGAGCTAAAATCGAAGTTATTGAAAAACTGCCGCCACCCACCATAGTCAAGGGAATAAGAAGTTTCTTAGGGCATGCCGGGTTTTATCGAAGATTCATTGCCAATTTCTTGAAAATTACTAAACCCTTGTGTCTCCTGTTGGAACAGAATCGTGCCTTTGACTTTAACACTGAATGTACTGAAGCATTCAGGATACTGAAGGAAAAGCTGGTAACAACCCCAATAGTGCAGCCACCTGACTGGAGCTTACCATTCGAGATAATATGTGACGCCAATGATTATGCTGTCGGGGCAGCACTTGTGCAGAGGAAGGAGAAACTCTTCCATGTGATCTACTATGCCAGCAAAACTCTAAATGATGCCCAGATAAATTACACCACAACAGAGAAGGAGTTACTAGCAGTGGTGTTTGCAATTGACAAGTTCTGACCATATATACTTGGAACAAAAGTGGTGGTCCATACAGATCATTCAGCACTCAAATATATGTTCGCCAAAATGGATGACAAGCCAAGATTGATACGTTGGATTCTGCTGCTGCAAGAATTCGACATTGGCATCAAGGACAAAAAGGGGACAGAAAACCAAGTAGCAAATCACTTTTCAAGACGGGAGAAGGGAAGGAATCAAGAGAAAGACAAGACCAACATACTGGAAACTTTCCCTGACGAGTAGTTATTCACTGCCACCAGTACTGCCGCAACAGCCATGGCGGCAGGTAAGTTCCCTGAAACCCCTTGGTATGCTGACATTGTCAATTACATTGTAAGTGGTTTATTACCTACTGAACTTAATTATCAAGCTAGGAAGAGGTTCCAAAATGATGCAAAACATTATTATTGGGACGAACCTCTTCTCTTCAAGCACTATGCAGATCAGATCATCAGGAGATGCATACCACAGGAGGAACAGAAAGAAGTGCTTCACCACTGCCATGCTGCCTCTTATGGAGGTCACTTGGAAGGAAATAAAACCGCTGCCAAGGTTCTGCAATCTGGGTTCTATTGGCCTACACTATTCAAGGATGCACAAGCTTTTTACAAGAGCTGTGATAAATGCCAAAAGACTGGAAATATATCTAGAAGGCATGATATGCCACTGCAGAACATTCTTGAGGTCAAAATTTTTTATGTTTGGGGAATCGACTTCATGGGACCATTCCTAGCCTCCTGTGAGAATCTATACATCCCGCTGGCAGTAAACTATGTGTCTAAGTGGGTAAAAGCTATCGCCACTCAAAAGAACGATACCAAGACCATGCAAAGATTTATCCACAAGCATATCTTTTCAAAGTTTGGCATCCCAAGGGCGATCATTAGTGATGAGGGTAGGCACTTTGACAACAGGGTAATTGCTAGTGCACTAAATAAATACGGTGTAAAGCACCAAATTACAACAACATATCACCCTCAAACCAATGGGCAGGTCGAAATCTCAAATAGAGAAGTGAAGAACATCCTAGAGAAGATGGTAAAACCAACTCGAAAGGACCGGTCTCTTCACCTAAATGATGCACTCTGGGCCTACAAGACTGCATTTAAAACGCCATTGCGAATGTCACCCTACCGCCTCATTTACAGAAAAACTTGATATTTACCTGTCGAGATAGAACATAAAGTATATTGGGCTATCAAGACAGTTAACATGGACTGGGACAAGGCAGGGCAGAAAGGGCTACTGGACTTGAATGAAATTGAAGAAATTCGAGCCATGGCCTACGAAAACGCCAAGATCTACAAGGACAAAAGAAAGAGTGGCACGATAGAAAATTGTTGCCACGACAGTTCTGCCCAGGGCAGAAGGTGTTGTTGTTTAACTCTAGGTTGAAGCTCTTTCCAGGAAAGCTTAAATCTAGGTGGTTTGGCCCTTTCCAAGTAGTACAAGTTTTTCCTCATGGTGCCATTACAATCAGATCAATCAAGGATGGGCATCAATTCAAAGTCAATGGACAAAGGCTAAAGCACTATCAGGGGACTGAAGTCCCAAGGATGCAGGAAGTAGTTACTTTAGGAGATGCCCCTCAAGGAATCCCTAATTTAACTTAGTTTTATTTTAATTTTTTAGTTTATTTTTTTTATATTTTTAGGAAATAAGATTTTAATATATTGTTTATTTTAGTTTTCAGGTAAATAAAGGAAGCAAAGCAAAGAGGAGGAAAGAACCAGCCCACCACATTCACAACGGCCCATAAAGCCCAATGGAACAAACCTGCCGTGACAGCCTATTACCAGTTGTAGCGGCAGAAGCGGAAAATATAGCCTATCACGGAGCTGTTGCGATAGACACAGAAACGTGCAACAGGCACTGAAACGCGTGACAGACGCGTCAGGAAACCGCGTGACAGCTGGCCCTGTTATTCGCGCCACCCATTACAGTTCCTAGAGGTAGAAAATCTCGTTCTATATAAACCTCCACTTCTATTTCATTTTCACCTCATTCTCAGTCTCTCCACTTTGCTTTCAAGAATTTTAGCTCTCAGAAAATTTTCCTTTATTTTCCACAGTTTCCTCGCAATGACTACTCGATCAACCCGAAGAAGTGCTGCCTCCACCTCTGCCACGGCAGCCTCTACGCCCAGCCACAACAAAATCCTCAGACGATTCTCAACAATAGATTCAGAGAAGAGATACTACGACTCCTTCCAGAAACGAGAGATGTGAGAGGAGAGAGGTATCACCTACACTACGAAAATGAGGGATCTAGGGCTCGAACCATTCATTTCCAAGAAAATCATAGCGCTAAGGTGGAAGTTGTTTGCTGTCCAGCCGGAGGAGATGAACATCACATTAGTTCGTGAGTTCTATGCAGCCATCTCGTCTAAAGATGCCACGACGGTGATCGTTAGGGGTAAGGAAATTTCTCTTGAGGTAGCCTACATAAACACTCTTTACGGCCTCTATGTGAGCAAAAAGGAAGATGCACATAGAAGATTCGTCAATAATCTATCGTTGGCAGACTACGATGGCATCATGGCAGACTTGAAAGAAGTAGGCACCCAATGGAACGACGATCCCAAGCACAGATGGACGGTGCGAAAGACCCAGCCGCCAAACTTTGGAATCATTTCGTGAAGAAACGCCTTATGCCAACATCGCACAACACAATGGTAGACCAGCAAAGACTTGCCCTCGTGCATTCAATCATCAACGAGCGGCAGATCAATGTTGGTTAATATATTTGTGACGACATTTTCGAGTGTGCACTCAGACCAATGGGCCCTCTTTTCTTCCCCTACTTGATCACCACACTCTGCCGAGCCAACAATGTGTTGAAGATCGATGAAGATGTAAAGATCCAAGGCAAGGGATGGACCCAGTAGAACATTTAAGTCTGAGGGAGCTGAAGCCTGCCACCCCCAGGCATATATGGACCCCACTAGCATGACAGAACCAACAGCAGAACCTGATTCCACAGAGCCTGTTGCGGCAGAACTTGAGCAGACCGAGGCCGCACAACCGACAGACACCTCTAACCATGTCTTGCACATGCTGAAGAAGATGGAGGAACGACAACTGGGCTTCATGGGATTCATGAGGGATTTCACTACTGCCACGGTAAACTTCATTAAAGTTGATTTAAATTATCTCAATGTGCAGTTTCCCTCTTTCCCAAAAAATCTTTTTGCCACCCTACACCTGCTGCCAGCCCTAGAACGCCCATGCCAACTGCTGCCTCCACCATACCACCTGCCACGATCGGAGATGGCGATAGGCGATCTGCCACTCTACGGGGAGAAAAACGGAAGGAACCACTACCGGAGATCGATTCGAAGTACTTCGACGGTTTCTCCTCATCCTCTGTCTGGTAGGATGACTCTGACTCGAAGCCTTTTATCGTCCGAGAAATAGCCAAAGACTTCCCTCCAATGAAGAAGAATAAGCTGAACGAAACTGTTGAGGACTCTGTCACGACAGATCGGACGGCGGAAGCAGCATCAGCAGTGATGACGACCTCGAGGTCCTGGACAAGGCCCCAAAGATATCACCTAACCGAGTTCAGCCACCTCGAGAGGCCAAAAAGAAGGTAGCCTCACCGTCTCCCACTCTCAAGCCAGCCTCGGCCACCAAGGTAACTGCCCGCTGGCAGCTCCACATCAGCAGCAGCAACGACAACAACACATCAACTTAAGTGCTTTTCTTTTATGCTTGTTGTTTCTGTTGTTTATTTTATCTATTTGTTATGTTTTCTTTTTCTTGTTTTTCATTTTATTTTGTTGTCATGCATTGAGGGCAATGCAACCCTTGAGTTTAGGGGTAGGCAGCCCTCTGTTATTTAAATGAACTTTTTAATTTGTGTCTTATCTTAGTTATTTTTTATGTCAAAAAAATAAAAATAAAAATTTAGCTTAAGTCTCTGAACTACACTTACCTGCCGCGACAATCTCTGTCGTGACAGTGCCTTTAGGATGTTTTAGGAATTATTTAGAACTTTTCTATAGTTCTGAACTCCAAAAACACTTTTTGTGACTTATATGTTGTCTAAACTACTGTTAGTGAACACTGGCTCGTAGAGGTGCCTAACACTGGCTCTAGGAAAAGAATAAAAGAAAAGAAAAACTTAGACTTAGTTGCCCCTAGAGATGCCTAACATTGGCTCTAGGAAGATAGCTAGAGGTGCCCAAAACAGGCTCTAGTAAAAACAAAATAAGAAAAACTTGAGTCTAAATTCGAAAAAAACTAAAGGAACCTAAAAATTTCCTCCAAGAAAAAAAATTAGTTTGGTATAAAAATCAAGTGAGTAGCATAACTATTCTAGTTGCTAAAAGAGTCTAAGAACATATTTGTTCACAAAACCTGCACACACTTGCACAAGAATTATAGCATTGTTCTGGATGAATCCATAAACAATCGAAAAGGTAATGCTCTTGATAGTGAAGGGGCTGTAGGTAATGGTAGTTTACTAAATTAAGCCAAGCCAAAAAGTTTTCATTCATAGTTAGGCTGCATCTGCTTGAGGACAAGCATCAACTTGAGTTTGGGGATGTGTTGAGTGCATAAAAGTTCTATATTTTACCCCTCATTTACCCACATTTTTGCTGCACTCAATCATGATTAATTGCATTTAGGATAGATTTTCGCATACACATCATAATTAGATAAAACTGCACAGATGCTGCTAAATTTGGTCACTTTTACAGGTATCTGCTATGGCAGCATCCAGGGCAGCAAAGGAGCAGAGGCAAGTTGCAGAGCTAGAGTTGAAGAACAGAAGAGCACTGTCTATCATGACATCTGTCATGGCATCAATGACGACAGAGAGACACTGAGGTGGAAAAGCAAAGTGGGGTTCAATAGATAGAGAATTGTGAGCCGGTCTGTCGTGGATCACTCTCATATTTTTCTAAGCCCTGAAGCAGAAGAAAGGCCAGGTCCAAAGTTCAAGGAAGAAAGTCAAAGCAGGAAAAGAGAACGAATTAAAGACATCTACTTAGAAGATTTAGTCTTTAATAGAGTTGTACTTTAATTTAAACTTGTATTCTTTCCATATTAGAAAACTTTGATCCAAGGCCTATATAAAGGCATGCAATCCGACCTAGAGAAGGATATCTAGCTCCTAGCCGTCTTCCCTCAAAACCCTAGTCGTTTCTCTCTCTCCATCATGTTCAAAACTTCCCCAAGGGCTAAGGTTTGATCTTGTAAAGTAGTTGTAAGGATTGTATTGTTCTTAGGATTTTTATGTTCAAGTAATAAAACTTCAAGTTTATTTACTCTGGTTTTCAACATCTCATAAGAGCATTGAGAGAGCATTGTGAGGTTATCCATTTGCTTGATATTGAGAGAGTTAAGCATTCGAAAGGAGTAAATACGTGTTTTCTAGTTTATGGTTAAACCATCTTGGCTTAGGGATAAGTACAAGGTTAAGTGGCTAAAGAAGAATTCACAAACATTGGTGTTCACCCTTTGATTCACGCTGGGAGGTATCATCCAAGACGTGTTTATAAATAGAACTTGGGCATAGGGATAGGACAAGTCATAACAGAGATTCTTGCCAAACTTGAAGTACAGAGTTTTTTATCGTTGCCGCGACATCAACGGACCTCTTTCGCGACAGGCACGACGACAGAACAACAGAAGTTCCCCTGAACAGTGCAACACCTGCACTATTGAGCAAATCAATACCGACCTATTCTCTCAATCTGATTACCTTATCTTTTACTTTAGTTATTACTCGATATTTCTCCAAACAATCATTTAAACTATTTCTTTTTCTTGTGCGGCAATTTAAGGATAGAGTTATTTCCAGTCCCTATGGAGACGGATATCTAATACTCTAGTATCAGTTTACTACTTGTGTCGTGTACACTTTCACTATTTGCGATAGTCTTATTTACACGCAACAAATAGCCGTCAAGAAAAACAGTAGAAAGGTTTGCCAGCAAGGCAGTCAAGCATTTGATCAATTAAAGGTAATGGAAAATGATCTTTCTTAGTTGCCTTGTTTAACTTACGGTAGTCCATGCAAACCCTCTAACCGGTCACAGTCCTGGTTGGGATCAATTCATTATTTTCATTACTTACCATTGTTATCCCTCCTTTCTTGGGTACGCATTGTACCAGGCTTACCCATTCGCTGACGGATATAGGATAAATGATGTATGATTCGGGCCACTTGATGATTTCCTTTTTGACGACTTCTCGCATCACGTCATTCAACCGCCTTTGAGCATCAACAGTGGGTTTACAACCTTCTTCTTACAGGATTTTGTGTATGAATAATGTTGGGCTAATTCCCTTGATATCAGTGATGGTCCATCCTACCGCCCTCTTATGCGACCGCAGCAAGTCTATCAGCTTGAATTCTTGTTCATCCTGCAACTTGGAAGAGATGATTACGGGCAACATATCATTGGGTCCCAAGAAAACATATTTGAGTTGTTCAGGTAAGGGTTTTCACTCAAGGTTAGGGGGTTCTTCAGTATATGGTTTATGAATTTTACCTCCCTTAACAGTGTAATCTAAGGGTTCAAAGTGCTTACTTGGCCTTGTTGCCATCCACTGTACTTCATCTTGCTCTTTTGTCTCTTCCTTATCTACATCTTCTGTATACTGGCCCCCGGGGCAAGTGTCTGGGCAGCTCTCTAAGTGATTGCCAAGGCATTCACCTGATTCACTGCCGAGGCAGTACTTACCCAGGTATGGTTTATCGACGTCGAACTCCAACCTAGGTGTGGCTTGAAGCATTTTGCATTCTTCCGAGTCATCATTCTATTTTAGGGTATGGAAAACATTCAGTTTATCTCTTGATTGTTCACCCTCATTATAATCTCTCCTCTTTCGATGTCGATTAACATCCTTCCAGTATCTAGGAACGGTCTTCCGAGTATAATAGGCCCCCGTTCATCTGTTTCACAATCCAAAACCAGAAAATTAGCAGGGAAAATAAACTTATCAACTTTTACTAGCATGTCTTCGATTTTCCCATCTGGTTGAACGTATGATCTGTCCACCAGTTGCAGCATGACAATAGTAGGGCAGGCCCTTCCAATCCCTAGTTTTTGGAAAACAGATTTTGGCATTAAGTTGATACTCGCCCACAAATCACATAATGCCTGCCAGTATAGTTGCTTCCGATTTTACAGGGAATGATAAAATTACCCGAATCTTTTCTCTTTACTGGGGCTCTATTGTGCATCGTGGCCATGCATCCTTCTGTAATTGCCACTGTTTCAAACTCACCGATCCGTGTTCTTTTAGAAACTGTGTCATTGAGGAACTTGGCATAGTTGGGTATATGTTCGATGAGTTCTACCAAAGGCATGTTGATATGGACCTGTTTCAAGATGTCTAGAAATTTCTTAAACTGGTAATCTTGCTTTTGCCTCTTTAGCCTTTGTGGGAATGGTGGTGGTAGTTTTATGTCTTCAATTCTCTCTTTACAGGGAAATTTGATATGAGGGATGGGGGTTTCCTCAGGAAAATTTTCCTCATCTTTGACCGGTTCATATTTTTTAATTAATCGTGGTATCAAGACTTGCCACGGCATCAATCTCGACAGGCTTTGAAGATTGGGTCGGTTGCTCCACTGGTGCTTTTCCCTTTGTTGCCTGACCCTTCGGTTCTTGCAAGGAAATTCCACTTCTGGTGGTGATTGCTTTGCATTGCTCATGGGTTTTTCCTCTAGCGACCTCAGTATCACTAGGTAAACCTCCTACTAGTCGTGTATTTAGGATTTGTGCAAATTGACTCACCTGTGTTTCTAGTGTTTTCAGAGATGCTTCCTGATTCTGCATCTGCATTTCAGTCATGTCCATGGAAGCATTAACTTTTTTAACAAACTTATCAGAATTAGCAATATAAGCACTAGTATGAGACATAAAAGTGTTCAAAGTGGCTTCTAGAGAATTGTTTGTTGTAGGTTGTTGTTGTTGCATCTGCTGCCGAGGCGGGTTCCTTTGATAGCATGTATTCTGATTGTTGGGTTTTCTATAGTGTTAGGGTTACTCTATGAGAAGTTTGGATGTTTCCTTCAACCTGGATTGTATGTGTTCTTGTTGATGGTATTGTTCCGGTTGTAGGTTCCCATGAAGTTTCCAGATTCTGTACATTCTGTAGAGTCATGATCTTAGGGATAGGCACGGGTCGAGTTTTTGGCCCACCCGGACCCGACCCGAAAATAAATACCCTAAACCTGCACCCGACCCAACCTGAACATATTCTTAAAAACATCTGACCCGACCCGACCTATATAAAATAAATTAATTCTAGGGACTTAATTGTAAAAAAAATAAAGGACTTAATTGTAAAAAATATAATTTATAAAGGACTAAATTATAAATAAAAATTTAATTTTAAGGACTTAATTATTATATATATAAGGGTATTATTATAAATATCCCTAAAAAATTTAAGAGAAAATTACACTATTAGTCTCGGGTCAGGTCGGATATTTTCCACCATGAACCCGACCCGACCCAAGTTTATCATCAACAAAAACCCGACCCAAACCCAATTTTTTCATTAAAAAATCTGACCTGATCGGGTCGGGTCGAAACCCGTCGGGTCCGGGTAAAATGCCCATCTCTACATGGTCTCCACCACATTCATCATAGAAGGCTTCCACCGCTTTTACCTCATATGATCTTCCTGTTGGTTTGATCAAGTTTTCCACCAATCTCGTTAGCTTATCTATACGGGTATTTACTGACTCTAAGGCTTCCAACTCATTCACTGTGGCCTGTCGTCTAATACCGCCACGGCGGGCGGATGGAAATTGGTAATCATTCTTGGCCAACTGGTTCAAAATCATCATTCCCTCCTCTGGTGCCTTATTAAGGAGTATGCCATTTGCTGACGCATCTAGCATCATCCTGATGGATTAATTAACACCATTGCAAAATAGATATACTTGCGTCCAAAGCGACAGTCCATGGAGCGGGCATTTGTGTAGAATTTCTTGGTAGCATTCTCATGCTTCGTACATCGCCTCGTTGTCAGCCTGTCGGAAATAGGTAATCTCATTGCGTATACGATCAGTGACATTTGATGGATTGAAACGAGCCAGAAAATCTCGACACAGGTCTGTCCAGGACTCAATAGAACCAGCCATCTAGCTATTTAACCACGTTTTGCCCTATCCCTCAGTGAATAGGGGAATAGCCGCAACTTCAGAACATCATGGGGTAATCCATGAATTCTAAAAGACTTGCAAATATCTAAGAATGACTTCATATGATTTCTAGCATCCTCATTTGTTGTGCCCCCAAACTATCCCAATTTATCGATCATATTGAACATAACTGGCTTGAGTGCAAAATGATTAGCATTGATGTCTGGTTCTATGACTGCATAGTCAAGGCTGTCTATATCTTCCTCCATGTAGTCTTGAGTGGTACGGACATGTCTTTGTTGGCCAGGAGGAAGAGGCGGTGGTTGCTGATCTTGCCGCCTACCATCTGTCGCGTGGTCTGCCTCGGTGGCATTATTGCCATCATAGCCGTTATACATTGATGCTCTCGCTGCTGCTAATGCTTCACGTACCTCTCTTCTGATTTTTCTTGCTTCTCGTTTGATCTCGTATATAAACAGGTGTTTAGACGATGGATTTTCTCTGGTCATAAACTAGAACAAAGAAGTTGTGAGATTTTTTATGATAATAAAGAAAAACTAAACTGGAAATTAAATGCAAGAAAGTAAAAACGAAGTTGCTATTGCCGATTTACCCGGCAACGGCGCCAAAAACTTGTAGGATGTGAAGCAGCCCTACTTTAAGTGCAAGTGTATATTGATGCCTAGTTGTAATATAAATAATTATCGTCTCCTCCGGGACATGAATGCTACTTCAAGATTAAATTCCTGCACAAGGAAGAGTAAAAACACAATTGATTTGGATTGGTTTGAGAAAGTTGCATAAACTTAAAGTAAACGAATAATAAAAAGATTGAGTAATCAGAATAAGAAGATGGGTCAGATTGAGTTGCGTCGAAGTGTGAAACTGCGTTGAACTCGTAAAAGTCTTGTAGTGCAAAGTCGATCTCTATGCCACGATGGGTAACGAATGGAACACTGCCACGGCGGGGAACTCGGCGGGCATTCAAGGTCTGGCAGAATGTCCTGATATGATTCCAACTTATCTCTAAGTTTGAATATTGTTGATGCCCACTCTTTGACAATACCTCTCAGCGTAAACCTAGATTGAACAACAACCTTCCCACGTTCCTTCTTAGCCGCCTTAAACTTAGACTTATCTCTAAGCTAAGTTGATTCCCGCCTTAATTAGAGGGAATTGTGTTTATCTCTTTCTTGAGTTTAACTCTCTCGAATTGAAACAAATAGATGTGCTCACAAATATCTCTCGATTTTATTGCAAACAAAGATGAAGAACATAGGATAAACAAACCTTGAATTGAATTGCATGAAAACTTTAACTAATTACAACCGTACTCACGAATACTAAACAAATCAATCTTAACCCTAAGGAAAGTTTAGAACATAATGCAAATAAGAAAATACAAAAATAAAATCTAAACCCTAATCTCTCCTTATCTCCTCCAATCGGTCCAGCCTTGCCTTTTTATAGACGATTACATGTGAAAACCTTATTTGAGGAAGAAGCCTCTCTTTGGGAGGAAGTTGAGTTGGAATTAAATGCTATTAAACGTTTGAGTGTTTTATTCCAAAATAACTCCTCTTTTGGGCTTTCGTGGGCCAGAGGTTTCTTCCTTATTTGGGTCTTCTCACGTCATCTTTGGGTGGTCTTGGACTCTATTCTTCATGTGGTTTGGTTCTACTAATTCAGGAAATTCTCATCTTTATATCGCACACCGTTTTGGTCAATCTCCAATGTGCCGCTGCGACGGTAGTGTTGGCGGCAGTCTGTCTCAGCGGCCCATTCTTTGAACTGCGTCAGTACAGTTCTTCTCTGCAACAATGGTTGGTCCTGTGTGACTAGATGTGGTCGTTTTGTTTCCTTCTCCTCTTCGATCATTCTTCTGCTCTACTACCGCGATGGGTGCCAGCAGTAGTCTCTTGTAACCTGTAATGCAAATGCAACAAAAAATAGTGTCTTTTCTCCACAAATAATCGTAAATACTGTAATAAGCTGAGTGAAGGAAAGATACTGTAAAACATGCATGGAAACCTAAATATGAACTAAAATGGGCTTAAGAACAGTGACAATATGAGCTAAAATGGACATAAAATATAGGAATTTTAAGCTTTTTACAGATGCATACTCCCCCTAGTAACAAGCATAGATGCAAAAGGATGCAAATCAACACAAGCATAAGCATCAAGTAATTTCAAGCATATTTTTTGACCATTTGGGACCTAAAAGAGTCGAGGAAGGCTAGTTAAACCTAACTCTCTCCTAAGGGTAAAAAACGCTATTTATCTAAAAGTTTGGTAAATATATCTGGTAATTGGTTCAAGGTGTCAACATATTCTAGAACTACATCATTTTTCAAGACATGATCTCTAATGAAATGATGTCTAATTTCTATATGTTTGGTTCAAGAGTGTTGAATGTGATTCTTAGTGAGACAAATGGCATTAGTGTTATCAAACTTAAGAGGTATGGTATCTACTTGAACATCATAATCTAAGAGTTGTTGTTTCATCCAAAGAATTTGAGCACAACAACTTCCTAACGATATGTAGTCCGCTTCAGTGGTAGATAAGGCTACGTTATTTTGTTTCTTAGAGAACCAAGTACGAGCATACTAACTAAGAATTGACATGTTCCGGAGGTACTTTTCCTATCTATCTTACTTCCCCCATAATCTGCATCGGAGAAGGCACGAAGGTCAAATGAAGAGTCTCTAGGATACCAAAGACCTAAACAAGGTGTATCTCTAAGGTATCTAAAGATTCTCTTAATGGCAACTAGGTGTGATTCTCTATGACTAGCTTGAAACCTAGCACACAAGCAAACTCTAAACATGATATCGGGTCTACTTACGGTAAGGTAAAGCAAAGATCCAATCATGGAACGATAAAGCTTAGAATCAACACACTTACCTCCTTCATCCTTGTCAAGCTTAATTGATGATCTCATAGGAGTGGCTTTAGCTTGATTAATGAAGGTGCCATCTTTCCTTTGCTTTATTTGGAGCCCCAAGAAAAATGAGAGCTCTCCTTTCATGCTCATCTCAAATTCACCTTGCATTAGCTTAGAAAATTCTTAGCAATAAAATTCATTAGTAGAACGAAAAATAGTATCATCAACATATATTTGAACTACTAAAATGTCATTGCCATATCTTTTAATGAAAAATGTAGTATCCACATTGCCTTTTTCAAAACCTTTTCCAATTAAGATGTTTAAAAATCTTTCATACCAAGCTATAGGAGCTTGTTTCAAACTGGGTGGTTGTTCAACATACACTTCTTCATTTATAAAACCATTTAGAAAAGAACTTTTTACATCCATTTGAAAAGGCTTGAAATCATGATAGCATGCAAATGCAAGAAGCATCCTAATAGCTTTCATTCTAGCTACGGGTGTATATGTTTCACCAAAATCAATTCTCTATTCTTGAGTGTAACCTTGAGCAACAAGCCTAGCCTTGTTTCTCACTATATTACCACTCTCATCTGGTTTGTTCCTAAATACTCACTTAGTTCCTATAGTAGATTGATTACTAGGCCTATCAACTAATGTCCATACTTTACTTCTCTTAATTTGATTAAGTTCCTCTTGCATAGCCAATATCCAAAAACCATCTTTTAATACTTCTTTGATATTTTTAGGCTCTATGCATGAGATAAATGCAACATGATTCATAAGTTTGAAAGAGGATCTAGTAATTACCCCTTGGATAGATCACCCAAGATTTCACCACCTTTGACATAGTTGAACTCCTTTGGGTATGTCACCTCCTTTTCCTCAAGAGCCAAGTCCTTCAAGGCTTCAAGAGGTGGATCTTGTGCTTCTTCTTTAGTTGGAATCTCATCCACCTTTGATGTTTGTTCTCCATCAATGGCTTCAATGATCCCTACATCATCATCATCATTAGATTCTTTCCTCGGAATGAGGTTATCATCGAAAACAACATGTATAGACTCTTCAACAACCAAAATTCTTTTATTAAATACACAGCAGGCTTTAGAGTTTAGGGAATAATCCAAAAATATTTCTTCATCACTTTTAGCATCAAATTTACCTAAGTTGTATTTTCCATTGTTAAAACAAAACATTTACAACCAAAAGGGTGGAAATAGCTAACGTTAGGCTTTTGGGATTTCAAAATCTCATAAGGTGTTTCTTTAAAATATGTCTAATCATTACTTTATTAATAATATAACAAGTCGTATTAGTGGCTTCCGCCCAAAAATACTTAGGTAAATTATTTTCACAAAGCATTGTCCTAGTCATCTCTTCTAAAGTTCTATTTTTCCTCTCAACTACCCCATTTTGTTGAGGGGTGCAAGGAGCCGAAAAAACTATGGCTAATATTGTTTTCATTACAAAAATCTTCAAAACACATATTTTGAAACTCAGTTCCATGATCACTTCTAATATATGAAAATTTAAGATCAAGATCATTTTGGATAATTTTTGTAAATGTAATAAAATTTTCTAAAGCCTCGTCCTTAGTACTTAATAATATAACTCGCGTGTATCTAGAGAAGTCATCTACCAATACAAATGCATATGACTTACCACCCAAGCTCATAGTTCTAATAGGCCCAAATAAATCCACGTGGATTAGATGTAATACCCTACTAGTTGAAACATCATTAATGGATTTAAATGAGATTCTCTTTTGTTTACCCTTAGCACAAGCATCACATATTTTTTTAATGAAAATTTTAGTTTGGGTAAACCTCTAACTAGATTTTGGGAAGCCAATTTTTCTAAAACACTTATACTAGCATGCCCAAGTTTCCTATGCCACAACCATGCATCATTCTCATCATGTGCAACTAAACATGCATGGGATGAATGTATGTCATCTAAATGCACCTATAAATATTTCATATGCGATGACCAATGAGTATTATTTTATTTGTTTTAATGTTCACAACTTTACACCCATTTTTATCAAAATGAACATTAAAGCCTTTATCACAAAGTTGACTAATGCTCAAAAGATTATGTTTTAGACCATTGACATATAAAACATTTTCAATTAATGTAAATGAGAGATTACCAATGGAGTCTATGCCTTCAATGTGCCCTTTGGAGTTGTCACCAAATGTCACACATCCTCCACTTTTTGGTTTAAGCTTCAATAATCTACTTTTTTCTTCGGTCATGTGTCTCGAGCAACCACTATCAAGGTACCACGTGTTCTTACTTGAAGCTTTAACCTTGAAGCATTGCTCCTCCTACAAACAAAGAGATTAAGCTTTTATTTTTGGTACCCAAAATGATTTGGGTCCATGAGAGTTAGCTCCGAAAAGCATGGTCCCCTTAGGAATCCAAGAAGCAATTGCATTTACATTATTAGAAACAATGAGTTACTTAGAAACCCATACACTCCTAATTCTTTTAACTTTATATTGTTTTTGAAAATCTCTTTGTTTGGGGTAAAATGGCTTTCTCTTAACATATTGAGTTTTTGAAGAATTTCCCTTTTCAAGAGCATGTTTCCCAATAGTAAGAGAAATTTTAAGATTATCCACTTTCTTAGTGTGATCATCTTGGAAATCGGAAAGAAGTTTTTCAACGTCAAGATTTTTTATTTTAAGCTCATTTGAAATATTTATCAACTATAAAACCTTCTTTTCCAATTCGGAATTGGTTTTTGAAAGATACTCATTTGAGATTTCAAATCGGAAATGATTTTCTTGTTTTTCAAAATAGACTCTTTATATTTTTCAACCAATTCATCATAAAGGTTTTGTAACTTATCATATTCATCATATAATTCATCATAAGTAAGATATAAGTTAGAGTTAACCATGTGATCCTCCTCAAAGGCCATGAGGCAAAGATTGGACACTTCCTCATCTTCCTCAGATGACTCCTTGTTACTTGAAGTTGCCATTTGAGACTTGAGCTTATTCTTCTTCCCAAAGCTCTTCTTCCTCAATTGAGGGGAATCGGTTCGGATATGGCTGGGCTTCTTGCACTCATAATAAGTGAGTTGATCATTTTCTTCCTCTTTTCCTTTATTCTTGAAGTCCCCCCTTCTATTGAATTTTCTTCCTCGATTGGATTTCATGAATTGAGTGAATCGTTTGGCCAACGTGGCCATTTCTTCGTCCTCCTCCTCACTAGACTCGCTTTCGTTGTATGATGCTTTGAGTGCGATTCCTAGATTTTTCTTTTCAACCTCTTTCTTCTCTACCTTTTTCTTTTCTTTCTTCTTCTCTCCCTTTCTTCATGATCTCATGGGTGAGTAGAGATCCAACAAGGGCGTCAAGCTTGAGATTCTTCAAATCTCGAGCTTCAATGATGGTCGTCCTCTTGACATCCCCAGACTTCGGAAGAGAGTAGAGTATCTTCTGGACTAGCTTTTCTTTAGGAATAACTTCATCGAAGCCCTTTAGTCCATTGACAATGACCGAGAACCGATCAAACATCTTGGAGACACTTTCGTCGGCTTCCATTTTGAAGTTTTCATAACTCAAATTGAGCAACCCAATCTTTGTCTCCTTGACATCACTTGTTCCTTTATATGTAGTCTCTATGGTGTCTCACACTTCTTTAGCACTTTCGATTGAAGACAGCTTTGAGTATATATCGGGACCGAGAGCACAAAATATTATGTGCAAGGCTTTGTCGTTGACTTGCAAACGTCTTTTATCTTCATCGTTCATTTCGGTTTTGGTCTTCGGAACAAGCCTTCTTTCACCATCTCTCTTCATTGGAATTGTAGGACCGTCTTCTACCACGTCCCACACCATGTAGTTGTTTGATTTGATGAAGAGCCACATCCGATTCTTCCAATGAGGATAGCTATCCCCATTGAAGAATGGTGGTTTGGTGATGCATAGAGACTCGTAGAGGTTTTGGCCGGAGGTGGATGCCATAGCACGATGTCGATTGAAGTGCAATTGATCAAACTTTTCCAAGATCTACTCAAGAGGGTGTTAATCCTTCCAATTAGTGTAGCTCTGATACCAATTGTTGAGTTGGTCAAATGATGGCTAAACACCAAGAGGGAGTGAATTGGTGGAATAAAATTGAAGGGTGCAAATAGATAATCTAAAAATGAAGACAATGCGGTTTTAGAGTGGTTCATGCTTTGAACAAGCTCTAAATCCACTACCTCAACATTCTACTAAGGATTTCAACAATTCACTAACTTAAATTTATCCCCTTTTTCTCGGCTTAGGAGGAAACCTTACAAATCGATCAATCTCTCTACCCAAAGGTTGACCCAATATCACTCTTTTACAAAGGAAAGATAGGCAAACTTTGTATGTACCTCTCAAAGGCTAATTGTTTACCCAATTACACATAAACACTCCCAAACTCTAAAAAGATTTACAATGAAAAATTTCACATGAGTTGAGTACAAGAATTTGACTCTAAAGGCACAAGGGTTTGGAATGAATGCTTTGATGTTGCTTGAAGGTTCAATAGTTGTTGTTGGTGCTTTGGAAACTTGTTTTTATACATTCTCATTGAATTCTAGCATTTGGGTGGTTGAGATCATCAATAGAGCCGTTAGGGCTCTCTCTTCCCTTCATAAATGTTGTTATGCAACTACCCGTATCGGAACATGAGGCTCTGTATCGAAACGGACACAAAAAAAGAGTATTTGTGTATAAAAAAGGGTCCGTATCGAAACGGCTATAGGCCGTATCGAAACAGTTTGAAATTGTAAATTGTGAAAAGAGGGACGTATCGAAACAGATAAGGGATGTATCGAAACGTTTTGAAACTGTAAATGGGTGTTTCGGAACAGCCTAGGGGTGTATCGAAACACTTAACCAAATTTTCAAAAGTATGTTTCTGACAAGTAACGACTAGTTCATTTAATGCTTAATTTTAAAATTACTTAACCCATGTATCGAAACGGGTATGAGCTGTTTCGCAACAATACTTAAAAATCAAAAATACAGATGAAGACTGTAACGAAACGGGTATGAGCCGTTTCGAAACAGATGCTTCTAGTGGCAAAACGTATGGAAACACTTTGGGGGTGTTTCGAAACGCCTAGGCAATTTTGTATATTTTGGCTTTGAAACACTTAGAAAATTTTATGGGGTTTAAGTTTTTCTTCAAAACATTTTAAGTATAAATTTTACTTGTCAAAATCAAATATTTTGATTACTTAAAAAAATTATTTACTTTGAAATTTAGTCCTTAGATCATTTGTTATATCAAAATCAAATATTGGTTTTACAATGTTGGATTAGAGTACTTCAATTTTGGGTAGATCAACTTGTTCGACACTTTGATGATTTTTCTTGTTTCGCGTATTGTGAACTATACTTGGGTGTTATTACCGTGTTGTACCTTTATGTGTCTTACATGATTGGGAATACTCTTTTTTTCCACTTAAGTTTAGGGAGGTTTTTAACGAGGCTCCCAAATTAGGGTATGGGTGTTCTTGCTCCTTATTAATAAAAATTCAAATTGTCGAGCAAAAAAAATTGTTGACTCAAAATGAAACATCTCAAAAAAATAATATAGACTAAAGTGATTATTAAGTTAAACATTAGGGATGAATTTTAGCATTGTGTCTAGGGGTGATAACGAGCCGAGCTGAACCCAAGCTTGGATAGGCTCAACTCGAGCTCGAAATTTTATGCTCAAGCTCGAGATCGAAGTGGATAGTTTGAGCTCGGCTCGTTGTTTTCCTAAAATTTCTTTTAAATATTTTTATTGAAGTTTTGAAAAATATATGAAAACTTATTTGGGAAAAGATAATGTTTATTTTTTAAGTCCACAAGTAACCATTGTACATTTTTTAAATTATACAAGTCCACGAGGAGAAGGGGATTTAAAGTATTTAACCATGATAACAATTAACAAGTTAACAACATTGAAACATACAAGTGTATATAGAATATGTATATATATATATAATTATTTCGAGCTTGTTCACGAGTTTTTTTAGTCGAGCTTGGGTCGGTTTGGCTCGACTTGTTAAGCTCTCGAACCAAGCACGAGCTCCAGTCGAGCCCACTCGAGCCGAGTTTTGCGCGAGTCAAACCCGAGTAGCTTGTGAGCCGTTCAGGCTCATTATCACTTCTAATTATGTCTATTTTTTATTTTTTTGAGTCACACGACAAATGCTAGTTAAAAATATTTATTTATTAGGTGATTAAGGTTGATCATACGCTTAAGAATCAAATAAATAAGACTTTTGAATACGATGGATTAAATTTATGAAATAATTTTAAATTAAGAACAAAATGATTGAATACATACCTTTTCGAAATATAAATATTATTATATCATGCCATATTATTATTTTCGTTAAATGACTAAAATTGTTTTAATGAATAATGACCAAAATAGAATAAAAATGTAATATTAATAATAAAATTAATAATTTTTTTAATAAATAAAAAAATAAATTTTATAATTTAATTATTAAATAAATTAATAATTATTTTTTTCTTTTTCCCACTATTATTGGTATCAAAGCTAGAACTTTCTATGCTTCAAACTTTAGTCATAAATGAAGGGACCACCTTGAAAAGGAAGTTATTAAAAGAGTCCAAAATGGTGAAACACAGTAATGTTTTTTGGTGAGAAACATAGGGATATTGTTGTGATGAATAATTCTTTAGGTGGAGACACGCGTACTCTTGTGCAGTGCCCAAGACGCTCATTGGCTTAGGTGGCTTCTAATAGTCGAGTCTGTTGTCCATTCTAAGTAATGCTCCACTTAAAATTGAAATACATCTCTTTTTCTTTATTCAAAAAAAAAGAAATACATCTTTTTTTCTTTTATCATTTTTCTGTCATGGAATCAATCTTGGCTGTGCAGGTAATTAAGAGGCAATTCATGTTGGAGCTTTCCATTAATTTTCGATGAATTTATTGGTAAACTAATTTAAATCAATTAAGAACAAAATTTGAAAACGTTTTTGTTGGGTTATCCAATAATAATGGGCACATATGTATAATGTATGTTGCTATTATAAAGTTTAACACGAAAATTAAGTGACCAATTATGTTACACGTGTTATAGGTATTAAATTGCTATGGAATTAAAAGTGTAGATAACGTAAGTTATATTTATAACTCAATGAGGGGCAAAGTTGTAAATATTAATAAACTGATTTTAATTCAGTTTATATAAAGGGTAGTGGTCCCCGAGATCTAGGTTAACTTGCATATCTCTCATTCCCCGTCAGAGAGTTGTGTGGCAAGAGATAATCTATCATCTTGGAAGATCAAACCCTCTCTTGAAAATCTCCATCAATGGATTCAGGTACGCTTCCGCAAATCTAATCTTTATTCTTAATGATTTGGCATGTATGAATCTTGGGTTTATATTCGTATGAATATATTTTGGTTCTAACAAGTGGCATCGAGCCAGGTTTTGTCGAATTATTAAGAATTAATTATGTATTTCGGCGTGGTTTTAATTTCTATGACGTCTTTTTCTTTGTGCGATGAAAATCTCTCAATTTTGTTTCTTCGCATATATTAGGGTTTGATGCTTCGCATATTCTGAAATTGTTTAACCCTTTTGCGTGAATAATCGATAATTGCCTTTGATGTTTTTCAATTGGGAATATTCTTGTTGGTATCTGTTCAATTGCGATTAGTTTTCAATTGAATTGAAATTGATGCTTGCTGTTTAGAATTGGTTTTGGATATATATATATATATATATATATATATATATATATATATATATATATATATATTTTTCTCAATTGCAAGATTCTTTGGGCGAAAACAATTCTTTTTATGTTTTGGTTTATGAATCTGTTTCCAGAATATGACAATACCCCTAATATTTTTTTTGTTTTTTTCTTAAGTATGAAATATATATTTAAAATATATATTTAATTTGGTTGGATCAAAATTTAGTTTTGATCATTGGGTATAAAGATAAATCTTTAGAAACATTTAAATTCATGTTTTGGCTATGTCTAATATTTTAGTGGGTTAATTGAAACACAATGTCACCAAAGTGACCGCTTCTGCGTAGATTAACTTATTTAAAATATCAAGATGTTTGTGTTTTCGTAATTCATGCGTTTATTAATTGGCCCAAAGGAAAATTAATATTTGGCCGAATTTCAACGACACTTGTGGTAATAAACGTGTGACAATTATAAGGTATTTTATGTGTGCAATACATTAGTCCAAAGATTAATCTGTTGTTCGACATAATTTATTGTTAATGTTTGATTACTACAACAAGAGTATCGTTTACTGTTAATATTACTGTCCAAAGACTTGATATTAATGTTGTGTTTGGTATCTTGAGGGGAATTAGTCACTTCTTTGAATTTATTTGTTTATTATAGAATATTGATGTGAGCCTGTTTATTTTTATTTTTTGTTCTATATTCAGCTAGTTCTTCTGCTGCCACAATATCTGCTAATATCAGTTCTATACCCATGCTTAATGGGACAAATTTCAAGGAATGGAAAAGGCACGTACTTATAGTACTTGGTTGTATGGACATAGACCTTGCATTGAGGCAAGAACAACCTGCACCTCTCACTGCGGATAGCACCCCTGATGCCAAAAGGGATTTTGAGAGGTGGGATCGTTCTAATCGCATGAGTCTGATGATCATGAAACACAGCATTCCGGAAGCCTTTAGGGGCACTGAATCTGAAGAGATTACTCAGGCTAAGTCTTTCCTTGACGATCTTGAACAACGTTTTGCTAAAAACGATAAGATTGAAATGACATCACTTCTGAATTCTTTGATATCTATGAAGTATAAGGGTCAATGAAATATAAGGGAGTACATTATGAAGATGTTCCATATCGCTTCAAAACTTAAGGCACTTAAAATCGAGCTTTCTGAAGACTTGCTCGTTCTTATGGTTTTGGTATCGCTTCCTACACAGTTTAACCAATTTAAAATTAGTTATAACTGTCAAAAGGAGAAATGGACTCTAAATGAGCTCATTTCTCATTGTGTTCAAGAGGAAGATAGGTTGAAGCGTGATAAAACTGAATGTGTTCATTTGGCCAGTGCCTCTAAGGATAAGGGCAAGAAAAGAATATATCAGAATGAAGCTGCTAAGGGTCCAGCTCAAAAGAAACAAGAGCGAGTTCCAATTAATTGTTACTTTTGTGAGAAGCCTGGACACTTGAAGAAAGATTGTACCAAGTATCACGCATGGCGTGCTAAGAAAGGTATGAATCTTACTTTGGTCTGTTCTGAGGTTAATTTAGCTTCAGTACCTAGAAACACTTGGTGGTTAGATTCTAGTGCTACTACTCACATAAGTGTTTCTATGCAGGGTTGCCTGAGCTACCGAAAGCCAAGTGATGGTGAAAGAAACATCTTTGTGGGCGATGGAAAATCGTTAGAAGTTGAAGCAATTGGGCATTTTAGGTTGTTATTAGGAACTGGTTTTTATTTGGATTTGAAAGACACTTTTGTTGTTCCGTCTTTTAGGCGGAATTTAGTTTCAGTTTCTTTATTGGACAAATTTGGATATTCTTGTTCATTTGGAAACAATCAGTTTACTTTGTCTTTAAATTCAAGTATTGTCGGAACTGGTTATTTAAATGCTTATGACAACCTTTATTTGCTAGATACAGTTGCATCATATAATGAAACCTTGCACGTGGAACCACGTGGTACTAAACGCAAATTAAATAAGGAAAATTCGGCATCATTGGGGCATAAGCGCTTAGGTCATATCTCAAAAGGTAGGATTGAGCGACTTATATCTAATGGTATTTTAGAGTCCCTTGACTTTTCAGATTTTAATGTTTGTGTTGATTGTATCAAGGGAAAACATACCAAAACTAAGAGATTAGGTGCCAACAAATCTACAAACGTCTTAGAATTAATTCACACTGATATTTGTGGGCCATTCCCTACGGCATCTTGGAATGGTCAACAATATTTCATAACATTCATAGACGATTACTCACGTTATGAGTACCTATATCTCATTCATGAGAAATCTCAGTCTTTGGACGTGTTCAAATCTTATAAGGCTGAAGTTGAGAATCAACTCAACAAAAGAATTAAGAAAGTTAGATCTGATCGTGGTGGTGAGTACTACTGTAGATATGATGGCTCAGGTGAACAACGTCTAGGACCATTTGTGAAATTCCTAGAGGAATGTGGTATTGTCCCACAGTACACCATGCCAGGATCACCTAGTATGAATGGTGTAGCTGAGAGACGTAATAGGACTCTTAAGGATATGGTAAGGAGTATGATTGCTCATTCTACCTTACCCGAGTCCCTCTAGGGAGAAGCATTAAAGACAGCAGCGTACATTCTGAATAGAGTACCAACTAAAGGAGCTGAAAAGACACCTTATGAGCTTTGGATGGGTCAAAAACCTAGTCTAAAGCACTTTCACATTTGGGGATGTCCAGCTGAGGCAAGGCCTTATAGGCCACATGAAAAGAAATTGGACTCCAAAACTGTGAGCAGCTACTTTATTGGATATTCTGAGCGATCTAGGGGCTATAAATTTTATGATCCCACAATTAAGAATATTTTTGAGACGGGAACTGCAACATTTTTTGAGGATGTTGAATTTGGAGGGAGAAATAAGGTTAGATACATTACTTTTGAGGAGGAATTGAGTTCCAACTCAATTCCTACTATCACTTTTGATAATATTCAGGTTCCCATACCTGTCATTAATCAATAAGTGAATCCGGAACCTCAACAAGATAATGTTGAACAACTTCCTCCTATTCAAGATGAGGTAATTATTCCAGAAGAACAAATTCAACAACCTCAACAACAAGTGCCATTAAGGAGATCCACGAGAGAAAGGAGAAATGCTATTCCGGATGATTATATTGTATTTCTCCAAGAAAATGAGGATGATAATGGAATGATGGAAGATGACCCAATCAACTTTCATCATGCCATGCAAAGTGTTAACTCTCAAAAGTGGATTGATGGCATGCATGAAGAGTATAAATCAATGCAAGACAATAAAGTTTGGGAACTTGTCCCATTACCTGAAGGTGCAAAACCAATTGGTTGTAAATGGATATTTAAAACCAAAAGGGATGCAAATGGTAATGTGGAGAGGTATAAGGCACGTCTTGTAGCTAAAGGATATACTCAAAAAGAAGGCATTGACTTTACAGAGACTTTCTCTCCGGTTTCATCAAAAGACTCTTTTAGGATAATCATGACACTTGTAGCTCATTTTGATCTTGAGTTACATCAGATGGATGTTAAGACTGCGTTTCTCAATGGAGACATTGAAGAAACAATTTATATGGTGCAACCAGAAAACTTTGAGTCGGGAGACCCAAAGCATATAGTTTGCAAATTAACAAAATCCATCTATGGACTCAAGCAAGCTTCTCGTCAATGGTACCACAAGTTTCATCAAGTAATTGTCTCATTCGGTTTTGAGATGAATATCGTTGATGATTGTGTGTATCACAAGTTCAATGGGAGTAAGCATATATTTTTGGTTTTATATGTCGATGACATTTTGCTTGCCACGAATGATATAGGCTTGTTGCACGAAACCAAGAGATTTCTATCTAAACATTTTGAAATGAAAGATCTTGGGGACGCTTCTTTTGTTTTAGGAATTCAGATACATCGAGATCGATCTCGAGGTATTCTTGGATTGTCACAAAAGAACTATATCGATAAAGTACTTAAAAGGTTTGGCATGCAAAATAGTAAACCAATGGACACCCCTGTCGCTAAAGGAGACAAGTTTTGTCTTGCCCAATGCCCTAAAAGTAACCTTGAAATTCAAGAAATGCAGAAGATTCCCTATAGATCAGCTATTGGGAGTTTAATGTATTCTCAGGTTTGTACGCGTCCGGATATTGCGTACATTGTTGGGATGTTAGGCAGATATTCAAGCAACCCTGGTATGGACCATTGGATAGCAGCCAAGAGGGTTATGAGGTATCTTCAGAGAACAAAAGATTACATGCTCACTTATAGGAAATCAGATCATTTGGAGGTCGTAGGGTATTCGGATTCTGATTTCGTTGGGTGCCAAGATAGCAGAAAATCTACATCCTGGAAAAGTGCTAAACAAACACTTGTAGCTTCTTCCACTATGGCAGCAGAGTTTGTAGCATGCTATGAGGCATCTAATCATGGAATATGGTTGCGGAATTTTGTCATTGGTCTGCGTATTTTGGAGAACATAGAAAGACCGCTTAAATTATTTTGTGACAATAAGTCTACAGTACTATATTCCAACAACAATAGGAGCTCGTCTAAGTCAAAGCACATAGACATAAAGTTCCTAGTTGTAAAAGAAAGAGTGCAAAGTGGACAATTATCCATAGAACACATTGGGACAAACTCTATGATAGCGGATCCGCTCACAAAAAATTTACCACCCAAGGTCTTTCATGAGCACACTGCTCATATGAGTGTTGTATCATTTGAGGATATTATTGTTTGAGTGGGAGTTTGTTATTTGTTTGCTTTATGTTTGATTTTGGACATTTATGAATTCGGTTATTTTTCTGATCAGAAATTAAGTATTCAGTTTATTCACTCTTTTCTTATTTTGATAAGGACCTCACTTAAGTTTAAAGAGGACCAGTTGGAAATAGGCATGTTCGGTTCACATTTACATGTAATTTCCATGCTACGCATCCATGATTGATCTATGTCGTTTGATTGTGTTTGTATACGTGACCATTGATGGGTTCAGTCATGATTGATATGGCGAAGACCGCTTTGATCCTATATAGATATAGTTGATGGACGAGATTGTTAAAGAATACCTATTGTATGATAGCAAATTTTGAGCTCATAAGGTTATACATTTGTCAGGAAACATATGTTGCCCAAGTGGGAGATTGTTGGGTTATCCAATAATAATGGGCACATATGTATAATGTATGTTGCTATTATAAAGTTTAACACGAAAATTAAGTGACCAATTATGTTACACGTGTTATAGGTATTAAATTGTCATGGAACTAAAAGTGTAGATACCGTAAGTTATATTTATAACTCAATGAGGGACAGAGTTGTAAATATTAATAAACTGATTTTAATTCAGTTTATATAAAGGGTAGTGGTCCCCGAGATCTAGGTTAACTTGCATATCTCTCCTTCCCCGTCAGAGAGTTGTGTGGCAAGAGATAACCTATCATCTTGGAAGATCAAACACTCTCTGGAAAATCTCCATCAATGGATTCAGGTACGCTTCCGCAAATCTAATCTTTATTCTTAATGATTTGGCATGTATGGATCTTGGGTTTATATTCGTATGAATATATTTTGGTTCTAACAGTTTTTTCATAATACTTCTATTAACATTTATTTTTTTATTTAGATCGACCTGCGTTGCATATATAGTTTTAGTAGGTGAATCTCTCGACGAGAACTTTCTACATATACAAGGCCTCAAACGCGTGACTTACTTAAACAATATCAAACTACTTACTATTTGAGTCAATTCCGTTTTAATCTTTCTTTGTCCTGCACTTTTCTGAACGACATGTCGAAGCTTACATAAAATAATAAAATGTTTCCCATTGGTTTAAAATTTTAGAATAATTCATCACATGATGAATTTGGAAATGCATTATTCATAGATATTCCAGTTTCCACCACAAGTTCTTGAAAGACACGGTACCTTCATTCATTCTCAGCCTCATACTACCAGGATTATCTCCAGTGATGTTCCCTGTGAATTTATCTGCAGAGCAACCAACCGGTGAATATTTTTGGACCATTAACTGAATTTTAAAACCAAAAATTGAAATATTAAATATGAAATGATCGAGGGACAACATAGGGTATCGACAAAATTATGTGTTTGTTTCTTTCCCCTTTTGTTCAGAAACCATTAATGAATTCAACAATTATAGACTGACATCCGTGCAATTCTCACACATGATTCCTGTTAGTTTGGATTGTTTGCATCTTCTAATTATTTAAAAATAAAAAAATACCCTAAAATTTACTTGGTGGATTGGTAGAAAAATATAAAAAACCATTGGTCCACCTACACATTTCGAATCAAAAACTTGATTTAGTGGCCAAAAGACACATTAAACCCCACCACCTTTTTCATAGCTTCATGAACGTAACTCACTTCTCTTATAAGTAGAGGAGAGGAAGCTTCAAGTTCTTCATATGTTCTGAGTTTTCGTGTCCTAAAATTAATACATTTCCTGTAGTTTGCAATTTGCAATGGCTTTTCAGATAACAAATGAAATGCTGGTGTGCAGTTTAATGCCGGTTGTTGTTTACTGGGTTTATGGAGGACTGTATACGATGTTAGGCTACACTTGTAACAATTACAGGTTGCATCCCAAGGAAGATGAGGATGGAAAGAATTTTGCCCCCAAAAATACTGTCATCAAAGGTGTTCTTTTCCAACAATTCCGTCAGTTCATCGTCACCAATCTATTATTTATGGTATGAATTGTTACATGAGTTCAAACAACTTTGTCTGCAAGGTCTGTGCGACTGTTTAAAGTATTAAAAAAGTATGAACATATATTATATTGTAATCAATTCACGTTAAAATAACTAAGTATACAATTGCAGACAATGGAGTGATGAAATCAGAATATGTATTAGCGCTTACAATTTGTGTTTAATTTTTGTTAACATGGTGCAGCTGACAAGAGGAAACGATGCCGGAGCTTCTTCAGGGCAGTCAACGTCCCTCTTTGTTATAGCAAGACAGTTTATTGTAGCAATGTTTGTATTCGATACTTACCAATATTTTGTTCACAGATATTTACACCAGAACAAGTTCTTATACAAGCACCTCCACTCCAAGCATCACCGTCTGGTGGTTTCCTACCCGTTTGGTGCTATCTACAGCCATCCGATGGAGGGGCTTTTATTCGATATCATAGGCGGTTCGATGGCCATTTACGTCTCCGGCATGTCCCCTCTTACATCAGCCTTCTTCTCATCTTTCTGCAACATGAAATCAGTGGATGACCATTGTGGATTAATGCTTCCTTGGAACCCGTTTCATTTCTTCTTTACCAACAACACTGCGTACCATGACCTCCACCACCAGCTTTACGGCGGCAAATACAACTTCTCGCAGCCATTCTTCTCCATTTGGGACAAGGTTTTGGGAACATATATGCCTTATGAGCTTGAGAAAAGAGAAGAAGGAGGCTTCAAGTTGCGGCCAGTTAAGGAGTGCAAGAATTAATTACCATTTACCATTGCTCCTACTAGTGTTTTTACCGTCAGATGGTCAATGTTTGCTTTTGTTTTTAATTATTGCAAAAACGTAGCAAGCATGTTTACATGCTTATTTCGAAAAAAAATGCTTGTAAAGTAAATTTGGGTCCGAGTTGTCGCAAAACTAGTTTGTATTTAAGAATAAATGTCGATGTTTTTCCTTATAAAATCAACTCTCTGTTTCAGAAAGGACGAGGGACCGGTTTGAAATTCACAGCCTAATTATTAAAGGTTTTGCAAATCATAATACGTTCCGCTTTTAAAAATATTGTAAATTTATCTACTATCATAAAGGACAAATAAGACTTTGATACTTCCGAACTTACAATTTGATTACTCAATTATAAAAAATTATAATTGAGTCATTCAATTAATTGAGGTCTTAACATTTTTCTTTTGGATGAAACTCTTTTACAACTCACATTCACTCTAACAACATTATTCACATTTTGGACTAAACTTTCACATAATATTGCTTTTCCCCTTATTCTCTGTCAATTAGACCTTCGTTGAGAAGGCTTTTTAAAAGTTTTACTTTTGAAAAGTTAAGAAGTGTTCTCTATTCAATATAATTTTTGGAACTTTTCTGCATTTAAAGTATCAGTTTAAAGACTTTCCCACACTTCCTCAAGGTAATTTGTAGCCTGATAAGGCCAACGATCAAGTCTAGTTACCTCGTCAATCGAATCCATCACCTAACACACAAATCTACTTGCAAGCCTAGCACGTCAACAAACGTCAATCAACCAGACCTATGCTTGACACTTGTACATAAAATGTATCTGCCGCTCCCCATAAATACCTCGAAATAGATCGTCGAAGGATAGAATCAATCATCTTCAACCTTGCACTCGTGCACTCCCGGCTCAATCCTACATCTTTGGCATATCTGCCTGTAATCTTATTTATACTAGTTCTGACTACTGTTTATAGTGACTATCCGTCTAAACTAAAAGAAATAAGCTGTCTAAAACCTTCGCAATAACCTCCGTCCGCAGCCATACTAGATGTTAACATACTTTTGGCATCAACAACTACCAAACTTATTTTTGTGATAAAGTAATTCAAATTTTAGAATAATTAATGACATGATGAATTTGGAAATGCATTATGTATAGATATTTCCCTTTCCACCACAAGTGAGTGAAAGACACGATACCTTCATTCATTCTAAGCCTCATATCACAGGATTAGCTTAGGTGATGTTCCCAATGAATTATCTGCAGAGCCACCAACCGGTGAATATTTTTAGGCCATTAACTGAATAAGGACGGGGCCTTCTGCCCCAGTTCAACATCTGCCTTACCTCTGGGACTGGCAGTTGGATGGGTGCCCCGCAAGTTTTTTCTTTCCTCGTCAAAATATAAATTTATTTAAGGTAAAATTTAAGCTCTTCCCTAAAATTGTGAGACTCATTTAAAATTTCTTTAAACTTAAATAAAAAAAAAAAGATTGTTATCCGAAAATAAACAAAACAAAATAGCAAGACTCAAACAACTCAAAAAACAGGTGCCCCACAAGTCTAGGACACCACATACAAATAATTATATCTCTAGTCCAATTTCCCATTTCCAATATAATTATATATACTTTTTTTGAAAAAATATAATTATATATACTTGTTTTCTCTGTAATTTGGCATGCACCATCAAATTCAAAACCAGTAAACGAGTGAGTGGAACTGTGCGCAATCCGCTTCCATTAAACCTTTTCCACATATTCTTTAGCACCAATTCTTTATAAATCACCAAGCTCTTATTATTTGTGGTGCCAAATTTATAACTTATCAAAACCAATTCTTTCTTGTGTGGGATATAAAATTGTGGGAATATATATACTTTAGTCACTTGAAAAGAGTCTAGATCTTGAATTTTAAAATTAATTAAATTTATTAAAAAGAATTATATTATAAAAAATAAGTATTCATAATTTACAGAATAAATAATTTTTAATGATAATTATTTATTATTGTAAACACAATTGAGTTACTATTGTAACTTTGTAAATATATACTTAATTTTTATACATGTTTTTTTAGACTTCGATTTAAACATATTTTACAAAATGATACGTTATTTAAGTGATACCAAATTGAAGCATGCGCTTTAAAAATATATTTAAAAAATAATCTTAATAATTTCTTTTGTGAAAAATTAAATTATCAAATTATTGTAGGTGATGTGATAAAAAAAACATGGGTATAAAAACTTTTAGTCATATGTTTGAATATTAAGTAATGAGTTTATATAGTTTTATTTAAAAATTTATATATATATATATATATATAGTAAATTGAACTCTATTAAGGTATTTATTATACTTAAAAATAAAAATAAATTTGTAATTGCCAACTGAGTTTGTATCTAGAGATGTTAGTGGGAGAGGTATCGTAGGAATTTGCCCCATTTCGCACTCATTTGGACGAGAAAGAGTATATGTTTTGCGGGTGGTAGAGCGGGGATGTAGACAAAAATCAATCTTGCTGTGAGTGGTAGGGCAGCGTGAATATAACATTGTACCCTTTCCACTCCGCCCCATTCTCGTCTGCCAATATAGATAATAAGCATATTTTAAAAATATTTAAGTAATAATAATTTTCATAATACTCCACTCATGTTCACTATTATTTAAAAAACACAGCACTCATGAAGTTAAGTTTTTTTATTTTCACCCATTTAAAGTGTCGCAACGGCTTATTATTATTTTTAAAATGGTAACATTCGAAGTAACATCGCATGTGTGGTGGGAGTCTAGGAGAAAGATATTTCATATTTTTTAATAAAAATAGTTTGTATTTATTTAACTGTTACTTTATAAATATATTATAATTTATATGTACTCGATCGTGTGTGGATATAGCGGGGATTGAGTGGGTCTTAAGACCCACGTAGGCAGTGAGACAAGGATGGTTCTAATCTTTTGAGTTGTTCGACGGATATGATTTTAAATTTTATATTTATATTAGATCGCGGGACGAGGCTAAAAATAAATATTCTCGACAAAAATAAATGTAAGAAATACCCTTCGCTCCCGCCCCTCCTAATTGGCATCACTATTTATATCTCAATATACATGTGATATCAATTCCAATCAAGAATTTAAGTATTATGAACTTTGACTGTGGGAAACTTTTTAATAATTACTTCCTTAGGAAAACAGACTACAAATTAATAATTTGAGTGTCTGTGGGATTGGAAATACTTGAAGCCATGTCCTAATTTCCTATATAGGTATAAAGACAGCAAAATTATATGGTACTCCGTATTTCGATTAATGTTTTGACGAATTATAGTTTTAAATTAACAACATAATCCTGCATGCCTTTTTATAGTATTTTTCAATACAAACTTCATAGTTTTTTTATAGAAAATTATTCAGCATCAAAACAAACTATGATTCTTTTTAAAGTTTTGCATTAATATAGCACGGAGTTATTTGTTTAAAATATTACGTCAAATCATACTGAATTAATTGTAAATTGGAGACAAAAATCGGATAAACAATAGCGGAAGTCATTTTCATTTGGTTTTATTCTTATTTTAATCACCAAACTTTCAATTGTTATATGGGTAAACTACTGCAGGGGTCACTTTCGTTTCCCGTTTGTACAGATTTAGTCACCACTTTTGAAAAGTGCCAATAAGTGGTCATCTACGTTTTCGATGTGTAAAGACTTGGTCACTCCGACGTTATAATCCGTTAGTCCCCTAACGGATTGCTGATGTGACGGAATTAAAATAAGGATAAATTACTGCAATAACCATTAAAATTTATCTCATGTACATTTTTCTCCTCAATTTAAAAAAGTAACCATTATAGTCACTAATAAAAATGTTTCTTTATAATTTCACCCTTAAATTTTTAAAAATTCATTTTTCAATCCTAAAACTTTACAATCAATTAGTACAATAATATTATAAATGCTTAGATGAAAAATAGGTGCCCAAAGTATACCCTTTGAAACTTAGGTGCCCAAATTGCTCCTATTTAATAACTCAAACTTAAAAATTTAGTCCACTAACTACTAAAAAAATCGAGTTATTGGAATTTCTATTTTATAATTCAAACTTTATTTTGAATTTTTGAGTCGAGTTTATGAAATTATGAGTCGAGTATTTTCACATCAAACCAAAAAATTTAATTTTTTCGAGTCAAGTCGAGTTATTGGAATTTCTATTTTATAATTCAAACTTTATTTTGAATTTTTGAGTCGAGTTTATGAAATTATGAGTCAAGTACTTTCACATCAAACCTAAAAATTTAATTTTTTCGAATCAAGTCGAGTGTTGCACTTCCCTACATATAATTTTTAATTTTAATCCGTGTTTACCCTTAAATCAATTCATTTCCATCACCTTCCTCACGCGAACAAAATTGCCGGTAAATCTCCACCTTCAAATCCATCTGTACCGCCTGGGTTTCTTCCAGAATCTGCGCTTGCTGAGGACTTGTTGGCACCTGAGGAGCCATCAGTTGAGTACCATTGCAATTCTTGTTAAGCTGATTGCTCTCGGAAGCGCTACCATTTCCAGAAGCAGGTTAGTTACTGAATACCGACTAATTAATAATTGTTTAAGCCTCAAATTACGAAGAGAAAAATACTTGCACTAGTCCTTTCGGGGTGTTATATTGGTGTTAGTCAATGTTTCAATCTTCCCTGCATTTGTATGTACATTTTATTCATTTTTCACAAGCCCTATATTTCACAAGCCTCAAATAATTTAAAAATAGAAAAAATATAGTAGATTACGTAGTACCTCCGTAGAAGCGGAAATAACATAGCGGTGGGTTGTCTAAGCTGTGGCCTTAAAATAGGCATTCGAAACCAAACCCAAGACTGTAGGAGTAAACAACATCCTCTCATCGATGATCTTGAGGCGTCAACGTTTCTGCAGAGCTCTCTGTAAAGAAACGCCAAGACAGCTGATCCCCAAGATTTTCCTCCATAGTCATTTAAATTTCTAAGATGACGAAGCCACATCACATGCACCTTTGTGCGGGATTTGTCTGGCATTAATATCCCGCCGATAATGCGCAAGATGTGGGCACGCGCACACCGCTGTGAAAATAAAGATTTAATAAAGACATTCTAATTTTAAAAAAAATTAACTTCATCCTAAATTTAATAAAGGCATCCAAAAAAATTAATAAAGGCATCCTAATTTGCAAATTTTAACTTCATCCTAAATTTAATAAAGACATCCTAATTTGCAAAAAAATTATTAAAGGCATCCTAATTTGCAAATAAATATTTAATAAAGGCATCCTAATTTTCAAGTAAATATTTGTAAATTAATCCTAAATTTATTAAAAGCATCCTAAATATTTAATAAAGGCATCCTAAATATTTCATAAAGCATCCTAATGTTGAAATAAATATTTGTAATTTCATCATAAATTTAATAAAAGCATCCTAAATATTTAATAATAGCATTCTATTTTTTAAATAAATGAAATATATTAAAAATATATAAAATAGTTAAAAAAATCAAAAAAATACCTGAAGTGTAACTTCATCCGCATTGGGGGAGGGGTTCCAAATTGAGCCTCCAAATATGACATTTCGATTTTTTCACCGTCCCACACTTCATCAGGGGGCATCACGCCCATTTCTTCAGCAAATAGAGTTGGCCAATGGGCCAACGCTACACCCGTAATAACTTTGTCGTCTGTAGGAAACCCCAGATGGTAGGCAACATCCTCCAGCGTGATGGTTGCCTCGCCAATCGGAAGATGAAACGTGTGCGTCTCGTGCCTCCACCGTTCTATCAGCGCGCTGATCAACGATGGGTTTACCTTCACCTCCTATATACCGTGCTATGTGGCCAAAACCGGCACGCTCAATCTACTCCATAACAACATCAATGGGTGGGGTGTTGATACGGTTAAGATAACATTGTAAATTACGTTCGTATCCCTTCAAAAAAATAAAATAAAATAAAATAGTTAGTAAAATAAAAAAATTTAATAAAATAAAAAATTTAAAAAATTAATAGGAAAAAGTAATACCAATGGATCTCTTCTCCAATATTGATTGTAGTGATTCGCCTCGTTGCATAGTAAACTTTCCATTATATCGAATGAAAGATAAGAATTGCCGATAATTTGTTGTAAAAAAGCTGAAGAACTCGCGTTCTGTGGTTGATATGGGGGTAGGGCCTCCAATTTATAGAAGATCTTGCGCCCTTTGGGATGCGATGTTAATGAACCTCGCGTCCTATAGAACGCGAGGTTCATTGAAAAGGCGCGTTACAGAACAGACGCGTGAACTGAACGGTCAGAAGTGACCTCGCGTCCTATAGAACGCGAGTTTCTAAAGACCTCACGTTCTACAAGACGCGAGGTCGTGGTGTTTTTTAAAAGATGACTTCCCAGGCGGGAAAGTCATTTAATAATAATAATAATAATAATAATAATAATAATAATAATAATAATAATAATAATAATAATAATAAAACTAATAATAATAAAAAGCAAAATAAAATTATTATTATTAATAATAGTAAATATATAATAATAATAATAATAATTATTATTATTATTATTATTGTATTTAAGTATATATAATAATAATAATAATAATAATAATAATAATAATAATAATAATAATAATAATAATAATAATAATAATAATAATAATAATAATAATAATAATAATAATAATAATACACGATATGTTGTCATTAGTAACTACAAATAACGACATAGCGCAATATTCGGGAAATTAATTTGAAAAAAACTTCCCAAATACGCGCTATGTTGCCATTAGTAGCTGCAATCGAAAACTGCTTACGTAAATATGATGACGTATATACGCAACTACAAATAACGACATAGCGCAATAATCGGGAAATTAGTTTGAAAAAACTTCCCAATTACGCGTTATGTTGCCATTAGTAGCTGCGACTGAAAACTACTTACGTGAATATGATGACGTATATACGCAACTACAAATAACGACATAGCGCAATAATCGGGAAATTAGTTTGAAAAAAACTTCCCAATTACGCGCTATGTTGCCGTTAATAGTTGCGATTGCAAATTTTTAGACATGATTTCTGTGGGTGCTCCTTGCCTCCCCAAGAGTTTGCTATTTATAGAGGGAGGTGGATCTGTTGACGTGGCAAACTCGCGTTCTGTAGGACGCGAGGTCCTATGAACCTCACGTTGTACAGAACGCGAGGTCATTTAGATGTTGATATATATATATATATATATGCACGGCGATAGATTTTTGTAACCAGTGAAGTTTTTCTCAGTTGAATATGAGTTCGTGTCATGCTGTGTTTTTTGCAGTTGAAATTTTTTTGTCCGAAATATTGTTCCTTTATGATAGTTGGAGTTCACTTAAAGATTTGTGTTCCGCGGGATACATACCCCCGCATGATACGTTCATTGAATAATATTTACCGACATATCGCAATATTCGAAAGGTTGTGGGCGGCTGTGTCCCCTTCAATGGAAGCTTCTGTATCCGCCGTCGAGAGGATCCTCGGCTTCAATTTTGAAACGAAACGACTTTTAGGAAGTGTCTGGAAAGTTTCCAGTAAAACGTTCGAGGCACTTCTTGGGGACTCTTTTCTCAAGTACGCAGCTTGCCCGCACAATCTGCAAAAAGTCCAGAGTTAAAGAAGCGAGGGCGGATTCAAATCGACCATACTGCCGTGGCAGCCCTACTTTTCTGATGCGGCTGGTGCTGATTACATTTGCTAATGTGGATCAAAGCGGCTACCATTTCAGAAGAAATCTGATTATCGCGCCCTGCTTCTTTCACTCGGGACCTCCGATCACATTTGCCCACCGACATATCGCAATATTCGGGAGCTTGTGGGCGGCTGCCATTTACCGCCAAGTAGTGCCTTGAGAGTTTCCAGTAAAACTTTCGAGGCACTTCTTGGGGACTCTTTTCTTAAATTCGCAGCTTGCCCGCACAATCTTCAAAAAGTCCAGAGTTAAAGAAGTGATTACAAAGACCAAACCTTTGCTTTCTTTTCCAAGCAGACCTCCAATCACATTTGCCCACCGTACTTTTTTGCATATATTGTTTCGACTTTTGTAGATATTTTATCGAGTTGTCTTAATTTACTTATTAAAGAATACATGTTGAAAGTTTTGTTAAATGAAATGCGAATTAAAGTTTTCATTTGAGTTAAATTTACTTATGTTGCGTTTTTTCTTTATTATAAATGCCCACGAATTCCACCATCATTTACTATAAATATCGAACAATTCCACCATCATTTCGAATCAACAATAACATAGAAAATGTCACTTATGTTGGGAGCTAGCGTTAAATGACTTACGAACATCTCCAATTGTTTGAAATATTCAAACATGTTTTCAATTATTCAAACATAACACGTGTATACAGTAGGACTATTATTAACTCTGAGAAAAAGGGACCTCGCGTTTCATAGAACGCGAGTTCACTTTAAGAACCTCGCGTTTTACAGAACGTGAGTTCACTTTGATTCTGTGGAGATCAGCACGCGAGTTTGATCTATATATTTGCATGCGGGTGGATTTTCTTAACTAGTATAAGTTTTTCATGATTTAATACAGTTCAATCATGATTTTGTGTTCAGTTCGGTTGAGACCCCCGCATGATCCGTTGATTGTAGAATACTTTCCGACATATCGCAATATTCGGGAGCGTGTGGTCGTCTGTCGTTGTTCGTCAAGAAGTGCCTAGAGAGTTTCCAATAAAACTTTTCTAGAGCCTCTTGAGGAATATTTTGTGAAATTCGCCGCTTCCCCTAACCATCTAGGAGACTCTTGGTGACTCTTTTCTGAAGTCCAGGGTCAAAGAAGCAAGGGCGGATTTAGATCGACCAGAGTGAAAGAAGCTGATGCCGATTATATTTCTCCACCTGGATTTTTTGCATATATTGTTTCGACTTTTGTAAATATTGTATCCAGTTGTCTCAATTTACTTATTAACGAATACTTGTTGAAAGTTGAAAGTTTTGTTAAATGAAATGCGTATTAAAGTTTTGATTCGAGTTAAATTTACTTATGTGATGTTATTCCTTTACTATAAATACCCACGAATTCCACCATCATTTACTCATTCCAATTTCTCCCTAAACACCCAATCTTTGCTCCCCTTATGGCAAAATTTCAAGCAACATTTTATTTTCTCGATACTTATTTTGAATCAACAATCACCGACAAAATGTAACTGAAAGATTTAATACAGTTGACAGCAAGCGAGGTTAGTAAACGCACCGACAAACAAATTTCTTCCTTGGAATGTCGAATTCCAACATAGTCAGCAAACGAAACGCACTACGTTATGAAGCTTACAAACGAAACAGACGTTCGTAACATGTATGACCGACTCAATTCCGTTGGAGCTAGATACGTCGATTTAAATGTTAAGTTTGATGAGGTCAACGCCGACGAAGGTAGTACGTCTGCACCCGGACAACCTGCTCCGAACACTGAACATGAACCGTCTTCACCGGATGTTGATGCGGCTACCGACGAGCTGCAGCTTTTTATGTACAGGCGTAGAAAAAGAAAACAACATCTTATCGAAGAACTAAACCTAAGTTCAGACGTGTCCACTGACTACGATGATTCGGATTAACCATAAACTTCTAAAATTATCGTCCAATTGTGTTATATAGCGTCTTTTTTCATCCTTTATTAAAGTTCAAGGGACCTCGTGTTATGTAAAACTGCTAGTATTCAATTACATTACTAGACTACAATTGTTTCAGTTATTCAAACATAAACCGAGTACATAGTACGAGTTTTATTAATTCTGACGGAATCTCTATCTCAATATATATAAAGGGACCTCGCGTTATGCAGCACTTGTAGTATTCAATTACATTACCAGACTACAATTGTCTCAATTATCCAAACATGTTCTCAATTACACAAACAGACAATGAGTACACAATACGATTATTATAACTTCTGACGGAATATCTGCGACAAAACAATTAAAGGGACCTCGCGTTCTACAGAACGCGATATTCATAAGACCTCGCGTTGTGTAGAACGCGAGGTTTTGCTTATCGCGTTCTATAGAACGCGATGTTCGTAAAGCCTGCCTCTCATGTACCATTATCCCTTACTTGTCCAAAGTTAAGGGACTGCCTCCCAGGTACCATTATCCCTTACTTGTCCAAAGTTAGGGGACTGCTTATCGCTTTTAGGAAATGGACAAGTAAAGTTACCTCCCGGTACCATTATTTGCCTTACACCACCGGATTCTTCGAGATTTCAAGTGGCAATAATAACCCATAATTTTCCCCTTATATGAAGTAGAACCATAAAACGTAAATATATGTTTCAATTGCGAAAACAATTCCTAAAAGTTTTAAAGTATTAAAAATTCAGAAGTCTTTCACAAAATATTCAAATGGCGAGGCGAGGCGTTAATACTCTAGTTTACTACGATGGGCAGATATTCGACGATACCGAACTCGGCGTCGTTTTTCACTGCAAAGATCCGGTAATGCTAAAAATTCCGATGAGAATATCGTTCAAGAAGTTGGTAAAGGAACTGAAGGCAAATGTCCCTCATTTCGATAACTACCGTTTGTCCGACGTGAAGTATCGGGAGCCCCTTTAAGGTACTCTGTATGCCAAATTGCGGAAAATACTGATGTGGACATGATGCTGAAAACCCACTTCGACTATTCATTGGGGGGGCCTCGAGCTGTATGCATCGTTCTCGGAGTCTAATCCAGTTATCGAAATACCAAGCTGGGGCCGGGCGAATTTCGACTTCGATCCGAATGCCAACGTTGATAGCCCGACCGCAAGTCTACGACGTGATTTTAACCTACTGTGCCAAGACAACGAGTTTGGTGCATCGTCATCTGCTCCTCCAAGGCAGTCGTGCGTAGCTAGTATCGGGTTCGACCTGAACCAACCCCCAAACGATGAATTCGATGCACCAACAAATGCATCGTATAATCCATACAATCCTTATAGTTTTGGGGGGGAGGGAACGTCGGCTCCTTACGTTGCGCACGACCATGAAGCATCATATGGCCGACACTCAATGTATGTCCCTGGCACCGACTACGGTCTGGGGAGACATTCTTCTTTTGGAGGTGAGGGAGCGTCGTCTTCTTACGCTATGCACGACCATGATTCCTCATATGGAGGACACTCAATGTATGTCCCTAGCACGAAGTACGTTCAACCATCTATGGGGGGACATTCTTCTTATGGTGATCTTGATTTTGGTCTTGGAAATGCGGTTCGTGAGCGATCTCGTGAGAGGTCTCCCGATCGTCGACCCACATCCTCGCCTCTAAGGGTAGTGATCGACGAGACTATACTATTCCAGCTCCCGGAGGATGCTTCTGACGAAGAACCGATTAGAGAACCCGGGCCCGACGGAGACGAGCTAGGGTCATTCTATGATGAACCAGAAGACTTGACAGTTCTACCGGAAGACGATACCGATCCACCACCAGATTTCGACGAACAACCGACTGCCACCAACTTTCCTGTAGACGCAACACCAATTTCTATGCTCCAGCCAACATCCCACTTCACAACGGTTGATATGGATGCAATGGACGTCCCTGATTTTCCGCATGACGACACAATAGACGGCCGAGTCAACCGTTCTAATGGCGAACTGAGAATTGGTATGACGTTCTTCACAAAGGATATTGTGGTGGCGGCAGTTAAGCAGTACAACCTTCGTCATAATGTTGAGACGACAGTGAATAAAACCCAAGCCAAATACTACAAGGCTCACTGCGTCCAAAAAAGTCAAGGCTGTAAATGGAAAATCTGTATATCACAATTGAAGAGGGCAGACGACCGTTGGAAAATAACAAAACTTGAGGGGCCCCATACATGCACCGTTGCTAGCCTCAGCCAGGATCACAAGAACTTGGATGCAAAGTACCTCGCGGACATCTTTTCGACACTGGTGAAAACAAATCCCACTGTGTCGGTCCCCACATGTCAGGCTGCAGCTCTAGCTGTCATCGGCTACCGTCATCAATATTACAAAGCATGGTATGCAAGGAAGCAGGCCAAAGAGGAAATGTATGGCCGATGGGAGGAATCTTACAAAGAGTTGCGCCCGTGGCTTAATCTCTTACAGAAACACATCCCCAGAATGGTTGTCAAACTTGAGACGGTTCCGGCATACGAAAATGATCGTGTCGTCCGAGGTGTTTGTCAATTCCACCGGTTATTTTGGACTTTCCCCTAGTGCATCAACGCATTCAAGCACTGCAAACCGATAGTCCAAATTGACGGCACATGGTTGTACGAAAGATATGCACAGACCCTACTTCTAGCTATTGCACAGGACGACAATCGCAAATGCGTTCCTGTTGCATTCGCAATCGTCCGAAAGGAGGATTTGGAGTCTTGGAAGTTCTTCCTTCGAAACCTACGAAAATATGTCCCTGATCCTGTAATACGATCAAGGGATGGAGGGGTATGTGTTATTTCTAACAGAGGCACAGCGCTGTTGTGGGCGATAGAAAATTTGGGTGACTATTGGAAGCCTCCATACATTCACCACCATTTTTGCTTGCGGCACATAGCCGCAAACTACCTGCTGCAATTCAAGAACCGTGATGAACGTCAAATGGTGCTCGATATGGGTACGTCTTTTATGTCATTTTCATTTACAATATTACTTGTTACTCGCTTTCATTTACGACATTTTTGCATGTGTTTTTCGCCCATAACTATTCAACTGTCATCCCGTAGGCAACTCGCACTACAAACAAGAGGTGGCTGACCTGCTCGAGGAACTGAGAGCGAGAAACAAACATGGCGCAGAATACCTTGAAAAAATCCCAAAGGATAAATGGCTTCGATCGTATGACGAGGGTAAACGTTATAGTCACATGACAACGAACTTGGCTGAGGCAGTGAACTCATCACTGAAGGGAGTGCGACAGTTGCCTATCACTTCCATTGTCAAAGCGACCTATTATCGTTTGGCTACCCTTTTGCAACCTTAGGAAGGCAAGCAACTGAGTACATGGCAGGTGGACACAAAGTCCATCCAGATTTCCGCACAAAACTGCATACTCAATTGGGCCAATCAAGACAGATGACTACAACTCTCTTCTCTCGAGAAGGACACATGTTTCGTGTTGCAGAATTTTCCAAGCGGTTGGAAGGCATTCAGCACAACGCGTACGTGGTAAATCTGAGGGAAAGAACCTGCGAGTGCGAAATTTTCCAAACATTCAAATACCTGTGCGCACACGCCATTGATGCTTGCACTAACCAACGGATACAATACATGCATCTGGTTGATCCGGTATACTTACTCGAAACAATTTTTAAGGTTTAGGAAAAAGAGTTTTCTCCAATCGGAAATGAGGTTGATCCGAATGCCGTAGACACTGAACCGATCATACGCCCAGATCCAGCACTACTAAGAGCCAAAGGACGTCCACGTTCTACAAGAATACACTGTGCCGAGGATATGGTCGAACATCG
The DNA here is from genome assembly GCA_958450335.1 of Hibiscus tridactylites. NCBI lineage: Eukaryota > Viridiplantae > Streptophyta > Magnoliopsida > Malvales > Malvaceae > Hibiscus > Hibiscus tridactylites. The sequence continues at coordinate 82,667,244 of OY288276.1, forward strand.
AGAAAAAATCGGACAAAGGAAGCATTGTAGTGTATGTAAAAATCCTGGACACACAGCTCCTAAGTTTCTTAATCGCTCAGCCCCTCGTCTGAATTAATTATTTTTAATTTGTATATGCGAGTTCGCCCATGACAATCGAATCAATAAAGTCAGTCTACTTCGATTTATACAGTAGGCCATCTTATATTTTCAATCATTCAAAAAAATATGTTATGATAGCGTTTTCGAAGCGACTTTAAGTCAGTGTAGAATGGACGGAAATTGACCGTGTCAGTATCATACGATAGAGAATTTCCAGTACTACGACCCAAAACTCGATGTTAGCTAAAAATTTAAAATTTCTACGTATGAAATTCTGCTCGAACATGCCTATCGACATTTGTTCAAAGGCAACTTCATTCAAAAAAGGATGATAGCATAGGGTTTTGGAAGCCATTTTAAACCATTGTAGAATGGACGGAAATTAACCATGTTGGTATCATACGATAGAGAATTTCCAGTACTACGACCCCGAACTCGATGATCGCTAAAAATATATGATTTACACTCCCGAAATTGGGCTCGAACAGGCCTACCCACACTTGTTTTCCCTTGTTCTTCAGCCCAGAATTGCACAGAACTCGCGTCCTGCAGAACGCAAGGTCTGTGCAATATATTCAGCCGCCCTTTCAAACTGCAGAATGCGATGTACTGTAAAACCGTCAACACAAACAACAAGGCCATGTAGACTAAAATCGCGTTATGCATAACGCGATATCAGACATCGCGTCCTACACAATGCGAGGTTCACTGACGTGGCAAGTTTGGGCATCATTTTGCCAAATAATATTTTTTGGGAGCCATTTTTACAAATAATTATTTAAAAGGGATTATTGATTAAAAATGCCTCTTTGTAATATGCAACAATTACCCTTCCAAAACACTGAAAAACGTCCAAATCTTATCTTCACCAATAAAACCTTTTTTTCAGATTGTTCTTCATGATTACTTTTGACTCTCTCTTTTTTCTTTCCTTATTGAGTCTTGTTTTTGACGCATTTGCTTTCCTTGAAATCGTGTCTTCATTTTTTTGTCGTTCGCGTTCAGACATTCAACGTATTTGGTTCTCTCGTTTTATTCAATTGAACCGATCAAAACAAAACCCATGTTATAAAAATTGAAGATTAATGACAGAAAAAAAACTGTAATGAAAAAAAAAGTAAGAAAATGATGATAGGGTGAAAATCAAACCTAGATATATAATTGGGGAAGAAGACGATGGGAAAGAAGATGGATATTTTGAGTATTTTGGGAATATAATTAAATTAATAAATATTTTAATATTTTTATTTTATTTTAAAATTTAAAAATAAATAAAAAAATAACGTGGTGCTTTTTGATTGGCCAATACATATTTTTAAAATGATGTTAGTTTATTTGAGTAAAATAGGTAATTAACGGCGAATATTTTAGGGGGCAAAAGTGAACAAAATGTAGTTTAGAGGACAAGTTAAAAAAACAAGTAAAGTTTAGGGAGAAAAAAATGTATTAAGCAGCAACAACAAAAACACGGAGGACCAATCGAAAATCCACTGCCTAATTAATTAAGATTTGGCAAATTATAATACTTTCGGTTTTCCAAAAAAAATTAAATTGTGAATTTATCTACTATTATACATTAATACTATTGTAAAGTTTTAACTTCATTATTCAACAAAAACTTTTTTTTAACAATTAATGAATAATATACAAAACGTGCAATGTTTTCGTTTCCTCCGAGTTTCCTGGAGAATAGTGAGAACCAAAACCCTAACATGCCCAGTAAGGCTACGCCAGGGTCCGTCGGGCTTTCAAATTCAAGCGGCCAGCCGCCTGGTGACGGACGGCAGGTCCTTAAGGATGCCATGGGGATGACCCTCACGGCTGGGAGTGGTCTGCAGGTTCTGGGCCTTACTTCTGCGGGAGCCTTAGAGCGGCTGGTATCGCCTTCGCTGACGCAAGAGCTGCGTGATGGTAAACGGCTGAAGGAGGGTCCTACGACTGGTTTAGGGCAGGCGGGTGTTTGTGGAGGCGGGGCGTGCGCCGGTGCTGACCAAGAACGTATAAGCATAATGGAGAACCCTATATTTGAGGGCGTGAAACTGAGTGGGGAGCAGTCGACGGTGGGGGTGTTACGGCCTTTCAAAAGCCTGAGGCGGCTGAAACGATAAGATCCTATGCCAATATTCTTGCAGGCTCTGAAGGTACCATGAGAGCGCAGCTGTCGGGTTTTACGGATAGCGGGATATTAGTGCGGGATAAGGATGTAACGATCAAGGAGGGTGGTCCTTATCCGGTGATCCATTTCTCTGAGCGTGTTCACGATTTAATCGATCAAAGTATAGGGAGATCGTTGATTGTTCGATTACTCGGTAGAACCATTAGCTATAGAGTTCTTTGGAATCGCCTCCAAGCACTATGGAAATTGGTTGGCCGGTTTCAACTAGTGGACCTGGAGAATGAATACTTTTTGGTTAAGTTTGAGAAAGAGGAAGATTATGTATGGGATGAGGGGGAGCGTGAGTAAGTCGTTGAACGCTGAAAGGAAAAATAAGGGTAAGGAGGTAGTGTGTTCAGAGGGGCCTTTGAGCACAAGCCTGAATCGTGAGACAATGAATGTGGGGGCTGTACAGGGCGAACATTTAGTGGCTACGTCGGTGAGTTTTCGCCGATGAGTATCTCCCCGGTTGTTCCAGGTACCATCCCTTCGGTCATGCAGCACAAATCTACGGAGGCGGGGTCTAGTCATATGGCGGTATCGATTCTTAATGATGGTAGGAAGGTTCATTCTACTAGTAAAGGTGGCTCTAAAGTTCATTTCTAGGGGGTGCAAAAAAGCAGTAAGGGTTTGGTTAAACCACAACCACGTGGCAAGAAAAAGTCGGTTCAGGTTCCTACAATGCCTATTTTATTGGAATGGGTTCAATCGGCTTTGTCTGGGTTGGATGCGTTGCAGCCATTCTCGCCACAACTTCATATGTCTGGCTCGACTGTGGGGGAGGTGGGAGGCTCTGATACAGGTGCGAAGGGTGGGTCTAGTGATGCACGGGTGATTGTCCCCGGGGCTGTGACTGTAGAAGGGGATGTTTGGGGCGCTGACTCGGCTACCATAATGGTCGAGGACTAGGTTGTTTCTTTTTCCTCTCCTTTTATTTTTTTGCGATGATTAATATTATTACATGGAACATCCAAGGAGCTGCGAGCTCCTCTTTTAGAGATCACTTACGTAGGATTGTTTTGTCGGCAAGGCCTTCAATTGTTGCATTGATGGAAACAAGGGTTAGTGGTGATAGGGCTGATCGTATCATCCGTAATTTGGGGTATCAGTTTTCTTTTCGAATTGAGGCGCAGGGGTTTAGCAGAGGTATTTGGCTTCTTTAGAATAAGGGTTTACAGGTGCAGGTTCTCTCAGCCTCAAATCAGTTTATTCATGTGGTTCTGCAGGGGAGTGCGCTGACATGTCCTGTCTTCTGGACCATTATTTATGCGAGTCCTCATGTTCAGTATAGAAGTCATCTCTGGGACCAGCTGACTGCTCTTAATCCAGGCACTGATCATCCTTGGCTCCTTGGTGGTGATTTTAATGCAATTCTCCATCTGGACGACCGTCGTGGGGGTGTGAGTGGTCGATCCCATGTGAGTAGGGATTTTCAGAACTTTGTCTTTGATGGTGGTTTGTTGGATATTGAGTTCAAAGGGCCTCGGTTCACATGGGTTCGGGGTAATTTGTTTGAAAGGCTCGATCGGTATCTTATGAACGCGAAGTGGGCTAGTGTTTTCCCTGATTCTTTGGTCTGTCATATCGATCGAATTGGGTCCGATCACCGTCCCATTTTGCTTAGCACAGCCTCTTTTGCTCAAAGTGGAGGTGAGCAACCATTTCGCTTCATTTTTGCGTGGAAACATGACCCGGGTTTTTCTGATATTATTGCTAAGGAGTGGGATCCGACTTTGTCTTACACGGAGAATATCGGCAAATTACAGGGCTCTTTGACGCATTGGAGTGCTAATAAGTACGGGCATTTGCGTAAGCGGAAGCAACAAATCCTTGCTCGCCTTCGAGGTATCGATAAAGCCTTGGGGATCATGCATTCGAATTTTTTGTGTGAGCTTGAGAAATCTCTAAAAGCTGAGTTGGATGGGATCATTAGTATGGAGGAAAGTATGTGGCAACAAAAGGCGAGGTGTGATTGGATCCTTAGTGGCGATCGAGATACTAAATATTATCACACTATTGCAAATGAGAGAAGAAAGCGGAACTCTATTTTGGCTCTTAAGAATGAGCGTGGTGAGTGGATATCGGAGCAGGAGACTCTTAAACATATGGCTATGGATTTTTTTTGGAAACTTATTCTCTTCAGAGGGGGCTTATGGCCACATGTATAATTGACATAATGTGTTTCAACCGCTTTCCCTTAGAGAAAGGGAGATGGTGGAGGGTCCTGTTTCTAACGAGGAAATTCATCAGGATCTTTTTCAGATGCAGCCTTCTAAAGCTCCGGGTGTTGATGGTTTTCACGCTCTTTTCTTTCAGCGTCATTGGGACACTGTGGGTGCAGTTGTTTGCAAGGCTATTCAAGATATGTTCACCTCTGGGTCGGTTAATGCTGAATTGAACAAAACCCTCCTGGTACTCATTCTAAAAGTGGATAATCCGGAATCGATTACTCAATTTAGACCGATCAACTTGTGTACGGTGATCTATAAAATATTAAGTAAGGTTGTGGTGAATAGACTGAAACCGTATCTGCCAAAATGGATTTCTGAGAATCAAACCAGTTTTGTCCGTGGGTGATCTATCACGGATAATATTATCATAGCGCAGGAGGTCATCCACTCAATGCGTATGAAGAAGGGCAAGAAAGGTTGGTTCGCGATAAAGTTGATCTTGAGAAAGCGTATGATCGGCTTGAGTGGTCTTTTATCGAAGATACGCTCTCCGAGCTTGGTATTCCCTCGGGTTTGAAATCCCTTATCATGAGTTGTGTTTCCTCTGTTACTACTCAGGTGCTCTGGAACGGTAGTAAGTCGGCAGAATTTAAGCCTACTTGGGGGATTAAGCAGGGCGATCCGTTGTCGTCTTATCTCTTTGTTCTTTGTATGGAGAGACTGGAACATACTATTCAACGTGAGGTTGATCAAGGGAATTGGAAGGCTTTTAAATTTCGGCGTCATGGTCCAATGATCTTCCATCTCTTTTTTGCGGATGATTTGGTCTTATTTGCATAAGCTTCTTTAGAGCAATTTGACGTGATTAGTCGGGTGCTCAAAGATTTCTGTGACTGCTCGGGACATAAAGCTAGCATTTCGAAGACGAATATTTTTTTCTCGCATAATGTTCACTTGGCTCTGCAAGAGGATATCAGCTGCTCTTTCGGCGTGTGTCAAATTTAGGTAGGTATCTGGGAGTTCCGCTTATACATGGTAGAGTTACTAAAGATACCTATAATTACTTGATACAAAAGGTGACGAATCGTTTGGCTGGGTGGAAGGTCTGTTTTCTCTCTTTCGATGGGCGCGTGGTTCTCGCAAAGTCAGTGCTTGCTTCAATTCCTATGTACACAATGCAATCATCAAGGTTACCTAAGAGTATTTGTTATGCGATTGAGAGGCTCATTCGTAATTTTATTTGGGAGCATACTAATTTGTCGCGGAGTATGCATGCGATTAATTGGGAAATTGTTTGCTCGCCAATTCCTAATGGTGGTTTGGGGCTTAAACGTCTGGATTGCCAAAATGAAGCTCTTTTAAAATTGGGGTTTGCAATAATATCAGAGCCGACTAAGTTGTGGGTTCGTGTATTGAGAACGAAGTATGGGATGGTTGATTTGGTGTCGAGTATCGTTCCGAGTGTGAATGGGTCGCGGTTATGGAAGGGCATTTGTTTAATTTGGGAGGATGTATGCAAGAACATAGTTTGGAATGTTGGTGATGGACAAATTGTTGACTTTTGGGATGATGCATGGGTGGCCAATTTCGGACCTTTGCGAGCTTATATGAGTGATGGTGTTTTTGGGGCGTCGTATGATACTCCAATTAGAGGCATGGTGGATGCCGATGGGCAATGGCGCTGGAGTGAGTTTACGGACATTCTGCCACAGCAGGTTGTTTGGGGCATCAATGCGGTACGACCACCGATCGCTGCAGGGGTACCGGATCGGCCAGGATGGTCGCTTGAAGTTTCAAGGCGTTTCTCGGTTAAGTCGGCCTATTGTTTGCGAATGGGGCAAGCTGTTGTGGATGAGGGCAGATTGTGGACCGTTATCTCTAAATATAGTGGCTCTCCAAGGGTGCGGATGTTCTTTTGGCAGGTGTGCCATGGGCGTGTAATGACTAACGCGGAGAGAGTGCGTCGGCATCTAGTGGATGATCCGAAGTGTGTAATCTGTGGTGCTGCGAGTGAGGACATGTCACATGTACTTCGGGAATGTATTGAAGTGCGGGCAACCACTACAAGAAATTTATAATATTACAACAAAATAATTTATCACTAAAAGTACTATATTTGACACGATATATTTATTTTGACAAATTTTGTTTGTTACCATGTTTGTTAGAATAATCCCGTCATGTAAAGTATATTGTGACGAAATTGTATTTGTTACCATTTTATACTATTTATCGTAACAATGAAATTTTATTATTATAATTAACTTATCACGACAAAATATTTGTCACAATAAATTAACTATTTCTTCACGAGAAGTACATTTTGTCACAACTCTTACTTTAACATCAAATATAAAAAGGTTTTTGTGACAAAAATATGTATTACAATAAAAATGAATTTTTCATTGCTTCTATTTCATCAGTAAATGTAACTTATAGAGACAAAATATTTGTTAGAATAAAATATTTATTTTATCATAAAAAGTAAATTTTGTCACATTAACTTAAATTTTTAACATCGAATGAAACAAATTTCATGAAAAAAATACATATTACAACAAAATTTAATTTTTCACTACTTTTATTTCATCACTAAATGTTACTTATAAGGAAAAAAAACATTTGTTAAAATAATATATTTATTTCATCACAAAAATACATTTTGTCACAATTAGCTTGGATTTTAACATCGAAAAAGAAATTGTATTTGTGACAACACTCCTAAAGTCGTTCATATAATAACTAGCGTCCACTCACTTAAAAGGTCGTTGGACTCTAAATCCAATATCTATGAACTATGGATAGTCAGTCCTCAGTCCTATGTTGTTTGAATGTCATCGTCCTCTTGATATATACTCTCTGCCAATTGCCACACCTGAAGAGTGTTATAATCAGCTACACTTGAAATCACTCATTGCTCCTTTTTTGTTCGATGAGAATTCTGAAATCTTAACGTTATGGCCTCCATGAACGAAAATGAGCTCGAGAGGGGCATCATCTGAGTATAACTCAATTTCTAGTCGCTCTTCTTCAATCCTGCAATTCAATAATAAACTAATAATAGGTCGTGAGAGAGTGCACGAACAAGTCATAATGTTTATATGCAATAATATTAATGGTGGTTAAGTGGATCAATACTACTAGACAAACCAAAAGATGATCAAAACCATAAGAACAAAGCAAGTTTAGGTTTTAAAATGGTCAAATTGACGATGTTACTAAAACAACTTCATTCCTTTTGAAGTACTCGAGTCCAATGTGTTTAATGTATTTTAATACATATTGAAGATAAATACATGAGGATATGCACACCCAGGATTCTCCAAATACATCTTCAACCACACTCTCATGGGCCTACAAGGACATCCAAATCAAATAAAAAATGTTCAAGGTTGAAAATCTTAAAAGTAGTTGTAAAACCTATGTTTGATTTTGATATAATTAAATTCTTGAGGATTATTTTATAAAACTTAAAATTAGTTTTTAAGTCTCTTAATAAGTTTTTAAAACACCAACACTTTGAAACTGATTTATAAAACTCAAACTCAAAATATTTTCTAAGTGTTCCAAGGCAAAACCATCCAAAAACGTCCAGTCGTATCGATACAGCACCCAGCGTATCGATACCATTTTACCAAACTTGGTCACTGCCGGAACCTGTATCGATACCCCAAACCCTCGTATCGATACAGCCCTGTGTTAAAACTCAAAGAGTTTGAATACGGTACCGATACGGCTAACCCTCGTATCGATACGGGCTTTGTAATTTTTTAATATAAGTCGGTTTAAAAAATATGACCGTTGGTGTCAGTTGGTTGGTAACCAAACTTTAAAAGTTCATTGACCCGTATCGATACGCCTAACTCCCGTACCGATACGGAGTTGGACAGTGAGCTAAGTTCAGAAAATAGTATCGATACGGCCCTTGCCGTTTCGATACCCCGTACCGATACGCTTACGCGCGTATCGATACCCCTGTATTAAATGCATACAACGGCTCTTTCTTTTCTGAGACAGGTACAGATACCCCTTCCCGCGTACCGATACCGGTAGCTGCAAAAGTGCATTTATGGTGGTAAGAGAGGGTTCCAACGGCTCCAATTATGTTCCCAACCACCCAAACGGCTAGAAATCAATGAGGAGGTATAAAAGACACATCAAAAAGCTACAACAACAACTATTGAACTTCAAGCAAACACGTATTCATCAAATCCAAGCAATTGTGCCAAATTTCATATTTGTCTAGAAATTCCAATTTGTGTTCTTCATTCATACTTTGTAAAATTGGGTTGAGTGCTTGTATTGGGGCTATCATTTGTATTGAGAGATACCTTATTAGCCTACAAATTTTTTTGTTCTCTTGTGTGAGGGTTGGGTTGATTTTTGGGTAGAAAAATCAACCGAAATTGTAAAGGGTTGCCTCATTGTCCTAGAAAAGGGGAAGATCAATTTAGTGAAATTGTTGCAAATCCTTAGTGAGACTAAGGTAGTGGATGTAGAGTTCATTTGGAACTTGAACCACTCTAAATCTTTTGTTCATCATTTTTTAATTTGCCAATTTCCACCACAATCCTTTAAATTTCCAATTCACCCCCCTCTTGGTAATTATCGATCTTTCGATCCACTCAACAATTGGTATCAAAGCTTAACTCTTTGAGGATTAACAACCACAAGAGGAGATCCTTGGAAGAGTGTGATCATCAAAATATCAAGAGATGGCGTCAACCTCCGGTTTCGGCATGTACGAGTCACAATCGACCACAAAGCCTCCTTTCTTCAATGGTGACAACTATTCTTTTTGGATGAATAAAATGAGGCTATTCATCAAGTCTAGTGACTATCTTGTGTGGGATGTTATTGAGGATGGGCCATACATTCCATTGAAGCAAGATGGTGAAGGCAAGATGGTGAAGAAGAAGAAAGCCGAAATGAGTGAAGAGGAGAGGAAGAAGATTCAAGTCAACGATAAAGCTCTCCACATGCTTTTTTGTGCTTTCGGTCCGGACATCTACTCAAAAGTCTCATCCATTGAAAGTGCCAAAGAAGTGTGGGACACTCGTGAGACCACTTATGAAGGCACCAATGATGTCAAAGAAACTAAGATTGGACTTCTCAATCTTAGTTATGAAAACTTCAAGATGGAGCCCGATGAGACGGTGTCAAAGATGTTTGATCGATTCTCCACAATCGTCAACGGTCTAAAGGGATATGGAGAGATCATACCGGAAGACAAGCTTGTCCGGAAGCTACCCTATTCACTTCTCGAGTCTTGGGATGGGAAGAGAACCGCTATCATCGAAGCAAAGAACTTGAAGACATTAAAGCTTGATGAGCTTGTGGGTTCTCTCCTTACTCATGAGATCATGAAGCAAGGAAGGGAAGATGAGAAAAAAAAAGAAGAGAAAAGAGTAGAGAAGCTTGAGGTTGAGAAGAAGAAGAAGATGTGAATAGCTCTCAAGGCTAAAGCTTCACAACTTGATGAGAGCTCATCTAGTGATGAGGACGAACTTGAAGAATTGGCTATGATAGCCAAACGGTTCTCACGTTTCATGAGGTCCAACCGGGGAAGAAAAATCCAAAGAAAGATGGACTTCAAAAGGAAGAACAAAGAAGAAGGAAAGGATCCCATCATTTGCTATGAGTGCAAACAACCCGGTCACATCCGTTCGGAGTGCCCTCAACTCAAGAAGAAGGGCTTTGAGAAGAAAAAGAAACTCAAAGTCAAGCTTGCTACTTGGAGTGATGAGGAGTCATCGGAGGATGACGAACAAGAAGTGGCTAATCTTTGTCTCATGGCACTTGAGGAAGATTCCTCCTTGATAACCTCTAACTCATCTACTTTAGATTTTTCATATGAAGAGTTAAATGATGCATATGATGAGTTACAAGAGGTATATGATGAATTAGTTGAGAAGTTTAAAGAGTCGGTCATTAAAAACAAGAAAATCATTTTAGAGCTAAATGAGAAAAATGACTCACTCACTCAAGCTAATTCTAAATTTGAGAAAAAGATTTTAGGATTAAAAGATGAACTTAAATTTTTTCAAGATGAAAATGTTGATCTTAATAATCTTTTATCTCAATGTAATAGTGAACACCAAAAGGTGTTGGGTGAGCTAAATGAGCTCAAAAAGTCTTTAAAAAATGTTGGTAGTGTCAAGCATGAAGTAGGTGAATCCTCTAGAACACACCAACCTAAGAAAAAGGCTAATTACTACAAACAAGGTAGCTACCCTAGACATAGTAGAGCTAAAAGAATTAGAAGTGTATGGGTTCCTAAGGAACTTGTAAAATCTAATAATATTATTGCTATGTCATCTTGGATTCCTAAGGGAACCAAGGTTTTGGGAGCTAACACGCATGGACCCAAAATGATTTGGGTACCAAACACCAAGGTTTAATATCTTTGTTTGTAGGGGGAGCATTGCTTCAAGGCCAAAGCACAAAGTCAAAACTCATGGTACCTTGATAGTGGATGCTCGAGACACATGACCGGAGACAAGAGTCGATTCATGGATTTAAAGCCAAAAAGTGGAGGAATAGTAACATTTGGTGACAACTCCAAAGGCCACATTAAAGGTATTGGCTCCATAGGTAATCACTCTACCATTCTTATTGAAAATGTCTTATATGTCGATGGTCTTAAAAACAATTTATTGAGCATAAGTCAATTGTGTGATAAAGGATTTAATGTTTTATTTGATAAAAATGGATGCAAAATTATAGACATTAAATCTAATAATATTATGCTCATAAGTCATCGCATATGAAACATATACATGGTGCATTTAGATGACATACATACATCTCATGCATGCTTAGTTGCTCAAAATGAAAATGACGCATGGTTGTGGCATAGGAAGCTAGGACATGCTAGCATTAGTGTTTTGGAAAAACTAGTCTCTCTAAATCTAGTTAGAGGTTTGCCCAAAATAAAATTTTCAAATGATAAAATTTGTGATGCATGCTCAAAGGGTAAACAACATAGGTCTTCCTTTAAATCCATTAATGATGTTTCTACTAGTAGATGCTTACAATTAATTCACATGGATTTGTTTGGGCCAATTAGGACTATGAGCTTGGGTGGTAAATCTTATGCTTTTGTGCTAGTTGATGATTTTTCTAGATTTACTTGGGTTCACTTTTTAAGTAGTAAAGATGAGGCTTTGGAAAAATTCATCACATTTTCAAAATTAACCCAAAATGATCTTGAGCTTAAAATTTCTCATATTAGGAGTGATCATGGAACCGAGTTTCAAAATTTAGGGTTTGAAGAATTTTTAAATGAAAATGGTATTAGCCATAATTTTTCGGCTCCTCGAACTCCTCAACAAAATGGGGTAGTTGAGAGGAAAAATAGAACTTTACAAGAAATGGCTAGAACTATGCTTTGTGAAAATAATTTACCTAAATATTTTTGGGCGGAAGCCACAAACACCGCTTGTTATATTGTAAATCGAGTTATGATTAGGCCAATTTTAAAGAAAACACCTTATGAGATTTTAAAATCTAAAAAGCCTAACATTAGCTATTTTCACCCTTTTGGGTGCAAGTGTTTTGTTTTAAATAATGGAAAAGATAACTTAGGTAAATTTGATGCAAAAAGTGATGAAGCTATTTTTATATGTTACTCTTTAACCTCTAAAGCCTATCGGGTATTTAACAAAAGAACTTTAGTAGTAGAAGAATCTATTCATGTTGTATTCGATGATAACCTCCTTCCTAGGAAGGATTCTTGTGATGATGATTATGTAGGAATCATAAATGCCTTTGATGGAGGTCAAACTTCAAAGGAGGATGAGATTCCAACAAAAGAAGAAGACTCACAAGATCCACCTCTTGAAGCCTTGAAGGACTTGGCCATTGAGGAAAAGGAAGTGAGCTACCCAAGGGAGTTGAACTATGTCAAAGATGGTGAAATCTTGGGTGATCCATCCAAAGAGGTAACCACTCGTTCTTCTCTTAGATTAATGAATCATGTTGCATTTATCTCATGCATAGAGCCTAAAAATATAAAAGAAGCATTGAAAGATGACTTTTGGATTATGGCTATGCAAGAGGAGTTAAATCAATTTGAGAGAAGTAATGTATGGACATTAGTTGATAGGCCTAGTAATCAATCTACAATAGGAACTAAATGGGTCTTTAGGAACAAACTAGATGAGAGTGGTAACATTGTGAGAAATAAAGCTAGACTTGTAGCACAAGGTTACACTCAAGAAGAGGGAATAGATTTTGATGAAACCTATGCACCTGTAGCTAGAATGGAAGCCATTAGGATGTTGCTTGCATATGCATGTTATCATAATTTCAAGCTTTTTCAAATGGATGTTAAAAGCGCATTTTAAATGGTTTTATAAATGAAGAAGTGTATGTGGAACAACCACCGGGTTTTAAAGATTCAAAATTTCCAAATCATGTTTTCAAACTTACCAAAGCTCTTTATGGTTTAAAACAAGCTCCTAGAGCTTGGTATGAAAGGCTTTCAAATTTTTTGATTGAAAAAAGATTTGAAAAAGGTAAGGTGGACACTACACTCTTTATAAAAATGTATAAAAATGACATCTTAGTAGTTCAAATTTATGTTGATGATATTATTTTTGGTTCTACTAATGAATGTCATTGTCAAGAGTTTGCTAAGTTAATGCAAGGTGAATTTGAGATGAGCATGATGGGGGAGCTCTCATTCTTTTTGGGACTCCAAATCAAGCAAAAGAAGGATGGCACCTTCATCAACCAAGCAAAATACATAAAGGATATGCTCAAGAAGTTTGGCTTGGAGAATGCAAAGCCTCAAGCCACTCCTATGAGCTCATCTACAAAGCTTGACAAAGATGAAGGAGGTAAGTGTGTTGACTCTAAGCTTTATCGTTCTATGATTGGATCTTTGCTTTACCTTACCGCAAGTAGACCGGATATCTTGTTTAGTGTTTGCTTGTGTGCTAGGTTTCAAGCTAGTCCTAGAGAGTCTCACCTTATAGCCGTTAAGAGAATCTTTAAATACCTTAGAGACACTCCTTGTTTAGGCCTTTGGTATCCTAGAGACTCTACCTTCAACCTTCATGCTTACTCGGATGCGGATTATGGGGGTTGCAAAATTGATAGGAAAAGTACTTCGGGAACTTGCCAATTCTTAGGTAGTATGCTTATATCTTGGTTCTCTATGAAACAAAATAGTGTAGCCTTATCTACCACCGAAGCCGAGTACATATCCTTAGGGAGTTGTTGTGCTCAAGTCCTTTGGATGAAGCAACAACTCTTAGATTATGGAATTAAAGTTAAAACCATACCCCTAAAATGTGACAACACTAGTGCTATTTGTTTAACAAAAAATCTCATCCAACACTCTAGAACCAAACATATAGAAATAAGGCATCATTTCATTAGAGATCATGTCCTTAAGGAAGATGTGGTTATAGAGTATGTAGACACCTTGAATCAATTAGCGGACATTTTTACAAAACCCTTAGACAAAGAACGTTTTTGGTCCCTTAGGAGAGAGTTAGGTCTAGCTAGCCTATCTTGACCTTTTTGGACCTCTTTTGTGCTTAAATATGCTTGATCTTGTGAAATGCCATGTTTGTATGCTTAGACTCCCAATTTCTTCCATGCCTATAGTTAGGGGGAGTATGATTCTGTTAAAATATGCTTAGAACTGCTCATACATCATTTGCATACTCATAGGAGAGATTAGGTTCGAGCCTTTGGTTGTTCTTTGAACCAAATATGCATTTCTGGGCATGCAGTATCGATACTGTTCCACGCATATCGATACCTGTTCTTCATTTCGTTTCCCAGAATTCTCTACGCTTCACGCGTATCGATACGATTCATACCGTATCGATACGGGTCGTTTCGATACGGACCCCTCCGTTTCGATACGACTGTTCCAACGGGCATTTTTGCAAAAAGACATCTATATCCCCGTATCGATACCCCAACGAGCGTATCGATACTCGTCTGCGCTGATGGCAATAAATAAGCTTTTAATGTATTCAACTTTTACCTAAATTCAATCTTTTCAAAACCTAATTAACCCTAGCCGTTTTTGCCTATAAAAAGGCCCTTCCCCCTTCATATTTTTCACATCTCAACTCAAACCTAAAAGTGTTTTTGAATCAAGCAAGGCTTTGTGCTCTCTTTCTCACGTTTGTGCTAGTTTTCTTCAAATCTTCAAGTTTCTATCAAGGTAATCTCCTTCTTTCTCTTTTTCAATTTTTTTTGTTTTTTTTAAACTTTGTTTTTCTTCAATTTTTTTTAATTTCTCTCAAAACTTTTTTTTAATTCCTTTTACCTTGATTTTTACTCAAATTGAAGAAATCTCCCTTGCTTATTTTATCTTTTAGATCATGGCACCAAAAGATCCATCGAGGACGCGACCTAGGACTAATCAAGCCGGTGATTCCTCAACCGGTGGAGAAATTGCTCGTCCAAACTATTCCATCATCTATGATCAATGTTTTCCGGGCAATACGGGTCTCGCTCACTTTCGTCAATATGAGAATTACAAGATTCGTGCCGAAAGGGTAATATCCATCCCTTTTCTCAATTCGGAGCGTTTCAAGTTTGAATACCCCCCCTTGCTTCATCGTTGGAATTTCATGGATTTTATCTCTATTCCGGGTTTTTACTATCGTCTCTTGGTTGTGATTTTCTATGCTAATGCGCGATGTATTAGTCGTAATGGGGAAGTGGTTGCTATTAGCTCTTTTCTTATGGGGAAGAAACTAATCCTTGATGTCAAGTCTATTTGTGATGTCTTTAAGTTGGATGATGAAGGCCTTGATGATGAGCATGGTTTAGGGCATGTTCTTAGTGGTTCTGTCACCGCCCTTAATGCTCATGATCGAATCCTACATTTGATGGTATCGTGGTGGTTTCGTCCTTCCGGAGGAAAATATTCCACTATCCGTCAAGTGGATGATTTTTGGATTCGGTGCTTCCGTGAAGCCAAGCGACCAAATCTAGCTCGTCTCATGTTCGCGGAGATTGTCTATATCGTTCAAAATCGTAACACTCCTCATGTCACCTCCTTCACATACGGTACGGCTTTGAGCTATTTCTTTGTTAAAAAGGATATTGATTGCTCTTATGACTATCCGACTTCTCTCACCGATCCCATTGATGAGCGCTCTCTTGCTCGGGTAAAATTCTCTTATGTTAATGGTGAATGGATACGTCTTGCCGAGTTGCCACCGGAAGCCGCCGCCATGTTTGAAGAGGCTCAAGCTCCTCAAGCTCCTCAAGTCCAACAACCCAATATGGATGCTCTCATGACCTATCTCAATGAGCAATTTACCGGGTTGCGCATGGACATGAATACTCGTCTCACTTCCATGGAAACTACTTTTGATACAAGGATGACGAGTATGGAGAATCGCCTTACATCTCTCGAGAGCGGGCACAATTCCTTGAATATTTCCATCGCCGCTTTCCATGATGAATGGCGTAATAACATGCGCTCTAATGAGCCTTTGGGACTTGATGATGAAGATGATGAAGATGACGAAGACGATTCTTAGACGTTTTCTCTTGTGTGTCATGCATATCATTTAGGATTGGGTAATCTTCACTGATGGTCACTTTTGTTTTGGGTTTGTTTTATTATGGTCACCCGAATTCCCCCAAACTTTCAAAACTTCATTTTTTACCCGAATCCACTACACTCATACTCCCTTGTACAAAAAATTTAGACATCCATGAAAGCAAAACTCACCTCCTACTTACACATATCATCCCACGCTTACACAGCCTGGTAAAATTGCTATCAACGCCTTTTCTTTAATCCGATATCCTCGACTATGCACGCTGGATCGACTGGAGCGTCATTTTGTGTAGGTTGGTTTACCTGCAATTCAAAAATAGGGTCAAGAAATTGGTAAA
The DNA here is from genome assembly GCA_958450335.1 of Hibiscus tridactylites. Classification (NCBI taxonomy): domain Eukaryota; kingdom Viridiplantae; phylum Streptophyta; class Magnoliopsida; order Malvales; family Malvaceae; genus Hibiscus; species Hibiscus tridactylites. The sequence goes on from OY288276.1 coordinate 82,683,534, forward strand.
AACAAGAAAGAGAAATGTGGATCAAAAAGGGGAAATGAAATGAAAGAAAGGGTTGATGATGGAATAATAAAATGCTTCAGAGTCAATAAAAGTACCGAAACCAGGATCCAAACATTGTTTTGATTGCTACTAATCCCCCCAACTGCATCAAACCTACCAAGCAGTATGTTTGAACAGAGAATACGATCCGAGAAGGGAAAAAAAGGATGGTTTGATTCTAAAGGAGGATAGGATGATTTCACTAGACTAATTGCTATTCAAATTTGATGATGTATAAAAAATGTAAGGCTCAGAAATAAACCCTGGATCAACTGCTTTTAATGGATTTATGTGGCCTGCACCCATCTCGAAAGGGGTCGAACCGGCCGTTGATCCACCGGCAAGAATGGTGTCATCGGTCGTGTCTCTCGTATAAGCTGGTAAAATAGCAAAACAAAAACATTGTCAATTTTGTCATTGCTATTTACATCAATGGTTTATTCATGCCATTGACCTTGTTTATTTTTGTACCTGTGGTCATGATAGCAGATCTAATGGCAGCGGGTGACCACTCTGGATGGACAAATTTGAGAAGTGCGACGACTCCCGAAACATGAGGATAAGGATGCATGTAATATCTGTTTTTTAGTTGTGTCAGATGAATTTTTTACTTGCGGGATTCCGCTAGATAGTTTCCGATCATAGTCCCCTGACTGATGTCAACGTGCACTGTAGGGATATTATCGTCGGCATCTGCGATCGGCTTGGTAAAGGGTTCTGCAAATATCAAACCCGATCCATTTGCTCTCTTGACCGCTGCTTGTGCTATTTCGTACACTAGGCCTGGAGTGTAAAAGTATAAGACTACTCTCCCAGTAGCTAGTCTTTGTTTCCAGTTCCCCAAGCTGCACACACTGAATATAAAATACAACACGTCGTAATACGATGTAAGAGAACTTAGACACAAATAATTTTGTCAAATGATTAGCTCTTTGTACTGTTGCATACAACATTAGTACATATCACTCACCCATCAACAAAATAACTGACTGCATTCACCAGTTTTCCTTTGATTTCTTTGCTGATTATGCTTTGTCCCTAGGAATTAAGAATAAATCAGTACAAGTAATACAATATGCATGCAGGAGATAATTGGAACGGTTGGAACAAGTTGGTGTTTAATGTTCATTGCACCAACTTATGCAATGCTTTAGATGATGATCGAATCTCGGTTCTCCTATTGAATGTCTAGTTTGATCTTATGTTCTTGCTATCTGGTGAATGGGATTGACAAGTGTTTTTTGTATTTGGTTTTTCTCTCAAACACATCATGGCAGGATTATGGATTAGCTTTTGGAACTTTGTCTCTATGTTTGATTTTGGCATTTTTTCAACCATTTCTATTTTGTTAAGCATTGAACATTGTTATTGGCTTGTGCTAAATCTCTGTGTATTCTAATAAAAACCAGTTTCATTTAGGAATTATAAGTTTTGGCAAAAGATCACGTATGTTACCATCATGGAGAAGTTACTGTTGAGGACTATTTCAGTTGGAAAACTTCGATCAATAGTTGAAGCAGCTACACAAAGGGACCACCGTGCAACATTTTGGACTAGAGATGGCTCTGGACCATCATTTCCTGCAGATGAGACAGAGCTTGGGAATTGGATATTGCAGGCTTTAAGGGCTTGGAGTTCATTGAGTTTTGGGGAAGATGGTAAAAAATGAAGTTTTGAAAGTTTGGGGGTCAAATTAGAAATTTTTATTTTTAATTAACGGAGAGTTAATGGTCCAGTGACCAAAACAGAAACGGTTTCGAACGTAAGTGGCCAAAATCATCCTTTTTGAATTCGGGTGACCATAATAAAATAAACCCAAAACAAAAGTGACCATCAGTGAAGATTACCCTTTAGGATTTTATATTTTATGCACCTATGCTTTATGTTTTTAGGATTAAGTTTGTTTTAGGATTAAAACCTATGCTTTGATTTCTATTTTGCCTTTGTTTAGATTTTAAGTATGTTGCTTTAATGAATAAATATCTATGTTGCTTATTATATCTTTGATTCCTTTATGCACTTAATTGTCTCAAAGATTTTTTGATCTAACAAAAAGGGGAGAAGAAACTAGCTCACACTTTAAAATATTTTGATTTAAATTCAAAGGTTACCAAGCTTATATTAAGGGGGAGTTCTTTATGAAGATTTTTCAAAAATTTTAAGTTTTAGTTTTGTTATATCAAAAAGGGGGAGATTGTAAAACTTATGTTTGATTTTGATATAATTAAATCCTTGAGGATTATTTTGTAAAACTTAAAATTAGTTTTTAAGTCCCTTAATAAGTTTTTAAAACACCAACACTTTGAAACTGATTTATAAAACTCAAACTCAAAATATTTTCTAAGTGTTACAAGGCAAAACCATCCAAAAACGTCCAGGCGTATCGATACAGCACCTAGCGTATCGATACCATTTTACCAAACTTGGTCACTGCCGGAACCTGTATCGATACCCCAAACCCTCGTATCGATACATCCCTGTGTTAAAATTCAAAAAATTTGAATACGGTACCGATACGGCTAACCCTCGTATCGATACGGGCTTTGTAATTTTTTAATATAAGTCGGTTTAAAAAATATGACCGTTGGTGTCAGTTGGTTGGTAACCAAACTTTAAAAGTTCGTTGACCCGTATCGATACGCCTAACTCCCGTACCGATACGGAGTTGGACAGTGAGCTAAGTTCAGAAAATAGTATCGATACGGCCCTTGCCGTTTCGATACCCCGTACCGATACGCTTACGCGCGTATCGATACCCCTGTATTAAATGCATACAACGGCTCTTTCTTTTTTGAGACAGGTACCGATACCCCTTCCCGCGTACCGATACCGGTAGCTACAGAAGTGCATTTATGATGGTAAGAGAGGGTTCCAACGGCTCCAATTATGTTCCCAACCACCCAAACGGCTAGAAATCAATGAGGAGGTATAAAAGACACATCAAAAAGCTACAGCAACAACTATTGAACTTCAAGCAAACACTTATTCATCAAATCCAAGCAATTGTATCAAATTTCATATGTCTAGAAATCCCAATTTATGTTCTTCATTCATACTTTGTAAAATTGGGTTGAGTGCTTGTATTGGGGCTATCATTTGTATTGAGAGATACCTTATTAGCCTACAAATTTCTTTGTTCTCTTGTGTGAGGGTTGGGTTGATTTTTGGGTAGAAAAATCAACCGAAATTGTAAAGGGTTGCCTCCTTGTCCTAGAAATGGGGAAGATCAATTTAGTAAAATTGTTGCAAATCCTTAGTGAGACTAAGGTAGTGGATGTAGAGTTCATTTGGAACTTGAACCACTCTAAATCCCTTGTTCATCATTTTTTAATTTGCCAATTTCCACCACAATCATTTAAATTTCCAATTCACCCCCCTCTTGGTAATTATCGATATTTCGATCCACTCAACAGTAGTCTTGGCCACAACAAAATGAAAACTCCACCCCTTTCTTAACTTCTAAAGTATAATTATTCACTGACCAAAAAAAGAGTAAATTAAGAACAAATAATTGACGGAAGACAGTCATATCATAAATTCCACAATCATTTGCCTAAAATTCTCTACCTAAATATTCATATAAGTAGACAAATTAGCTGATTAAAAGAAAATTGATCCAGTGAAACAATCGACTGATTAATACCTAAAAACTCCAAAAACAAACTTACGGGCACAAAATCAAAAATCACGAGAATGACTCGACAAAGCAACATGCATTTTTTCACCATTAATCGTAGACATTACAAATCAAGATTGAAGTCATGTGTCACCCTTATATTCCTCAAATTTATAATAATAAAAAAGTATAAAATTCATACCCTAAATTCTCAAGGCTAAGATGATATTATAACCCACAAGAAATGAGGTGCTAAATTCAAGGAATGAAGGGGTCCATTAACGTGAAATTTATGAAGAGGCAGACCCACAAAGTAAAATCCCAAAAAGCATAAAAAAGAAAGGGTAAAGTACAGAGACGATCACTGAACTTTGATGCAAAAAATAAAATGGTAACCAACCTTTCAAAAATCACGAAGTAGCAATTAAACTTTAGATTTTGAAACAAAATGGTAACTGGGGCGTTAAACCCCGTTAAACCCTAACGAAAATCTGACTGGGTATGCCACATCCCCACCCAGTTTTCCACATCATATATAAAAAATAATAAAACTATATTTCACGTCATAATTAAAAACTGGGTAAAATACCTAAATCATCACTCAACTTTGCTCCCCAGACTTATTTTGGTCATTGAACTTTAAAAACGATAAATTTACTCATTAAACTTTATTTTTTTACCTATTTTAGTCACTTTGAATTATTTTATTAATATTTGGGTATGACTTGGAATATTTTATTATTATAAAATATAAAAATGAATTTAAAATAAAAATAAATTATATTTTATTATTATTAAATAAAAAATAAAATAAAACCCCCAAATCCTCAAACCCTCACCGACCACCTACCCTTTACCGGCGTTATCCTCACCGGTCACTCACCCCTTCGCCGACGTCATTCACCTCTTCCTCAACGTCATTCACCCATTCGCCGGCGTCATCCATCCATAAATCCCAACAAAAAATTTCATCCCAAATTGCCTCTCAACCTTTTATCGACACCTCCAACTTCTCATCAAATCACACTTGCTTCATGATTTCAGCACAGATCCCCTTCCATATCAATTGTCGTTCAAAAGGGAATTGAACTGACATCATACAAGTTGTCATGTACAATCACAACAAATTACATTGGAAAGTCAATATTATGGAGAAATTTGATCATTCTGTCTTTGCTACCTTGATATTTTGCCGTCCCTAATTTAGTTTTCTCAGCTTATCTCCTGCGCGCACTCCCCGCATACAGTACTACAATCGAATTTTGTGCCCTGGCTTCTGAGGGTGAGCAGGTGGGCAAGATTAGTACATTTGCGTTGCACAATCCGACTCCTGAAAATGCCGTGGGGTTTTGTTAGGTGACTCATCACGGGCTCTGGTTTAGGAGGGGCCACATCGGGAACAACAGGCCTGCGCTCTGCAGCTGCTGCAGATTCGCCAAGGGAAGTCGGCGAATGGGGTTTTGCCTTTCCCCTTCCTTTGCTCCTAATTTCGTGCGCCGCCTCACTGTAACCGGAAAACCATTTCAAAACGCTAACAGTGGTTATTTGGGTTTTTATTTATTTTTTTAAACGTGATTAAAAATAATTTATATTTAATTTTTAATTACGACGTGGAATATAGTTTTATTATTTTTTATATATGACGTGGAAAACTAGGTGAGGATGTGGCATACCCAGTCAGATTTCCGTTAGTGGTTAACGGGGTTTAACGCCCCAGTTACCATTTTGTTTCAAAATCTAAAGTTTAATTGCTACTTCGTGATTTTTGAAAGGTTGGTTAACATTTTGTTTTTTGCATCAAAGTTCAGTGACCGTCTGTGTACTTTACCCAAAAAGAAAAGATCCTTAAAACATGTAAACAACTAATGTTTGAATATTAAAATTTGTAAACAATTCATGTATGAGAATGAAATATAGTTCGACTTACAACTACCACCCAAGCTTATTCATTTTTATGATTGCCTACGAACCTTCATCAAAGAAAGTGGAGACGGAGATGTCCTCATATTACAGGTCCAAGATCCTTTCCATAGATTGCTGATGTATGATGTCTGTGAGGTAATCTGCCCAATCTTAAAACTGGTAACAAAGTCCTGAACATCCCGGTCAATCTCATAAAAGCAAGCAGATTCGGGTTTTACAATACAACTATATTGAATATTCTCAAATTGATTATTATTAGTTTATTTTTCAAGTTTTAAGTATAGATATCAAAACATATAGGTATGAATCAGCTATATCATATTTTGCATTTAGTTGAATCTGAATGAAATCCATACCATCTAATACATATCATTCGAATTTCATTAAGAAATAAATTCTAGTTTTCGTATATTTATAGAAGCAACTACATAGCATCACAAGAATCATAAGCTTTTCTACATAATTTTACAATCTAAATATATTAATAAAATCAAAATTACATAAGGTTCCCAATTTTCAATTGATTCCTATAAATAGTACAACCAATGAATTGGCAAAAATCATTACGAAAAAATTAACAAATAAATTTCTAAAAATCTGTATAAACTAAATTGTAAACTTTGATTATCAATTTAAACGAAGATTAAATTTTTATTACAGAAATTCATCGAGCAACAAATTTAAAAATAAAAAAATCCCAAAATCGAAAGAGAAAGAAAAGGAATTAAAGCGAAAAAAGCATTAATAAAAAAGAGAGAAACTACCTTGGGATCGAGGCGGTTGTTTTGCGATAGAAACGAACTGAAATATTAAGTATAACAAGAAAAGGAAAGGCATAGATCCGACGGAGAGCGAAAGCAGGAGAGGATGATTAAACCATCGGCTGGCGGTATGCGTTAAAAAAGAGAATATAGTAACCTATATACTTACCCGATAACCCGTTAGACCGACCCGCTAGAGACTCATGACCCGCGGTATTTTTAGTTTTAGATTATTTTGTTTAAGTCTCGCGGCCTTTTAGAGTCTTAATTTAGGTCCTCAATTAGTCTTTTAGGTTTAGATCTAATACAATTTTGTCCTATTTAGTTTTAATTTGATTGATTTTTAGCATGTATGTTTAATTTATTTCAATTAGGCACTAAATATTAGCTAATTAGTTGTTAATTGAGCCTCAAAATTTAGTTTATTTTGCATTTAGGTTACTATTTTTCATTTTTATTTAATAAATTAACCATATGATTAATTTCATTCAATTAGGTCATTTTTCACTAAATTGATTAGTAATTAAACCTTTTCGATCCAATTGAGGTAATTGTTTTTTTATTAAAAATATGTTATTTATTTCAATTAATTATGATTGTTTGTATGCTTCTAAATAAAAATACTTTTGATTTTTCAATTGTTCATATTGATAAGTTTTTTAATATTTTAAGTACTGCGGGTTATGTGGAAAATGTGTGGATCTTTTTTATCATCACTTGTGCCAATATATTTTATCACTGTAATGAAACTATATGACTGCAAACATAATTTATTACAAAAACGTAAATTTTATTATTTGTTGTGACATTTTTTGTAACAACAAATATAATTTATAGTTACAAAATTTATCACTCTACAAGTTTTTGCAGCAAAAAAATGAAAGAAAACATTTGTGACAATATATTTTGTCCCTATAATTAAAATATATAACTACAAACATAATTTGTCACAAAAAATTTGAATCTCATTATTTGTTGTGACAATTATTTTCTGTGACAATAATTATAACTTATAGTTACAAAACTTGTCACTATATGATTCTTTTTGCTCCAAAAAATGAAGGAAAAGATTTGTGATTATACATTTTGTCACTATAATTAAAATACATAACTAGAAACATAATTTGTCATAAAAAATTGAATATCATTATTTGTTGTGATAATTTTTTGTAATAATTATTTAAACTTATAGTTACAAAACTTGTCACTATATGTCTTTTATTTTGCGCCAAAAAATGAGGGAAACATTTTGTGACAAAAATGGTGACATTATATTTTGTCACCATATGTTACACAAATTTGCTAATTGTGACAAAATATTATGATGATTTTAATTTTTGTCACAATTGTATATGTTTTTCTAGTTTAAAGTGTTGCTTATTTATTTTGTCACAATAAAGCTACTAATAGTGACAAAAATGATTTTGTCAAAATAGAATTTGTCACAACAATATAAGTTTCTTGTAGTGAACCTGGTTAAATGTTGTTAAGGCTGAGAAAGTGCAGCAGTTTTTTACTCTTGATATCAAGAATTGGATCCTTCAAAATCTGATTGACCCAACGTTGTTTCCTAAGCATGCGGCAAACTGGGAGTTGTTGTTTGGGACGATTGTTTGGGCAGCGTGGAGGCGTCGAAATCAGTGGGTGTTTGATCCAGAGAGTGGTAGCTTTGGAAGTCTTTTACAGCATGGACAACAGCTTTGTAACGAGCTGGTGCCTGCTGCGGCTTTTAGCAGTCAACGCAGGGCTGCTTCGAGTGCAAGGTTGATAGTTATGAAGTGGTCGAAGCCTCCGCAAGGGTGGATCAAAATAAATGTGGATGGAGCTCGGAACTCATCATCGGGGTTTGCTTCTTGTGGTGGAGTTGGGCGAGATGGTATCGTTGGATGGCATTTTGGTTTTTCCAAAAAGATCGGGGTTTGTTCGATTCTTGAGGCCAAGCTATGGGCGGTTTATGAAGGCCTTGCAACGGCGTGGTCACTTGGTTTTTCTCATATTGTGATTGAGACGGATAACAAGGAGGTATATGAAGGTTTGGCCGTGGGAGAGCCTTTGCGTTTCTCTTCTTCTCTTCGGGGCCATCTCGCGAATATACTTTCTAAGGAGTGGGAAGTGCGCTTCTCGTGGGTGCGTCGTGAGGCAAATTCGGTTGCGGATAAGCTTGCCCGTTTGGCTAGAGACCTACCAATGGAGTATCATAGATTCTTTGAGCCGCCGATGGAGATTGTTACTACACTCCATGATGATTGGGAGAGTTGAGCGTAGGCATGTTTGTTCCCTTGGTTTAGTTTTGCTTTGTTAGCATGTGTTTTCGGTTTTGTTAGTCTTTGGATTCTTTTGTAACGATTTCCATGAGCACTCTTTTTCTTCCATTAGGTTTAGGGAAGTTTTTTAACGAGGCTCATGGTCTTTGTTCTTTTCCTTCAAAAAAAAGGATTCTTTTTTTTTTTGCAAAGCAATTATTTTATTAATGATAAAAGTCACACAACAGTGGATACAGGGGCCTTGTATAGGCAAGGCAATTGTTTTATTAATGATAAAAGTCACACAACAGTGGATACAGCCATACAAGGGCCTTGTATAGGCAAGGCAATTATTTTGGATAAAACTTTGACTAATCAATCATCCTTGTTGATCTCCCTTACAAGTCGGGCTTCGAATCCCCCTTCGGCTCTTTTCTCAAGTGAATAAGGCATGTAAGTTCCCATAATTTTATCCCACATAATGAAGAATGGTGCTGAGAAGTTGTATTTGGAACCATGGAGCTGATGATGAGTATCATGAAACGCAGCATTGTTCCAAAAGAATATATGAAAAGGGTTTCCAGGCATCACCATTGCGCAATGATCATCTAGTGTTTTGATGTTGGTGAAGCATGAGAAATAAATGGAAGTTCTGGGAGACATGCCAGACAAATAAACAGCCAAGGCTCCACCGATGGTGTCGATGAGAAAGCCTTCCAGTAGGTGACTGTATTGAGCTCCAAATGAATAGGGGACGACAAGCCGGTGGTGATGGGAATGAAAGTGGCGATATAGGAATTTGTTGTGGTGCACGTATCTGTGACTGAAATACTGAATAGTGTCCATAACCAGCATAGCTGTGATAAATTGTATAGCTATAGTAGTAATGGAAGATGGTCGCCCTGCAGAATCTACCCCACTCATCTGCAACAAAGTAAATTATTGACATATAACTCTGATGGTGGTGATGGAACATCGAGTTATGTTCATGTAACTTGTACCTTAAGCATAAGGAAGATCACAACAGCCTGAATGGTTTGCTGAAGGAGAACACCTTTGATGACTGTCTTTCTAGGGACTAAGTTCTTTTCCATCTCTTCTTGCTTGGAATGCAACTTGTATTTCTCAAAGGAGTACTCTAGGATCACATACATCCCTGAGTATACCCAGTAAACTATAATTGGCAAGAAAATAGACAGCAGTTCATCATTTGATACCGCCAAATCCATGAATGTTTGAGAATTGAAGTTATCCAAAATCCAGAGAAGAGATTCTTGGATGAAAGTAGAAAAGAATCGGCAGAAATTGTGGCCTTTAAAAGACCTTTCCATTTGCATTTTCAGCTAGACAAAAGATAATGACAATCTGTTAGTTGAATATTAAAGGATGGGGCCTTCTGCCCCAGTGCTTTAAAGCTTGTACTTAATTTTTTTTTGGACATGTCTTCTTTTGAATAGATTGGTGTGTGCTATATTACACCAAAAAACTATTTTAAATAAATATCTAAGAAAATAGCCTCATAAATATCTAAGAAAATTTGCTACGCAGAGCGCGAGTTCCACATACATGGCAACACTTTTCAGAATAGCGAATTTTACGGAAACTCGTGTTCTACAAAACGCGAGTTCCCCGAGAATTTGAAGAGACGGCTGATTAATCGTATAGGCATGTTTGAGCAATATTCCGGGCTTATTAATCGTATATTTTTAGTAAATATTGAGTTTGAGTTCGTAGTACTAAAAATTCTCTTTCATATGGCATCAATATGGGCAATTTCCGTCCATTCTAAAGCGACCTAAATTCGCTTAGAAAACTGTATCCTAGTTTATTTTTTTAATGAATTTGCCTTTAAAAAGACGTGATAGGCTTGGTTTATTAATCGAATAATAGTAATAAAAAAAACAAAACTAGTTTGTATTTAAGAATAAATGTCGATGTTTTTCCTTATAAAATCAACTCTCTGTTGTAGAAAGGACGAGGGACCGATTTGAAATTCACAGCCTAATTATTAAAGGTTTTGCAAATCATAATACGTTGTTAACAATTAGAGCCTTCGAGAAGGCTTTCCCAGCTCACTATGCGCGGGAATGGTTGTTGTAACAACCTTGGGTCCTAGCTGGCTATGCATGAGCTGGCAAGGGAAACCCTAATCTGTTAGCCACTGCACTATATTAACGTGCATGCATTCTGTGTAAAAACAGATTTGAATCAATGAAATGAATGAGTATTATCTCAATATTATAGAATTCTTAGTAAACTTTCACATGGTATCTCTTCCTTTCTCGATCCTGGTTTTTGTTTCTTAAACCTTTCTCGCCATGGCCATCGATGCTTCTGCTGATTCTTCCACTGCTGCTGTTGATGATTCATCCTCCTCACCTGGTTTCTTCAACAAACAAATCAGTGTTCGATTGGATGACACAAACTTCTTGCTATGGCGTCAGCAGGTCCTATTGATGATTCGTGGTCAAGGATTAGAACACTACCTCGATTCAGAATACACTCCTCCAGCTAAGTTTCTGGTTGCTGCTGATGGCACAAAATCACCAAATCCAGATTATCAACACTTCTTTAAACAGGATAGTTCTCTTGCATCTTGGCTCCTCTCCACTGTGAGTAATTCCATTCTATCTCATCTTGTTGGATCTGAAACAGCTGCTTCTATTTGGAATACTCTTGTGCTTCGTTACTCTAAGCTTTCCACGACTCGGATCATGCATTTACACTGCCGTCTTAGAACACTTAAGAAAGGCTCTCTTTCTATTTGTGAATTTTCTGGTCAAATTAAAGAGATCTGTGATCTTCTAGCTCTCTGTGGTAATCCCATTTCTGAGCTTGAACAGGTAGCAACAATCCTTAATGGCCTGCCCTCAGACTTTGAATCTGTTATTGCTGTGATCACAGCCAGCAAAGAACCTTACTCCTTTGATGGAGCTGTCTCACTCCTTACTGATGCTGAAACTCGCCTGGCTGATCCCTTGCGATTGCCAATTGGTATTCATACAACCACATGTTCCTCTGGCGCTGATTCGGATTCAAAAACAAGCTATTCTACCCAGTCTGGTTCTCGTGGTGGCAGATCTTCCACTACATCCTTTAATGGTGGACGGTTCAAAGGGAGACCTCGTATTCAATGCCAAATCTGTGGCAAGCTTGGCCACCTTGCGGATCGTTGTTGGCATCGATTCAATCAGGAATTCAAAGCTCAGTCCTCATCTTCTATTGAAGCACACACTTGTGGCTGTGCTCCTGATTCTGCTGAAGCTGGCTATACTCCATTTGTTACTACTGAAGCTCCTCCTCAAGCCTCCTCTGATTCTCCTCAAGTTAATGCTCTCATAGGCAACTTCTCCAGCTGGTTCCTCGACTCAGGTGCCACCCACCATGTGACAAATGATCCCTCTCAATTCACCAAGGTGCAACCATACTCAGGTCAGGGCAATGTCCACATCGGTGATGGCTCTTCCCTTTCAATTTCACATGCTGGACATTCTATTCTTCATACTTCTACTAAGCCTTTGCTTATTTATCATCTTCTACATGTCCCTGCTATTACTCGCAATCTTCTATCAGTTTCTAAATTTGCTACTGACAATGCTGTGTTCTTTGAATTTCATTCTAATCATTGTGTCATCAAGGATGAGCTGACAGGGAATGTTCTTCTCCGAGGCACTCAGCGGAATGGTTTGTACGAGTTCGCTTCCTCAGTTCCATCTTCATCACCAAGCGTTTCATTAACCACCACCAGCAATGACTATTGGTTATGGCACAATCGGATGGGTCATCCCACTGTTGATGTTATTAATATTGCTCTAAATAAAAAGCTTGTTGTTAGCAGTTCAGATCTTTGTCATGCTTGTCAATTAGGCAAACATCATACTCTCCCTTATCATGATTCTACAACCATGTATTCAACACCATTTCAGTTAGTGGAAATAGATCTTTGGGGTCCTGCACCTCTACAATCTGATGGTTTTTCTTATTACATGGCTTGTGTTGATATGTACTCTCGTGTTACTTGGATTTATCTTCTTCGAAAGAAGTCTGATGCATGCAAAGCGTTTGAATTATTCTACAAATATATTGAAACACAGTTTTCTACAAAGTTACTGGCAGTTCAGGTTGATGGAGGTGGGGAATTCAAATTTCTTGAACCTCTCCTAGCTCAATTGGGCATACAATTGCGTATCACTTGTCCTCATTCTTCACCACAGAATGGTGTAGTTGAGAGGAAGCACAAACACTTAATTGAAACAGCTCTCACTCTCCTTGCTCATGCCTCAATTCCTCTTCATTATTGGTCTCATGCTGTTCTCAGTGCAGTATATTTAATCAACAGGATGCCCTCCAAGTCCCTTGGTAACATCTCACCCTATCAAAAGCTTTACAACCTTTCACCTAACTATGCCTTTCTCAAAGTTTTTGGTTGCCTCTGTTACCCTCACCTGCGACCCTTTCAAAAACATAAATTTGATTATCATACGAAACCATGCATCTTTCTTGGCTACTCTCCTACACATAGAGGGTATGTTTGTCTTGACCCTTCCTCCAACAGAAAGTTTATTTCTCGCAATGTCAAGTTCAATGAATCTATCTTTCCCTATCAAACTCAACTACCCACAGTCACTACTACTACTCCTCTCACAAATTCACCTCCATTACACGTTCATCCTTCTTCTTCATCCACCCCTACTGTACCACATACATCTCCTTCCCCCACTACTTCATCCTCAGTTTCAACTCCCACTACTTCTTCTTCTCCCACCATTGTTCCATCATCAGATCATCCAACCTCACCTGATACTTCCTCCTCTTCCCCTTCAAATCCTCCTTCTCCACTTCATACAACTGCTCCTCTCCCAACAACCACAACTCAACTCCCTATATTTCCTCCACCTGAGCCTAATCCTTCTATCATCCCTCCTTCATCTTCCTCCGAACCCTCTTCTACCATCTTGCCTAGTCACACCATGGTTACCAGAAGCAAGTCAGGCATCTTTAAACCAAAGGTTTATCATCTTCAAGTTCCTGATACACCTCTTGATGTGCATCATGCCATGCTAGATCCTCACTGGAAGTCAGCTGTTCTAGCTGAATATACTGCTCTTCTTGAGAATGACACATGGGATCTTGTTCCCCTTCCTCCTGACAAACGTGCAATTGGATGTAAGTGGATTTTTCGCATTAAATACAATGCTGATGGGTCAGTGGAACGTTACAAGGCTCGATTAGTAGCCAAAGGTTACTCTCAATTTGCTGGTGCTGATTTTACTGAAACATTCAGTCTGGTGGTCAAATCCTTCACTGTTAATCTTGTGTTATCATTGGCAACCTCACATGGCTGGCATATTCATCAAGTGGACGTGAATAATGCCTTTCTAAAGGGTGACCTCACTGAAGATGTCTATATGCTTCAACCTGAAGGCTTTGCTCAGAACTCCTCTACTGGTTCCACTTTGGTTTGCAAGTTAAAATGATCTCTCTATGGCCTTAGGCAGGCCCCTAGAAACTGGTTCACCAAACTTAAAGCTTCTCTTGAAAATTTGGGCTTTCGATCTTCGAGTGCTGATGCTTCCCTATTTGTTTCTCAGCATGAGGGTTTCCCTACATATATTATAGTGTACGTCGATGACATCTTGATCACAGGTGCTTCTCCCTCTCGTGTTGCTTCAGTCATTACTCAGTTGGACACTCAGTTTTCTCTAAAAGATCTAGGTCTTCTTCACTTCTTTCTTGGCATTGAAGCATTACACATTAATGGTGGCTTACTCTTATCTCAAAAGAAGTATATTATTGAACTTCTTGTCAAGACTGATCTACGGGACACAAGTAGCGTACCAACTCCCATGGTAGCATCCTCGAAACTTCTAAAAGATGATGGGCTTCCACTTTCAGATCCACAACTATACAGGAGCATTGTAGGCTCCCTACAGTATGTCTGTCATACTCGTCCAGACATTGCCTTCTCTGTGAACAAGGTTGCGCAATTCATGCATAAACCTACTGATCAACACTGGATTGCGGTTAAACGCATTTTACGCTACTTAAAGGGAACCTTGGAATTTGGTTTATGGTTCACACCTCATCAGAATTCTAGCTCTGCACTTCACTCCTTTGCTGATGCGGATTGGGGCAGCGATCCTGACGATCGAAGGTCCATCTCTGGCTACTGCACTTACCTTGGTGAACATCTTCTTTCCTGGAGCTCTCGCAAGCAGCGTTCTGTCTCTCGTTCAACAGCTGAGGCAGAGTTCAGGAGCCTTGCTGATGCTGCTGCAGACAACCTTTGGTTTCAGGAGGTTCTCAATGACATGTGCATTTCCTTACCTTCTATCCCTGTCATTTGGAATGACAACACTAGCGCAATAGCCATGGCTGCGAATCCCGTGATGCATGCCAAGACAAAACACGTCGAATTGGACTTGTTTTTCGTTCGAGAAAAAGTGCTCTCCCAGCAGCTTCAGGTCAACTACGTCCCTGCCAATGCTCAAGTTGCGGACATTCTTACTAAGCCCATATCCATTCAAGCTTTCACTCTATATCGTCATCAATTGTGTGTTCGAGATTCTGAAGACCTTAGGCAGCAGGGGAAATGTTAACAATTAGAGCCTTCGAGAAGGCTTTCCCAGCTCACTATGCGCGGGAATGGTTGTTGTAACAACCTTGGGTCATAGCTGGCTATGCATGAGCTGGCAAGGGAAACCCTAATCTGTTAGCCACTGCACTATATTAACGTGCATGCATTCTGTGTAAAAACAGATTTGAATCAATGAAATGAATGAGTATTATCTCAATATTATAGAATTCTTAGTAAACTTTCACACGTTCGGCTTTTAAAAATATTGTAAATTTATCTACTATCTTAAAGGATAAATAAGACTCAAATACTTCCAAACTTACAATTTAATCACTCAATTATAAAAAAATATAACTTCATCATTCAATTAATTGAGATCTTTAACATTTTTCACTTTTGGATGAAACTCTTTTACAACTCACATTCACTCTAACAACATTATTCACATTTTGGACTAAACTTTCACATAATATTGCTTTTCCCCTTATTCTCAGTCAATTAGACCTTTGTTGAGAAGGCTTTTTAAAAATTTACTTTTTAAAAGTTAAAAAGTGTTATCTATTCGATATAATCTTTGAAACTTTTTCGCATTTAAAGTATCAGTTTGAAGACTTTCTCACACTTCCTCAAGGCAATTTGTAGCATGATAAAGCCAGCGTCAAGTCTAATTACTTCGTCAATCGAGTCTATCACCTAACACACAGATTTACTCGTAAGCCTAGCACGTCAACAAACGTCAATCAATCAGACCTACGCTTGACACTTGTACATAAAATGTATCTGCCGCTCCCCCATAAATACCTCGAAATAGATCGTCAAAGGATAGAATCAATCATCTTCAACCTTGCACTGCACTCCCGGCTCAATCCTACATAATTTGGCATATCTGCCTGTAATCTTATTTATACTAGTTCTGACTACTGTTTATAGTGACTATCCGTCTAAACTAAAAGAAATAAGCTGTCTAAAACCTTCGCAATAACCTCCGTCCGCAGCCATACTAGATGTTAACATACTTTTGGCATCAACAACTACCAAACTTATTTTTGTGATAAAGTAATTCAAATTTTAGAATAATTAATGACATGATGAATTTGGAAATGCATTATGTATAGATATTTCCCTTTCCACCACAAGTGAGTGAAAGACACGATACCTTCATTCATTCTAAGCCTCATATCACAGGATTAGCTTAGGTGATGTTCCCAATGAATTATCTGCAGAGCCACCAACCGGTGAATATTTTTAGGCCATTAACTGAATAAGGACGGGGCCTTCTGCCCCAGTTCAACATCTGCCTTACCTCTGGGACTGGCAGTTGGATGGGTGCCCCGCAAGTTTTTTCTTTCCTCGTCAAAATATAAATTTATTTAAGGTAAATTTATTTACAGAATAAATAATTTTTAATGATAATTATTTATTATTGTAAACACAATTGAGTTACTATTGTAACTTTGTAAATATATACTTAATTTTTATACATGTTTTTTACACTTCGATTTAAACATATTTTACAAAATAATACGTTATTTAAGTAATACTAAATTGAAGCATGCGCTTTAAAAATGTACTTTAAAAAAGAAATAATAATCTTAATAATTTCTTTTGTGAAAAATTAAATTATCAAATTATTGTAGGTGATGTGATAAAAAAAACATGGGTACAAAAACTTTTAGTCATATGTTTGAATATTAAGTAATGAGTTTATAAAGTTTTATTTAAAAATTTATATATATATATATATATATATATATATATATAAAGTAAATTGAACTCTATTAAGTTCGAAGGCGACTTCGCGAGGATATTTCAGTAGCTTCAGGGTCGGTCAAGCCGAATTAGAAATATCCCATATCCAATTTGCTGATGATATTATCATTTTTTGTGGAGCAGGAGAAGTACAAATTAGAAATGTAGTGAGAATCTTTAAGAGTTTTGAAGTAGCTGGAGGCTTGAGGTTGAATCTGAAAAAGATAAAATTAATGGGAGTTAATGTGGTCGATCGTCAGGTTGATCAATGGGCATCTTTGGCTCATTGCCAAGCTGATAAGTTTCCAGCTATTTATTTGGGCCTGCCCATTGGAGTGAATAGAAATTCGAACAAACTCTAGTTGCATGTAGTAGAAAAAAATCAAAAAGAAGTCGGTTCCATGGAGATTGCAGTTACTGTCGTTTGGGGGTCGTATGACTTTAATCAAGTCCGTACTTAATAGCCTACCTCTATATTTCATGTCCATATTCTCACTTCCAACAGGTATTAACTCTGAAATATCGAAAGTAGTGGCTAACTTTCTATAGGGCTCGTTGGTGAAAAGGAAAATACACTGGATTAGTTGGGAGAGGCTAGTTCTTCCTAAGTCTTGTGGAGGCCTTGGTCTGACCAATTTCGAAATAAAAAATAGAGCGTTGCTAAACAAGTGGGTATGAAAATTCGGGTGCGAAAAGGATAGTTTGTGGCGGAGAGTGATTGCTGCTAAATACAATGAAAGTGTTGGGACCTTGCTGCCTTCGAATGACATGAAAAAAACAGGTCCTGAGTTTGGCGAAACATAATATCTCCAAAAAATGGTAGTGATAGCACCTTCCTGCAAAATATCCGTATAGTTGTTGGCAATGGCGAAAAGGTGCAATTCTGGACTGATCATTGGGCATGGTCCTTATCGTTGAAAGTTATGTATCCGAGACTTTTTGCTTTGGCAATCAGAAAAGAGGGCACAATCTCAGATTTTGGTGTTATAGTTAATGGAAAATGGGAGTGACTAATTCAACTTCGTAGGCAACTTTTCGATTGGAAAGTTGAGATGTGGGATCAATTCTTCGAAACCATCAGCAGTGTCAAACCTGGGCAATTACACAAAGATTGCATCCGGTGGACAGGTAACTCGAATTAAATTTATTCAGTTAAATCCTTTTATAATAAATATTTTAATAAGTCTGGTTCTAAGGAAGATGTTTTGAAGTTCGTTTGGCCAAATTTTACTCCACAAAAAAGTGGAAGCTTTCGTATGGAGGTTGGTTCATGACATAATTTCAACTAGGGTTGAGGTATCCAAACGGTGTCCGGACAGCCAGTTGTATGTTAATTGCCCTATGTGAGAAGAACACGAGAAATCTGTAAGTCATCTCTTCTAACACTGCAAAGTTAGCTGGGTATTTTGGTGCATATGGTTTAACCTTTGGGGATTGAAAGTCGTTGTGCCAAGGGGTATTAAATCTCTACTATTGTGCTGATCTCTTGATTACTGTCCATTTAAATTCAAATTGGTCTGGCAGATAGTTTTCTTCTGTTGTGTGTGGTCAATTTGGTTATACAGGAACGATGTGGTCTTTAAAGGGAGTCGGGTTGAAGTAAATGAATTCCTTCACACATGTCTTACTAGGTTAGGAAGATGGTGCAAAGCAAAATGGCCCTTAATAGTTTCATTTAGTGATGATGTTGTTCGATGCCCCCAGAGCCTGAGATTGCTATCTACGGACAGCTTTCAAAAATCGTTTAATGTGTGGGTGAAGCCTTCTCCAAATTCACTCAAATTCAATGTTGATGGAGCCGTTGAGAGGGGGGGTTCGGGCGTGCAGAGATTGGAGTTGTGATGTCTTTAACCACTCCTTGATCATGTTCTCTAAGTCGGTTGGTGTGTTGGATGTCTCAACGGCAGAATTGCTCGCAATTAATGAAGGCTTATCATTGTTCAAAGAGTCGAGGTGGGCAGGCTCATTCTCGCTAATTGTAGAGACGGACATCCAAGTGTGCG
The DNA here is from genome assembly GCA_958450335.1 of Hibiscus tridactylites. NCBI lineage: Eukaryota > Viridiplantae > Streptophyta > Magnoliopsida > Malvales > Malvaceae > Hibiscus > Hibiscus tridactylites. Next base: position 82,702,445 of record OY288276.1, read on the forward strand.
TCGATTGGTTAAAGCAACCTACGATTTCCCCTACAATTTTCAAGGAGATTATAAGAGAATGTCTTGATATTTGTCATGGGCTACACTGGTCCATCTGTGGTATTCCAAGAGAAGCAAATAATTCTGCTGACATGTTGGCAAAGAGAGGATTCTCTTGCTCTAAATCACTGCTCTGGAAAGCTAATGTGTAATCTAGCAAACGACAGTCTTGTTTTATTGATTTGGTTCTTGGGATCTTGTTTGATAGCAGGTTTGTAGCTGATCCTAGTGGTGTTCTTAACTTATGCGATTGTAGGATCATTGCTTGGTTGCCTCAGTTCAAGGCAAATACCGATGTGGGGAGTGAATTGTTTGTTGTAATTATTTTCTTCTTATTAGTAAAATGCACTCTTTTCCCTCCACTTAGGATTAGGAAATTTTTTTGATGAGGCTCTTACTAATGAACTACTATCTTTAATAAAGTATAATTTTCAATAAAATAAAATAAATTTGTAATTGCCAACTGAGTTTGTATCTAGAGATATTAGTGGGAGAGGCATCGTAGGAATTTGCCCCACTTCGCACTCATTTGGACGAGGAAGAGTATATGTTTTGCGGGTGGTGGAGCGAGGATGTAGACAAAAATCAGTCTTGTTGTGAGTGGTGAGACATCATGAATATAACATTGTACCCTTCTCACTCCGCCCTATCTCCGTCTGCCAATATAGATAATAAGCATATTTTAAAAACATTTAAGTAATAATAATTTTCATAATACTCCACTCATGTTCACTATTATTTAAAAAACACAGCACTCATGAAGTTAAATTTTTCGATTTTCACCCATTTAAATTGTCGCAACGGCTTATTATCATTTTTATAATGGTAACATTCAAAGTAACATCGCATGTGTGGTGGGAGTCTAGGAGAAAGATATTTCATATTTTTTAATAAAAATAGTTTATATTTTGAGTTTTTCGACGGATATGATTTTAGATTTTAGATTTATATTAGATCGCGGGACGAGGCTTAAAATAAATATTCTCGACGAAAATAAATGTAAGAAATACCCTTCGCTCCCGCCCCTCCTAATTGGCATCACTATTTATATCTCAATATACATGTGATATCAATTCCAATCAAGATTTTAAGTATTATGAACTTTGACTGTGGGAAACTTTTTAATAATTACTTCCTTAGGAAAACAGACTACAAATTAATAATTTGGGTGTCTGTAGGATTGGAAATACTTGAAGCCATGTCCTAATTTCCTATATAGGTATAAAGACAGCAAAATTATATGGTACTCCGTATTTCGATTAATGTTTTGACGAATTATAGTTTTAAATTAACAACATAATCCTGCATGCCTTTTTATAGTATTTTTCAATACAAACTTCATAGTTTTTTTTATAGAAAATTATTCAGCATCAAAACAAACTATGATTCTTTTTAAAGTTTTGCATTAATATAGCACGGAGTTATTTGTTTAAAATATTACGTCAAATCATACTGAATTAATTGTAAATTGGAGACAAAAATCGGATAAACAATAGTGGAAGTCATTTTCATTTGGTTTTATTCTTATTTTAACTACCGAACTTTCAATTGTTATATTTCAATCACTTATATTATCGCTCTGTTACAATGTGATCATTAAACCGTTAACCAGGGACGGAAGTACTTAGTTAATGGATGCCCCGGGCAGGGAATTTTTCTTTTTACCTTTGATTCTTTATGTTTTTTTAATTAGAATAATTATAAATTTTCTCCTTACCTTTCAAATTTTATATTTTACCCCCACCCCCAAATCATGTCTTTAGCCTCGCTATTAACTATCGACTCGTTAACAAAAAAAAGTTAAATTTTAATTTGTCGATAAACTTTTAAAAGTTGCCGTTGCACCTTATTCAAAGAAAATTTAAAAACTCTCTCAACCTTCCCCCCACCACAAAAAAAAACACTTTTATCTTCTCAATATAGGTCGAAGAAAGCACTAGAACAAGCACCTCCACCAGATACCTACATTAGACCTGTAAACGAACGGAACGGACATAAACGAGGGTATGTTCATGTTTGTTCGCTTAACTTTAATCGAACAAACGAACTAACACGAACAACTAGACGGACATAATTTCTTGTTAGTGTTCGTTCGTTAAGAAATGCAACTTGTTCGTGTTCGGTCATGTCCGTCCGTTAAAATAATAAACAAACTAAATGAATAGAAACGAACATAAACCACAACAGCAGCAGTAGAGATGAGAAGGAAAATGACAGGGAAGAGAAGAAAAAAAGAATAACAACAGGTTACTTGGCTGTTGGTCTTTGACGTTCTAGTGGTGCTTGTGCTGAGGTAGGGTAAAACTCGGAAGGCAAAGCAAAAGCAAATTTGAGTTTTTTTTAATATATTGTGAAATAAAAGGGATAGTGAGATTTTAGATGGAAAATACATAAGTAAATAAATTTAAACGAACATAAACGAACGAATTACCAAGCGTTCACAAACGTAAATGAACAAACGAGCCATTTGTTCATGTTCGTTCATTTAATTAATCGAACATAAAACCTTGTTCATGTTCGTTCGTTTAATAAAAAGTGAACATAAACGAATTTCTCACCAAATAATTCATGAACGATTCGTTGAACGTTCGATTCGTTTACATCCCTAACCTACACCAATATTTTGTTCACAATTACCTGCACCAATATTTTGTTCACAATTACCTACACCAAAACAAGTTCTTATACAAGCACCTCCACTCCAAGCATCATCGTCTGGTGGTTTCCTACCCATTTGTTGCAATCTACAGCCATCCGATCGAGGGACTTCTATTCTATTCGACATCATAGGCATAGTATTAAATTACGGTTATAGTTGTAGTGTCGAGGATACAAATGTTGCATAGGTAAGATAACACATAACGGTTGTTGCGGTGGTGATTTGTTTAATTTTTTTTTTAAATTGCAGAAGTGGTTCAGTGTCGCGGTGACCTCCAAAACCATTACAATACAACTATTATATTACGTTGCGGTTGTAATTTAATACTATGATCATAGGCAGTTAGCTGACCATTTCCTTCTCCGGCATGTTCGGGTAAAAGTCCTCTGCCCCCTTCTATGTCCTACACTAAAAATTACTTAAAAATTAAATTCTAAACCCTAACCCTAATTTCCACATCTTAAACCCTAAACATTGCCCCCTAAAAATACATATTACTTTTAATTCCTTAAACCCTAATCACAATCTCTAACCTTAAACCATATACTCTAAACCATAAACCTACTATTTTAAACTCGAAAGGCAAAGCAAAAGCAATTTTGAGTTTTTTTTAATATATTGTGAAATAAAAGGGATAGTGAGTTTTTAGATGGAAAATACATAAGTGAATAAATTTAAACGAACATAAACGAACGAATTACCAAGCGTTCACAAACGTAAATGAACAAACGAGGCATTTGTTCATGTTCGTTCATTTAATTAATCGAACATAAAATCTTGTTCATGTCCGTTCGTTTAATAAAAGTGAACATAAACGAACTTTTCACCGAATGGTTCACGTACGATTCGCTGAACGTTCAATTCGTTTACATCCCTACCTACACCAATATTTTGTTCACAATTACCTACACCAAAATAGGTTCTTATACAAGCACCTCCACTTCGAGCATCATCGTCTGGTGGTTTCCTACCCATTTGGTGCAATCTACAGCCATCCGATCGAGGGACTTCTATTCTATTCGACATCATAGGCATAGTATTAAATTACAGTTATAGTTATAGTGTCGAGGATGCAAATGTTGCAGGGGTAAGATAACGCATAACGGTTGTTGCGGCGATGATTTGTTTAAAAATAATAATTTTTTTTTAAATTGCAGAAGTAGTTCAGTATCGCGGTGACCTCCAAAACCATTACAATACAACTATTATATTTTTTTCTCGGCAATGTTATATTTTATTGATAAAATAAAGGCTATCACGCCTATCCCTGAATTGTGCGCCTCGTTAAAAACCTCCCTAAACCTCGGTGGAGGAAAAGAGTACGACACAAAACAGGTAATACAGAATCTTTCAAAACAGTTTACACTTCTCTCGCACCTGCACGTACAACACATGCAATACAATATTCTCAACAAGGTGAAATCGAACTCCACACTATACCTTTCTCACGCCTATCAACTCTGCCTAGACCAAAGAAAGAAACCAGAAAAAGATGATAGTCACTAGTAATCGAATTCTCCTACAGGGCGGCGCAACACCGAGGCAAGTTAAAGCACATCGCTTGCCATCACCACCAAGTCTTTAAGACTGCATCTCTACATGAGCCATCTCTCGCCAAGCATCCAGCAAGAAAAATACACCTCCTTTACAATTTTTTTGAACAGCTTATGGATAACCAAGACTAAAATTAAACATGGGTACGCTCTACGGATTACTTAATGGATCCAATTTAACGCCAACTTCGAACCTGAATCAATGATCAACAAACCTGAATCAACGATCAACGAACTTCACCTCGCAAAATCACACCAAAGTTTGTATACTACCAATCGAACTGCGAAATTCACCTCGCAATTCCAATAGGTTTTACTTTGACTTTCCCATCTCCCCAGCACTGCATCAATCATAATGCTTTTGTTTACTGCCAATCACCCATCGAATCTCTGTTTTATTCATCCATCTAATTCATTTCTCGCTTCTCCAAACCTGTAGAGTCCCTATCCAAACTTTGGATACATATCTTGTGACATTACTGAAAGTGCAAACTCTATTTCTCCAACTCTATATTTATGCCTAATAATCCACCTCGCTCATTCGCGACTCACCATCCCCAAATAGCAAGTAAAACCTTATTATTAGCACTATAATATCCATAAAGCCACTGATCATTCACCAACACTCTAAGTCGGGTTGAAGGTTGCTAACATGTAAGTTGTTTTCCACTAAGATTAACACCATCAATCTACAATTACTACTAAAAAAAGTTGATACAACCCATACCTGCATATCTGAATCCTTCCCCTCTGTCAAAAAATTTTATTGCAATGTTTTTTTCTTTGCTGCAGACCACATACCAATAATGATCCACGAAATAAACCTTATATTTCTTTCTTTTAAGGCTTGCTTCCCTCATTAAAAAAGTCCTTTTTGCACAGCTCCGCCATTTCAAGGGATGCAATTTCATGAACTGCCTTTTCTTCAATTCCTATTATTTGAATCCCTAACTTCTTTCCCAATTTAAGGGCTTTCTTCGCTTCTTTAGTTGCAATATCCCATCTCACTTGTAAATCAGAATCCGACAAAGATCTCCCTTCAAGTTCAGACTCCTTCGCGTCCATCTTTTCCATTTTTAATCTGCGAAGAGCTTTGTCTCTTTTCTTCTTCTCTATACTTGACAGTGTTTTATCTTGAAATTCTCTCAAAGAACCGTATCTCTTACCTTTTCCCGTCCTAGAAACCCCTTCGAATTCAGGCAAATCAAGCATAGACTCGCTTTGTTTAAATCCTCCATCCTCTTCACAATTCTGATCATCCTCATCTCCTGTTAACCCGAGCTTTCGATCAATAGTACTGTTCAAATTACCTTCAAAGTTGGACCCATCTTTATTCACATCATCCACCATTTCAATATTTTCCATTTCCGTATCCTCCTCTAGGCCCACTTCAATTTCTTTCATTAATTGGTTTACTTCACCTTGCTTAAAGCCCATAGAGTAAAGGTCATCCCAGGCTCTAGCACCAGCCTTGGATATTTCATTCTTTTTTTGCCCCGAATCTCTAATATCCAAATTTCTCGGAACTATAACAGCCCATCTAGGTCCACATTCAGCCTCTTGATTTATTATACTCTTCATAGGCACAGATTTTGTCGGTACCTCTTCTGTAGATGGTGTTTGATTTAAATTCTTCCAATTATTCTGAACATTGATATAACCGCCCATTAAATCCTGCTCCCCAACGTGTCTAAACTCACCTCTGATATCCATAATTGCGCCGTCATTGATGGAGTTTCCCATGCAGAAGTTAATAATTTCTTCCTCTTCTTTGATGTTTTTGTCCTTTACGAAGTTTGTCTGACTTGAACACCGATCTTCCTCCGATGAAAAAACCGAACCACTATCTCCTATTACCGACTGAGTTTTTACTTCATTTTTGGACGCCACCTTCATGGTTGGATTTCCAGAATTACATTCTCTAAGTTTAACCTCCGCCACTCTGATCTTAAACAAGTTATACCCAACCTCCAAGTCAATTACTTCATCAACTCCTTGCATCGAAGATGTTGAGATTAAAAAAGTTACCTTCTCGCAATCCTGGAATTGAGTGGCATTTTCCCCTAATGCAATAAGATCACCCCAAATTCCAGCTAGTCTTTTTATAGTGGTGTAGTTCCAGCAGTGGAGTGGTAACCCAGATGCCTCCAGGCTCCAGCCACACTAGTCTTTCAGGCAACTGGAAAGAATCTGACCATCTTTGAATATCTGTAAATATTTCTTTTAGATAACTCCACTCTTGCTCTTCCAAGAGTTTTCTGAGTTCTTCGTCCTTTATTTCTATGAGAAAACGTCTGCCACCCATATTCTTGACAATCAACTCTCCCAGACCCCATTCCTGCAGTTTATCCATAACGCGACTAATGCTGCAATATGTCGTTGTTGTACCAATTAGGCATTTCTCCAAACGCCATAGAGTTTCTTCATCCACATAACCATGGATTTTCACTTTCTTATTCTCACTCAAACCACTTGACTCTCCACGTTCCCATGTTCCATGTTCCAACTTGCGTTGATATCCCATTGCTTTCCTTTTTTCGGCTCCTACTTCTTCGACTGGAATCTTTTCCGGCAACGACTCCTTTTTTCTATCCGTCTGAACTTTGTCAATGTTAACCTTACTCTAGAACTTTGTTTTTGGTTTGAATCTCGCCCATTCGACTCTTAATCGAAATCCGAAAAGCCAAAAACCATTAAGCCTCTCCATAGCTCTACTTGCATCCACTCTATTTGCGAATCTAACGAAACCAAATCTCTTCCCTGCCTTATCTACCTTACTCGCAATAAACTGATCCACCAAATCCCCATGCCATCCAAATACATGCCTCAAACCGCTCCAGTGAAGTAACGGTGGAAGATTGCTAACATATAACATGAACGACTGTCTCCCTTCTGGTTGGAGCGTCGTCGCCTGAAAGCGCGCTCTTGACGCCTGCATATCTAACTTTTATCAACACATGAAATTTGTTTAAAACTAGCCCAATCAGAAGAAAATAACCTAAACCATAAACCATAAACCCTAATACAGCTATTATATTACGTTGCGGTTGTAATTTAATACTATAATCATAGGCAGTTAGCTAGTTATTTTCTTCTCCGGCATGTTCGGGTAAAAATCCTATGCCCCTTCTTTGCCCTACACTAAAAATTACTTAAAAATTAAATTCTAAACCTTAACCCTAATTTCCACATCCTAAACCCTAAATCCTACCCCTAAAATACATCTTACTTCTAATTTCTTAAACCCTAACCACAATCTCTAACCTTAAACCATATACTATAAACTCTAAACCTACTATTTTAAAGTGGAGCATAAAAAGAAACAGACGATTTTCTTCCGGCATGTTCCCTCTTACATCAGCTTTTTTGTCTTCTTTCTGCAACGTGAAATAAGTGGATGACCGTTATGGATTAATGCTTCCCGGAATCCCTTTCATTTTTTGGGTAAACTATACTAATGACCACCGAATTATAAGGTTAGTGTCGATTTGACCACTATATTTTTAATTGTATTAAATAGGAACGTTAAAATAATTGGTATAATTTCACATTTAGTCCCTTTTATTTATACAATCATTTAATTTAGTCCTAATTTTAATCTAATAAAATAAATTAATTATTCAATTTGATATTGACATGTGTCACTATCTGATTGGGGAATTGAACTTGGGTTGTTAGGGAAAGAAAGCAATGCTCTTGCCACTGAACTAGACATGTTTTTAGTATATAAAATACCAAATATAATATATGTGGTATATTACAAACACGAGCGAATGAAAGATTTTTTTCTTTTCTTTCAACTATGGGTAGTTTGCTTTCCAAATACACCAAACAGCAACGGTCGGTTTCTCCAACACCACGGTCTGAGTTCATATACAAGCCGAAACGTAAACCCAAAAATCGACTTAACTAAAACCTTCCAATAATTAAAATTGACAGTTCACTGACCTAACATATTTCAACCAACCCAGAACCGAAACCAAATCTAAAAATGATTACATCATTGGATCAGTTAATTGGTTGTAACCGAATTTAAGTCAACCCTACCACTACCCCAGTGTTCGAAGCTTGAACGGCCATTATTAGCCGACAAAGGGCCTTGGAGGTATCAAACATGATCCAACCAAACATTGCTGCGATGCTTTGTTTCTTAAACAAATCGAAACTAGGAGTGTAATCTTTTGTTTGAGGGGGACAAGGGGAAAGATGCTGCTTAAACCAAAATACAACTATGATAGTAATCAGCCATTCAAACTATAGACGCATCGATAATCAGAATATATTTAAACTTTGATCAAAATAAATTTAGACAATGTTCAAACATTTTAAGTTGCCGTGTTTTCTTTCATAATAGTTTGCTTTCCGGATATACCACAGAAGGTGATTGAAGAAAAGAAAAAAATCTCTCCTTCGCTCTTGTTTGTAATATACTATATATATTATATTTGGTATTTCATATACTAGAAACATGCTTAGTCGAGTGGCAAGAGCATTTTTTTTTCCTAATGATCTAGGTTTGATTCCCCTTGTGGCCAACTTCACTATTTTATTTTTCTTACTCCAATTGAATAAATTTAATAAAAATAGATAAATCCTTCAAATAAGGTGGTGACACGTGTCACTACCTAATTGAATGATTGTATAAATAAAGGGGACTAAATGTGTAATTATACCTCCGGTTAACTTTTTCGTTTTTTTTACGAAAAGTAGCTACATTGGAACCAATTAAATAGTTATGTACTATATTTAACACAATTAAAAATATAGTGGTCAAATCGACACCAACCCCATAATTCGATGGTCATTAGTATAGTTTACTTTTTTTTTTTTTTTACCAACAACGTTGCGTACCATGATCTCCCCCACCATCTTTACGATGCCAAATACAACTTCTCGCAACCATTCTTCTCCATTTGGGACAAAATGTTGGGAACATATATGCCTTATGAACCTGAGAAAAGAGAAGAAGGAGGCTTCAAGTTCCGGCCAGATAAGGTGTGCAAAAATTAATTATCGGGTCGGCCTACTTGATTCGGATGAAAATCTCCTGCCCCTCTCTCTACCCTTATTCTGATTTTCTGACATGTATATTTTACAATAAATTGCTTTAGGCATTGTTTGTTTAAATAATATAGATGCTTATTGTGTTTTTTTTTTCTTCATATTCACGTGAAAATCACTCCCATTTTATTAAAATAAAAAAATTCAATACACTTTCTCCTTAAACTTTACATATTTTTCTAATTTACCCTCTAAAATTATTTTGACTACTTTTGCCCCCTAATATTTTTGATGTTACTCATATCGTTCTTACCATTAAAAAAATCTGTCTTACCAATCAAAATACGCCACATTATTTATTTATTTATTTTTAAAGTTTAAAATAAAATAAATATATTAAAATATTTATTAATTAATTATATTTCCTAAAATACCAAAAACACATAAATCCCCATCATCTTCATTAAAATCAGAAAATCTAAGAACACTCATGTGTTCTTCAACCAAACCCAGATTCCGATGAACACCGCCGCGCCAGCTGCCGGCGAAATTGAAACCCGACCTGAAAAGACTTTTTTTTCCTCCTTTACCCAGATCTGAAAGATCACTTTGAGCGTAGGGCAGTTTTGAATCCTGACTACCTTTAGATTCCGAGTTTTCATTTTGTTTTTTTGCATGTGTTTTAATCATAATCTCACAGTGGAACTTTGTTAAATAGACCAACAAAATGCCGTGTTCTTATTAGTATTTAAATCTTACTTAGAATTACTGGATTTTTTTCTTCTAAGTTTTGGATGAGAATTTAAGATTGTATTTATGGTTTAAAAAAATAGGTAAAGTTTAGGGAGAAAAAAATGTATTAAACAACAAAAAAAAAACGCGGAGGACCAATCGAAAATTCACTGCCTAATTAATTAAGATTTGGCAAATTTTAATACTTTCGGCTTTCCAAAAAAAATTAAATTGTGAATTTATCTACTATTATACATTAATACTATTGTAAAGTTTTAACTTCATTATTCAACTAATCGAGGCCTAACATTCCCTCATTTTGAATGAAACTTTTTTACAACTCACATGCACTCAAACAACATTCTTCTCATTCAGGATTAATATTTTTTTGCAAAGCAATTATTATATTAATGATAAAAGTCACACAACAGTGGATGCAGGGGCCTTGTATAGGCAAAGCAATTATTTTGGATAAAACTTTGAGTAATCAATCATCCTTGTTGATCTCCCTTATAAGTCGGGCTTCGAATCCCCCTTCAGCTCTTTTCTCAAGTGAATAAGGCATGTAAGTCCCCATAATTTGATCCCACATAATGAAGAATGGTTGTGAGAAGTTGTATTTGGAACCATGGAGCTGATGATGAGTATCATGAAACGCAGCATTGTTCCAAAAGAATATATGAAATGGGTTTCCAGGCATGACCATTGCACAATGATCATCTACTGTTTTGATGATGGTGAAGCATGAGAAATAAATGGAAGTTCTGGGAGACATGCCAGACAAATAAACAGCCAAGGCTCCACCGATGACGTCGAAGAGAAAGCCTTCCAGTAGGTGACTGTAGAGAGCTCCAAATGAATAGGGGACGACAAGCCGGTGGTGATGGGAATGAAAGTGGCGATATAGGAATTTGTTGTGGTGCATGTATCTGTGACTGAAATACTGAATAGTGTCCAGAACCAGCATAGCTATGATAAATTGTATAGCTATAGCAGTAATGGAAGATGGTCGCCCTGCAGAATCTACCCCACTCATCTGCAACAAAGTAAATTATTGACATATAACTCCATGTCTTAACCTGAGATCATGTAAATTATTGACATATAACTCCATGTCTTAATCTGAGATCATGTAAATTATTGACATATAAGTTATAACTCCATGTCTTAACCTGAGATCATGTAACTTGTACCTTAAACATAAGGAAGAACGCAACAGCCTGAAAGGTTTGCTGACGGAGAACACCTTTGATGACTGTCTTTCTTGGGACTAAGTTCTTTTCCATCTCTTCTTGCTTGGAATGCAACTTGTATTTCTCAAAGGAGTACTCTAAGATCACATACATCCCTGAGTATACCCAGTAAAATATAATTGGCAACAAAATAGACAGCAATTCATCATTTGATACCGCCAAATCCATGAATGTTTCAGAATTCACGTTCTCCAAACACTGGGGAAGAAAGTAGAAAAGAATCAGCAGAAAAGTTGGACTCTATCGAGCCTTCTGAAGAAATTCCTGGTGAGATAAAACAGTAGAAGATGGGCAATGGACTTTATACTTTTATGAATCATCCACAGCCAAGGAAGGTGGAGTAGGAATTTTTTAGCTAGACAAAAGATAATGACAATAATTGAGTGTTAAGATGCTGGCATAAATTCAAATTGATAATTAAGTTAGATTTTATTGTGCTTTTAGTGATGGGAGAATATTTGGTAATTAAATTTATTTAATTCCTAAACATTTATATTAGACAAGTCTTATTGGCTAATGTTTTTTGGTGGCCAAAGTAGTTAACTCTATAAATATAGATTTGGTCTTAACCATTAGAATTATGAAAGTGAATTAGTTTTCAGATATGTAACCATTTTTAAAATTTCTGCAATTGTAGCGGCTATATTGTAGAGATGAATATTGTTCAGGCGTGTATTATGTATTTGTATTCTTCATGTTCTCTAAGTCAATAGTAAATTATTTATTTCTCTCATTCGTACAAGGTCGAACTACGATAAATCTCGTTTCTTGCATTGTTTCATGTTGATCTTACTATGTTTATTTTTCCGCATAAAAATTCCTAACGTTTAAAAAATTCATTTATTCGCCATTTTCAATATGGATGTCTCCAAGCTTCTCTAGTTTTCTCATTCTTGTTGAATTTTGTCAAGCTCAAGCAACAATTTTTTGTATATTTTTTTTTCTTTTACCAATATGAAATTTGGTGGATATTCAAGCTCAGATAAACTAGAACAATGTTCAATTTTCCCTCTGCTCAGTGCTCACACAATGATGGTTCAGTAGAAATTGAGAGAGTAAGTCAAATTACGCTAAGGAAAAGTACTTTTGACAGGGCCGTTTTTGAAATTTTAGTGGCCTTAGGGTGAACATAAAAATCAGGCCCCTATAATAAGTATTCAAAAATTTGAATTTTGAAAGTAAATCCTTAATATCAAGTATTAGAAAAATGAGTCTTTAATAATAAATAATTTTTTTAGAAAAATATACCCCTAATAAAAAGTATTGAGAAAAAAAAAGACTAATAATAATAAATATTAGAAAAATTGAATTTTAAAAGTATATCCCTAATAACAAATATCGGGAGAGAAAAATTAGGTCAAAAACAAGTATTAATAAAAAAATAGCTCTCTAATAACAAGTATTAGGGAAAAATAAATTTTAAGACTATATGCCTAATAACAAATATTGGGAAAAATTAGGCTCCATAACAACAAGTATTGAGAAAAAATTGAACTATAGTCTTTAATAACAAGTATTGAAAAATAGACCTCTAATGTAAGTATTAGAGAAAAATTGGACTCTAATACCAAACATTTCAAAAAATTTGAATTTTAAGAGTAGATCCCTAATAACAAGTATTGATAAAATTTATTCTTTCAACAACATTTTTTTTTGAATGAAACTGCATTATTCAACTAATCGAGGCCTAACATTTCCTCATTTTGAATGAAACTTTTTTACAACTCACATGCACTCGAACAACATTCTTCTCATTTAGGATTATTATTATTATTATTATTATTTTGCAAAGCAATTATTTTATTAATGATCAAAGTCACACAACAGTGGATACAGGGGCCTTGTAAGGCAAAGCAATTATTTTGGATAAAACTTTCACTAATCAATCATCCTTGTTGATCTCCCTTATAAGTCGGGCTTCGAATCCCCCTTCCGGTCTTTTCTCAAGTGAATAAGGCATGTAAGTTCCCATAATTTTATCCCACATAATGAAGAATGGTTGTGAGAAGTTGTATTTGGAACCATGGAGCTGATGATGAGTATCATGAAACGCAGTATTGTTCCAAAAGAATATATGAAAAGGGTTTCCAGGCATCACCATTCCACAATGATCATCTAGTGTTTTGATGTTGGTGAAGCATGAGAAATAAATGGAAGTTCTGGGAGACATGCCAGACAAATAAACAGCCAAGGCTCCACCGATGGTGTCGAAGAGAAGGCCGTCCAGTTGGTGACTGTAGAGAGCTCCAAATGAATAGGGGACGACAAGCCGGTGGTGATGGGAATGAAAGTGCCGATATAGGAATTTGTTGTGGTGCACGTATCTGTGACTGAAATACTGAATAGTGTCCATAACCAGCATAGCTGTGATAAATTGTATAGCTATAGTAGTAATGGAAGATGGTCGCCCTGCAGAATCTACCCCACTCATCTGCAACAAAGTAAATTATTGACGTATAACTCTGATGGTGGTGATGGAACATCGAGTTATGTTCATGTAACTTGTACCTTAAGCATAAGGAAGAACACAACAGCCTGAATGGTTTGCTGAAGGAGAACACCTTTGATGACTGTCTTTCTAGGGACTAAGTTCTTTTCCATCTCTTCTTGCTTGGAATGCAACTTGTATTTCTCAAAGGAGTACTCTAGGATCACATACATCCCTGAGTATACCCAGTAAACTATAATTGGCAAGAAAATAGACAACAGTTCATCATTTGATACCGCCAAATCCATGAATGTTTCAGAATTGACGTTATCCAAAATCTAGAGAAGAGATTCTTGGATGAAAGTAGAAAAGAATCGGCAGAAATTGTGGCCTTTAAAAGACCTTTCCATTTCCATTTTCAGCTAGACAAAAGATAATGGCAATCACATGTTAGTTGAATATTAAAGGATGGGGCCTTCTGCCCCAGTGCTTTAAAGCTTGTACATAAAATTTTTTGGACATATCTTCTTTTGAATAGATTGGTGTGTACACCAAAAACCTATTTTAAATAAATATCTAAAAAAATGGCCTCACAAACTATTATTTAGAAATATGACCCTTAAATCTGCCACGTATGAAGAACTCGCGTATAGGGGATTGCGAGTCACGACCTCGCGCTACGCAGAGCGCGAGTTTCACATACATGGCAACACTTTTCAGAATAACGAATTTTACGGAAACTCGCATTCTGCAAAACGCGAGTTCCCCGAGAATTTGAAGAGGCGGCTGAATTTATCGTGGGAAACTCGCTTTCTGCAGAAAGCGAGTTCTTTGTAAATTTGGGTGGAAGAACAAGCGTCGATAAGCATGTTCGAGCAATATTTCGGGCTTATTAATCGTATATTTTTAGTAAACATTGAGTTTGAGTTCGTAGTACTAGAAATTCTCTTTCATATGGCACCAATATGGGCAATTTCCGTCCATTCTAAACCGACCTAAATTCGCTTAGAAAACTGTATCCTAGTTTGTTTTTTTAATGAATTTGCCTTTAAAAAGACGTGATAGACTTGGTTTATTAATCGAATAATAGTAATAAAAAAGCAAAATTAAATATAAAATAGAAAAAGTATAAAAAATTATTAAACAAAATTAAGATTCCGTAATTACAAAATAAAAAAAAGTAATGTCTTTCAAAAATATAATAAAAACATAATTAAATATAAATTTTAAAAAAGCCCTAATGATGTCTATGTCCACCCGTTTTACAGCAGGGTGCATGACGATCTCGTGGCGGATTCCTCCAAATGTCATGTGCTCCAGGGTCGTTTTCATCATCAGCAGCATCATCAGCATCATCATCATCGGCGGCGTATGCACCCGTTCAGCATCATCATCATCATCATTATCAGCATCATTAGCTCTAGGGTCCACCCGTTCCGCAGCAGGGTGCACGACGATCCCGGCGGCGTATGCTGGACAATGCTGTAGTCGAACTATGATGCCAACGGTGAAACATCAATCACCGGAGAACCACTCATCGGCATGGAGGGACGATAGGCATCTGAGAAGCCGAACTCGGGTGGAGGCCTCATCTGCTATTTTGGACATTCCCCCAGTGCATTAATGCATTCAAGCACTGCAAACCGATGGTTCAAATCGACGGTACATGGTTGTACGGGAAATATACACAGGTCCTACTTCTTGTGGTTGCACAAGATGACAATCGGAAAATCGTGCATGTAGCATTCATAATTGTTGAAAAGGAGGATCTCGAGTCTTGGGTGTTCTTCCTTAAGAACCTACGAAAACATGTTCTTTCTCATGTAATGCGGGCAATGGACAATGAGATATGTCTTATTTTCGAAAGAGGCACAGCGATCTTGTAGGCAATAGAACGTTTGGGCGATTCTTGGAAGCTTCCCTACGTTTACCACCGTTACTGCTTGCAACACATTGCGGCAAACTACTTGCAGTAGTTCAAGGACCATGATTAACGTGCTCTTGTGCTTCGAATGGGTACATCTTTTAGGTCATTTTCATTTATGATATCTTTGCATGTATTGTTCACCCCTAACTATTCAACTGTCATTCTCTAGATAACTCGCATTACGTACAGAAGGTAGATGACATGTTCAAAGAACTAAAAGCCAGAAATAAAGATGGCGCGAACTACCTTGCTAAAATCCCGAGGGAAAATGGCTTAGATCATATGACGGGGGTAAACAATATGGTCACATGACAACGAACTTGGCTGAGGTGGTCAACTCAGCATTCAATGGAGTGTGGCATTTGCCTATCACTTCTGTTGTCAAAGCGACCTACTATCGTTTGGCTACCCTATTTATAAACTTGGGAAGGCAAGCAACTGAGTACATGGCAGGTGGCCACAAAGTCCACCCAGACTTTCGCAAAAAATTGCAAACTGAAGTTCGCCATTCAAATGAGATGACTGCAACTCTCTTCTCGCGAGAAGGACATTTGCTCCGTGTTTCAGAATTTTTGAGACCGTTGGAAGGCATACAACACAACGTGTACGTGGTAGATCTTAGGCAAAGAACTTGCGACTGCAGAGTATTCCAAACATTCAAGTACCCGTGCGCACACGCCATTGCTGCTTGTTCAAACTAACAGATTAACTACATGAGACTGCTTGATCTGGTATACTTACTCGAAACGGTATTCAAGGTTTACGAAAAAAGAGTTTCCTCCTATCCAAAATGAAATTGATCTTTATGTCGTTGGCGCTGAACCGACCATACGCCCAGATCCAACACTAATAAGAGAAAAATGACGTCCACGATCGACACGAATTTACTGTGCCGAGGATCTGGTCGAACATAGAGAAATAACCGGACAAAAGAAACATTACAATATATGTAAAAATCCCAGACACACAAAGAACAAGTGTCCTAATCGCTCAGGCCCTCGTATTAACTAAGTCTTATTTGTTTTAAAATTTAGTCTTATTCGTTTTAAAAATTCTCTTTCCCGGCTTGTCGTTCTTGCAGAAAACCACGCTTTGGAACTATTTTCAAGGAAAATTTTATACCATTCTCCATATATCGTGCCTGCCAATATCAGTATCAAATAGAAGACAAGTTCCACTACAACGCCTGCAAGGTCAAAAATTGTGTTAATTCTCTGATTAAAAACCCCGAAAATTTGGCAGAAAGAGCCTATGAGGCCATCTTATACTTTCATTCATTCACAAAACAAGCTACGATACCATTTTCGATGCGAATTTTAGTCGTTTTAGAACGGACCGAACTGGGCATATTAGTGTCAAATGAAAGACATGTTCTAGTACTACGAATCCAAATTGAATGTTTACCAAAAATATACTATTAATTCATCATTTGATGATTGAATGGTTTGCTGAAGGAGAACACCTTTGATGACTGTCTTTCTAGGGACTAAATTCTTTTCCATCTCTTGTTGCTTGGAATGAAACTTGTATTTCTCAAAGGAGTATTCTAAGATCACATGCATCCCTGAGTATACCTAGTAAACTATAATTGGCAAGAAAATAGACAACAATTCATCATTTGATACCGCAAAATCCATGAATGTTTGAGAATTGACGTTATCCAAACTCTAGGGAAGAGATTCTTGGATGAAAGTGGAAAAGAATCAGCAAAAAAGTCGGACTCTATCGAGCCTTCTGAAGAAATTCCTGGTGAGATAAAACAGATTGCAACAGTAGAAGATGGGTAATGGACTTTATACTGTTGAGTGGATCGAATGATCGAAATGAACCAAGAGGGGGGTGAATTGGATTTTTAAAGTTCATGGTGGTGGAAATTGCAAATTAAAAAGGTAGACAAGGAATTTTAAAGTGGTTCAAGTTCCAAATGAACTCTACATCCACTACCTTAGCTTCACTAAGGATTTGCAACAATTCCACTAATTGCTCTTCCCCTTTTCTAGGCTAAGGAGGTAACCCTTACAATTTTCGGTCAAATTTTCTACCCAAAATTTGACCCAATCCTCACACAATTGAAAAAAAGAATTTGTTGGCTAAACAAGTATCTCTCAATACATAAACTAGCCCAATTACAAGCACGCAACCCAATTGAAATGATAAGAATGAAAAATACAATTGGGGTTACAAGACAATAATGGGATTTAGGCACAAATGCTTGGATTTGATGTTTGGATGTTTGCTTTAGGATCAATAGTTGTTGCTGAGGCTTTTTGAGGTCCCTTTTATACCTTCTCATTGATTTCTAGCCGTTGTGGTTGTTGCATTCATCAATAGAGTCGTTGGGGGTGTTATCTCCCCTCCATAAATGCAGTCTGCAACCAACCGTTTCGAAACGCCCGACCCTGTTTCCAAACAGACCAAAATAGAAAGAGCCGTTGGGTGCATTAAAGAGCCCGTATCGAAACGGTCAGACCTGTTTCGATACGCTAAGAGCCATTTCGAAACTTGTTTCGAAACATTTTGCCACTGTCAAGGGTCGTATCGAAACGGCTTGAGATCGTCTCGATACTCCTTAACGGTTTGTTAAAAATCAGTTAAAAACATTCAACGGTCATATTTTTCAAATCAATTTAAGAACCGTTTCGAAACACTGGATTTCGTTTCGATACGGTGTCTCTTTGTTCTAAAGCCGTTTCGAAACTTGTTTCGAAACATGGGTTGGCAGTGTTGAAATCGTTTCGATACCCGTTTCGAAACATGGACTCACAGTTTCAAAACTGTTTCGAAACGCCTTAGGCCGTTTCGAAACGGTGACTCGAAAATCACTGTTTTGGCTTTAAGAACACTTAGAAAATATTTGATAAACTTAGTTTTTAACTTAGGCATATTCTTTAAAACATATAGGGATGTTTGAGGACTTAAAAATTCTTTTTCACATTTTCAATTTAGTCTTTAGGTTCTTTAGTTATATCAAAATTAAAATATCGGTTTCACAATCTCCCCCTTTTTGATATAACAAAACCAAAGTTAGAATTTTTAAGAGTTTTGAAAATTTCGAATACATTCTAACTCCCCCTCAATTTAAGATAGGGTTTTAAAGTTTTAAAAGGATTTAAATTTTAAATTCAAAGTTTAAAACTTAAAAACACTTTAAACATTTAAAACGAATTTTAGCTCTTAGATTACTTCTCCCCCTTTTTGTTAGATCAAAAATAATAGACAAGGCTCAAAGAGAAGAGATAGGGTTAAAAGCAATAAACAATAAGCAATAAGCAATAAGCAAAAATAATATTAATTCATAAAATTAAAATATCCAAAACATAAATCTTAAACAATAAGTTCAAGGCATAATCCCAAATAAAATTAAAAGCATAGGTTCATAAAACATAATGGAAATAAAAATGCAAACTTAATCCTAAAATGCATAGCTAATATGATATGTCATGAGAAACCTAGGCCTCGTCGTCACCATCATCATCCGAGGACTCATCATCGCTCTTGACTTGAGATTGACGAAACTTCATCCATTGGCCATAAAAGGTGGAGAAGGACATATCCATGGCGGAGTGTTGATTCTCAAGGGATTGGATTCGATCCTCTACATTTTGCAAGCGTGTGTTGATAGCACCAAAACCCGAAGCCATGTTAGTGTCCATGGAGTTGAACCGTTCGGTGAGGAAAGTCATGAGACTTTCATTGTTCGCAACTTGAGCTTGTGGTTGCGGTTCAACGGGAGGAGGAGGAGGTGCTTCCCTATCAACACGTTCCCAATGTCCATTGTTTACATAGCGAAAACTGGACTTATGGAGAGATGACTCACCAATTTTTGACTTGCGGGGTTCTAGAGAGTCGTAGGTGGAATCAAGATTAAGCTTGATAAAGATGTGACTTAAAACTGTTCCATAAGTGAAAGATTTCAGGGCATCGGTGTCATGAAGCTTAACATTATTGACTATCTCGGCAAAGATGATCTTAACAAGATTAGGGCGCTCATCACGACAGAAATACTCAAGCCAAAAATAGTCTACTTGACGAATGTGAGAATATTTACCTCCGGAGGGGCGAAGAAACCATGAGACCATCAAATGGAGGAATCTATCGTGCGCATCCAAGGTAAGCACCGAACCAGTGTGAGAACCAAAGTGACTCTCACTCGCAATTCCTTCGTCCTTAAGAGCAAACGTAGACTCCAAGAGAGGGATATCAACGACAATCCTCTTGCCCAAGAGAGAAGACTCAAGGCCAACCACTCCGGTATTGTCTTCATTATTGATAAATTGAGCATTGGAGTAAAAAAGAAGTACCATGTGCTTGTAGCAAATGTCTGGGATGCTCAAAAGACCAAGGAAACTCCATTCTCTCAAACGGCCGAGGTAACGAAAAAGAAAGCTGTCGGAGTCAAGAAACTTGAGATCAATGACACGCTCACGACGAACTTCGTACTCCTTGACATAAGTGAATCGATCCCTCATCTCTTGAGTTCGAAGAGTTTTCTGAAATAGCTGGGTGAGATTGGGACGAATACTCGATTCACTTGCTTGACCGGTCTTACGCTTTTTGCTAACGTTCTCCGTAGACATCCTAAAAATATAAAGCAAGCAATTTAAAAAAAATTTAAGTGTATGCATGAGATTTCTTAATTCAATCCAATGGTAAATCCCACTTAGGTTTAAAAACAAGTTTTTAAAACAAAGATACAAAACAAAACAAAAACAAAACAAAAAAAATTTAAGAGAAAAACAGTAAAGAAAATACGAGTGAAAATTTATATATTCAAATCAAAAAATTGAAGATTTTGAATTTTTTTACAAGATTTGAAAACCCCATGTATAAAAACATATAAACTATACAAAATTAAAATTTTCTAACCTAAGATTCGAATATAAATTGAAGGAAAAAGAAAAAGATGAAAATATACCTTAAATTGGGATTTTGGATGAATAGAGGAAAATCCTTGCACAAGATTGTTGGAGCTTGCTTAGGCTTGTGTTTAAGAGAAAAACCCCTCAAGATTTGGTGAAAAACAAAGAGGTTTAGAAGGTTTTTATAGGGAAAAATCGATTCTAGGGTTTTTAGGGTTTGGGAGAGTTTTAATTAAAGCATAACTTTATCATTAAAAGCCCTTTTTAAGGCAGTCCGCGAACCCGTTTCGGAACGGTGTCGACTGTTTTGAAATGCGGGCACGAAAGTTTGACCAATTTTTTTAACTCCAGCTGACCGTTTCGATACGGGTTTGACCGTATCGAATCCCCGTTGACTCGTATCGAAACTTGTTTTGATACAACCCTTGGTAGTAGCCAAAACGTTTCGAAACCCTTGGAAGGTGTTTCGAAACGCCCTTCTCTCAGATAAAAATTTAAAGCATCTGTATCGAAACAGGTGGACCCGTTTCGATACACCTGGGCCTGGAAGTGCAGATGAGGCTCTAAAAGTGCAGAAAAATGAATTTTTCTAAGGCCTAACTTGCATGAATGACATGAATGAGCAGGAAAAACATATGCAAACATAAACA
Organism: Hibiscus tridactylites; assembly: GCA_958450335.1. Lineage (NCBI taxonomy): Eukaryota > Viridiplantae > Streptophyta > Magnoliopsida > Malvales > Malvaceae > Hibiscus > Hibiscus tridactylites. The sequence goes on from OY288276.1 coordinate 82,723,546, forward strand.
TACTCCCCTAGCTATAGGCATGGATGAAATTAGGAGTAAAAACACATAACCATGGCATTTCACAAGATCAAGCAATTTTAAGCACAAAAGAGGTCCTAAAAGGTCAAGATAGGCTAGCTAGACCTAACTCTCTCCTAAGGGACCAAAAACGCTCTTTGTCTAAAGGTTTTGTAAATATGTTCACTAATTGATTTAAGGTGTCAACATACTCTATAACCACATCTTCTTTAAGGACATGATCTCTAATGAAATGATGCCTTATTTCTATGTGTTTGGTTCTAGTGTTGGATGGGATTTTTTGTCAAACATATAGCACTAGTGTTATCACATTTAAGGGGTATGGTTTCAACTTTAATACCATAATCTAAGAGTTGTTGCTTCATCCAAAGGACTTGAGCACAACAACTCCCTAAGGATATGTACTCGACTTCGGTGGTAGATAAGGCTACACTATTTTGTTTCTTAGAGAACCAAGATATGAGCATACTACCTAGGAATTGACAAGTTCCCGAAGTACTCTTCCTATCGATTTTGCACCCCCCATAATCCGCATCCGAATAAGCATGAAGGTTGAAGGTGGAGTCTCTAGGGTACCAAAGACCTAAGCAATGAGTATCTCTAAGGTACCTAAAGATTCTCTTAACGGCTATAAGGTGAGACTCTCTAGGACTAGCTTGAAACCTAGCACACAAGCAAACACTAAACAAGATATCCGGTCTACTTGCGGTAAGGTAAAGCAATGATCCAATCATAGAACGGTAAAGCTTAGAGTCGACACACTTACCTCCTTCATCTTTGTCAAGCTTTGTAGATGAGCTCATAGGTGTGGCTTGAGGCTTTGCATTCTCCAAGCCAAACTTCTTGAGCATATCCTTTATGTACTTTGCTTGATTGATGAAGGTGCCATCCTTCTTTTGCTTGATTTGGAGTCCCCAAAAGAATGAGAGCTCCCCCATCATGCTCATCTCAAATTCACCTTGCATTAGCTTAGCAAACTCTTTGCAATGACATTCGTTAGTAGAACCAAAAATAATATCATCAACATAAATTTGTACTACTAAGATGTCATTTTTATACCTTTTTATAAAAAGTGTAGTGTCCACCTTGCCTTTTTCAAAACCTTTTTCAATTAAAAAGTTTAAAGCCTTTCGTACCAAGCTCTAGGAGCTTGTTTTAAACCATAAAGAGCTTTAGTGAGTTTGAAAACATGATTTGGAAATTTTGAGTCTTCAAAACCCGGTGGTTGGTCCACATACACTTCTTCATTTATAAAACCATTTAAAAATGCGCTTTTAACATCCATTTGAAAAATCTTGAAATATGATAACATGCATATGCAAGCAACATCCTAATGGCTTCCATTCTAGCTACGGGTGCATAGGTTTCATCAAAATCTATTCCCTCTTCTTGAGTGTAACCTTGTGCTACTAGTCTAGCTTTATTTCTCACAATGTTACCACTCTCATCTAGCTTGTTCCTAAAGACCCATTTAGTTCCTATGGTAGATTGATTACTAGGCCTATCAACTAATGTCCAAACGTTACTTCTCTCAAATTGATTTAACTCTTCTTGCATAGCCATAATCCAAAAATCATCTTTCAATGCTTCTTTTATATTCTTAGGCTCTATGCATGAGATAAATGCAATATGATTCATTAATCTAAGAGAAGATCGAGTGGTTACCCCCTTGGATGGATCACCCAAGATTTCACCATCCTTGACATAGTTGAACTCCCTTGGGTAGCTCACTTCCTTTTCCTCAAGAGCCAAGTCCTTCAAGGCTTCAAGAGGTGGATCTTGTGTGTCCTTTTCTTTTGTTGGAATCTCATCATCCTTTGAAGTTTGTCCTCCATCAAAGGCATTTATGATTCCTACATCATTATCATCACAAGATTCCTTCCTTGGAAGGAGGTTATCATCGAATACAACATGTATAGATTCTTCTACTACTAAAGTTCTCTTGTTAAATAATCGATAGGCTTTAGAGGTTAAAGAGTATCCTACGAAAATAGCTTCATCACTTTTTGCATCAAATTTACCTAAGTTGTCTTTTTCATTATTTAAAACAAAACACTTGCAACCAAAAGGGTGAAAATAGCTAATGTTAGGCTTTTTAGATTTTAAAATCTCATAAGGTGTTTTCTTTAAAATTGGCCTAATCATTACTCGGTTAACAATATAGCAAGCGGTGTTTGTGGCTTCCGCCCAAAAATATTTAGGTAAATTATTTTCACAAAGCATGGTTCTAGCCATTTCTTGCAAAGTTCTATTTTTCCTCTCAACTACCCCATTTTGTTGAGGAGTTCGAGGAGCCGAAAAATTGTGGCTAATACCATTTTCATTCAAAAAATCTCCAAACCCTAAATTTTGAAACTCGATTTCATGATCACTTCTAATATGTGAAATTCTAAGTTCAAGATCATTTTGGGTTAGTTTTGAAAATGTGATGAATTTTTCTAAAGCCTCATCTTTAGTACTTAAAAATAGAACCCAAGTAAATCTAGAGAAATCATCAACAAGTACAAATGCATAAGATTTACCACCCAAGCTCATAGTCCTAATTGGCCCAAATAAATCCATATGGATAAGTTGTAAACATCTACTTGTAGAAACATCATTAATGGACTTAAAGGATGACTTATGTTGTTTACCCTTAGAGCATACATCGCAAATTTTATCGTTTGAGAACTTAATCTTGGGTAAACCTCTAACTAGATCAAGGGAAACTAGTTTTTCTAAAACACTAATGCTAGCATGTCCTAGTTTCCTATGCCACAACCATGCATCGTTTTCATTTTGTGCTACCAAACATGCATGAGATGTATGTATGTCATCTAGATGCACCATGTATATGTTACCTATGCGATGACCTATGAGCATACAATTATTAGATCTAATGTCAACAATTTTGCACCCATTTTTATCAAATAAAACATTAAATCCTTTATCACACAATTGACTTATGCTCAACAAGTTGTGTTTAAGACCATCGACATACAAGACATTTTCAATAAGAATAGTAGAGTGATTACCTATGGAGCCAATACCTTTAATGTGGCCTTTGGAGTTGTCACCAAATGTCACCACTCCTCCACTTTTTGGCTTTAGATCCATGAATCTACTCTTGTCTCCGGTCATATGCCTTGAGCATCCACTATCAAGGTACCATGAGTTTTGACTTTGTGCTTTGGCCTTGTAGCAATGCTCCCCCTACAAAAAAAAAGATATTAAGCTTTTGTTTTTGGTACCCAAATCATTTTGGGTCCACGAGTGTTAGCTCCCATTAACTTGGTTCCCTTAGGAATCCAAGGTGACATAGCAACAATATTATTAGATTTGACAAGTTCCTTAGGAACCCATACACTTCTAATCCTTTTAGTTCTTCTATGTCTAGGAAGACTACCTTGTTTGTAGTTATTAGTCCTTTTCTTAAGTTGGTTTGTTTTAGAAGATTCACCTATTTCATGCTTCACACTACCAACATTTTTAAAGGACTCCTTGAGCTTGTTAAGCTCATCTAACACCTTTTGGTGTTCACTATTACATTGAGATAAAAGATTATTAAGGTCAACATTTTCATCTTGGAAGAATTTTAGCTCATCTTTCAACCCTAAAATCTTTTTCTCAAATTTTAAATTAGCTTGAGAAAGTGAGTCATTTTTATCATTTAATTCCGAAATAATTTTCTTATTCCTAATGACCGAATCCTTGTATTTCTCAACTAATTCATCATAGACCTCTTGCAACTCATCATATGCATCATTTAATTCATCATATGTAAAATCAAAAGATGATGAGTTAGAGGTTACCATAGAGGAATCTTCCTCAAGTGCCATGAGGCAAAGGTTGGCCACTTCTTGTTCGTCATCCTCCGATGACTCCTCATCACTCCAAGTAGCAAGCTTGGCTTTGAGCTTGTTCTTCTTCTCAAAGCCCTTCTTCTTGAGTTGAGGGCACTCCGAACGTATGTGGCCGGGTTTATTGCACTTGAAGAAAATGATTTGATCCCTTGCTTCTTCTTTTTTTTACCGTTGAAGTCCATCTTCCTTTGAATTTTTCTTCCCCGGTTGGACCTCATAAAGTGTGAGAATCGTTTGGCTATCATAGCCAATTCTTCTAGCTCATCCTTCTCACTAGAAGAGCTCTCCTCAAGTAATGAAGCTTTGAGAGCTATTCCCATCTTCTTCTTCTTCTTTTCCACCTCTAGCTTTTCTACTCTCTTCTCTTCCTTCTTCTTCTCTTCTTCCCTTCCTTGCTTCATAATATCACGAGTAATGAGAGAACCCACTAGCTCATCAAGCTTTAAAGTCTTCAAATTTTTAGCTTCTATGATGGCAGTTCTCTTCCCATCCCAAGATTCGGGAAGTGAGTAAAGTAGCTTCCGAACAAGCTTGTCTTCCGGTATTGTCTCTCCAAATCCTTTGAGCCCATTGACTATGGTGGAGAAACGATCAAACATCTTGGACACCGTCTCATCGGGCTCCATCTTGAAATTTTCATAACTAAGATTGAGGATTCCAATCTTAGTTTCCTTGACATCATTGGTTCCCTCATAGGTAGTCTCAAGAGTGTCCCACATCTCTTTGGCACTCTCAATGGATGATACTTTGGAGTAGATGTCCGGACCGAAAGAACAAAAAAACATGTGGAGAGCTTTGTCATTTATTTGGATCTTCTTCCTTTCTTCTTCACTCATCTCCACCTTTTTCTTCAAAACCATATTCCCTTCACTATCTTGCTTCAATAGAATGTAAGGGCCATCTTCAATTACATCCCAAACCAAGTAGTCATTGGACTTGATGAAGAGACGCATTCTATTCTTCCAAAACGGATAGTTGTCACCATTGAAGAAGGGTGGTTTTGTAGTGGATTGAGACTCATACATGCCCGACCCTGTTTCGAAATAGACCAAAATAGAAAGAGACGTTGGGGTGCATTAAAGAGCCCGTATCGAAACGGTCAGACCTGTTTCGATACGCTAAGAGCCGTTTCAAAACTTGTTTCGAAACATTTTGCCACTGTCAAGGGTCGTATCGAAACGGCTTGAGATCGTTTCGATACGCCTTAACGGTTTGTTAAAAATCAGTTAAAACATTCAACGGTCATATTTTTCAAAACAATTTAAGAACCGTTTCGAAACACTGGATGTCGTTTCGATACGATGTCTCTTTGTTCTAAAGTCGTTTTGAAACTTGTTTCGAAACACGAGTTGGTAGTGTTGAAATCGTTTCGATACCCGTTTCGAAACATGGACTCACAGTTTCAAAACTGTTTCGAAACGCCTTAGGCTGTTTCGAAACGGTGACTCGAAAATCACTGTTTTGGCTTTAAGAACACTTAGAAAATATTTGATAAACTTAGTTTTTAACTTAGGCATATTCTTTAAAACATATAGGGATGTTTGGGGACTTAAAAATTCTTTTTCATATTTTCAATTTAGTCCTTAGGTTCTTTAGTTATATCAAAATTAAAATATTGGTTTCACAATGAATCATCCACAGCCAAGGAAGGCGGTGTAGGAATTTTTTAGCTAGATAAAAGATAATGACAATAATTGAGTGTTAAGATACTGACATAAATTCAAATATAATTAAGTTAGATTTATTGTTCTTTTAGTAGTGGGAGAATATTTGGTAATTAAATTTATTTAATTCCTAAACATTTATATTAGGTAAGTCTTATAGGCTAATGTTTTTTGGTGGCCAAAGTAGTTAACTCTATAAATATAGATTTGGTCTTAACCATTAGAATTATGAAAGTGAATTAGTTTTGAGATATGTAACCATTTTTAAAATCTCTGCAATTGTAAGGCTATATTGTAGAGATGAATATTTTTCGGACGTGTATTATGTATTTGTATTCTTCATGTTCTCTAAGTTAATAGTGAATTATTTATTTCTCTCATCCGTATAAGGTTGAACTACGTTAAATCTCGTTTCTTGCATTGTTTCAAGTTGATCTTACTTTATTTATTTTTCTGTATAAAAATTCCTAACGTTTAAAAAATTCATTTATTCGTCATTCCCAGTATGGATGTTTCCAGGCTTCTCTGGTTTTCTTATTCTTGTTGAATTTTGTCAAGCTCAAGCAACAATTTTTTGTATATTTTATTTTCTTTTACCAATATGAAATCTGGTGGATATTCAAGCTCGGATAAACTATAACAGTATTCAATTTCCCTCTGCTCATGTAACACCCCAATTTTTGCCTAATTTAAAATCCTAATTTAATTGAAATCCCTAAGTTTAAAACCCTAATTATTAGGAATTTTAAGTTATGGACCTAATTGAATTTTTTGTGATTAAATTGGGGATTTTCGGAATTTCAGTGAGCAAATTACAAAGGTTGTAAAATTTAAGTGTCGTTTCATAAACCCTAGAAAATGGTGATGGCGTATCTTGTAATTTACCCATTTTTGGGTGATTTAAATACATGTTTTTGGTTTCTGAGACCCTTTTTGCCGTTCAACAGATCTGAGTTCTCCCCCTCTTTCATGCGAACAAAATACCCCAATACACATTTTTTTCCGTCCGGACAAGGGTTAAACGTCGCCGTTCGACGACCCGTCACCGTTGTTTGGCTTCCCCTCAAGTTCCGTTCAAAACCTAGCCTCACCGTCGTCGTCCCTGTTGTCGTTCTTGCTCAGAATTCGTTCGAGTTTTGTTTCGTTTTTGGTTCAGGTTTTCCTTGCCGTTGGGTGTTAGGGGTAAGGTTTTGGTTGCTTTTGGGTAATATGTCTATGTGCGTTTTGGCCGGAAAATGAGCCTTGTGGTCACCGATTTTCATCACCGGTGACCAGTGCCGTCAAGGGGAAGACCCTTAGGGTTCGAGTTTGCAAATGGGGGTAGGGGTTCGGGCTGGTGTGTGGTTGTGTTGGTGTATTGGGTTTAAACCCAAATTGGTGAGCCCAAGTGCATGAGAGAGAGAGCCCGAACAGTTGTGGGCTAATCGGTCTAGTGTGCTGTGTGAACCGGACCGGTTCAGTGAGTGAACCAAGTCAGAATCGAACCGGGCCTCTATCGAAACCAAACTCGTTGACCGTTGACTTTTTCAGAAAAAGGCCTATTTTATGTTTTTCGACGTCCTGATCTCGTTTTCACTTCCCGTTTCCTCCAATTCAAACCCGAAAGACCATTTTGACCACTTTTGTTCGAGTTTGCTTAGTTTTAAAGATTTAAATATCGGAAAATTAATTGGTATTATTCGTATTTGAAGACGACATTGACTCAGATACTGAGATTGTAACCCCCTAGACCCCCTATACGTTATAACGGATCCTAGGAAGTCACATTAGGGTCACAAGAGCGACCCACAGTCAAAATACGCATAAAAACATTTTTTTTCTTAAACACTTATTAAATTGAAAAACAAAATCAACTTCTGTTTAAATACCATTTCGCGAAGTCATTTAAACATGTAACAAAATTTCAGAAAGTGTTATACAAACACTGTCATAAAACAATACATGACATACATGCCCACTAACTATGCAGTACCGTACTCCAAAGGCAACGCCGAGGCAACTCCGAACACTGCTGTCAACCATTATACCATGATATATTCTTTTAACCTGCGATGGTAAAAACAACATGAGCTTAGAAAAGCTCAGTAATACAAAACTACCAAAAGATGCTATAAGCTCATACAAATATATATGGTATGCATAACATTTTCATGATGTTCCACGTAGTAACAGTCTCCATTTCTGTTCTACTATATCGAGATAGCATCATACTCGAGAATAATGATACTTGCTCTCTATTCATACATCGAGAATTAGACGAGAATTATATAGGCTGGTAACATACGAGGTAGGAATCAAAAAGTTTAGTGTCTAGTGTGTTCCAATGGTGCAACGTTAATGCATGAAATGTAACAATGCAGTAAAACTTTTTATTTCAAATACATTTGTTTCAAGTAGCAGTAAAGTTTATTTTAATTCTTTATTTACCCTCCAACCATAGTCCAGTATTTAGTTTCCCCAGTGCGGTATCATGTACAAGCATTAACTCGAGCCCATTGGGCGTGGGTACCATCCTAAGGATAAACCTTAGAATACGGGCGGCCCTTGCCGAACCATTGGAACCGAAAATGGTCAGACCTGGCCGAAGCCTAGGATCCGAAAACGGGCGGACCTAGCCGAAGCTTAGGATCCGAATACGGGCGGACTTACCAGCTGGATCAGGGTTGAGCCGACGGTAACTTCATATCATGTCCCAAGTACCCCAGTGAGTCAGATCATCAATAGTTCATTAATCAATAACTGTATTTTTAGTAACACATTATCCATATAGCATGTTTATCATATCGGGTGCATAGGCATATACCAGAAATATAGTACGGTCATGCTTAATTTATAAAACATGTCATGTTCATGTGAGTTCAAGTATGTCAATCATGTGCACGTGATCGGTATTATAACATGTAAACTTGTATGCAAGAACAGTCGTGTAGCACACATGGAACACACTAGGTGGAATAGTTTATTTCCTTGGAGATAATTGACATTTACAGAGGAGAACATATTAAACTTTTGACCATCAAACAGATTTTTGAAACGAGGCCCCTATTAAAAGAGGGGTTTATACTAACGGTTCAAACCAGATATTCATGAGATGATACATTAAGATCTTTGAGAGTTTTGGTATATCATAAGCGATTTATACATTTAAGCCTACAAGGCATTATGGTCATTTTATCATACATAGGCATTATGGTAATTTATACCAACAAGGCATAAACAGTGGCTCGGGGGTTCTGTTTGCTCATCAGGTTTCCAACCAGGCATTCAGAGATTTCTATGTCAAGATCTTTCACGATATCAAATACATTCAGGGCTATTTTGATTACTTTGGCCAACAAGGGCATTTTGGTCATTTAACTATCAGGGGTGATTTTGTAATTTAGTCCAATAGTGATGAAATGACGATTTACAAAAATAAGATTTCCAGAAGTTTATCGAGCCTCTAAAACCAATCGAACTGACATGTCCCAACCTCATAGTACTAACCAAACCTTCTGATGTATGCACTTCACGGCTATCTTTTCCAAATATTGATTATATCGTATATCTGAACGGTTGTCTTCATATTTCACCACAGGACTTGTCACAGAGTAGACGAACTTATATTCTGTACGGAAAATCTTCCATCCTTATATTAATATCATGAGTGATTGACATACATGAATCATGCTCCAACCTTTAGGGGCATTTCAGTCATTTTCAGCTTTATTGGCATTTCTAGAATTTTATCAAAGGCAATTTACTTATTCCAGTCGAGGGGGTATTTCAGTTGTTCTGAAGCTCGAGATATCCATCATTCCTTTCAATTGAACCATTTATAGTATTTCAATCATTAAGTACTCGTGGGTGTTTCAGCCATTTAAGAAATTTCGGTACCTCCAACCACTTCATTCATTTCAGAACTCAGGGGTTTATCCATCCTTCCAGTTAATTTGCAAACCTCAGTGTCCGAGGATACTTCAGCCCTTTTTATCAATACGATAATTCCGATTAATTTAACCATAACATCATTTCCAATACTTTTATTCATTAAGATCAATTCAGTATTTGAGTCACTTCATTAATTCAGAGGTATGGATAGTTCCCCGTAATTCTATACTCGGAGATTCATTTCAAATTCAAGGAAACCCAACATCTTACAATCTCGAAGGTTTAAATCTTGTTACCATAACTTTACAAATAGATCAAGGTTTTTAGATGAATCGAGTTGTTTTACCATATCTAGTGTAGATTTCTTGATCGCTTCCAATTCCAAGGTATTTTAGTAATTCTCATACCTTAAGGGCATTTTCGTAATTTCATAACCGAATATATTTTTTTAGCATTTAATCATTTGACAACGATAATCGGGTATGGAGATTAGCTGCCTTATTACTTAATTTATTGAACTCCAGATCCTTACATTTATTAACTTTCTCGTTCGAGCATTTCGATCTTATCTAGGTTATCATACTCAATTTCATATCCGGTTTGACTTATACAGAGCTAACATCACTCCTCATCATATTTATGCATACATTAACCGAATATCGACATGTTCATAAAGCATACAAGAAGTAGAATTTCACGAATACAAGGAACTTCGAATACCTTCAATCACACAAATTTCAATTTCAGTCCTTATTCACATTGCTCATAATTGATTATTAAAAATACATAAGCAGACTCGAGTTCAAGGTCCAATTCAGAGGTTTTCGGGTTAGAATTTCATGAAACGGGCTTCAAAATCGGACCCAGGACGTCGAAAAACATAAAATAAGACTTTTTGGAAAAAGTTGACTTTTTGGTCAAAGTCAACGCTGACGTCAGCGGTCAAAGTCAACGCTGACATCATACTGATGTCACTGGTCCAAAGGCTGACTCGTCGAGTTGACTCACTGGGTTGACTCGGGCGAGTTGACTCACTGAGTTGACTCGGGCGAGTTGACTCGGGTTAACGGGTCGGGTCGGGTTGGTCAACTGGTCGGTCAACGGGTCGGGTCAACGGGCTTGACCGAGCTGACCGGTTCAACCGGTCCATCCAGTTTAGATCGGGTTAGCGTCGGGTCGGGTTGGTTACACGGGTTTGGGCTAAAGGTCGTTGGGCCTTACATGGGCCGCCCCACTTCCAAAACTTATAGGCCTGACCCGATTCATTGTGCCAGGCCGGTTCAACTATGGGTTCAGGCCGGTTCACTTACCCTTCGAATTGGCTTCGCCAGGCAGTTACCGGAAACGGTCACCGGAGACACCTTGGGCACCGATTCTGTCAGAAAACAAGAGCATGTTAGCTCAAAAGTCTAACCCATACATCAACAACACAAAAGAAGCCAAAATTTATACCGAAATTAACCAAAACGGAGGGGAAATGACCGGAAACAACGTAGCTCCGATGAGTGGCTTACCGACGTCGGACACACGATCGGTCGGTCGAGTTTTTCTCCCCACAACACGCTGAACACATTCGAACCGACGACGCGCCCCAACGGTGATAGAGGTGGCCGGAAATCAGCGATGAACGGACTAGATATAAAACCTAGGTTCGTTGAACATAATACCTTCGATTCCCGACGATCGGGACAGCGGTGGCGCGAGTGGCGACCAAGGTTGGGTTCAGGGTACGGCGGCGAGCACGACAAGGGTGGAGGTGACGGTCACGACGCGACGGTGGGGGAGATCATACGTTGGTCGGGGAATATGAAAGGGTTGGGAGAGAGAAAAAAGGGATAATATATTTTGGTTATTAATGATGGTAGGTGGATCTCGATGGCTATATTAAATTTGGTTCAGACTAATTAAACATACCTCAAAACAAATTTGGTGTGAGAACCAAACATATGTGATCCTTAGCACAAATAGTTAAGGCTCGGGTTTACAAAGCTAAGGGTCACAAGTTCGAACCCCTGGGTTGGCAACCTTTTTTTTCATCTATTTCCCCCTTTTTCAAAAAAATTTAAGGGTGTTATAGAGATCCTTCCTCCTCCTCCACCTGGACGACCTCCTGTTGCTCAGACATCGGGATCCACTCGTGAGTTTAATTGTTAATATATTTGATATCTATATTATCAGTGTCTTGGCATAGTAGTAGTATCTTTGATGGTGTATTTAATTGTTATAGGAGCTGACTCTGACCGACCTAGAGATAGAGCTGACAGTGGGAGACGTCACCGTCGACGTTGAGTGTTAGCTACTTGAGGTGTGTTCTCTTATGTGCTGTCTGTTTACAGTGCTCTGTACATAATGTGTTGATTTGCTGAAATGTATACATGATGTTGTCTGATAATATATGATTGTAATATTCTGTTAATCTATGATGTTTGAACTGTTCAGCATTCTGTTACGTTATGAAACATTTGTATATACATTCAAATTCAGATTATTGTATATCAAATTATATGATTATGCATTTCTGTTGATAAACAATGCATTCAGATTCAGAACTCGGATTTTATGTCATCTCATTATGGTTGGGATTTTGTACGGGGAAGTTCAGTAGCTTCATCCTTCGGGTTAATGTCTACTTCAGATCAGTGGTTTCGCCCTACGGGTTGGATTCCACTTCGGATGGTGATGAGGTAGAGAGTGGTTCTGGGGAACCTTACTCTTCGGATGGTGATGTAGTTTGGGTGCATGTCATATTGTGTTGCATGTTCATTCATACTTGCTTATGTGTTTGAATTGATTCCTGATGGAAAAGCTGTATTCTGATAATGTTTGGTTGTCTCTATTTTTATAATGACTCTGTTAGTTCTGTTTGCACTATAGAGATACACTGAGCGTTTTCGCTAAATTCCCCTTAGTTTCTATTTTCAAATACTCAGGTCTAGGCTACGGTACTTGGAAGACCTCGTTTTCCAGCTTTATTTATTTATTATTATCAGTATGATACTTGGACCTATTTAGATTATATGTTTTATCAGTTGGTATATAATTTCAGTTTTCGGATGTTTTATTTGGGGTCATTACATTTTATCATGCATGTACATTTCGAATATTTAATATTTTCAGGAATATTTTTATCAATACATATTATGTATTATTATTAATTTTTATTTTGGAATTAAAGTTTTAAACCAGGTTGCTTGCGTGAAGGACAAGCTTTGAGCTTGACTCCTTATATTCAACCCATTTCTTCCGGGTCAGGTTTAGGGGGTTACATTTAGTGGTATCAGAGCCAGGTTTAACACTCGGCATGGGTGATATAAATCAATTATAAATCGAAAATAAATTTTTGCATGCATTATCAAATGTTTTGGGTAAAACGGGAATTTCAGATGAACTTATGATCTGTTATGAATATATTTATACTTATTCTGAATAAAGTCTCCAAGTGCCGAATTTAATATTAGGATTATGTCTTTTGTAGATATACTATTATGCCACCTCCTGAGGGTTCGATACAAAATCAGGATGAGGTCCAGGGTGCGAATGTGGAGGAACAACATGTGCAGTAGACATGAGCTCAGCAGACTGGAGCTCAGCAGACTGGAGCTCATCAGACTGGAGCTTATCAGGCTGGTGGAGGAGACCCACATGTTCAACCTGCTCAGAGTAGTGGTCATCGTGACTCAGGGGATAGTGAGACAGTGGGCACAGATGCTGTGACTGTTCAGATAGAGTTATTGAGATACCTTCGTCAGTCTGAGAGTGTTCGGATACCTATATCTACAGAGTTTCTTGTTGTCGGGATGACTATGTTCGATTGAAAGACAAGTACGGACCCAACAGATGCAAAGTACTGGCTGAATAAGCTTCAACGACTATTTGTTGAGATGGATTATCCTACCGACCGGAAACTCAAGGCTGGCGTTTCACTACTACAGGGTGAAGCCCAGAATTGGTTGGGGGCTGAAGAGCTTGTTACTTCAGCTAGTACTGTTACTTGGGATCATTTCAGACAAGCATTCCGTGATCGATATGTCGGAGCTGATTATATAGCTAAGTGCAGAGATGATTTCATGAATCTGAGACAGAACGACATTGATCAGTGCATAAAAGTTCTATATTTTACCCATCAATTATCCTTATTTTTGCTGCGCTCAAGCATGTTTAACTGCATTTTAGGTTAAGTTTTGCATCAACATCACGTTTAGATAAAACTGCGCAGATACTGCTAAATTTGGTTACTTTTGCAGGTACCTGCCGTGGCAGCATCCAGGGCAGCAGTCGTGACAGCACCCAGGGCAGCAGTCGTGACAGCATCCAGGGCAGCAGTCGTGACAGCACCCAGGGCAGCAGTCGTGACAGCATCCAGGGCAGCAGTCGTGGCAACATCCAGGGCAGCAGGCGCTGGGCAGTGATGCAGAAAAGCTGGAACTAGCAGTCAAGGAGGACGATGCTGCCATGGTCGCCGCCGTGACAGCAAAGGACGACAGCAGTTTTGAGGAGAAGAAACAAAGTGGGCCTCGACAGAAAGAGAAAATTAAGCCCATCTGTCGTGGAATACCACTATATTTTTCCAAGCCCTAGATCAGAATGAAGGCCAAGCCTAAAGTTTAAGGAGAGAAATTCCAAGCAAGAAGGAATGACGAGTTAAAGCTATATTCTCTGAAGATTTAGTCTTTATTAGAGTTGTACTTTAATTTAAACTTGTATTCTTGCTATATTAGAAAACTTGGACCCAAAGCCTATATAAAGGCATGTAATTCGACCTAGGAGAACATAACACATTCTCTAGCCGTCTTCCCCTAAACCCTAGTCGTTTCCCCCCTTCTCGCCATGTTCTAAATTCCCACAGGGCAAAGGGTTGATATTGTAAAGTAGTTGTAAGGGTTGTTCTGTTCTTAGGATTTTTCTGTTCAATGAAATAAAACTTCAAGTTTTCTTATTCTGGTTTTCAACATCTTGCAAGAGTATCGGGAGAGCATTGTGAGATTATTCATTTACTTAATATCGAGAGAGTTAAGTATACGAAAGGAATAAGTGCGAGTTCTCCAGTTTATGGTTGAACTATCTCGGACCTAGGAATAGGACGAGGTTAAGCGGCTAAGGAAGAATTCACAAACATCGGTGTTCATACTTCGATTCACATCGGGAGGTATCATCCAAGACATGTTCATCGACAGAACTTGGACCTAGGGATAGGACGAGTCACAAAAGGGATTCTTGCCGAGCTTGAAGTACAGAGTTGTGTGATCGTTGCTGCGACAAACAACAGACCGCTGTCGCGACAGGTGCTGCCGCGACAGGAGCCAGACACAGAACAGAAGTCCTTGAACAGTGCAATACCTGTACTATAGAGCAATTCAATTCCTGCCTGTTTTATAATTCTGATTTTTTCTCTTTTACTTGATTATTTTCGTGACAACTTAATCAATCTATTAAATCTCTTCTTTTCCCCTTGTACAGATAGCAAAGGAAAGGGTTAGCCCAGTCCTTGTGGAGACGATATCGATACTCTAGTATAACTTTATTACTTGCGACGTGTACACTTGCACTCAATTCGATAGACACTTTTACACGCAACAGACATGACTGTTAATGACTATGAGATCGAGTTTATGAGATTGATTCAGTACGTCCCAGGGTTAGTGACCACAGAAAAAGACAAGTGTGATTGGTTTCTGAAGGGATTGCGTCCTACGATAAAGGCCGGTGTTGCTTTACACATGGACCAGGAATACAAAGACTTTACTCGACGAGCTAGGACAGCTGAGCGTAATGAGGCAGAGTTGAGACAGCTTGTGTTGCATGGATCTGATAGAGGGAAGAGACCAGTGTCAGTGCTAGTTTAGCATAGTCAGGGGAATCGGTGTAGGAAGAGATCCAGAGATGAGTCAGACTATCAGGGTTATTCGAGAGCTAGACCAGTGACTTCTTCTGTTCCGACTGTCAGTGTTGGTGGTTCGACTAGTACTCGAGGGGTGCCACAGTGTCCTTTCTGCAAGAAGTGGCATTCGGCTGAGTGTAGGAGGTAGACTGGAGCTTGTTTCAGATGTGGTTCATTTGAGCATCGTTTCAGAGATTGTTTGGTTCCACCTCCCTCAGCTTTTACTACTACTCAGTCTCAGGCATCAGTACAGACTCCCGCCAGGGGAAGAGGTCAGATCAGATCTATTACTTCAGGCTCTGCTAGTAGAGGTAGACCAGCTCCGAGTAGAGGATCAGCAGGATTAGGGGCTAGACAGCCGGGGTTAGTTTATTCTACTAGGAGGCACGAGGACTGTGATGAGCCAGATGTTATTTCTGGTACATTCTCTATCCATTCTATTCCATATTTTGCTCTGCTAGATAATGGTTCGACTCATTCATATGTTACGAGTTCTGTGTTTGGGGGTCTTGAGATTTCTGTTGAGGATATTGTTAGTGTTGTTACTGTACACAGTCCAGTGGGTAATCTAGTTGAGGTTACTAAAGTATACATGAATTGTCCTCTTGAGATTCAAGGGGAGATCTTTTCAGCTGATTTGATGGAGTTACCCTTTGGAGAGTTCGATCTTATTCTGGGTATGGATTGGTTGTCTACACACCGTGTTACTTTGGACTGTGAAAAGAAAATATCTACACTGAGAACTCCTGATGATCGTGAGGTGATTCTGGTTGGTGAGCGCAAAGGGTTCCTATGTAGCATTGTCTCAGCTCTCAAAGCTAAGAAAATGATCAGGAAAGGTTCTATTGCTTATCTTGCCTATATCATTGATCCGAGACAGTCTGATTCCGGATTAGATAAGATTCGAGTTGTGAAAGACTTTCCAGACGTTTTTCCGGAAGAATTACTTGGGGTACCGTCGAAACGGGATGAGGTTGAGTTTGGCATCAAGGTTTATCCGGACACAGCTCCTGTGTCTATGGCACCTTATCGGATGGCACCGAAAGAACTTAAAAAGTTGAAGATTCAGTTGCAAGAACTGTTGGATCGAGGTTTCATTCGACCCAGTGTTTCTCATTGGGGAGCTCATGTTCTGTTTGTTAAGAAGAAGGATGGGACACTTCGACTCTGTATAGATTATCGGAAGCTGAACAAGCTAACAATCAAGAACAAATATCCTCTTCCCTGTATTGATGATCTGTTTGACCAGTTCCGGGGAGCTACGGTATTCTCTAAGATAGACCTGAGATCTGGTTATTACCAACTCAAAGTTAAGGATTTTGATGTGTTCAAAATAGCTTTCCGGACACGATATGGTCATTACGAGTTCTTTGTAATGCCTTTTGGGTTGACTAACGCCCCTGGCGCTTTTATGGATATGATGAATAGGATGTTTCAACCATATCTTGACCAGTTTGTTGTGGTATTTATTGACGATATACTAGTATATTCTAGATCTGAGGAAGAGCATGAGGAACATCTTCGGATTGTGTTATAGACTCTGCGAGAGAAACAGATGTATGCAAAATTCAGTAAGTGTGAGTTTTGGCTTTCTGAGGTTATGTTTTTGGGTCATATAGTTTCTGCTCAAGGTATTCAGGTTGATCCGATGAAGGTTGAGGCTATTACGAGTTGGAAGCAGCCCAATAATGTTCTTGAGGTTCGAAGCTTCTTGGGTTTAGCTGGTTATTATCGGAGATTCGTTGAGGGTTTCTCTTCTATTGCAGCTCCGTTGACTAAGCTTCTAAGGAAGGATGTTCCCTTCGTTTGGACTGAGGCTTAGCAGTCTAGTTTCGAGAAGCTTAAGTCTGTGTTGACTGAAGCACCAGTTTTGATTCAGCCTGAGCCTGGTAAGGCTTATACAGTTTTTAGTGATGCTTCGTACACCGGATTGGGGTGTGTTCTGATGCAGACATGTCTAATCCTACACTGAAGGTTGGTTTGATATTTGCAAGTAAGGTTGTACTGAAAGAAGCAATTAAGATGTATAGTATTAAAAATAGGTACAATGTGAAGTTGAAAAGAAATGATAATAAAAGGATCCAAGTAACATGTAAGGGAGGGTGTCCATGGGTTTTATGGGCAACTCCAATTAATGGTGAAGATCCTTCTTCAAGTACTTGGCAGATTAAGTCATTGCATGGTGAACATAATTTTCTTAGGGAGTTTCTGAATCCTAATGTAATTGCTAAGTGGATAGTCGAGAAGTACTTTAACAATTTTTATGTTGATCCCACTTTTTCAATTAATTCTTTGAAACAAGTTGTTCACCAAGATTGGAGGAGAGTAAGTGTGTTAAGACAAAAAATTTGGCTCTTAAAAAATTACATGGGAACTTTCATGACCAGTATGCAGAACTGTATGATTACATTGGTGAATTGAAGTACTCAAATTCAGGGACAAAAATAATTTGTAAGTTAGATGAGAGGCAGTTTGAGAGGCTATATTTTTGTATGCGATCAATGAAGGATTGATTCAAGGCTGGTTGTAGGCATATTATTGGTTTGGATGGATGCCACTTAAATGGGTATTATCATGGTCATCTGCTGGCAGCTATTGGGACAGATGCAGATGATTCAATTTATCCAATTGCATTTGCTGTTGTGGAGAGTGAGTGTCAATCATCTTGGTGTTGGTTTCTGGAAATATTAGCCACTGATTTAGAAGTAAATAATTCTCATAGGTTCACCTTCATGACTGATAGACAAAAGGTATGTCTAATTTTATTTATTTATTTGTTAAGTAAATTTTGCAGTTTAATTTTGCTAATTAACTTTTTATTTTGTAATGTATAGGGGCTAATGAAAGTTGTGCCAGAACTGTTCCATTATTCTGAACACAGAACATGTGTTAGGCATTTGTACTCTAACTCTAAAATTAATGATTTTGTTGGAAAAGTGTTGCGTGTAAAAGTGACTATCGCAATGTAGTGCAAGTGTACACGATGCAAGTAGTAAAGTGATACGTAAGTATCGGATATCGTCTCCACAGGGACTGGGCTAATAGCTTTACCTTGGATTATTGCACGAGAGAAAAAAGAAATAGTTTAAATGTTTGTCACGAGAATATAAAGAATACTGGAAATAAAAGAGTAAAGGATTCAGGATAGAGAGAATGGGCTAGTATTGAATTGCTCAGTAGTGTAGGTGTTGCAAAGTCTAGGAATATTTGTTCTATCGTTGCGCCTGTCGCGGCAGCACCTGTCGCGGCATCGGTCTGTTGTTAGTCGCGGCAGCGATCGCACAACTCTGCACTTCAAGCTTGGCAAGAATCCCTGCTGTGCCTTGGCCTATCCCTAGGTCCAAGTCTGTCGATGAACACGTATTTGATGATACCTCCCGGCGTGAATCGAAGGATGAACACCGATGTTGTTGAATTCTTCCTTAGCCACTTAACCTCGTCCTATCCCTAGGTCCGAGATAGTTCAACCATAAACTGGAGAACCCGTACTTATTCCTTTCGTATACTTAACTCTCCCGATATTAAGTAAATGTATAATCTCAAAATGCTCTCCCGATACTCTTGCAAGATGTTGAAAACCAGAATAAGCAAACTTGAAGTCTATTTTATTGAACAGAAAAATTCCTAAAACAAATGCAATCCTTGCAACTACTTTACAAATCAACCCGTAGCCCTAAGGGAAGTTTAGAACATTATGAGAAGGGGAAAACGGTTAGGGTTTTGGGAAGAAGGCTAGAGATGAAGATATCCTCCCTAGGTCGAATTACATGCCTTTATATAAGCCTTGGGTTCAAATTTTCTAGTATGGCAAGAATACAAGTTTAAACTAAAGTACAACTCTATTAAAGATTAAATCTTCAGAGCATATGTCTTTAATTCGTCCTTCCTTCTTGCTTGGAGTTTCTTCCTTGAACTTTGGGCTTGGCCTTCATTCTGATCTAGGGCTTAGAAAAATATAAGGGTGCTCCACGACAGACCATCTTAATTTTCTCTTTCTATCGAGGCCCACTTTGCTTCTTCTCTTCACCACTGCTGTCGTCCTTGGCTGCCATGGCAGCATCATCATCCTCTTCTGCACATCCAGTTCCAGCTCTGCTTCCTCACTGCCCAGCGTCTGCTTCTCCACTGTCCTCCATCTGCTACAGCAGCTACCTGCAAAAGCAACCAATTCCAGTAGAAACTGTGTCATTTAATATTTTTGTGATGTATAAATGAAATCTAACCTAAATGCAATGAATTATGCTTGAATGCAGTAGAAATATGGGTTAAATAGGGGTAAATTATAGAACTTTTACACACTCAACACACCCCCAAACTCAAGTTTTTGCTTGCCCTCAAACAATTCAGACCTAAAAAATAAAAATAAAAAAGAAAATTTTTGTTTGGCTTAAAACAATAAACTTTTTCTTACCTACCATTCATTCCCTATTGTGAGCAACACCTTGTTGGATAATTCAGGATTCATTCGGAACCTTGCTATAATTCTCGTGTAGTGTGTGCATGCTTGTGAACAATTATATGCCAATACTCCCTTAGTTTACTAGAATAGTTAAGCTTCTAACTTGAAATTTTATGCCAATTTTCATCTTTTTAGAGGCAATTCTTAGGCTCCTTTAGTTTTTATTCAGACTCGATTTTATTTTCTCAAGCTTAAGTTTGACTAGAGCCGGTTTCGGGCATCTCTAGCTAACTTCCTAGAGCCGGTTTCGGGCACCTCTAGGTGTAATGAGTCTATTTTTCTTTACTTCTTTTCCTAGAGCTAGTGTTAGGCACCTCTAGGGGCAACTCAAGTGCTAAGCTTTCTATTCTAGTTTACTAGTAGAGTTCTAGGTAATATAAAAGTCACAAATGGTGTTTAAAATTTAGAACTATAGTAAGGCTCTAAATTGCTCCTAAAACTATTCTAAAGGCACTGCCACGACAGAGGCTGTCACGGCAGGTAAGTTCAGTTCAAAGACTTAAGCCAAATTTTTCATTTTTTTAGCAAAAATAAACTAAGTAAAAGACACAATTTTATATTATTAATAAAAATAATATATTACTAATAATATATAAAAACCCTAAATTATTAACCCATAAACTCTAACCCTCAAACTTAAACCCTAAACTTTAGAGTTTAGGATTTAGGGTTTAAAGGTTTTTTATATATTAATTTTATGAATATTTTGTGTTTCTTTAAATTATATATTTTTATTATAAATAATATAGAATAAAATATTTTTATTTAAATTATATAAACTTATCCATTTTGTTCAACTAAATTATTTTATAAAAAATAATACTAAAAATAATTTTAATATATAAAATAATAAAAAATATATTATTTACTCTTATATAAATGAAATATATATTATTCTTATATATTGTTTTAAAAAACCAAAAATATTCATAAAAACAATATATTTATATAATTAATAATATATAAAAATCATAAATCCAAACCCTAAATTATAATATTTAGGGTTTGAGGTTCGGGTTTTATGGTATAAGATTTAGGATTTAGGGTTTAGAGTTTTTATATAATATTTATAATATAAATATATTATTTTTTATGAATATTTTTTTATTTTTTAAATAATATATTTATATTATAAATATTATATAAAAATGAAAACAATATATTTTTATTTTTATATATTTTATATATACAAATAATATATTTTATTATTTATATATTAATATTATTTATAGTATTATTTATTTCATAAAATAATTTGAATTAATCTCAAGTAGTTTGAGACATATAATGTTTGTGGTAAAATATTATATAATATTATGTTAGTTTAGTAGTTAAGGCTTAATATTTTTTCTTAAATGTTATGGGTTCAAAACTCCCAAGCGCATGGTTTTAATATTTTTTCTCCAGCAAAACGACGCTTAACGGAATGCTAAGAGTTAACGTCGGAGTGGTATTTTCGTATCGCATATTAAAAATCAGTGTTAATTTTAAATTATTTTAAAGTTCGGTGATATTTTTTAGTGGCCTAGTTGAGTGCTATATGGTGTACTTTACCTATTTTATTCTATTTACTTATTCGATTACGAATTCCTCAGTTCATCATTGCCCAGATATTAGTTGTCTTTAAAAAAAAATCGAATTTTGACTTTTATTTGATTTCATTGTAAATCTTTAAGTTTCGACTGAAGAACTCAAACATTGAATGTCTTGGTTTTTGTTCTTTATTAAAATTCATTTCATGTGATTTTGTTTGAGATTAGTTGAGTCAAATGGAAATGGGTTTTGCTGTTGGGAACTTTGGTTCCGATTGTTGTTTATTGGATTTATTCAGGAATTTATATGTGTTTAGGGTGATTTGGGAATTATAGATTGCATTCTAAAAGAGATGAGGAGGAGAAGAATTTGGTTTCCAAACGAACAGTCGTTAAAGGCGTTCTCTTTCAGCAATTTCTCCAGGCTGCTGTCGCCATCCTTTTGTTCACGGTAAAATCAAATTACCCTTATGTATTTTTATAATTATAGCTCAACTTTTGATGGTAGGGATCATGTTTTAATTAGATTTTTGGAGAACCGAATCGTTAATCGAATTACCCTTCCTGGAGAAGTTTTTGTTAGATTATCCATAGGGGCTAGGCAGAGTAAATATCGAAATATGCTTGTTATGGATTGTGTTTTTTGAATTGGGATCTTTAGTTTAATGACAGTAATCTATTTTTATCAGTTAGCACAACCAACCACATCAAATTTCCTTTATTTTAGGACTGGTTTCTTCATTATCTTGTCACCTGATGAAACACTTGTAAGCTAGGTGATGTTCCCTGCTTCCTGTGTTTCAGAACTGTTATAACATCACATGTAACTGAGACAATATCAGTTTACATTTTCTTTTTCTTTTTTATCTTTACTCCACTTTTGATTTGTTGTTAATGGAAACCCGAAATCCCATATGTTTTACTAGCATGCATAATGAGCCATATAAGCAAATTTCATTTGTGAAATTATATCCATATTTATCGGACATTGTTTTGTGCAGGTCACAGGAGGTCATGCTGGGGCTTCACCTCAGCAACCATCTTCCTTTATCATTCTAGCTAAACAATTTGTTACAGCAATGCTGGTTATGGATACCTGGCAATACTTTTTGCATAGATACTTCCACGAGAACAAGTTCCTATATCGGCACCTGCACTCTCGGCATCACCGTCTTATTGTTCCCTATGCATTTGGAGCTTTGTACAACCATCCATTAGAGGGGCTTCTCCTTGACACAGTACGTGGGGCCTTATCATTTATGCTCTCCGGCTTGTCTCCTCGGACCTCCATCTTTTTCTTCTCTTTTGCCACCATCAAAACAGTGGACGACCACTGTGGGCTAATGCTTCCCGGAAACCCCCTCCATATCTTCTTTAGAAACAATTCTGCATATCATGATGTCCACCATCAGCTGTATGGTAGCGAATACAATTTCTCGCAGCCATTCTTCGTCATGTGGGATAGAATTATGCCGTATTCACTTGAGAAGAGAGCAGAAGCCACCTAAACAGTTCAAAGAAGATTAGTAAGTAGGTCAAGATGTACAACTTGTATTCTTGTTTTTTAATCCATCCATCATTCATCAAATTTCTTGTGCTCTTGCACCTGTTTTCGTTTATAGATGTTGTAATAACATCCATTAGCTAATTTGGTTCAGATATTTGTGTATTTATGTCGGTCTATTGTATTTTCTTGTATGTCGAGTGTAAGTGTGTAACACTCCTGGTTTAACAAGGTAAAATAAATAAATAAATATTGAGAAGTGAAGCTTGGGAGACTCGAACTCGCGACCTTCAAAAAGGGTGTGCAAGAGCCTTAGCCAACCGAGATAACCTAATTCTTAGTTTAAGTTTGCATTGTTCCAATCTTAAGCTTGCAATCAATCTGAGGCAAAAATATGAAATATAAGCTCAGTTTTTGCCCCCTTTCGTCAGCCTTATTTTGATTAAATTAATAACTCGAAATAATGAGTCGTTTCTCTCTCCTTTTGCTGCATGTTCACTTTTTTGATTGTTCGTCATCGATCTCTGTCACCATCTACATTGTCGGAGGCGTCACGTCGTTGCGATCTCAGCCATGGCCACCACGCGCGTAATCGAGCCGCCTTTCGCCAGCAAATCTCGTTTGAAGCTTCAGCAAGAAACCCAAATCGTTGGCGTTGTTTCTTGCATTTTTCGGCCATGGTTGTCGTCCGTTTGTGAAACGGACACCAGATCCGGGCTCCTGACGTGACGACATGCAAAACCCAACCGACGAACTACCCATTCGACACCGGGAGAGGTCCCATCGGAACTACAAGTTTTCTGACGACTTCGAATCGTTTTGGGTAATTTCCGAACGTTTTCCGGTATAGATCGTTAGGTTTCCAATTTGGTTGATTAATGTGTCTCATTGGCTTTGGTTTTCTAGCAGAATCGATGTCAGTGGAGTCGCCGGTGAGGAAACCAGTGAACGCCAACCAGGAATCTGGTGAAGCAAGGTGAGACCCGATTTACCTCTGAATCGGGCCTGAACCGGTTCAGTCAGTTTGGGCTCAACCAAACCAAGCCCTTTGCAATCTGAACTGGCCGAACCAGTTGAACCGGTCGGCCCATAGCTCATACCCGACCCGACCCGACCCGTGTCCGACCCACCTGACTCGACCCGAGTTCGACCCGACCTGTTAACCCATTGACTCGACCCGTCTGCCCAACCCATTAACTCGTTGACCGAGTCAAACCTTTCGAGTCAACTTAGTGAGCCAACACGTTCGAGTCAACCCAGTTGACCAGTGATGTCAGCGTTGACTTGACCACTACGTTAATGTTGGCTGCTGACATCAGCTATGACTTTGACTTTGACCCAAAAAGTAAAATTTTCCGAAAACTCCTATTTTATATTTTTCGACGTCTTGAGTCTGATTTTGAAGCCCATTTCGCAAAATTCTAACCCGAAGGCCTTCAAATCTGACCTTGAACCTGAGAGTGCTTATGTATTTAATTAATCTGTTAAGAGCTTTGTGAATAAGGTCTGGTATTGGGATTTGTGTAATTGAAGGTACTCATAGTTAGGGGTGATAATGAACCTGACCAGCTCGTGAGCTACTCGGACTCGGCTCGATCAAATCTCGGCTCGAGTGAGCTCGACTCGGGCTCGAGATTTGCTTAAAACCTTAACAAGCCGAGCCGAGCCTACCCAGGCTCGGCTCGAAAAGCTCGTGAACAGGCTCAGAATCTACAGATGCACTAAAAGTAATATGTTTATCAAAAGAAAAGCAATAAAATAAATTAGGAAAAATCTACTAAAAGTAAATTAACTAAAATAAATTGGGCATTTTCTTTAGTTGGTTGTTGTTTAATTTTGTATTTTCTTTAATTATGTGTTTGTATTATAAGAATATTTATTGGTTATTTGGATTAATCTAATTTTTGGCACTTTTTTCCCTTTTCGGTCATTGAATTTCGTTTCAGTGTTGGTTTTGAAAGGGACTTCTAAAGAATCTTTTATAAATAGGCTATAGCAATTTTTTTCATTTTGAGCCGAGCAGAGCCTGACGATCTTTGAGCCCGAGCAGAGCTAGGCTCGGCTCGTTGTCACCCCTACTCATAGTTCTTGGAATACGAATTTTTTAGGGATGTCAAATCCGGGTTCAAGGGTGTTCGAATGTCATTCACAGATCGAACGTTGTAGCTCTGAGCCAAGGTAATACATTACTAGCTTTTGCATGCTTTCAAAACTTGTTGGTATTCGGTTAATGCTTGCACGGCCCTGATTGAGCATGTGATTAATTCTGCTAACGCCAATCAATTAAGAAATAAGAATATTAATGGTCAAGACAAATATTCGAATAAGAGGTTTAATAAATCGAAAAGACTTTCGAGTTCAGTAAACGATTAATAAAAACGGTTGATCTCTAGGTCTGATTATTTTGGCTAATGAATTACAAAAATGCCCTTGATGTATGAAAATGACTAAAATACCCCTATTAAAGAAAGTGGTATGAGAATCTACACCAGATCCGGTAAAACAACTGATCCTTCTGCAAATTTTGAAATTTGCCTGGGAAGTTATAGTAGCGAGGCTTCACCTTTGAGACTGTCAATTGCTCAGATTCCTTTTGAGATTGAATAATCTCTGAAGACATTTGCGAGAAAATAATTGTATGTTTGGATTAGTTAATGTCGCGTAAATTGTTGAATTGATCGAAATGACTGAAATGTTTGGAAATACTGATAAGTCTGAATCGACCGGAATATCCATAATGACCAAAAAAAATAATCTATGTTCGGCACCAATTGCCAAATTAATCAAAATGATGAATTACCCTCGAGAACTTTAATGGATGAGTAGTTGGAAGAACCGAAAGGCTCGGAATAATTGAAATACCTTCGGACATCGAGGTGATTGAAAATACCTCTAAGACTTGGATTGAGAAATATCAATAAAGTCAAGCAAATGCAATAGCTCTGGAAATGGTAATGCACAACCCTTGTGGTTGGTCGTTCTGGGAACTATTGTGATGTTGGAAGAAACTATACAAGAGCATGTTCGAGTCATTTGGAGAAAGTACCTAGGTTAATGGTAAGAGCAGCCTGTTCTTCGTGTGTATTCGATGTCATGGATCGAGTTTAGGTGCAACACACATGTTTGGATACTTGGAAAAATACTGCTTGAATACATGTTCGATTTTTCTATTGTACGTTAGTGGTTGCTTGGTGAAGATGAGCTTTTAGTTATACAATGATGTCAGTTCTGAGAAGTGAGTACTTAAGGTGTATCGACCTAGTCAAATAATAAACACTGCATTGATGGTTTGTGATTAGTTCGAAGGGACTCAAAAACTTGATAAGCAACTAGAAACCTCTAAACTTCGTACATCACTGCTTATACCTTGTTGGTTTAATTACCAGACTACTTTCGAAGGTCAGAATGACCAAAATACCCTTGTAGACTTTAATGATCGAATCACTCTCGATATATCTGAATTCTCAATGATCCTGATGCATCAACTTTGATGATTGGTTTAAGTCATTGTTACCGAACTCCCTTTCGTAGGACCTCGCTATGAAATCAGTCCAAAATTTTCAAATGTTCTCTTTCTGGTAATTATCAAGTGTCTCTAAGAAATATATTGAACCATAAAGTGTGTACCCTATGTTCGTGAATACACTCTGCTTTAAACTAAGATTATCTGCTCTGAATTTATAGTATGACTCTATTACCCGTAATGAAAGCTCAGCTCTTGGCTTTCGTCTTCTGATACAGAAATATATCTAATATCCGTCTTTCGATACAAAAATAAATCTAATATATGTCTTCTGATATAAAAAAATATATCTGATATCTATTTTCTGATATCACTGTCTTCTGAATATAAACTAAATTTCATCTGGGTATATTATTTGAGATATAAATGAAGATCTGTAGGCTCAGCGCTGGTAAGCCCTTCTGGACCTAAGCTCCTACGCCTTACAGACCTAGGGTAAGTCTTTCTGGACCTAAGGCATTCTCTTAGGTAGGCTCCTACGCCTCAGGCCTAGGGTAAGACCTTCTGTATGCAGTTCATGGTGAATTGCATTTTAGAGTTCGGTTGGAGGGTAGTTAAGTAAATTAATAAAATTTTCAGACCTCTTCTGAAACATACCCTACTAAATTAACGTATCAGAGTTGAAATGTCAGTAAAACTACAATTCGCGCTTAATGAACCACTCTGAACTCCTTGATTCAACTTTTGGAACCTGAATCTCTCCCGAATCTTCACTAAATTATCGAATCGTAATTTGAGCTTATCGTTGCCCAATTCTTCAAGACAATGTTAAGTTCCATATACCTACTTGTACCTTTAGCATCTCCTGGTAGCTTGTATTACTGAGTTTTTCGAAGCTCACATTGTTTTTACCATCACATATTGAAAGATCAACATGTTGCAGCCATCAACGTCGGTGTGAGAGTTTCTTCGGCTTGCTTGTGGAGTATGGTATCTGTATAATTAGGGGGCATGTATGTCACATTTTGATTTTTATACGAGTCTGAAACTTATATTAATAACTTGCATCATAATTTTATTTTATTGTTTAAATGTTTTCTGAAATTGTACTTTAATTCAAAACTTGATTTATGATTTTAAATGGTTTGAAATTTTGTTTTATTTAAAATTTTAACGCGGGTCGCTCCGGTGACCCTAATATGACTTCTTAGGATTCATGGTAATACATAGGCGGGTCTAAGAGTTACATTTAGTAATTTAAATATTGTCATATAAATTATTGTAGTCATTCTTTTTCCTAATAGGCTGATACCTTGTGTTCATTTTTGTATACAATTATAATATGGGAAGGGGACATCGCTATCAGGAATTAAAGTCTGGTTGTAAAATAGCATGGTGAAATTTAATGAATATAATATACGTATTAAATGATGTACTAATTATTTTGTACACAGCAAGACAAAGTTGATGCCGCAAGGAATGTTGACCCGGAGAAATCGGATGAACTTTATGGGCCTTGGATACAGGTTACTAGCCGTCGAAGAAGAGGAAATGCTGCAGCGGCGGTGTAACCCCCTAGATCCGCCTATGCGTTAGTACGGATCTTAAGAAGTCACATTAGGGTCACTAGAGTGACCCACGATAAGATTTCAAATAAACATATAGTTAAACCTTTAAAATCATAAATCAAATATCTGATTTAAAATACAATTTCAGAAATCGTTCAAAACGATAAAACAATTATGATACAAGTTGCGAAAATAAGTTTCAAACTCATTTGTATAATACAAACACGACACACATGCCCCCTAGTTACACAGATACCATACTCCCTGACAAGCCGAAGAAACTCCCATACCGACGTTGATAGGTGCAACTTGTCTGATCTTTTATCCTGAGATGGTAAAAACAACATGAGCTTGGGAAAAGCTCAGTAATACAGAACTACCAAAAGATGCTATAAGCTCATGCAGATATATGGTAGGCATAACATTTTTATGATGTTCCAGGCAATACTTGTCTCCATTTATGTTTCACTAATTTAGTGAAGCACTATTCTTGAGGACAACAAGGTTTGTTCTTTCTATGTTAATGAGTATTAAAAGAGAGCTTATTGTTCAGAGAATCAACAGAGTGGCGGGTTGAAGAAGTTAAACCACGAAGCCTAGTGTGTTTTAATAAGTTGCAGATCAAACATACATAAGTACTTAACATCATATCATATGAGCACATAACAGATTAAATGCAAATGTTCAATGTTCATACAGAAGTTTACAAGAACTACCCTCCAACCTTACACCAATATGCAGTCCCCCAGAACTGTATCCATAAGGACTTACCCTAGGCCCGGTGGGCATAGGTGCCACCTAAGGGGATGCCTTAGGTCTATAAGGACTTACCCTAGGCCCGATGGGTATAGGTGCCACCTAAGGGGATGCCTTAGGTCCATAAGGATTTACCAGCTTGATCAAGGTTGTACCAACAGAGACTTCACATCATAACCCAATAGTATACCCCAGATAGCAATCAGTGTTCAGATTTCACATATATATAACAGAGTACATGTGGCAGACATTCTATTTAGAGTATCAGAAACAGAAGATTCATGCTTTTGACAGATAATTGGGCATACCATTGAGCAAAGCGGACACTAATTATTCATTATGCAAATAGATTGTACCATCATAAGTCAAGCTAACAGATCATACTATCAAGTACATCAGACAGTCAGACAATATCATCATAGATCAAGCCATCACATAACAAGTATGCATATTGAGCAGACATACATCAAGTAGGCAGAAAATGTAATCATATATCTAGTTCATCAAACATAATATTATTCATGATTAAATCATTATACAATCCATTCAACATAATACATCGCACATGGAACACACTAGGTGGGACAAATCATTTCTTGGAGATACTAGGCATTTACAGAAGGGGACATATTAAACTTTTGATGATTTGAACGAATTTCTGGAACGTGGCCCCTATTAAAAGGGGTTCATACTAACGATTTAACCCAGATATTCTGGAGATGATACATCAAGATCTTTGAGAGCTTTGGCATATCCTGAGTGATTCAGCCATTTAAGCTTACAAGGGCATTATGGTCATTTTATCACATATGGACATTTTGGTAATTTATACCAACAAGTCATAAACAGTCGTTCAGGAAATTCTATTTGGTCATCAGGCTTCCAATCAGGCATTCAGAGATTTCTATATCAAGATCTTTCATGATATCGGATACATTCAGGGCTATCTTAATTGTTTTGGCCAACGAGGGCATTTTAGTCTTTTAACTATCAGGGGTGATTTTGTAATTTAGCTCAGTAATAATAAAATGACGATTTATAATATTTAATATATATTTGACGATTGCTTTCATAATTCACCACAGGACTTGCCACAGAGTAGCCGAACTTATATTTTTGTGCGGAAAACTTCCAACCTTAAATTAATATCAGGAGTGATTAACATACATAAGTGTGCATCCTAACACTAGGGGCCTTTAGCCCTTAAAGTCTTATTAGAAATCTCAGAATTTCATCAAATGCATAGCCTATTTAACTCAAGAGGGCTTTTCAGTCATTTTGGGAATTAGGATAAATCCACTATTTTTGTCAATTTTACTATTTAGCACCTCCGTCGTTTACGTACTCGGTAGAGATTTAGTCGTTCTAATCCCTTCGGCCCTTACAGATGGTTTACTCATTTTAGAACTTAAGGGTAAAATTGTCATTCTGATTAATTAAGAATTTCGGTTATTTTAGACTAAGATAAATCTACCATTTCTTTCTGAATTACCATTTGGTACCTCCATCATTCACGTACTCAAACGAGATTAAGTCGTCCTAACTCTCCGGCCCTTTACAGACGATTCATTCCTTACAGATCTTGAGGGTATAACGTCATTCAAATTAATCAGACATTTTGGTGCTCAAGGGCATTACCGTCTTTTTGGTCATTACAATCATTCTCATTTAATTCACGCATTATTGTCATAAGGATCGACTTAGGATTTCAACAATATTTCCAGAGAATTCTCATTCATGTGTTATACAGAGTTTGAGGGATTATCCAAGTCTGTATCACACGTATTGCATAATGATGCCGAAGTCTTTCCAATAAAACATACATCTTGGGTAGTGTAAATTGCATAATCATGTCGAATGCAGATTTTAGGTCATTTCTTTTATTAGAGGGGTAGTTTAGTCATACTTATGCTCCAAAGGCATTTTCGTAATTACATAATTAATATCCCTCACTCCATATCCTGGGCCTCGATTCTTACACATTGTTGATTGAGCTGCGGATTAACTGAATTTAACTATTAGAACTTCTGATATTGTTAGCCCATTAGTAATCTTATTCGGATAATTTGGTCTTATTAATATCCATACTTATTGCTCGAATCTGATTCAACTTAAGCAGAATTTACAGTATACGTCATCATAAGCATGCATGCGTTAACCGAATATCAACATGTTCATAAAGCATGCAAGGGGTAGTAGTGTATTACCTTAGTTCCGAGCTATAACAGTTGATTCATGACACCTCATTCGATCGCACTCGATCCCAAGATTCGACGGCCCCCAACATCTCAAATTCAAGGGTACTTTGATACCTTCAACAAAATAGATTCACATTTCAGTCCTTATTCAGAGAGCTCTTAACCAAAATTAAATACATATAAGTAATCTCGGATTCAAGGTCAGATTCGGAGGCTTTCGGGTTGGAATTTCGCAAAACAGGCTTCAAAATCGGACTCAGGACGTCGAAAATTATTAAATAGGACTTTTCAGAAAATTTGACTTTTTGGGTCAAAGTCAACGCTGACGTTAGTGATCAAGTCAACGCTGACGTCATACTGACGTCACAGGTCAACTGGTTTGACTCATTGAGTCAACTCGGGTGAGCTGACTCACTGAGTCTACTCGGGCAGACGGGTCAGGTCAGACAGGTCGGGCGGGTCGGGCGGATCGGACGGTTCAATCCGGTTCACTCACCCAAATATTTCGGTCACCAAACGGTCGTCGGAGTGGTCGTCGGAGTCTTGAAATGCACCATTTCTGCCAAAACCAAGAGCTCATCAACACGGCTATTCAACCCACTCATCGGAAACACGAAACAAGCCGGAATCGAGCCAGAATTTACCTTAAACAAAACCGAGGAGGCCGGAATCGACGAAGCTCCGATGAAGCCCTTCCCGGCATCGGACAAATGATCGGCCGGTTGGGTTTTGTTCGTCGTCACGTCGAGAGCCCGGATCTGGCGGCGGCATCGCGAATGGACGGCAGATGGGGCCGGAAAACGCAGAAAACCGAAGGTGGGAAATGAGTGTTCTCGCCGAACCTTCAACCCACACTTCACGGCGAACGGTGGCGCGGTTGCGCGCGTGACTAGCGGCTTGGGGTTCGGAGTGAGGCGATGCACACGCCAGTGGTGGCGGTGAACGCCACGGAGCAGCGGTGACCGGGATCGAGCGGTAGTCGGGGCTTGGGTTTAGGGGGGATGAAGGAAGTCGAATAGTTAGATTTGGCTGGTTTTGATAATCTCCAGATAAGCCTTTAATTCGAATGACAAGGGTGGTTGAGATATTTTATTTGTTTATTAATTTATTTTAGCTTTACAAGAACCATTTAATAATAGGTGGGTGCATATTCCAACCAGAAATGGCCTTAGCTCAATGGCTAAGACTCAAGCAACTTATCCATGAGTTGTGGGTTCGACTCCCCTAAACCGCAATTTCTTTTTCTTTTTTTTTGCCAAAACTTAGAGTGTTACAGGCGGCCAGTTTGAAGGATGGGGGTGGTTCAAACAGGAGTAGGGTGGATGTTGGGTCAAGGTTTAATGTGTTAGCTGAGGATCCGATGATCCTTGTGGATAATGGTAGAGGACAACAGTGTGAGCAGGTTGTTGTGCCTCTCGAATTGGGAGATGGTAACGTGCCTACACCTAGCACATTGGTGGAGCAGATTCCGGCTGCTTCTACTCACCCACCAAGGCAGCGTGAGACCCAGGTTCAAGACAGGAGCACAGCAGTTGGGAATGCTCTAGAGCTGGTGGTGGAACCTGCAATGCAGGAGGCGAGTTTAGCCGTGGGGAACATTAGTGTGGCAGCGCCTACCCAGGTTCTACAAGTGAATTCGAGCTTGAACAAGGACAAGCATGTTGCTGTCCAAGTAGGGAGTAAGGATGTCCGACCAGTGTTGAAGGACCAAAATGGTCGTGGTTCGGTTAGTTTAAGTCGAGGTAACACTTCCAAGGGCTTGGCCAAAAGATTGGCGGCAAGTATGGGGTTAACCCATAAGGGTCTAAAAACCAAGAAAAAGGACGAACGAGTTTCGAGCTCTGGTTGGATTCAAGACATATCGTCAGAACTTAATCGAGCGGCTGCAGGTGTAGGCGCACATATACGAATTAGTAAAGGTTCAGATGTAGCCCATAATGCTATGTAGTGGCGGGAGAATTCCACGTTTGCTAAGGTGGATGAGTCTGCGATACAGAATTAAGAGTTTGCTTCATATCTCTTTATTTTTAATGGTTAAAATAATGTTTTGGAATGTACAAGGAGCTCTGGACTCCGAATTTAATCGATATTTCCAGCTGTTTGTTAGGACACAGAAGCCTGATGTTGTTGCGGTTATGGAGCCTCACATCAGTGGAGCTACGGCGGACGACTTTATCCGTCGTTCTGGGTTTGATTTCTCCTTCAGAGTGGAGGTGATGGGGTTTTTTGGGGGCATATGGGTCCTTTGGAAGGATATTGTAAAGATCGATATTATTGTTGTCTCTAACCAGTATATACATGGTTCTTGTGTTGATAAGTTGAATAACAGGGTTTTCTTCATCACCTTTGTGTATGCAAGTCCAACTAGGGGTATCAGGCAGGGTCTATGGGTGCAACTTAAGGCGTTAGAACCTGATGACTTGAGCCCGTGGGTGTTAGGAGGCGATTTTAATGTTATTGGTAGTGCCTCGGTGAGAAGTGGTGGTTCCCAAGTCCGATCGGTGTTTGTGCAAGGTTTACTGATTTTCTTTTTGACGCTGCTTTTCTTGATATGGGTTTCCACGGGCCGATGTTCACGTGGCGTAGGGGGAACTTAGCTCAAAGGTTAGATCGATGTCTTTGTAGCTCTAATTGGTACTCTATTTTTCCTGCTTCGGAAGTAGTTCATCTTCAACGTCTCGGCTCTAATCACCGTCCTATACTGCTGAATACAAATATGGAGAATATTGAGGTGAGCAACATGCATCCGTTTCGTTATATCCATGCGTGGAGTGAGCATCCTGACTTTCCTAACCTTGTGGAAAGGTCGTGGGATAGTGTAAGGACAATTGTGGAGAATATTGATGCCTTCCGTGACAATAGTCGAGACTGGAACTGGGATGTTTTTGGGCATATAGGCAGGCATAAAACACTGTTGTTAGCACGCATCAGAGGTGTGGAGCGTGCATTGGAGGTTTCACGATCGGAGTTTCTTGTATCGTTAGAGGCTGAACTTAAACTTGAGTTGGCACGAGTCCTTGATCAAGAAGAAAGTTTCTGGCATCAAAAGTCAAGAGCAAATTTGATAGAGAAAGGGGATCGCAATACGCATTATTTTCATGCTTCAACTTTGGCAAAGAGAAGACGGAATACAATCCGGTTGCTTAGGCTTCAGGATGGGCGGTGGTGTAGTGATGTAAATGAACTTAAAGCTCATGCAGTTAAGTATTTTGATGCATTATATACATGTGAGCCGAGGATGGTTAATACAGGGCCAATGGAGAAGTTCCATGTGTACCGCAGGGAGGAGATTAGGCCTATGCTTGCTGAGGTCACGATGGAGGAGGTTTGTGAGGTGGTCTTTAGCATGCAGCCTCTAAAAGCGTCGGGGTGTGATGGTTTACTGATGGCTTTCTTCCAAAAGAATTGGACGGTTGTTGGTGAGTCAGTTTTTCATTTTGTAAAGAATTTTTTCGCGACGGGGGTGCTTGATCAGACTATTAACCATACTTTGTTGGTCCTAATTTCGAAGGTTGATAGGCCTACTCTTATTAGCCAATTTCGACCAATAAGCTTGTGCACAGTGTTGTATAAGATAATTACAAAATTGCTTGTATGTTGTATTAAACCGTTTCTGCCTAAATGGATTGCCCCTACACAAGCTAGCTTTGTTCCAGGGAGGAGTATAATAGACAATATCGTTGTTGCACAAGAAGTAATACATTCGATGAGCGTTAAGACAGGCAAGAAAGCTTGGATGACTATCAAAGTCGATCTCGAGAAGGCAAATGATCGACTGAATGGGACTTTATTGAGGAGACTCTAGTGGATGTTGGTTTGCCAAGGAAGATTATCTCACTCATTATGGTATGTGTTCGAACAGCGTCGATGCAAATCCTTTGGAATGGTGACCTAACTGAGGTCTTTAAGCCAACTCGTGGAATTAGGCAAGGCGATCCCCTCTCGCCTTACTTATTTGTCTTGTGCATGGAGAAATTATCTCAAAGCATTTCAAGAGCTGTGAGTAATGGTGATTGGAAACAAATTTGTCTCTCTAGGACCGGCCCAGACCTTTCCCACCTTTTTTTCGCGGATGACTTAGTATTATTCGCTGAGGCATCGATTCAGCAAATGGAGGTTATCAGAGGTATTCTTTCGAACTTTTGTTCTTGGTCAGGGCATCGTGTTAGCATAGCGAAGACACAAATATGCTTTTCTAAAAATATTGATGTTGAGTTACGTGATGTTATTGCTTCTGAATTTGGTTTTGAAGTTGTTAATGATCTTGGAAAGTACCTCGGTGTCCCTCTTCTTCATAATAGAGTCACTAAGGCAACTTATGCTTATCTTATTGATATGGTTAAAAGAAGATTGTCGGGATGGGTGGCAATGTCTTTGTCCCTTGCTGGTCGTATCACCCTAGAAAAGTCCGTGCTACAGGCGATCCCGGTGTACACCATGCAGTCGACATGGTTGCCGAAGAGTTTGTGCAAGGAATTAGACAAATTAATCTGGCGGTTCGTTTGGGGCTCAAGTACTAGTGCCACTGCTGTCCCTTTGCTACGTTGGGATGTTGTTCAACGCCTGGTTAGTCAAGGTGGTTTGGGCTTTAGGGATGTGCAGCAGCAGAATAACGCATTTTTGATGAAGCTTGGTTTTTCAGTTGGTTAGCGATGAGGATAAGTTGTGGGTCAAGGTCCTAAAGGCGAAATATCGTTGGCATGGTGTTGTTTCGCTGAGCCTTAGAAGAACAAGATGTTCTCGAGTCTGGAAGGGACTAGCAAGCATATGGGACGAGGTTCGAAATGCAATTTGTTGGAATGTGCGGAATGGTCTCCTCACGGATTTTTGGTTTGATACGTGGCTTGACGAGGAAGGGCCTCTTGCTGCTTTTTGCTTGAATCCACACAAAATTGAATCAACATCGGTGGCAAGGATGGTGAACAATATTGGGGAATGGGACTGGCAGTTCCTTGCACGTGTTTTACCTGAGGAGGTTTTGTTGAAAATCGCGGTTGTACCTCCTCCCAGCACCAGGCTTGGCGATGATAATCCAGGTTGGCATTGGGATTTATCACGTCGTTTCAGCACCAAAACGACATATCTCGCCCTGATGCCTGAGTCGAGGTCTGCAGATAGTGCTACTTGGAAGGTTATTTGGTCCTTGCATGTTTCGAAGAGGGTTCAGACTTTCTTATGGCTCACGGCTCACGAGCGTCTCCTTACAAACGTTGAGAGAACGCGCAGACACATCGTCTCCTCCTCAGTTTGTAGCATTTGTCGGAACGCTGATGAAGACATTGACCATGTCCTCCGTGGATGTACAAAGGCTGTGGAAGTATGGTCGTATTTTGTCCCCAAAAATGATAGAGCCGCGTTCATGGCGACTCCTTTTAAAGACTGGTTCGTTGAAAACCTGGGCTCCAATGCAGTTGGCTTGTCGTACAGTGGCTCTTGGGGGTATTATTTGCTACGACATGTTGGCTACTCTGGAAGAACCGTTGTAGTCGCCTTCTGGATGAGGATTATGTAGAGAAACAGCATCTTGATGTGCATTGCAGGTTGGCTGCAGCGGAGTTTCATGAGGCTTTCTGCAGACAGCAGGGGAGGTCGATGGTGGAGAGGCCTTTGGTGCGGTGGTGTTGTCCTCCGCTTGGCTGGATAAAAGCAAATTCCGATGTGCCGTTGCCCCTAATAGTCGACGTGCGACGATTGGAGGAGCTCTACGTGACAACGATGGTAGATGGATTTTTGGTTTTTACCGAAGGATGGGCATTTGCTCTATCCTTATGTCGGAACTATGGGGTATTCATGATGTGTTGACTCATGGTTGGAGGTTAGGATTCCGTAGAGTTGAGGTGGAGTCGGATAATTTGGAAGCGATAAGGATCCTATCTAATGCCTCTCATGCTTTACAGGGACATGGGTTAGTAACGTCAATTTTTATGTTGTTGAATCGGGATTGGATTACGTGTCTTCGTCACATTCGACGTGAAGGAAACGCCGTTGCGGATGCTCTTGCGTCTATGAGCCAAGGTGCTCCAGTTGAGGAACAGCACTTCGAGGAACCACCAGCTGCTATTCGGCTACTTGTAGAGGAGGATTTGAATTCCTAGTCTGATTTATTTCACTGTATTAGCAAAAAAATTATTTTAAGAGTATTTATTCAATAGACGTGTTTTAGTTATAGGGTTTAAAAGTTAGAAGTTTAGGTTTAGTGGTTTAGAATTGATGGTTTATAGTTAGAATTTTATGATTTGGTCATCTCGAGGCACAGATTTGTTGTTAAGGAAGCGTGGAATGTTATTCGAGTGCTCTGGTTTTCCTTTTGTTTTTTGTTCATAGCTGTAATATTCTTACTTTGGATAAATAAAACATAGTTACCTTCAAAAAATATTGAAATCCCAAACTTAGCCTTGCTAAACCCGTTTATAAAATAATGACACATTTGGATACTCGAAATTGCGGATATGGTCCTCAAAAAATGTGATGACTTTTAAAATGAATCTCACCCTTTCCATTTGGGCCAAGACTAAAACAACGATGAGACCAAAATCCCTAGCCAAGTCTACTCTAAATGTCTAAATTTGGGCTACCTAAAACTCGAATCTGAGCTTGGATTACCTACTTGAAACCCAAGTCATTACCCTACTAATCTTGTGTTCCATCGTTAAGAAGTGATTTTAGTTTTTTTTTTTTAATTTAAAGACAATACAAAATTATAAGTCAAGATTACGAAAGATATAATAGAAAAAAAAAAGCCCTCAACATCAGAAAATAATGTTGATTGTTAATTGACCTCTAATTTACCATCTAAAACTGACTTATTTGAAAAAAATTATTAAGGTTTCAATTGTCAAAGAAAATTTTTAAGGGCACAATTAAACAAATACAATCGTTAATGGACTTTTTACTATTATCTCAAAAAGATGGATAGTTAGTTTAGCACTCAATGAGATTCATTAGAATATGTACTTACCAACAATCAGTTGGTCTAGTGAGTTGAGACACTAAATTCCTTAGACAATGTCAAAAGTTTGAGTTCTTGAGTTGGGAACGGAGAAAATTTGGTTGAGAGGATTAGCCCCATAATAGGCCTCTATAATAACCGATATCGATAGTTAAATAAAAAAATCAGCACTAACTTTTTTAGCCAGCTTCGGTAGCATATATTTTTTATGACTTAAATGTTTGTGATTCTTCTTCTATGCAAAGATGGGCTTCGTAAAAGGAGACAGATGAACTTGATGCCATTGAAGGTGGATTTGGATACCATGAACAAGAAAAACAAATGGATTTGTCTAGTGTTTCAACAAAAGTGGGCTTTAATTTTCCACATGCATGATTGTAATAAAGGGGGGTTAATGTTGCACGTAGATAGAGGCATAGAAGCTTGAGTTGGAAGTATTTGACTCAGTAGTATAAAATAATGGTTACACGCTTGGGAAGCAAAGCCCTAGGTCAAGGAACAGACAAAAAGGGTTCCAACCGAGGGCTACATTTGGGGAGTTTCACTGAATTTGGAGTCCCAAGTTTGACATTTGACTCAGTGAACTCAACCCATTAAATTCGTGGTACGAAACTTACTAGACAATTTATTATCAAGTTTGAGTACGAGAAATTTTTGAAAATGCTTGAGGGGTTTCAAAAACTTGATTTTAGTTCCCATTTGTTGTTGTCACTTAATTGCCATTTCCAAAAAGCAAGAAAATTGAGGAATTCTGCGTAGTGTTTGGTTTTCCAAAGGCTACAAAATCAGAGGAAATTTTGAGTAATTACAATTGACTTTTGTCACCCTCAAGGATTTAGACTTGACTTTCAGCTTGTGATTAATTAACATAA
This sequence comes from Hibiscus tridactylites, assembly GCA_958450335.1. Classification (NCBI taxonomy): domain Eukaryota; kingdom Viridiplantae; phylum Streptophyta; class Magnoliopsida; order Malvales; family Malvaceae; genus Hibiscus; species Hibiscus tridactylites. The sequence goes on from OY288276.1 coordinate 82,762,119, forward strand.
ACCATGCATGTTAACTGTGATGTGTCAAATATAATCACAATAGCGCGGTTATAATTATAATAATTTAAAAATTGTGAGTTTGAATTTGTTCATGCATATAATACTTTCAAATCTAATTGGGTAACGTTTAAGGATAATTAAGAAAATGAGAAAACCAAAAATGGAACTAAATAGAAATAAGTATTTTAACGCCTTGTAAGAGTTGAGAACAAAAGCAAATAAATGGTTCGCACACACATAATTTTTACACTAATTCATGGTCATTGGATGAGTGAAATGGATGGATGAGATTAAAAGTTGAGAATAGAGAGGTTTTTAATGGAATCTGTTTATACACATAATTAAGGACGGAGCTAGAATCAAACAATGAGAGGGACTGTAACGACCCGAATATTGGGTTAACAATCGGATCTTGGACCCGGGCTATGGGCCATTACATTTGGAGTTTAAGTTTTGGAATTTTAGGTTGGAGCCCAATTAAAAATTTTGGAATTGGGCTTTTATGGTAAGATGGTGGGTGTTTTATTATTTATTTGGTAAAATAAAAAATATATATTTTATGGATAAAGTTGGTTGGTGATGGGATGGAGAGAGAGAAGAATTAGGGGAGAAGATATTTTGGGGAGAGAGAAAAAGGGAGAAAGAGAAAAGTGAGGGAAGAGAGCTTTGAAGCTCGATCTACGACCGTCGGAGCCGCTATGTACGACACCACCGACACCATTGGAAAGGTCTTGCCGAGACGAATCTAACGGTGGTTGTCTCGCTGTCGTCTGAGTCGTCGTTCTCTAGAGTGAAGAGAAAGAAGAAGCGGGAGAAGCTCGTTCGCCATATTTCGGCCAGAACCACTGCAAATGGAGGCTACCGACACGCTCACCGGCTGGAGAATTGTCAGATTGGAGCTCGTCGGCGCTGTCCAGCCAACAAAAGAGGCCTCACGTGCCGCCCATATGGGTGGGCGTGTGGCTGGCCAGGCGGGTGCACACAGATTCGGTGTACCAGGCCACATCGGATCCCAGACCCGGTTTCATATGAACCTGGCCGCACCAGATCACGCCATGCAGGTGCATGGCTACTACAATGCACCGCGCCGCATATTATCACCAGGGCAGTTGACCGACATTGACCGGATCATTGAATTTTTTCGGGGGACCTAACCTGGGGTTTCTCGATTTTTCGAATCTAATGGCACAGTCTGTTTCGCCAAATTCGAACCCGGTAAGCTATTTTTATGCATTTGACCCTTGAAATTTCTTAGAGAATATGTCTAAGTGATACTTATAATATTAATTGGTTAAGGAGGATTATTCGGGATTGGTTTTCGGGTCGGGTGGAATATTTGGGAAACTTAGATGTGGATTTTAGTGATGTCAGCATAAGTTTAGTACACCTCGAACTCATATTGCTTTGTGAACATCATAAATGTGATTGTCTTGCTTGTTAGTGGTTGCAAATGGGTTGATGATAGATAAGCATGAGTACGGCCCGATATATTGAGAATTCAATTTATGAGATGCATGATGATAATACGGATATGATGGGACTGTTTGAGACTTTAGAGACCGTGTAGGGTCGTCTGTGATGCTTGAGTGATATTTGTTTATTTGTGTGGATGATTGGTAATTGTAATGCCTTGTATATTTATTCGCATAGATTGATGGGATTTGATGGGAATCATGCCTAAGGGTTAATTATTCAAATAAATGGTAATAAAGTCGGTAATTTATATAAATCGTTTAAATGTGTTAGCAAACAAACCCTAATGACTTTCATAAGCTTTAGGGATCGAGTGAGTAGTTTCAGTATCGGTACATATGTGAGTACCGATACCCGAAGGTACTATATTGATACTCGTGTAAGAGTACCAGTACTAGATACGATAAATAATCTATAAATGCAAGTTAAGGATGGAAATCGGTATGAATATTAATAATGGAACTACACCGTGAATAAATGTGATAACATGGATTAATGGAGCTAATGAACAAGATTAATTATATACGAGCGTAATGAGTAATAAATCGATAAATGTTGAGTGACTTGTTTGTAATAGCAACCATATGGACCCTTGGTGGATCGTGTGTTGTGACGTACCAAGTATGGGCACTTATGTCTGGTTGAGTCACTGCTTGTTGATGGGATCCAGATACCTTGAGATAGAGTTTTGCAACACTATGGTTAGAGATGTCGGATGTACTTTCCCGATGTTGTGTGACACCAGGCCTCATCTGATGATACTTGAGGAGAGATGTCGAGTATGGGTGTGCGTTCTCGAGGCTGTGTGACATCGGGCCTCACTCAAAGTGTATGTTCCTGAGGCTGTGTGACACTGGGCCTCACTCCAAGTTAGTGGTGTAATTTTGAGTGCTTTTACTTGCTTGATCTGGTGAGATCCCAAGTATGGTTGGGCCTTGTGTGCCATGTTTGATATGTTGCTGTTGAGAGCTTGTGTTTAGGAGACTAATTGTAGTGCCACATGTTTATTTATCTATCCTTATTGCTCGTACTAGCTTGCATGCTTATGTTTATGATTATCATGAAGTATAGTAGAGTAGATGTGTACCACTAAGCTTTGTAAGCTCAACGCTCGGAATTGTTGTTGCCATGCGTAGGTTGATCGTTGGATTGTTGGATCGTGGAGCACTATCGGTATGAGGTTCTAGCATGTGGTGACCTCCGGAGTACGATACTTGTTTTTAGTGGGCTATGTATTCATAGGACCTTACGTGTTAGAGTATGTAATCTTTATTTTGAAAATTGTATTTAGCAAATCGAAGGTTTAAATATTTTAACTTAAATGGAGCTCCTTTGTAAATTTTTACTCATTTATGTATGTTTTAATCGTGGGCTTTAAATATTTTTATAAAGTATATTTTTGGGCTAAACTAGTTTGAGAAATATTATGGATTTTGGTTTGGGTTTGAGGCCCAATTGTGACATCCGGGTTGGGGTGTTACAACAATGGTATTAGAGCTTAGATTTAGCCGGTTCTAGGAAAAAACCCAGGGTTGTATAGGTTTTTCAGTAAGGTGTCTAGTGAATACAAGCCCTTAAATTAAGTTCGTACTCTTTAAGAATGGAATCCTGATGGTGCGTCTAATGTTGTGATGATAAAAATGGTTATGAACGTAGCTGAAAAGGGCCGAGTTAATTGTTGAACCACTCATGGGAGCGATTCTGGTGCCGAGTTTCGCCCTAAATTGTCGAGATACGAGTTAGTTAAATGATGTCGGAGTCAAGGATGTGTCCCCCTCATACTACCTAAACGATGTCTTCATTGCATGTTGTGGTCGTTATGAATCCTTCGGATACGTTACGAGATTTTGTGGCAAGGAATCTTTATCGTTATGCATGAATAGCAGTTGTGTTGCAGTTTTGGACAAACCACGTTCGGAATCGATCAGTGGATGCATGTTGGTTGAAGGACCCTTTGTTTGCTTAAAAGTGAATCTTGTTGATACTTGGAGAGTATCATCACCCTTTTTAGAGGTGTTTCTCAGCGACAATGGATTAGGGATTCACTAGTTCGTTAGAGTGTGGCTGAAGTTAGACATTCCAAGGGTCTGAGAGAGAGCTACATTCTTGAAGAATTGTTGCATTTCAGAAATTAATTTGGGATAATCAAGCGCAATGCTAAACCGTAACGTCGAGAGATGTACACGAGGCTTTGAGGCCTCATATGAACCTAGCCTTTCGTAATGATGATGTTGAATCGTTGCCTTTTTATCGGGATTTTCATGGTG